>OY747126.1:85143248-85743248 GCA_963556465.1 Berberis vulgaris
TTTATTAGTAATTGCAAACGTTAAAAAATGTTTAGTTTAATAAAAATTTATTAACATAAAATAAATGAATTTTTTTCGCAAGTAATATAAAACCTCTAATAAAAAAATATTTAAAATTAATATCTAAAATAATAACGATCAATGAAAATATATACCATCAGCCAACTCGTATAAAATTTGAGCCTCATATAAATATTTTTTCTTTGAAATTGTATTATAATCATATTAGGTTCGCAAATTTCAAATTTTTTTTAGCTTCACATATAACTTATCCTAATTATTTTGTGATTCTCAATTCTAGACAGCCAGACTTTATAGCCACTTTTTGGTCAGGTTTTAAGTTTTTTACACTTCTATAGATAATGTTTGTGGTTGTATTTTAAAGAGAATGGGTAAATGTGTAAAAATGCTTTAGCTTGGCCAAAAAATGACTTTAAAGTCTGGCTGCCTAGACAAACTCTTTTGTGATATTAGTTATATATTCTAGTTATTATACTTGTTTGCTCTTTGCTAAGGTTATCAATAGTGACCTTATTTTGGCTTAAAATGTACTACACTTGGATCCAATTTGATATATGCATTGTATTTTTTATTGTTGAATTTTTTTTATTAGTTACTAGCTTCGATAGAAAAAAAAAATTTGGCTTTACCATTGATAACTACTATTATCAACTAATACGTATTTTCCATTTCGCCCCCCCTCGACTAAAATCCTGGGTCCGCCCCTGCTACCAAGAATCACATCTCATCATAAATCAATGCCATAGCTGTTTGGTTTAGAGAACACTTGAAATTCTTCATTCTTTTGTGTTTCTTCTAATATCTTCCATCTATAAGATTAAATTAAAAGAAAATGGCACTTACTAAACCAATTTGAATATGTATGAAATAGCATACATGTCAAAGAAAATCACCACAAGGGGATTGGTTATGAAACCACCACTCCCCAAATCTGATTATATTGCCTCTCCCCAATTGAATTTGGTTAATTTCCCGACTCGTGATAAGTTCCATACCCACAGGGACACCTAATCTCCCCATTCTCCCAATCATGTCCACAAGGGAAGTAAGCCTTTCGATCATGTCCACAAGAGAAGCAAGTATTTTGATTTCCAAATTGTTCAGATTTGTTGTAAGACACAAGTTCCAAGAGTAATCATCTTCCAAGTAACAAAAATAAGGCCGAAAAAAGGCGCAATTTTCATTTTAGAAAAGGAGAGGACGAGGTAAAGTTCTTATTAGCCCCACTGGCCAGTTGAAATGACCATGCAGCAAGTTATAACTTATAACCTATTTGACAAGGAAGGCCGGGAAATACATCTGTTCAAAGCAACCTTGGTTTTCGATGACCACAATCAATGACCAAAACAGTTAAGTTCATGGTGGTGAAAAAACAACTTGAAAGCCTAGGGAGATCAGGAATTCACAATCCTGAAAAGTTTGAATCCTATGCACTCAATACTCATGCATTGGGCTTGCATGAGCCCGGTATACAACATGAAACTAGCATAGCGATCAATCTAGTTTTCCAATGTTTAAAATCATACAACTACATATTTTTTACCATCCATCCACTAAAAGCATAAGGCTTTGCACAATTTAGAAATCAATGACAAACGAGTGATTCTAGCTGGCCTGGGTAACCAGCCTGGGTTGACTGCCTGGGGACGAAATTACATTTTTGCCCCCCCCCCCCTTTAAACCCCTTTTTGGAGAAAGTGTTTAAAGAGGGGGGCAAAAATGCAATTTCGCCCCCCCAGGCAGTCAACCCATTAAGATGCATCTCCCATATAAGTGAGCTAAAGATGGGGCAAAATGGGTACTAAAACAAATGGCTGGTATAGTGATCCGTATAACAGCAACAGTGAAAAGACGTATGGCACAGCAGTACCTTCTGCACCAGAGGAGCAAGTTGATTCTATGTCCAGATGTTGTGGGCTTGACACCATGCCTGTGGCGACCACGATGAAGCACAGCTTGTCCAGGAACGTGTGAATAATCTAAGACTTCCTATAAATATACAGAAAATTTCGTTAAAATAGTGTTCAACCAGTTATAGAAACAATTTTGTAGAGAACAACAACCTGCTCTCTGTAACAGTTAAGGTCCGATATTTGAATTTGGTGCAAACTAACATGCAACCATTTGAGGACCTTTCGAGTGAGTGAAACAAAACTAAGTTGTTTTAGACAACATATATTGAAGATGATTCAACTATTCTATGATGATAACACTACAAAAAAAGCTTTATTAGCTACGGAAATTAGCGACGGTTTCATAAAACCATCACTATTTAAATGATTAGCGACGGCATAAAACCGTCGCTACTGTTTCTGATACGGTTTAAGTAAAAAAATTAAAAAAACCGTCGCTAAATATTTTGTGACGGCATATAACTGTCGCTAAAACTCGTATTAGCGACGGTATACTTGTCGTCGCTACAATCTAAAAAAATAAAATTGTTAGCCACGGTAGAATACCGTAGCTACTAGTTTTAAAAAAAATTAAAATATTTAAAAACATATTAGCAACGGCTCCAGGACCGTGGCTACGATTGTACAAAAATATTTTGTTAGCCACGGTTGTATACTGTAGCTAAGAGTTTTTTTTTTTAAAACAAAAAAAGACCAGTCTAGCGACGGCACAAGGGTCGTTGCTAAGTTTTAAAAAAAAAAATTGGTTAGCCACTGTTGTAAACCGTAGCTAAGAGTTTTTAAAATAAAAAACAATTTAAAAAAAACAGTCTAGCGACGACACAAGGGACATGGCTAAGTTTTTTTTTAAAAAATTTGTTAGCCACGGTTTTATACCGTAGCTAAGAGTTTAAATAATAAAAAAAATACAGTCTAGCAACGGCCCGTGTGCCGTCGCTAAGTTTTTAAAAAAAAATTGTTAGCCACGGTTGTATACCGTAGCTAAGAGTTTTTAAAAAAACAGTCTAGAGACGACACAAGGGCCGTGGCTAAGTTTTTTTAAAAAAGATTTGTTAGCCACGGTTGTAAACCGTAGCTAAGAGTTTATAAAATAAAAAACAATTTAAAAAAATCAGTCTAGCGACGGCACAAGGGCCGTGACTAAGTCTTTTAAAAAAAATTTGTTAGCCACGGTTGTAAACCGTAGCTAAGAGTTTTTAAAATAAAATTAAAAAAAAAAAAAAACCAGTCTAGCGACAGCCCTGGTGCCGTAGCTAAGGTTTTAAAAAACATTTGTTAGCCACGGTTCTCTACCGTAGCTAATTCTTTTTAAAAAAAAAAGTATATAACATAAATAGATATATATATATATATATAAACTGGATAAAATCACCACCAACACATTGTCGTTCAGCCCGGTTAGAAACCTGCCTTTCGCCCAGCCGATCCGGGTTCGAATCTCGCCAATGAAACATTTTTAACACTACACCAAAAGGCCTGATTAGCTACACAGGGGTGGCCACGGTTCTAAGTCGTTGGTGTGTTTGCCACGGCTAAAAACCGTGGCTATAGTGCCCAACGACTTAAAATCGTGGCTATAGTGCCTAACGGCTTAAAACCGTGGCTAAAAAAAGGCTTGGCCACGATTCTAAACCGTTGGTGTGTTTGCCACGGCTAAAAACCGTGGCTATAGTGCCCAACGGCTTAAAACCGTTGCAAAAGTGCACGTGTGTTGCACGTGGACGTGTGGAGAAGTAAGTCGATTTCTCGCGGGCTAAATTTTGCGAAAAAAAATTGCTTCCCGCTTTGCATTCCCGCTCCATCTCCCCCCAACTCTGTAATTTTCAACCCTTAATTTGCTTCAAACCCTAAAATTTCAGGGAGAGGGAAAGAGAGAAGGAGAAGGAAAGAGAGAGGGAGAAGTCGAGGAGGAGCAGTAGTCGGTCGAGAAGGCAATACGAAGAGTGTAGAAGGCGAGACAGAGAGAGCTTCTTCTTCTAGGGATCGGTTCTTCAATCTGTGACCCTAGACTTCGTAAGTTTTCTTTGAAAGATCGCTATCTGCTTGTTTAGATCTTCCTTCTTAAGCTCTCTAATGTGTGTGATTTTTAGCTTCGATTAAGTGAATGTAGTTCAGTCTATGCTCTGAACGATCAATCGTTGAGTTCTCTCTCTGCTTTTTTGTACTAATTTTTAGTTAGCTTGAATGAAATGAAGACACAACTTAGGTTTGCTTAACTAACACCTTCTTCATTCTTGTTTTGTTACATTTTCTAGTTTCAATCTCTGCAATTTCGGTGTTTGTTTCGATGGATTGATTGGCATTGCTTTATGTTCTATTTGTGCAAGTTTCGGATTTCTAAAAATTTAGAGAGACTCTTTGTAATTTTAGAGCTACTTTACATTTTTGCATCTTTATGTCATAAAAGATTTTTAATTCAGCAATGCTGCTAGTGTAATCTTTTTGAACAATTTCAGATTTGATTCATTGCGTGTGTCAATTGCAGCTCTGAAAATCTTCATCTTCACGCATTCTATTATTGTATTTTGCGTCTTCCTTTAGAAAAGAATTTGGAGTTAAGAACGATTTGTGAAGAAAATGGGGCGGATGTTGGCTCCGTTGGTGGGGATACTTCTTCTATTGTGGTGCTTGGTATCAGTTGCTAGTCTATTTTATTTGGTAATTGAACATGAATTTCTAAAATTCCAGCTTGAAGGCATTGTAGTAGACCAGAAGAGAGCCAAAGAGAGCTCTCAAATTGTTACTGAGGAACAAGTGTCTCCAGGAGAAAGTGGCAGCCCCAACAGAATATCTGAAGGTATAGTGAAGTGCTTGTCAAGCATTTTCTTAAGGATGAACTCACACAAGAACAAAGGGGTGGTGGAGTTGGAGACGAATGCTGCATTATCTGGATTAGCTTCGCGTGAAAATTGTAAAGAAATGGAATTTCGAGATCCATATGGTATTTGTCAGTGTTCTAAAAATCGCTAGGCGCTGGGCGGGCGGCGAGCAGGTGCCTAGCGCCCGGGGCCTAGGCGGCACCTAGGCGGTCTTAGGTTTTGTATTATTACTTTAATAATTTATAAAAGTTAAGCATAATACATTATCAATTACATCCAATTTAATGCCAGTATACATATGCAAAATTTAAAAACATGAAAAATTACCAATAGTGAACAAAATTTATTAAAACTCAAATGACTGAAGTTGGTCATGATGAGTACTTTATATAAATTTGAATGTGTACTCTTTTATTTTTCTTCAAATTGCATAAATAACCTCAGTTATATTTGATAAAATCTACATTAGTAAAATTGGTACCGACAGATCATTCGAGAATTCCATTTCCATTAAGTAATCATCATTTGCTACATTTAGACATATACTGAATAAAAAATAATTAAATAGTTTATTATTAAAAAGTAGGAAATAAAATAAAATAAGAACACAATCAGCCATATTAAAAAATTTAAAAATATAAAAAAAAATTAAAATCCCCCAGACCGCCTAGAGTCCGCCTAGACCCTGCCTAGGCCGCCCAGACCCGCCTAGACCCGCCCAGACATTAATCTGGGCGGTTTTCCACCTTCTAGCGCCTAGGCGCCGCCTAGACCGATTTTTAGAACACTACTATTTGTAGAGAATTTGGGAAGAGAGACATTGGGCCGTATAAGCATATATGTGCAATAGAAGCCAGTTCTATGACATCTATCCATCCCACTTGGAAAACAAATTCCTTCCTTCTAATACGCAGATTAAAGTAAGTTTTTTAACATTGAATTTCAACAAGAATTGGTCAGTGACACTATAAGCATTGTAGTACTCACAACATTTTTTTTTTAATTTCAGGCTTCTACTTGGGAAGCTTGCTTCAGTTGAGTTACGTGGTCTTAGCCATCAACAGAAGCTAGCATTCTGGATTAACGTCTACAATTCCTGTATGATGAATGTATGAATGAGAACCTTCGCATTAAATATTTTGATGGGCAATTGAAGATCAATGTCTTTTTATTTCACTTTGTGGAATTTTGATAGTTTCTTGATGAAATGATCTATTACCCGTTGTTCTTTTCTCGGGGGAAACTTTGCATGTGTATTAAAAATCCCTCTGTGTTTTAGTTACCCATTTCAGCTTAAAAGGAGGTAGACATTTATTTTTCTTGTTTTCACAGACCTTTCTTGAGCACGGGATCCCAGAGAACTAATCAAACTTAATTTTTCTATTTACTTCAGGCAGTTGAAGCAAAAGAAGGGTTACCTATACAGAATGAAACTGTAACATTGGCATCATTTATCTATCAAACTTTCTTTCTTCAGGTACAAAAACCTTTTACCTCTTACTCTCTACATAACATCTTTTTATTATCACTAACTTTTTATTATGGTATAGTTTCCCAAGCTTTGCGGAATGACTGGCACTGCAGCTACTGAAAGTACAGAATTTGAGAGCATATACAAGCTTAAAGTAACAATTGTGCCTACAAACAAGCCCATGATAAGGAAGGTATGTGGTAAAGTTTATCATACTCTTTTTTCATTTCTAAGGTTCGGGGATCCTAAATAACCCCGCTCGCTTTCCAAAAAAAAAAATTGGAGAGAGCGTGATTCCTCCCAGTTTTGAGGCATAGACTAAGTATAAAATTTGTAATGAGAATCAGGCACCTTATAGCCAGAGGGATGTGCTTGTTTCAGTTATCTGTCCTTTTCAAGAGATTAGTGGCCCTTTATACATAAACCTTTCGCCTTTGTATCAAGAAGAAGAGGTGTAAAGGGTTAATTCTATCACAAATGCGTATCATCAAGGTTTTCTTCATTTGTTGTTTAAGACATTTGATTTCTGCTGGATTTTCATTGTTGACATTTAAACATATTGCTTATCTCATCTCTCTTTTAGGATGAATCAGACGTAGTTTTCAGGTCAACTACTGGAAAATGGAGGGCAGTTGTGGTAGAGATTTCTAGAATGCACAAGACAGGTCGCCCTGTACTTGTTGGTACTACTAGTGTTGAACAGAGTGACTTACTATCTATCTGAGCAATTGTGTGAAGCTGCAATTCCCCATTAGATGAGTTCTATTTTATCCACATTATGGAATACTATGTAGGAAACTGTTAACATGATAGTGGAATTCACTAGTATATGAAAAGTATTCTTCAGTATTAGATCCACTTATTGACAATATGATAATTTGTATTTCATTCTACTTCTTTATTAATGTTTCTAAAGTTGGCAAAGCATAATTGTTACCTTTTATCCTAGGTTCTTAATGCAAAACCAGAGAATGTGGAGAGGGAAACAGAAATCGTGGCCGTCTTGGGGCAGTAACAATCGCCACTAATATGGCAAGCCGTGGCACAGATATTATCCTCGGAGGGAATGCGGAATTTATGGTTCGGTTAAAGCTGCGTGAAATTCTTATGCCAAGCTATCGTTTCATTTGCTTGCAAAAAATAGTTCCACTTTTATCAAGAGCTTTGCAAACTTATTCATCTGCATTGAGAGTAGCTCAAAAGCTTGGTTACAAGATTGGATTGGCCAAAGGGGTTGGGTTGGGGGGTCGACGTACTTCACTGTTTTCTGCCGCTACGCACTTCTACTTTGGTATGGAGGTCATCTAGTGATAGGTGGATTGTAAGCACCCAAACACATCTCTTATTTGTATTGAATTAATTGGTTCCAAATTTTAAAACCATGCTATTTCCACAGGGCTTTAGGACAATCAGCACCGAGCGTGGCTGCTTTCGCTGAGGCAAAAGTTGCAGCTGCCAAGATCATCTGTATTATTGATCACAAGCCAATTATTGACCAAAATCCACCAGTTTCTCGACAGATTTTACATGTCAAGAATCGGGATTCGTATGCTTATTGGTAACTTCCTTTTCCATATAATTTTATTGGTTTTGTTTGCCCAATGTTAAAAGTTAGCTTTTTTATTTGTTAGAAATATCAGATTCATTTGCTGAACCTTCAAGTTTTTTATTGGATCCTCTTCGAATTAAGTTTATTTTATTCATATGTATGATGTTACATCCTTTCTCTCTGTTCTTGTTGCAGTATGCGCAGGCATCATCTTTTAACTTGTTGCATGCAACATACATTTTTATTAGACTGCCTATTAATCAATGTTAATAATTATCTGTTCTCTATGATTTATTATCCATAGGCATATATGAAGCAGAAGTACCGATTTTTATATGTTTAAAGTTTCTTTCTATTTTCCCCTTGTGTTTGTCTCCCTGTTTCTGGGTTTGGAGGTTTAAGTTAAATATTTCACAATTTGACTTACCACAGTATTCTTCTTTGTAAACATTAGCATTCTAGATCAATCAAATGAAGAAGAACATGATTGTTTGTGCAACTTGGGAGTAGAATCAACAAAAAGGAGGGAAGAAGAAAGGTCAAGCAAGTATGGGTAATTGTTGTTTCTTCAAATCAGCTCAAGTGAACCATAGAAGCTCAACAACTTTAACTTCCTCAACTCCAGGTACTCGAACAATATTTTTTTTTTGCAATAATTGATCTTTTCTTTTAATGGAGTCTCTTAAGTTTCAGTTTTTGTTGATGGGTTTTCCTTATTTTGCTTAGATTCTGTGTTTTTGTGTTAATATCTATATGAGGCAATGGGGTTTTGGTATAATTTTATTGGATCTTGTACTCAAATAGAAATTCATTTAAAAACTAAACTTTGTTGTAATTATGTGTGTGTTAATGGTGTTTTAGGACCTCAAAATTGTCAGTTTTTATCTCAAATTGAACTGGGATCTTCTTCCTCTTGGAATCCAAACAATACCCATTATGTCATTTCTTGAACATGTTCCTTAAGTTTCAGAATCTTTCACACCAAGTCCCTTAATTAATAATCTGCTTTAGTTTTGTGTTAGAACATCAAAAGCTCCAGCTTGATTCAAAAACACCGGATGGGGTTTTGGATTTGTGGGTTACCCTTTTTAATACAATAAAAGAATCTATTTTGTACTTGTTCATAAGAGATTAAGGGAATTCTGATTAGTACTCTGACACACTAGATCTATGTATTAATTATAGGGTCATCAAAGGCCAATAACAATGGAGGTGGTGGTGATCACCATCCTTATTTTTGTTATGTGCTTTTGTCATTGAAATTAGAGTCAATTCTTTGTTGCCGTGGTGGTGATCATTTGTTTGTAATATGGATGTTTATAACTAAAATTGTATCAAATGGATGTTTGGATGAAGTAATTATTGAAACAAACACGTTTTGTGCATGGAACTTCTAACTAGTATCAGCACTGTATCTCTTCTTTCTTGTGAAAAATGTATGAAATGATTTTCTTGCTACTTCAGCATCCCCCTGTATGCAATTGTGTTAAGAAAAGTAACAAAATTAGACAATTGTATTGGAGGGACACCCATCTTTGAGTGCATTCATCAATTCAATAACTCCACACAAACTTCAACTTATCAATACTTGCATGAACCAACTGCTGCTTATCATGCCTCATCTTCAGAATTTATTTCACCAGACCTCATTACAACAAGTAAAAACAACAAATTTCATTGTCCTTCTGAAGATTATGTCTTTCCTTCCATCCCAGTGGAAGATTCATCTAATTTCACATTGGTTGACTTACAAGATATTATCATGAATTTATTGAATAGTTTGCAACAAGCTGAGGTTGTAGATGGTGAGTGGAATATCTTTTATTGCAGTTCCCGATATCATTGCTATTATAACTCATGATAAAAGTACCATGCAAGTTCAATTGAAGTGTTGTTGTTGTGCTTCAGATCATCATGCGAAATTGCCTCCACTACCTCGCAATTATGAGAATGATACAAATGTAAGCATTGTAATTCATGTTCTAGATTTGTAGTTTGTTCCATCAGCAATGCTGAATGAGGCAAACCTTTTCCTATCTCACTACTTCTGCAAGCTGACCACAGTAATCAGTGATAAGATCCCATTCTTTAGTAAACCAAGAAATTTATTTTATTTCTTTTTTGGGCAGGCCGAGGTTTCTGAAAGAGAGAGAGTATTGCTTCTCAAGGTTGCAGAACTACAGGCCAGGTAGGTCATTACTGGTGCAGATCAAGTAGCTTAGTTGAAATTTTTTCATCTTTAGGATATATGAACTACTGATGACAGAAGACAAAATCTTATTTAAAGAAATCTCTTTTTTTGCGTTCCCTGTATTCTGTGCAGGATGGTTGGTTTAAACCAAGAGCTTACACTGGAAAAGTTGAAACATAATGAGGTATTTAAACAAGGATAAATCATTTTAATTTGCATCTTCTCTCTCTCTTTTTCGAGTAAATTTGTTCTAAGCTAAAGCTTCATGGATGAAACTCGAAGCTTGTCTGTTTGAATTAGAAGAGGGCTTATGTCAAATATTGAATGGATGGTGGTAATTTGTGTAACCCCCCAGCTCACATCCTTCACCTCTCTTTCAGAGGTTTTTTCCCCCTTTCTTATTTTTTGCCTTTCTTTTATAGGACATGCTGGTCTTCAGTATTGACTACTTATGCTATAAGCTGTTTATTACCTACCTATTTTGATTCATTTTTTTGGTGCCTATTTGATATGTTTTCAACTTTTCATACTGAGAATCAAGATTAAATAGAAAAGTTACTGCTGAACATATTACTTATGAGATATTTTTTTTTTCCTATTGAAACTCAAATGGAGCACTTTTGTATTATGATAAAATGGACTCCATGGTTGCAATATTAGAGTATGATCTGCTTTGCAAACTGTCAATATACATAGTTGAGATAGACACTTAGAGTATGATCTGCTTTCTATTTATTCATCTTCTTTTACATGGCAATAAGCCATGTTTCTGGCTGCAGCGGGTTTCAGCGTGCGCGGTTAGCACACTGGTTTTGAGTTGTGGTTGAGGTATTCTTCTTACTCGTTTTGTCTCAAACATATCAAAGCTTTATGGTTCATTGGTTAATACTCAGATTTATTTTTTTTACTTTTATTTTTCATTTTAACTAATAAGAACAAACGTCCAATATCACCACATAATTACTTGAAACTCAAATATTAGAAATTTTTTAACTAAAATGAAATGGGTTGGTTTTGATTTTCTTTTTGAAAATTAAATTTTGGGTATTTCATGAAATTGAAGAAATTTCATGTTGTGTTGGATATCGCCAACACTAGATCAGCTTGATAACAAATTGCAATTGTAGAATGTGAGGAAGTAGTTTATACTCAATACTGGGAGTCATCAGTGTATTACAAAGTTTGTAGCAATTGTAACTTAATTCTTCCATCTGGGAGTCGTCAGTGTATTACAAAATTGTAACTTAATTCTTCCATCTAGGTAGCAATTTTCAAATTACAAAGTTTCTACACTTTCCTTTATTTCTGTTGCATGGGAAGAAACTAACTTTCTACAGGGAGATACCAAAAAGCTTGTAGCAAATACGAGCAAACTAGTACCAAAAAGGTCCGAGTACAAGATGAGAAACCAGAGACCCTACAAGTTCTTGAAGATTTTCCTTCAATGACCTCTGAAATGCTAAGGATGATCTTGAAAATGGTTTGGTTCAAGCTTATCCGAAATCCAAACTCATATGCAAGTTTGCTTGGTTTTAGTTGGGCCCTGGCTTCTTGCAGGTAATTCCGATTCTTGGACTCAATTTTATTGATCAAAATACACATGAAAACAATCTCTCTGGTTTTAACCAACTGTATGTATTTCATATGTAGGTGGGCTATCACGAATCCACAAATCATACAGAATTCGGTGACAATTTTGTCAAAAGCCGGACTTGGAATGGCTATGTTCAGCCTAGGTAACAATTCAGTAAACTCATGTAGTCTTCTTGTGTTTACGATATGCAAATTCAATAGAAAAAAGAATTGACTTCGAAGTTGTTAAATTCAGGTCTGTTTATGACTTTGCAATCAAAGATCATTGCATGTGGAAACACTATAGCAGCATATGGGATGTTTATGAGGTTTGTAGTTGGGCCTGCTGTAATGGCAGCTGCTTCTGTTGGAGTTGAACTTAGAGGCCAAATACTAAAAGTCTCCATTGTTCAAGTGAGTCTTTACTTTGACAAACATCAACTCCATTTGATGTTAAACTTGTTTCTTGTATTGAATACTAAACTTGTTTCTGATTATTCAGGCTGCTCTACCACAAGGAATAGTTCCTTTTGTATTTGCAAGGGAGTATAACCTACACCCAGACGTATTAAGCACCGCGTAAGTATCATATATTCATGTTTATTTTGTTTATCAGCATCCGTTTATATTGTGAATTCTTTATGTATCTATATTAACTTGCAGAGTAATATTTGGAATGATTGTGTCACTGCCCATCACCATGCTATATTATGCTTTCCTGGGTTTCCTATACAATCCGTAAGAAGATGAAAAGGCGCAACTACTGCAATTTCAATGCCATTGAAGAACAATACCAGATCCACTGAATAAGCAGAACATTTGAAGAGAAAAATTACATTTGCTGAAGTATGGCAAAGGACAATGGCAGCTGAAATGGCATCAGCGCAAGTGGTTCGATGATTTGGCCAGTGGGTACTCTGTAGTGAAACAGAGCGCACTCTGGTTTGCGACCAGCAGCAAGCTCGCATCAGTGCGTCCCTCGCAGAGCAGCAGTTCATCCCACGCAGCAGCAGCAGTGATTCCCTCGCAGCAGCAGCAGCAGCAGTGCGTACCTCGCATCATCAGCAGATCGTCCCTTGCAGTAAGTCCCAAAATCTGCTCTTGTTTACTTTTTTTTTGCAGTTATATTTAGTTTTTTCACAGTAACAAAGGTTTTTAAATTGTTTCTAATGTTTTGCAAAGATTTTCAGTAACTAAACACCAAAGAAAGAGTGGTTTTCTGTCCTCGTACGCCCTTGGTCAGATCTTGCACATCCAATAGTGTTATTTTCACATATTATCTCGGCCTCTAGGATATTTCCTTGAGGAGATCTTGCAGTGCTACACTTATCATTATAGTGCACATGCATTCATTCATTCCTTACGATGATTGTTTCTCTTGGGTTTGTCTCAAGTTCTTAATTATATTCCCAAACCCAAATTTACCAAGTACAAACAATTGAGTTGCATTTATGTTGAAATGCCTCTTCATAGAATGCATGTCAAAATAAAACTCATCATTATAGAAGGCCTGATGTTCGAATTCTTTTATGTTCTGTTCATTTTACTCCCTTTTGCAAATCACGAAACCATTCTAATGGCTTTATTTGTTTCCTATTTGCTTCTGAAATACTTTATTTCCTCATTTTTAGAATCCGAGAAAAGAAGGAATCTGTGACAGTGTTGTTGTGCGGTACAAGCGGGTGCGGCAAGTCTACATTGTCAGATGGTATTGGTATTATAACACCAGATCTTGCAGCAGCAGTAGCAAATAAGTTAGAATTGACTACACACCCACCTTGTGCCTATCAAATCAGATATGCTGGCTGTAAGGGAGTCATAGGTTTATTGGCTGAGAAGAGAAAAGGTTGCCTCGTAATGTTACTCATAAGGTACACTTCTAACCCAATTCGGTGCTTCCTGCTACTTTATGTTAATTTTTGTCTTTGGCAAAGGTTTGGATGAAAAGAGTGTATTTTACTCAAAAAAGAAAGGAGAATTCTAAATGTCGAGGAAACGGGCGAGGGAAGGGACGTGGCGGGGTGGGGTGGGGACCGTCCACCTCGCTCGGGATGCGTGCACCAAAATTCAATCCAGTCAGGTACCTTTGAATTCAATCCAAAAGGGTTAGGCATCATCTCTTCTACGTCCTTGTGATGACAGTGACGCAAACTCTAGTTTTTTAACCTTTTGTTTTGATGACTTGAGATCTTGCTATATACCAATTCAAGGGTTTCAGTTTCAGTTTCAGTTCTTTCTTTTCTTTTCCTCTGTTTGACTATCTTGAAGACATATTGCCTTTCAAAAAAAAAAATCTTGAAGACATATTGCCAAAAATCCTGATTAAATAATAATCATAATATTATAATAACAATAACTGTGGAATAAATCATAATATTATATTGGTCATACATATCACTTCACTGAAATTTTACTGTTTTTTGCATCTTCAGCACCTCTTTTTTTCCGTTGTTTGCGATTGTTCATCTGCTTTAGCTTCAATACGGTTTCGTTATTTAGTTCATGTAGGTCTTTGAACTTGATAGAGTCGATATATTGAGATGGGTTTTTGGTTTATCTTTTTATATTCTATTTTCATGATTTTTACACTCTGTGGGATTTGGCACTTGTAATGAATTGAACAGGTGATCCTTGTTTCTTTTTCAGCTCAAGTGGTTGTTTCATACTGGGGAGATGGTGTTCTCATTGATTGGAAGCTGGGAAGGTTGTCTGATTACCAAGATTCAGATAATGGTAAATTTTCCAAAGAGCTGCCAGTGTTTTCATCATTTTCATCATCAGCTTTGGTTTATTAGCAATCTTTATAGGTCATGTTTGTCTGTCATTGAGTACTGACTAATTTTTATACTGCAGGGCTCTGAAGGTCTGAGCCAGTACGGGCAGCAGTATGTTGGACGGGAGAATGCGCATACATTGCTTGTTTCTGGGGTGCAAAGTGTGTCGTTGTATCAACCATCACCGGTGCCATATACAAGCAACTACCAGGTGCTGCATTCTCATCATTTTCAGTATATTGAACAAGCAACTACCGAAAGAAATGGGGCCTGTTCCTAAGGGCATCAATTTATTTTCTTACATTATAACTAGGTGGATTTGTATTGTTGGAAAAAACATAGAGAAATTCTTTTGTTTTAGATGCGAGCGAAACATGATATAACAATGTTCCATTTGTTCAGGTTAATCCTGTTATTGTACATTCGTGCTATTTGTTTACATGTTTTTGTTTGGCGTCAAAACTTGACAAGTTCCTTTTTACGGTTGATTTTGTATTTATCTAGCATATAGTTTGTGGAATCTTATTCGTGCCGGAGGCATGACACAAACCATAGTAAGGACTGATTTTGCAGGTGCCACGGCTGTGATTTTGCTGCAGCAGCAAAAAAATATATAAATTTTGTTTTCGATTATATTAATTTGCAACGGTTTGAAACTGTTGCAACAAAACAAAATTTTTTTTTTTTTAAATTTTGTTTTAACTGCCAACGGCTTACAACCGTGGTTGCAGCTTGCCACGGCTAGGAACCGTGGGCGTTCTTCATCAGTTGCTACGGCTTAAAACCGTGGCCATGAATTGACACGGCTAAAAACCGTTGCTATCACGTTTGCCACGGTTTATTTCTCACTGTTTAGCCACGGCTTAAAACCGTGGCCAGGGTTAGCCACGGCTTAAAACCGTTGCTACCTTGTTAGACACGGTTTAAAACCGTTGCTATTATCCATACTTTATCACGGCTTAAAACCGTGGCTATTTTGGCCACGGCTAAAAACCGTTGCTATTGTTCTTGCAACGGTTTAGAACCGTGGCTAAATGCTGAAAATCACCACCCCTATTCAAGCATAAAACCGTTGCTACAATGTTTAGCAACGTAGAAACGGTTTATAGTCGTTACAAGGAATTTCGCGACGCTTCTGTAGCCCACGGTTCTTAGCCGTGACAATGGGTTACGCCCACGGTATAGAACCGTTGCTAATGGGGATTTTTGGTGTAGTGTAATATTAATATTTTTATCTTAGCGACGGCAGTGTGCTGTCTAGCCACGGTTCTCTACTGTAGCTAATTTTTTTTAAAAAAAATTATATAAAATAAATAAATATATATATATAACTGGATAAAATCACCACTGACCCATTGCTGTCCAGCTCGGTTAGAAATCTGTCTTTCACCCAGCTGACCCGGGTTTGAATCCCGCCCGGTAAGAAACCTGCCTTTCACCTAGCCAACCACGGTTCGAATCCCAGCAATGGAAATTTTTTATTATTTATTTATTTCAACTTTGAAACATACTCCAAGCCGCTTGTTTTTTCTTTACGACTTTATTTTTCCTTTATTTTTTTTAACTGCTTTCAACTTTAGAACATGTTCCAATCCCCCTAAATTGTTTTTTCTTTACGACTTCTATGTATATTAAACAAGTCAAGATTTCTTGAACAGAGTCATTCACTCATTGGTATTATCAGTGGTTGCTCTTGGAAAAAAATTTAACCGATCCGCGTGAAACTTCATATCAACCGTCAATAACACCCAAAAATTTTGCTCAATCCAACGCACTAAACCAAACCACGTCACTGATCCGCGTGAAACTAACACAACCATTCCCTTTCGAAGAAGAAGATATGATCAAGATCAAGATCAAGATCGAATAAGAAGATATTATCAAGATCGAATAAGAAGATGAGATATGATCAAGATCGAAGAAGAAGATAAGATCTTGATCAAGATCGAATAAGAAGATCAAAGAATATCATATCAGATCAAAGAAGATTAGATCAGATCAAAGAAGATCAGATCAGATCAGATCAAAGAAAATCAAATAAAACCAGACAGATAAAAGAAGATCAAAGAAAATCAAAGAAGTTAAAAAAAGATCAAAGAAGTTCAAAGAAGATCAAAGAAGATCAGATCAAAGAATATCAAAGAAGATCGAAGAAGTTCACAGAAGATCAAATAAGATCAGATCAGATCAAAGAAGATCAAAGAATATCAAATCAAATAAGATCAAAGAAGACCAAAGAAGATCAGATAAAAAAAGATCAGATCAAATCAGATTAGATCAAAGAAGATCAAAGAAAATCAAAGAAGATCAAAGAAGTTCAAATAAGATCAGATCAAATAAAATCAAAGAAAACCAGATCAGATCAGATCAATGAAGATCAGATCAAAGAAGATCAAAGAAAATCAAAGAAGTTCAAAGAAGTTCAGAGAAGATCAAAGAAGATCGAAGAAGTTCAAAGAAGATCACAGAATATCAAATAAGATCAAAGAAGATCAAAGAAGATCAGATTAGATCAAAGAAGACCAAAGAAAATCAGATAAAAAAAGATCAGATCAGATCAGATCAAAGAAGGTCAAAGAAAATCAAAGAAGATGAAAAAAGATCAAAGAAGATCAGAGAAGATCAGATAAAAGAATATCAAATAAGATCAAAGAAGATCAGATCAGATCAAAGAAGATCAAAGAAGATCAGATCAGATCAAATCAAATCAAATCAAATCAAAGAAGATTTAAGAATATAAAAAAAGATCAGATCAAATCTAAGAATATCAAAGAAGATCAGATCAGATAAAAAAAAATTATATCAAAGAAAAAAAAGATCAGATCAGATAAAAAAAGATCATAGAAGATCAAAGAAAATCAAATCAAAGAAGTTCAGATCAGATAAAAGAAGATCAAATCAGATCAAAGAATATCAGATCAAAGAAAATCAAATAAGTTCAAAGAAGATCAGATCAAATCATATCAGATCAAAGAAGATCTAAGAATATCAAAGAAGATCAGATCAAATCATATCAGATCAAAGAAGATCTAAGAATATCAAAGAAGATCAGATCAAATAAGATCAAAGAAGATCATATCAAAGAAAAAAAAAGATCAGATCAGATAAAAAAATATCATAGAAGATCAAAGAATATCAGATCAGATCAAAGAAAATCAAAGAAGTTCAAAGAATAACAAAGAAGATCAGATCAAATAAGATCTAAGAAGATCAGATCAAAGAAAATCAGATCAGATCAAAGAAGATGAGATCAAAGAAGATCAAAGACTAATTGGTTTTTAACAAAAACAAAAAATTAAACACTAAAGAGATTAGCCACAGCAAATTGTCGTGGCTAATTGGTTTTTATTTTTTATATTAGCGATGGCAAACAACCGTCGCTAATTGGTTTTTAAAAAAAAAAAAAATTTAACACTTTATTTTTTATATTAGCGACGGCCAACAACCGTCGCTAATTGGTTTTAAAAAAAAAATTTAACACTAAAGAGATTGGTTTAAAAAAAAAAAAAAAACCACTAAAGAGATTAGTGAGGGCAAATTTGTCGTGGCTAATTGGTTTTTATTTTTTATATTAGCACACCGTCGCTAATTATTTAAAAAAAAACACTAAAGAGATTAGCGACGGCAAATTTGTCGTGGCTAATTGGTTTTTAAAAACAAAAAAAAATTAACACTAAAGAAATTGGTTTTAAAAAAAAATTTAACACTAAAGAGATTAGCGACGGCAAATTTGCCCTTGCTAATTGGTTTTTATTTTTTATATTGGCGACGGCAAATTTGCCGTAGCTAACTGGTTTTTATTTTTAGTATTAGCGACGGCAGAAAACCGTCGCTAATTGGTTTTTAAAAAAAATATCACCGATCCGCGTGAAATCTCATCTCAACCGTTAATAACACCAAAAAATTTAGCTCAATCCAATGCACTAAACCAAACCACGTCATCGATCCACGTGAAACTAACACAACCAATCCTCTTTAATTACCTTTCTCTATATAAATTTCAATTTTTTCTACAAACCAACTTAAACAAAAAATTTCTCTCAAATTTTTTTTTTCTCTCAACCTCCAGAGAAGAAACCCACGGAGGAGAAGTCCGCCGCTTCCTCGACACCGATCCCGGCCGCCTCCCTCGACATCGATCCCGGCCGCCTATCTTTCCCCTCCCTTCATCCGCCGCCTCTCTCTCGGAGATCTGAGATCTCTGATATCTCTGATCTTGGAGATCTGAGATCTTTGATATCTCTGATCTCGGAGATCTTAAACCTGAGATCTCAGAGATCTCAGAGAATCTCAAAGATCTGAGTTCTCGGAGATCTGAAATCTCAGATCTCGGAGAGATCTCCGATATTCTATAGATCGAAAATATATATATATATATATATATATATATTTTTAAAACCATTTAGCAATGGTCGCTAATATAAAAATAATGTAATTTTTTTTAAAACCATTTAGCCACGGCAAAATGCCGTCGCTAAAATAAAAAATAATGTTAAATTTTTAAAAAAAATCAATTAGCCACGGCAAAATGCCGTCGCTAATATTAAAATATTTTTTTAAATACCATTTAGCCACGGCACAATGCCGTCGCTAATATAAAAATAATGTTAAATTAAAAAAAAAATCAATTAGCCACGGTAAAATGTCGTCGCTGACATTAAAATATTTTTTTAAATACCATTTAGCCACGGCACAATGCCGTCGCTATTATAAAAATAATGTTAAATTAAAAAAAAAATCAATTAGCCATGGCTAACATTAAAATATTTTTTTAAATACCATTTAGCCACGGCAGGAAGCCGTCGCTAACTAGCCACGACTATTTTGCCGTCGCTGATTCAAATAGCGACGATAATTGTAGCTACGGGATTGCGACGGTTATTGTGCCGTCACTGATGCCTTTTAGCTACGGTTTTAGCTCAATCAGCAACGGTTTTTAGCCGTTGCTAATTTCAATTTTTTTTTGTAGTGTAGTCTCATTTCAAATAATCGTGTACAAGTAAGAAATCCTAGAATAGAATTCTCGCTTTTTATTCTCAAGACAGAAAACATGTTAATCAGTCGAAGGATCTTTACAACTTTTTAATTGAAGAAGCTGTTAGAATCTAAAGTAAGTTTATGAAAAGATCTATTTCATTTCATGATGCAAAAGATGTACAATCTGTAATGCTTATATAGACAACTCAAATGATGTTTAGCTGTCAAAACAAATGCTCTAACAATAACAACCTGACTAACCAACTGTCTAACAACATGACTAACCATCTCTGACCATACTATCTAACAACCTATCTATTAGCCATTGCTATCTATTAGCCATTGCTTTGCTAATGACAAAGTATCCTTAATATCCCCCCTCAAACGAAGGGTACATACATCAACTACACTGAGTTTGTTACGTAGCAATAGGAACC
Source organism: Berberis vulgaris (assembly GCA_963556465.1). Classification (NCBI taxonomy): domain Eukaryota; kingdom Viridiplantae; phylum Streptophyta; class Magnoliopsida; order Ranunculales; family Berberidaceae; genus Berberis; species Berberis vulgaris. The sequence continues at coordinate 85,162,973 of OY747126.1, forward strand.
TGGATTTACCAAGAGCCTTAGTGAAAACATCAGCAACTTGACTAGAAGCTGAAATATGATGAACCTGAATGAGCTTGCGAGCCACCTTCTCACGCACAAAATAAATGTCAATCTCAATATGCTTGGTCCTAGAATGAAGAACAGGGTTGGCACTAAGCAGAACAATACTCTTGTTGTCACACTAGATAGTAGGAATGGAACAACCAATTTGTAGTTCATGAAAAAGGGATTGCAACCAAGTGAGCTCAGCTGTAACTGAAGCAAGACTCCTATACTCAGCTTCAATACTACTTCTGGAGACAGTACTCTGCTTCTTAGACGACCAAGACACAAGATTAGCACCTAAATAAACACAATATCCAGATGTAGACCTTCTATCATTAGGGTCAGAAGCCCAATCAACATCGCAATAACCAGTTAGCTGAAAAGAAGGAGTAGGAACAATGTGAAGTCCAAAAGTGGGTGTAGCCTTGAGATACCGTAAGATTTTTTTTACCACTCGCCAATGTGATTCAAGTGGATTCTGCAGGAATTGACAAACACGATTCACAGAATATGCTATTTCAGGGCGAGTGATTGTAACATACTGTAATGTACCAACAATACTACGATACAATTAAACATCTTGGACTGGATCACTACCCGTAGCAAACAATTTCTCACCCCCACTCATAGGAGTGGATAAGCCATTAGCATACTGCATCTTAGCACGACACAAGAGATCAGAGATGTATTTGGACTGAGATAGAAACAGGCCAGTTGCAGTATGCTGAACTTGAATCCCAAGAAAGAAATGAACATAACCCAAATCCTTCAAAGAGAATCTAGCATTGAGCTGATGAATGATCTGAAAAACAGCCTGAGAATCAACACCAATGATGAGAATGTCATCGACATATACTAGAAGAAAAATAGGAGATGGAGAATGTCGAATAAAAAGAGAATAATCAGACTTGGTGGAAACAAAACCAAGCAGAAGAAGTGTATGTCTGAGTTTATCAAACCAAGCCCGAGGAGCCTGCTTTAGACCATATAGAGCCTTATGAAGCTTGCAAACAACCTTGGGTCGTGAAGCATCAATAAAATCAGGAGCTTGCATCATGTAGACTTCTTCTGAGAGATCTCCATTCAAGAAAGCATTGTTGACATCTAGCTGAAATACAGACCATCCATATGTGACTGCCATTGTGAGTAAAACTCGGATTGTAGTAGACTTAACAACCGGACTAAAAGTCTCTGCATAATCAAAGCCAGCAACTTGTTGAAACCCTCTAGCCACTAAACGGGCTTTATATCTATGCACTGTGCTATCAGAATTTTGTTTAACTTTGAATAGCCAACGACAACCAACTATAGAACGATCCTGAGGAAGGTCCCCCAGTGACCAGGTATGATTTCTCAGTAAAGCCATATATTCATCCTGCATTGCAGAGAGCCAATGAGGTGTCTCCAAAGCCTCCTGCAGACTAGAAGGTGTAGTTGAAGCAATATAGACCTTGGGCTTGTAAATACCAACCTTGGACTGAGTGACCATAGGATGACCAGGAGTAACACTAGAAATAGGCAGAGGAGCCTCACTATCAGCAGTCAGAGGAGCAACACTAGTAACAGGACTATCACTAAAATTGGGCATAGGAATAAGACTAATATCAGGAATAGGACTAGTAGCATGAACAAGACTAGTAATAGAAACAGGACTAGGAGCAGGATGAAAAGACGGGACCACTGAGCTAGAGGAAGGAGTATTACCAAAAATAAATGGCATAGTGTCAGCAAAGTTAATAGGAACATGAATAACAGTAGGAGAAGTATCATGAACAATAGGAAATGAGGAAGAAGAGAGAGTATGCCATTTTGTATAAGGAAAAGAAGTTTCATTGAACAGAACATCTCGAGAGATATACAACCGACCAGTAGATGACAAGCATTTGTAGCCTTTATGCTGAAGACTATAACCAAGAAAAACACATTCAAGTGATCTAAATTGAAGTTTGGTGGAATTATAAGGTCGGGTGTTAGGAAAACATGAACAACCAAAAACTTTTAGTGTACTATAATCAGGAACTTTGTGGTAGAGAATTTCATATGGCGAAAGACCCTTAAGGGCAACCAAGGGAACTCTATTAAGAAGAAAAACAGATGTCCGGACTGCATCAATCCAGAACTTCATTAGAAGTGAAGCATGAGCAAGCATGGTAAGTGCATACTCTATAATGTGCCTATGCTTTCTTTCAGCAATACCATTCTGCTGATGGGTAGTTGGGCAAGCAAGGCGATGACCAATGCCATGTTGAGCTAGATACTTTGAAAAAGATCGATACTCCCCTCCCCAATCAGACTGAATACATTTAATAGGGAGACAAAAATCTAATTCAACTTGAGCTTTGAACTTAAGAAATGTTGAAAAAGCTTCAGATTTGTTATGTAAAAGAAAAACCCAAGTGAAGTGACTAAAAACATCAATAAAGTGTATGTAGTACATAGAACCAGATGAAGACAGCATAGAAGCAGGACCCCATAGATCAGTATGAATCAGTTCTAAAGGTTTTGTATACACAGTAGAAGAACTAGGAAAAGGGAGCTTGTGTATTTTTCCTAAACAACAAGAGGAACAAAACTCCTGATTGACCGTATTGGGAACAAGCATATTACATCTGGTAAGAACTTTCTGCACAAGAGAGAAGGATGGATGACCCAATCGAGCATGCCAAAGAAATAAAGGAGAAGAAGACATAGAGGTATTATGAGGAAACAAACTACTTGAGTTAGTATGATTAACTGAAACAGAAGCAGTTTGATGGACGGGGATACTGGGAAAACAGGAATGATGACTGTTTGGGAATGTTGAATTGCTGACTGATGCTGGAATGCTGACTGACTGACTTGAAATATTGGAATGCTGACTATCGGGCTTGGAAAGCTAAAATGCTGACCGACTTGATGCTGAAATACTGACTAACTGGCTAGGAAAGCTGGATTGTGAACTGACTGACTGAGGATGCTGGAATGCTGACTGATGGGGAATGCTGGAATGCTGGAAGGCTGACTGATGCTGGAATGTTGACTGACTGGTTTGGAATGCTGGAATGCTGACTGAGGATGCTGGAATGCGGACTAACTGGGAATGCTGGAATGCTGACTGACTGACTGATGCTGGAATGCTGAAATTGCTGAAATTGCTGAGAAGGCTGAGAATGCTGATAATGCTGAGAATGACTGGAAGAAGAAGAAGAAGAAAGACTAGTAACTGAATTACTTTGAATGCTGACAGGAATGCTGGAATACTGACTAGAAGGCAGAGAATGCTGAGATGAATTACTGACTTGAAATGTTGAAAGACTGGAATGCTGAGATGAACTGGGAACCTAAAAAGGACTATGATCTGGAATACTGGGAGAAACACTGAGAGATTCTGCAATGAGAGACTCGGGTTTTGACTCTGTAAACAACATGGATGGAAAAACATAGAGTCCTTTGTTAAGCTTCCCTTCCAATAGAACTCGATGAGTGACCTGATCCTTGACAAAATAGAGGTCAGGATGAAACTCAAAGTAGACACTATTATCTCTTGCAAACCGAGAAACACTTAACAAATTCTTAGTTAACTTAGGAACCTGAAGAACATTATGAAGATGTAAAAGTTTTGAAGAATTAGAGGATTGAATAAAAGACTGACCAATGTTCTCAATTGGTAAAGATGAACCATCACCAACAAACAATTTTTCCTCTCCATGATAAGGAACGGATGACATGAGACTTTGAGTATATGGAGTACAATGATCTGTAAGCAGAGATTCAGTCATGGAAGAAAGAAGCCATGAGAACAGAAGTTGGTCTTGCTGTTCCCAGTTGAGATATTCAGGATTAACTCTGTTGTTTGTTTGATCTTCCATGGAAAGAAATCTTGACGGAGGTGAGGTGTTCTCAATGAACTTCTGAAGTTTATGCCCTTTAATCGTTGCTAACACTTGTTTCCACAACAAGTAGTTGTGCTCATTCAATTTTACACACAATGAATGAGTGAACATTACTGGTTTTGACTTTGTCATGGCAGAGTTCATGAGTGATGTAGCATTGGATGATAAATATGCCATTGATACGTCTTGAAAACTGAAAATGAAGGAGAAGAAGAAACTAGAGAATGAAGGAGTTACAATTTGTCCCTTGATACCATGTTAGAATCTAAAGTAAGTTTATGAAAAGATCTATTTCATTTCATGATGCAAAAGATGTACAATCTGTAATGCTTATATAGACAACTCAAATGATGTATAGCTGTCAAAACAAATGCTCTAACAATAACAACTTGACTAACCAACTGTCTAACAACATGACTAACCATCTTTGACCATACTATCTAACAACTTATCTATTAGTCAATAGAAACCAATAAAACTGAATTACAACGGAGATAAGCAAACATGGGGAACCACACCTTAAAAAGATTAGGTTCCAACTAACATCTACAAGTCAGTTGTGATGGTTGACCAGTTTTCATGGCACAAGTTATGTCATGCATGATATCAGACACAATTATCAAAAACCACTTTGCCTGGTGTCACGGGATTTCTTTTTCACAAGTATTTCTCGTACGGCACTAGCAAACTTTGCCCCAAGTTATCAAAGAAAGCTAGTCAGCCTTTCCCACAAAGGACTTACTTAGACTTTGGAAAACTAAGAAAGCTAAGAACACACAAGAGAGCTGAAGAAAACTAGAACTTGTATTGCTTGAATTCTCTGAGGTGATTACAACAAATGAGGCCTTAGCCTATTTATACAACTCCACCTCCTCAATGGACGGTGGTGATCAATTTAATCTAACGGTCTATAATGAGTTTCTATACTCTTCCTTAGAAATATCTAAGGACTAGAATCCTATAGAACTTTATGGAATCTTATGGGAGGTTCTAGAGAACGCTCTCTAGAATAATGTGGAATATTCTACTTTATGTACATTTGCCAACCTCACTTGGCTAGGCAAGAAGATAATTGTGACATTCTCCCCCACCTAATCAGGCGATGTCCTCGTACGCTTTGATTTGTTCCTTGAATTGCCACAAATGTTGGATTGGCTCCCAACTAGCTTCACTTTCTGGCAATCCCTTCCACTTGACGAGTAACTCATGCGTGGGAGGTTGGTTGGAATGATGCACCACACGATCTGACAAGATAATCTCTGGTTCCTTGTCATGTTGGATCCTCATGCCCATTGGTGCTCTTTGTGAAACTCCTCTGTTTGGATCATCCCGATCTTCCTTATACTGTTTCAGTAGGCTCACATGGAAGACTGGATGAAACTTGATCCTCGGCGGCAACTCGACCTTTTAGGCTTGCTTTCCCACTTTCTTGACTATGGGGAAAGGACCCTCATATCTCCTGATAAGGCCACGATATAGTCCAGAAAGTCTGGCATGAGCATGCATCTTGACAAGCACAAGGTCTCCAACCTGGAACTCTCCCAAGGTCTCTCTGGGATGGGGAGGGGTACAAGTAAGCCTGCAGGTGATTGTTGCTCTACGTTGTCTTGTTGGCATACAAGACAAGTCTTTACATACGCTTCGATATCATCCCTCATATGTGGCCAGTAATAGGAATCTTCAACAAGAGCAAGAGTCCGATGTATACCTGGATGTCCCGCCCCCTTGCTATCATGGCATTCTTTCAAGACTTCCTTCCTTAGGTTGTCATGAGGTGGAACATAGATTCGCCCTCCCTTAGAGTATATCAAGCCGTTATCCACCCAAAACTTTCTTGTCTTCCCATCTTTGACAAGAGCTATGATGGTTTGAGCCATGGAATCATGTGCCAATCCTTCCTTTATGCGTCCCTTCAAGTTGCTTTGAGGTTGACTTATGTCAGCAAGTTCTCCTTTTCTACTCAAAGCATCCGCAACAAGATTAGCTTTCCCAGGCTTATACTCCAAAGTGTAATCGAACTCTACCAAGAAATCTTGCCACCTAGCTTGCTTTGGTGTGAGCTTCTTTTGTGTCTGGAAGTAGCTAGTGGCAACATTGTCGATCTTGACCACAAATTTGCTCCCAAGCAAGTAATGTCGCCATATTCGTAGGCAATGCACAACCGCCGTCATTTCCTTCTCTTGTACTGTGTACCGCCTCTCAGTATCATTGAGCTTCCTACTTTCAAAGGCAATAGGATGCCCTTCTTGCATCAATACCCCACCAATAGCAAAGTCGGAAGCATCCGTGTGTACCTCAAAAGACATAGAATGGTTGGGAAGTGCCAACACCGGTTCTTCCATAATTGCCTTCTTCAATCCTTCGAAAGCTTGTTGGCATTTTGAACTCCAATCCCAACTTCGTCCCTTTTTGAGCAAGTCCGTCAATGGAGTGGCTATGGAAGAGTAGCCTTTGATGAACCTTCTGTAATAGTTCACCAAGCCAAGGAAAGATCTTAACTCGGTGACTTTGATCGGTGGCTCCCATTCTTGGATGAATTGTACCTTGGACTTGTCCATACGAAGCTTGCCTTTGCCAATGATATGACCCAAGAATGTCACCTCCTCTTGGGCAAATGAGCACTTCTCCTTTTTGACATAGAGCTCGTTCCCCTTCAAGGTTTGGAACACTTCCCTTAAGTGATCCACATGTTCCTCCAATGTCTTACTATAGATCACAATGTCATCAAGGTACACAACTACGAACCGATCAAGATAAGGAGCTAGTACCTTATTCATTAGAGTGCAAAATGTGGTCGGCGCATTAGTTAAACCAAATGGCATGACTAAGAACTCGTAAGACCCGTACCTTGTAACACATACCGTTTTTGGTTCATCTCCTTCGGCTATGCGGACTTGATAATATCCTGAGCACAAGTCAAGCTTGGTAAAGTACATTGCATCACCAAGTTGATCAAAGAGATCCGCAATAAGAGGAATCGGGTACTTATTCTTGATAGTGACCTTGTTGACTGCCCGATAGTCGATACAAAGTCGTAGGGATCCATCATGTTTCTTTTGAAATAAAATCAGCGCACCATATGGAGCTTTGGAGGGTCGGATATAACCAGCATCTAGTAATTTCTTCAATTGTCTTCTTAGCTCCTCGAGCTCAGGAGGTGCCATACGATAATGAGCAAATGCGGGTGGTTTTGCTCCAACTTCCAACTCAATGGCATGATCCACCTCTCTCCTTGGTGGAAGCCTCTTAGGCAATTCGGCAGGCATAACGTCCTTGTACTCCTTGAGAACATCTTGGACGACCTTAGGTGCATTCACCTCTCCATCCATGGGACCTTCATCTTCCTTGAGGGTAGCCAAGTAAGTAAGCTCATTCCTCTTTCCTCCTTTAGAAAGTTGGAGAACGGACACCATTCTCTCCTTACTTATCTCCCGTGCCACAGGCACAACACAAGGTTGTCCCTTTTCCATGATGCACATGGTGTGGGCATAAGGGACAAGAAAAGCCTTCACCATGTCCAAAAAATCTATACCCAAGTAGAATTTGTGATCATCAATTGAGGCGATAGTTATGTCGACTTTACCTCGCCATTGCCCAAGCCGAATCTTGGTGCCACGAGCTATTCCTTCAATTGAGAGACTTTTAGCATTGACTCCCTTGATATATCATTTCTCCTTTGTATATGATAGGCCAATTTCTTCAGCAAGGTCTTTGGCCATGTAGACTGTGTCGGCTCCGGTATCCACCATAGCTTTCAAAGTCTTGTCCCCGATCTCAGTCTCCACGTACATCCTTCCACGTGGTTGTTCTTCGACCTTAGCTTGAATGGCACTTAGGAGATTCATTGAGGTGATCCTCCTTTCTTCCTTTGCTTCTTCCTCCATGACAAGCGCGACAAGTTTTCCCCGGTTTGGACACTCAAATGCCCGATGGGGTCCATTACATAAAAAGCAAGATATCTTCTTGGGTGATCCATCTTTTTTTCCTTCCCCCTTGTCTTTGGAGTATTTGTGTTCCTTGGAGGACTTCTCTGTGTCGCCCCCACCTTTGCCATCATTACTTGGCCTTTTCCCTTGCCCCTTGGATGAATCATTTATCTTGAACTCAATCAAGGATTCTGCCGCAGCCATAGCCGTTGCAAGGTCTTGCACACTTCGCCTCTTCAATTCCAACTTGGCCCAACCCGTTAGGCCATCAAGGAAGCTAAACAAAGCATCCTTTTCTCCCATGTCCGAAATCTCCAAGAGCAACTCCGAGAACTCCTTCACATACTCCCTTATGTGGCCTTCCCTATGTTGAAGGCGACGAAGCTTGGCCCTAACTTCATTTTCGGCATCCTCCGGGTAGAATTGTCTCTTGAGTTCCTTCGTGAATTCTTCCCAAGTGTCGATGGTGCATAATCCTTTCTTGACATCATCGGACCTTCTGCGCCACCAAACTGTAGTAACATCGTTTAAATATAAGGAGACACTACGTACCTTTGATGCTTCATCTATTATGCCAACTGTATTAAAGTAGCGCTCCATGTTTCACAAGAAATTGTCGATCTCTCTTGCACTCCTTGCCCCACCATAGGCCTTAGGTTTGGGAGCTTCGACTCTATGGGTGATTGTCCCTGGTGTAGTCCCACCATTGGCTACCGCAGCCATACACACACTGAGTTGAGTTTCTAGCTTCTCAACTATTTCCTTGTAAGCACACATCTCTGCATCTTTGGCAACAATTTGGGCTTCAAGGGACTCGATCTTCTTGGACACCATGTCCACTACTGTGTTCAAGGCTCCTTGCATCTCTTCCCGGAGCTCATGGTCCTCCCCGTTGGACGCTTGCCCCTTGATGCGTTGGTCCATGTCTTCGACTTTCTCCCTCAAGTCGGACATGGTGGCACACAACTTTGCCAACCTTTCATCCATCGCAGCGATCATGTCCTTCGATTTGTCCTTGCGGACTTTCCCACCTTTGTCAATGTTGCCAATTGCTGGGTTATTAACCTCTGACGACATTCTCTTGTATAGAATGATTTCACCAACCTTGCCAAACTTGGCTTTGATACCAACTGTCACCTGCTTTCTTTTTCACAAGTACTTCCCGTGCGGCACTAGCAAACTTTGCCCCAAGTTATCAAAGAAAGCTAGTCAGCCTTACCCACAAAGGACTTACTTAGACTTTGGAAAATTAAGCAAGCTAAGAACACACAAGAGAGCTGAAGAGAACTAAAACTTGTATTGCTTGAATTCTCTGAGGTAATTACAACAAATGAGGCCTTAGCCTATTTATACAACTCCACCTCCTCAATGGACGGTGGTGATCAATTTAATCTAACGGTCTATAATGAGTTTCTATACTCTTCCTTAGAAATATCTAAGGACTAGAATCCTATGGAACTTTATGGAATCTTATGGGAGGTTCTAGATAACTCTCTCTAGAATAATGTGGAATACTCTACTTTATGTACACTTGCCAACCTCACTTGGCTAGACAAGAAGATAGTTGTGACACTGGGTATAACTCACAACCTCGTACATGGACAAAGAAAGCATTATCCATAGCCTCATTCTTGTTGAAAAGAGCAATCTAGATCTCCACTACCATTATCCATAGCCTCATTACAAAGAAAGCATTATCCGAGTAATTCTAGGGAGCCCGCTCGTTGTCCGGACCCTCCTAGGCACGTGCCAGAAAGAGGGTGTTTGCCACGTGACGCATTTCGCTCTTTTAATTATGTTTTTTTCGGATTGAGGGGGGTTCCTGCTCACAGTGTGCAGGAGCAGCTCCTGCCCGGGCCTCCCAGCCGTTGGATCAGAATCTATATTCTCACTATAAAAACAACACAAAGTTAGAGTTTAGAAAATATGAGTAGAAAAACAAAGGAAAAGTATTTTGCAACAAGAGCATTTCGTTTTGCAATTAGAGAGAAAAAAATATTTTCCCTTTTTGTAATTAGTTAATTCATTTTGTATTTCAATAAAAAAAGTGTTTTTAGTTTTGTTAAATTATTTACAATGTATTGATGATTCCGAGCAAAAACAAGAGTTTAAGGGTGATAGTATTCCGTTCATCAACTGTGCAATTGTTTGAACGAGACAGAGAAGATTCTGAGCTGTTTTATCCTGGGGACGACGGGCTAGTACACTGCTTGCACAATATTGGGCAGAGCCGCGAAACGTCTTAATTGGTACCTTCGTTCCTAACTTTTTATTTGAATCTTTTACAGCATTTGAATCTTATACAACAGTTATAACATCTTGCATCTGTTAAAATCAACAAAGAATCATACTACTGTATCATCACCTATACAAATCTGGGAAACTTGAGGTTCTCGCTCATTCCTATCCTCCCTGCTCTCCAATCGATAGTCCCATACCCAAAAGCGCTCAAGCAATTTAGTTACGGAAGAAATAATTGCATTGGCCCATAGGCTACTTCTCTATTAAGTGAAAATATGTGAAAAGGGCAAATATATCATTTTGACTATTTATATAGAACTTATGAAGCGGTCTTTTGGGTCCCTAAATTGTGAATAAGTACTTTCTTAAACATTATTGGAAGCAGAAATTCTAAATGGCCTGGGAAAACCCGCCTGGGTTGACTGCCTGGGGGGCAAAATTGTCCCCCCCTCTTTAAACACTTTCTCCAAAAAGAAATTTAAAGAAGGGGGGCAAAAATGTAATTTCGCCCCCCAACAATCAACCCAGGCTGGTTACCCAGGCAAGCTAGAATCACTCCAATACTGAACATCTGCAAGTCAACTTTATTGATGGCCAGCTGTCATGAATCCATTGAACCGATTTTGTTTGTTTACTTGTTTCGTGTTTAAGTTGTTGACACCTATCTTGGTCCAAAATCAAATATTTAAACTGCACATTCTGACAATGCAATGATCAGGGCCAGTTCCAGAACATTGATTCTATGCTCCATGTTTGCATCAGGCTTGACATTGCTTTTTTCTCAATATGCAGTCTGGCTGATGCGTCACTATTATGTATTAACTATTAATGATAAATTTTCTGAAAAATTCTATAGAGAAATAGATTCATCTTCATTTGAGCTTGAAGGTTTAGATGTAGAATGCTCTAGAACTCAATAACACTGAGGTAGTATTTGTAGGGGCATTTTAGTTCCATTGACCCACCTGAACTTTCTATCACTTTGTTCTTGTTCTCCTAGTGATACAGTTCGTATTGTAACAACCATTTTGTTACATTGATCTATGTGGATTTTCATGGAGTTGTATGAATTTGCATCTTGTTTGTGCTGATGTTGCATGATTTTATGTTACAGTTCTATTTTTAGAGAACTGAAGAAATATCAAAGGGAATATCCAGATTGGTGTGGGGAGTGTGCACGCGAGAAGAGAGAGAGAGACAACGTTTGACTGTTGCTGCCTCCAAAGCGGTAAATACATTTAACGCTTACTGATTTTGAGTACATGCAACGTTCCTGGTGAATAATGATAATGTTTGATGTCTTTTTGGGCGTTGGCCTTCTTGCAGGAATTACTTAAGAAGAATGAGAATGCATGATTTGAGCAATTGACCACCCTGTTTTGATTGTAAAATAACCGTGACATCCTTGCAAAAGACATTGAATGCCCCTTATTCTTGGTAATGGCTGGAAATTGTTCTTGCTTGTATGCTTCATCCATTTCGCAAAGTGGTTTGTGACTTGCAATGTCCCAAGTAATTGTGATGTTCTGTACGTTTGTCATCTTGGGCTACAAGTTTGTATGTTCTATATCATAATCCATTCAATCATGCTTCTCATTGATATATCAGTACCATGTCCAACTCGTACCCAACTCCAGTTTGGGGGATTAGGTTATTGTGATGACAAAACCCTTTCAACTGTGAACATAATTCTCTTTTACTGTGAAATTGAGGACACCATATCCTTTTGATGCACAAAGTGCAGAAAGAACATTTGATTTTGTACGAAATCAAAGAAAACAAGTTGGCAATGCTAACATTTTGTTGATACTTGCAATATCAGAAGTTGATCCCTGATTGTTATTTGGTATTGTTGAAGAGGCGGAGCTTGCAATGGAGGATGGTCCAACCCATTGTCTGGTCCGGTAGAAGGCATTGAAGCTGTTTAAGAAGAAAAAGTTCAACCCGCCTCTATTCTCCACAGGTAACCTGATTGTGAGATTCTACTATATGCTTGAATCTTTGTAAAAAATATAATTATTACTAATTTTTTTTGTCTGGAGGATTTAGTTGGTTATGCTCTTTATTGCCATCTTATGTATTGACTTGAGATCAACTTTGTAGATGCCTTTTGTTCGAATAAATGAGCGTTATCAGAAGTTTGTCGAAGCCTTTTCCTTTTTTTTTTCTTTTGCTAATAAATGCTCTCTCGGTTTCCATTCATTGTATATCGTTTGATGCGGGGTATGGTTTTCTCATGTCTGCTAACAAGTAACAACTATGAAACTTTACTTGGGGCCTGTTTGGTTGGTCGTCTTCCAAGGTAATTGGAATCCAATTCCCATATTATTGCACTTTTCTGGCCTTTGGTTGGACATGTTAAACGCTAAACTGGTTTCTGCACATGAAAAGGAATTACGCCCTAATTTCTAGTAATACCCATTTTCTCAAAATCAAGTTTGATAATAGTTGATCTCTTTCTGATTGATTCTGCATATTTTGTCAATGAGAATCTTCATTTGATCTTCATCTCTGTGATTGGTCCTCCTTCCCCAATTATAATGCTTATGTACATCCACAAAATTCAAGTTAATGAGTTTTTTGAAATTAAATCCGTACATATTTTATTTCATTTTTCCATGGAAAAATGTTGATAACCAACCAAACAACAAAATTCATTATTTTATAGATTTTTTTTTTCTGCACAATAGGACTTCATGGTATTGGTTATTTTTTCTTAACATTTGAATATCATTTAATCGACCGTATTGCCCATTTTCCTTGCATCATTGGTCAATGTGATCAATGGAGACAAGTTGCTGTTACGAAAACCAGAACAGAAATTCTAAATGGCCTGGGTTGACTGCCTGAGGGGGCGAAATTGCATTTTTGCTCCCCCTCTTTAAACACTTTCTCCAAAAAGGGGTTTAAAGGGGGGGGGGCAAAAATGTAATTTCGCCCCCCAAGGTAGTCAACCCAGGCCAGATGAAACACATAAAAATTTAGAAACATATGTTTCGATATTGCGCAAGTAATCACCTTTAAAGATGAGTTCTACAAGATTCATTTCCCTGTATTAATACCAATGATTGCTTAATGAAATGGATCACAACTTTGCACAAGCCATGAAGATTATGTGCAACACGTTAGTTTTAAAGTTTCAATTTTTTTCGCAGTTCAATTCTGAGAGGTTGCTAATGCTACAAAAGAGTTACCTTGTTAAGCTGAAAATCAGCTATTTCCCAGAGCTGGAATTCTCCATGGACAAGGATTATTTTGGATTTTAACCTTTGGTCTATAACCAAGGAAATTATTTTTTCATCACTTTCTTTTTGGTTTTATTTTGTTTATTTAACTGTGCTCCACATGTCAAATGCATAACCAGTTTGTATCATGAATTCATTTTGTTGTAAGTTTCTCAAGTACAAAGTTTACATTCCCATATAATTGATGTCGTTCCATGAATGGAATGAGTGGTTTGGTATTGTAACTTTTATCTTTTTCAATTCATTTCTTGGGCAAAGTAAGTGTATTTATGGTGATCTATGCATAGACCAGTTGTAAGTTTCAAAAGGTTTACCCAAAAAAATCATATCGTGCCAACGGCACGGGGGATATACTAGTCTATCTTACAAAATAGATCATTGTTTACGTTGGCGATAAAAGACGACCAAAATTTATCTAAATATAAGAATATAATAGATCACATAGAATTAAAAATACCAAAGAGTGTATGGGTTCGATTCTCATACACAATAATTTTTTATGTTTATATATTTTTCTTCAATTGTTGATGATGGTGGTGTTGAAAATTCAAGGGTGATCATATTTTGACAAGTTTTGGCACGTAAAATACCTTAGTCTATATTACAAAATAGGATAGTGTTTGAGGTGGAAGATAAAAGATGATTGAGATTTATCATATCCAACATTTTGATATTTATTTATCATGTTAAAACTTTTATCGTGTCAACGACACAGAGAATACCCTAGTCTATATTAGAAAACATGATAGTGTTTGAGGTTAGAGATAAAAGACGGCTCAGATTTACCCAAATATAATAATCTAACAGATCACATAGTACTTAAAACACCAAGAGTGCATGGATTCAATTCTCATTCCCAATATTTTGATATTTATTTATTTTTCTTTAATTGTTGATGGTGGTGATTAGGCATGTAAGTATGAATGATGAAAAGTTAAGGGTGATCATGTTTTGTCAAGTTTTAAACTTTTATCATGCCAACGACACGAAAAATACCCTAGTCTATCTTACAAATCAATGGTGTTTTAAGTGGGAGATAAAAATGACTAAGATTTATCTAAATGTTAGAATCTAACGGATTACATAAAATTTAAAATACCAAGAGTATATAGATTCGATTCTCATACCCAACATTTTGATATTTATTTATCTTGATATTTAAAGTAGACTAAACTTTATTTATCATATTAAATTTTTATCGTGCCAACGACACGGAAAATATTCTAGTATATTAATAAATAAAAACTAATAAAATTTGTAGATCCGAAATTCTAGCTGGCCTTGGAATTACTGCCTGGGTGGGGCAAAAAGACAATTTTGGCCCCTCTTTTTAACCACCTTTCCCCCCCCCCCCCCCCCCCCCCCCCCCCCCCGACAACAAACCAAGCGAGCCAGAATTACTCCTTGTAGATTGATAAGGGGTGATAACTCACCCAATTTCAATGATTCAATGCATATGCACCACATTCTAACAACATATATGGGACACTGATTTTTTTTTTTTTTTTTGGGATTAGTTTGGTGAAAGAGTTTCCTACTTTTCTTTTTCACTGCTTTCTTTCCATCTTGATTATAGCTTTTAACTTTATATTATTTATTCAAAACCTGAATAAGTGGTGGGCAGGGAATCCTAGTTATTCATGTACAAAAGAAAGCCTGATGATCCACAACTTTAACAAAAGCAAAACCAAAACGCACTAGAAAAATGTAATGGAAGCTTCAATGATTCCTTGCTTCAGTGCTTCATATACATTACTTAATTGAGGAGTCACCCACTTATTCACTTTTTGACTGACTTCCCAGTCCACTGAACCATAAAATAAACAAATGCAAAATAAACAAGAACCATCCTACTTCCTCATTTCATCCCTCTTCAAATTAGGCGCAATAAAAAAAAAAGACAGTATTGAATCATAGAGCAACAAACAAAATTTGGCCATTTACCTCTTGTCGTTCCTCTAGTTCTTGTGCAAAGATAAGCTCAACTGATCAGCTGGACTTCCCCCTTTGATCCCTGTAGATCCACGCACGCTATTATTCAGGTAAATTCAAAAAACCCCTACATTTTCTGTATCTTGTAAACATTGCATTTTATTCTTCCTAAGATATATTCATAGAAAGTTTAGGTGTTCTTATTACAATAAGTTTTCCCTTGTTCCATTTTCTTTCTTTTTTTCCATGGAGCTAGTGATGCTTAGTTGTGTCAACATAATCTGATCCTTAATCTCCAATTACCTGAGTGAGTGTTTTTTTTATGCAGATAGAGATGGCAAATCAAGTGGTAGTCTCTCCACTCCTTCAACTTGTGTCTGACAAGCTCGCCAAGTTAATGGAGAAGGACTTTGGTGTAGCATGGGGTGTCCAGAAACAAATGAAGAAGCTTTCAAAAACTCTGTCTAAAATCAAATATGTCCTTGTTGATGCTGAGAGGAAGCAAGTCACTGATTTGGAGATTCGAAATTGGCTACAGGAACTAAAGGATGTTTCGTATGCGGCTGATGATGTTTTTGAGAAGTGGGAATATGAAGGTCTGCTACAAGTATTCCCAGAAATGAGCAACAACCACAGCCTTATCACTGATTCTCTCGAAGAGCTCATGGAGAGCTTTGACGATATTGCCAAAGAAAGTCGAGAGTTTGATTTGCGAAAGGGCGTTGTAGAAACTAGTTATCTCGTATCTGATCAACAAGTCTGTTCAGGTCGAGAAACTGGTTCTGTCTTAACTGAACAAGTTTTTGGGAGAGAAAAAGATAAACAAGAATTGGTGAACCTATTATTGGATCAACATCGTTGCCAACCAAGCCATCCAAGAGGTCAGATGCCATTGCTTAACAAGGCGAACAGACCGAACGACATATCTGTCTGTCCCATACTTGGTATTGGTGGACTCGGGAAGACAACTCTAGCACAGTTGGTGTACAATGATGAGCGGGTTGAAAAACACTTTGTGAAGCATTAGTCAAAGATGGCTATGCAAGAATGGAGGCAATGGTTGGTGGCAACCATTGTTGACATTGGCAATGGTGGGTGGCAACCATTGTTGACATTGCTATTCATGGTGGGTGGCAACCACCATTGTGGACTTCTTCCCACCAACCAAATGGAGAATTGTGAAGTGTTAGTCAAAGATGGCTATGCAAGAATGGAGGCAATGGTTGGTGGCAACCATTGTTGACATTGGCAATGGTGGGTGGCAACCATTGTTGACATTGCTATTCATGGTGGGTGGCAACCACCATTGTGGACTTCTTCCCACCAACCAAATGGAGAGCCTATAAAAGGCCTCTCCCATTCATTGTTCAAAGTATCCTCATCATAAGGATCCTCATCCCATTCCATAGAAACCATTCTTCTCTTTGTCAAGAGAAGGTTGTCTCCTCCTCTAAGAAGAGAGTGAGTGAAAGCTTAAGAGAGTTAAGCTTGTGAGAGAGAGAAAATTGAGAGTAATTTTCTCGGGTGTAATTGGGTTATGGGTTGTGAGTTGTGAGTGTTGTAAACACTTGTATTTCTCCATTAGTGAAGGTTTGCAGCAGCCCGTGGATGTAGCCCAAGTTTTGGGTGAACCACGTAAATTGTGTGTGTTCAAATTATTTAGATTTGTGTTAAAGTACTGTTCACAGATAGACATAGTACTGTGCACTATTCATACGTACGGTACTATTCATCTGTACGAATAGTTCACACATACGATACTGTTCACACCCGGTGGTTAGCTTCCGCAGCAACACGAGGGTATCCCTCGTGTGGTACCAACAATTGGTATCAGAGCTTTTGTCAGATTTGGGTGGTAAAGCTCAAATTTGAGGTGTTTGGTCCTGAGAGAAGCTAGTGGAGGAATGACTTCTACCAGCGGCACAGTTGAAGTGGAAAGCAATGGTTGAGAACAGAACGGGCAAGAAATTGAAGACACTGCGATCTGATAACGGTACAGAGTATACAGAGGGTGCCTTCAAGGAGTTTTGTGATCAGGAAGGAATTGCTAGACACTGGACAGTCAGGAACACACCACAGCAAAATGGGGTCGCGGAGAGACTGAACCGTACATTGCGGGAGCGAGCAATGTGCATGCGATCATATGCTGGTTTGGGCAGAGAATGGTGGGCAGAGTCGGTTGCTACAGCTTGCTACATTTGCAACCGGTCTCCTCATTCAAAGTTAGATGGAGATATACCTTACAGGGTATGGTCAGGAGAACATGCAGATTATGAGAAACTCAAAATTTTTGGGTGCACATCCTACTACCACGTCAACGAGGGAAAGCTTGACGCGAGAGCCAAGAAGGCAATATTCTTGGGGTATGCAGCAGGTGTAAAAGGCTATCGCCTTTGGTGTGTAGAAGATTCTAAGTTCATAATCAGCAGGGATGTTACTTTTAATGAGAACTCCATGGTAGCTTCTTCGAAAGCTATGGTGCCCGAGGATGATGGTGTTGGGACTTCTAAGTCTCAAGTAGTTGAGATAGAACCTAAAGACCAACCAGGTTCTAGTCGTGTTCAAGAGGAGGATCATGGAGACACTCATGATGAGAGTGATGATGAGCTTGAACATGAGACGGTTCAGCAAGAGAATGTACATGCACTTCAACAACAGCAGCTCGAGGATAGTTTGGCTTCCACTAGGCCAAGGCGAGCATACAAGCAGGTTCAAAAGCTGGGGTCAGACCAGCCTTTGAAGCACTATGGGCAGGTGAATTTGGTTGAGTACGCACTCTCGGTGGAGGATGACGAGCCGGTCTCCTTCAAGGAAGCTATACAGAACAGTAATAGTGAGAGTTGGTTGGCTGCGATGGAAGAAGAGATGGAGTCTCTTCGGAAGAACCAAACGTGGGAGGTCGTCCCATTGCCCGAAGGGAAGAAAGCTATTGGTTGTAAGTGGGTGTACAAGAAGAAAGAGGATCCTTCCGAGCTCGGTGGTACAAGGCGAGGCTAGTGGCTAAGGGGTTTGCACAAAGAGAGGGAGTGGACTACAATGAGATCTTTTCTCCGGTGGTGAAGCACACTTCCATTCGGGTGCTATTGAGTATTGTTGCTCATGGTGATCTTGAGCTGGAACAACTCGATGTCAAAACAGCCTTCTTGCACGGAGACTTGGATGAGGAAATCTATATGCATCAACCTGAGGGCTACAAGGTTGAGGATAAGGAACGTCAGGTATGTCGCTTGAGGAAATCACTATATGGATTGAAGCAATCTCCTCGGCAGTGGTACAAGCGATTTGACTCCTTCATGCTAAAGCATGGGTTTTCCAGAAGTGAGTATGATTGTTGTGTTTATATTCGGAAACTTCGTGGAGGTGATTATATCTATCTTCTTTTGTATGTGGATGACATGCTTATTGCTTCAAAGAGCAAGGTGGAGATAGATAGGCTGAAATCTCAGCTCAGTAAAGAGTTTGAGATGAAGGACATGGGCGCTGCTAAGAAAATACTGGGTATGGAGATCAGAAGAGAGAGGTCGAACCGTCGATTGTTCTTGAGTCAGAAAGACTACATTGAGCGGGTTATCGCGAGGTTCGGGATGCAAGATGCTAAGCCAGTGGTGACTCCATTGGCTCCACATTTTCGACTCTCTGGTAAACAATCTCCCACTACAGCGGAACAGAAGGCACACATGGAACGTGTACCTTATGCTAGTGCAGTTGGCAGTTTGATGTATGCAATGGTGTGTACACGTCCAGATATTTCACAGGCGGTCAGTGTGGTCAGTAGGTTCATGGCGAACCCGGGGAAGGCACATTGGGAAGCAGTGAAGTGGGTCCTGAGGTACTTAAAAGGTACCGCTGATACGGGTTTGTGCTTTGGTGGAGATACATGTCAGATCCGTGGGTTTGTGGACTCAGATTATGCAGGCGATCTAGATAGACGACGATCTACTACTGGATATGTGTTCAGTATACATGGTGCTCCAGTTAGTTGGCGATCGATGTTACAGTCTACAGTGGCACTTTCTACTACAGAGGCCGAGTACATGGCCATGGCAGAGGGAGTGAAGGAAGCATTGTGGCTGTGGGGTCTTCTAGGGGATTTGGGGATTAAGCAGGATTGTGTGGACTTGTGGTGTGATAGTCAAAGTGCGATCCACTTGGCTAAAAATCAGGTCCATCATGCTCGAACCAAGCATATCGATGTCAGGTATCACTTTGTGCGGGATGTCATAGAGGAAGGTGATATTTCTCTAATGAAGGTGCACACAGATGAGAACCCAGCAGACATGTTAACCAAGGTGGTGACAGGTAGCAAGTTTCAGCATTGCTTGGACTTGCTTCATATCAGCCCATGTTGATTGCCCATGAGGGCGAGGCCCTGCGGGGCGATGTTAGGGTGAGGTGGAGTCTTCACCCGGTCATAAGAACTACGGTGGCTTGATTCCTGTAAGGATACGTAGGCAGCCATGGACAGAATGGTGCAGCCGGTTGGGTCTTCTGATCAACCTTTGTTGAGGTTCAGTTCTAAAGTGTTTGCAGCTTCTTCTGGAGTTCATCCAAAATTTGAGGTCTATCAAATGATGTACGAGGTGGAGAATTGTGAAGCATTAGTCAAAGATGGCTATGCAAGAATGGAGGCAATGGTTGGTGGCAACCATTGTTGACATTGGCAATGGTGGGTGGCAACCATTGTTGACATTGCTATTCATGGTGGGTGGCAACCACCATTGTGGACTTCTTCCCACCAACCAAATGGAGAATTGTGAAGTGTTAGTCAAAGATGGCTATGCAAGAATGGAGGCAATGGTTGGTGGCAACCATTGTTGACATTGGCAATGGTGGGTGGCAACCATTGTTGACATTGCTATTCATGGTGGGTGGCAACCACCATTGTGGACTTCTTCCCACCAACCAAATGGAGAGCCTATAAAAGGCCTCTCCCATTCATTGTTCAAAGTATCCTCATCATAAGGATCCTCATCCCATTCCATAGAAACCATTCTTCTCTTTGTCAAGAGAAGGTTGTCTCCTCCTCTAAGAAGAGAGTGAGTGAAAGCTTAAGAGAGTTAAGCTTGTGAGAGAGAGAAAATTGAGAGTAATTTTCTCGGGTGTAATTGGGTTATGGGTTGTGAGTTGTGAGTGTTGTAAACACTTGTATTTCTCCATTAGTGAAGGTTTGCAGCAGCCCGTGGATGTAGCCCAAGTTTTGGGTGAACCACGTAAATTGTGTGTGTTCAAATTATTTAGATTTGTGTTAAAGTACTGTTCACAGATAGACATAGTACTGTGCACTATTCATACGTACGGTACTATTCATCTGTACGAATAGTTCACACATACGATACTGTTCACACCCGGTGGTTAGCTTCCGCAGCAACACGAGGGTATCCCTCGTGTGGTACCAACACACTTTGATGTTAGATCTTGGGTTTGTGTATCAGATGATTTTGATGTCAAACGTCTTATGGGAGCAATCATAGATTCTCTCTCAAAAATTGCTTGTGCTTTTGAAGATATGGATCATCTACAGCGACAACTTCAAGAGAAGCTGCATGGAAAGAGATATTTGCTTGTTTTAGACGATGTTTGGGACGACGATCAAGATAAATGGAACAAACTGAAGGGCACATTGGCATGTGGACTGGAAGGTAGTTGTATTATTGTGACCACTCGCCTAAAAAACGTAGCACTTATCACTGGCACACTTCCACATCACCCTCTAAAACCTTTGTCCGAAGATGATTGTTGGTCTTTATTCAAAGAACGTGCATTTGGATCGGAGGAGAATGAGAGGTCGGACTTGATGAAAATTGGCAAGAAAATTGTGGAGAAGTGCAAAGGTGTACCATTAGCTGCAAAGGCTTTAGGAGCGTCATTACGCTTCAAGAGAGAGCCACGTCAGTGGTTAAATGTGAAAAACAGTGAAATTTGGCAATTGCCAGAAAATGGCATTTTGCCTGCGTTACGATTGAGTTATAATCATTTGTCACCACAACTGAGGCAATGTTTTGCTTATTGCGCAATATACAAAAAAGATCATGAAATTGATAGAAAAGAATTGATTTCTTTGTGGATAGCAAATGGTTTTGTGCAATCGAGAGGAAGCATGGAGAGGTTGGAAGATGTTGGGAATGAGATTTTCGAGGCATTGCTATGGAGGTCTTTCTTTCAAGACATAAAAAAATATGAATATGAAGATATAACAACATGTAAGATGCACGACCTTGTGCATGATATAGCTTGTGATGTAGCAGGAAATGAATGTTCTATTGTGGATGGTGGAAGCACAAAGAATATTACTAGAAGAACTCGTCACTTATCGCAATTTCACAGCACCGAAACACCACATTTCTGGGTTGAGCTCCTAGCAAACTATCCTCCATCTTTGCGTTCCCTTTTAATAAGGGAACGTTCATTTTTAATAGGGAACCGTTTGCTATTTGAGGAGAGTCAAGTAATCTTCTCACATCTTATCTGCTTACGGGCGTTGGACTTGAGTGGGACATGGAACTTCAATAGGTCATGGACTACAGTACTGCCAAACAATATAGGTGACATGAAACACCTCAGGTATCTCAACCTTTCTTCCAATCCTATCACATCCTTGCCTGAATCTATTTGTAAGTTAATAAATCTGGAGATATTGAACCTTAAACGGTGTCGGGAACTTGTGACATTACCAACAGGCATGAGTGAAATGAGTAGGCTTAGACACTTAGATAATAGTGGATGTTTTAAACTAACCAAAATGCCAATTGGGATAGGAAAACTAACTTGTCTTCAAACCTTAAGTAGTTTTGTTGTGGGGTTGGAGAGTGGTGGTGGCATTAATGAGTTGGGAGGGTTGAACAACGTTGAAGGAGCTTTAGCAATAAGTGAGCTTGACAATGTGAGAAATCCAATGGATGCTAAAGCAGCCAATTTGTGGCAAAAAGAAAATCTTTGCTCCCTGAGGTTGTCGTGGTGGAATTATAATTATGATGATGTGTTCTGGGAGTCGTATGTGGGCACTGACAGTGCAACAACAACAGAGGTAATGAAAGGCCTCCAACCTCCTCCCAATTTAACACGGTTTGTTGTCAACAACTACAATGGGGTGAGCTTCCCGAGTTTGTTGCTTCCCAAATTAGTTAAGATGGAGCTATCAAATTGTATTTCGTTGAAATTCATTGATGAAGGAGGTGATGCACTTGCAGCAGGAGGGTTCATGTCGCTTGAGGAACTTCACTTGGATGACATGCCTGAGTTGGAGGGATGGTCATCATCGTCTCAAACAGGTGGAGGTGAAGGTGACCAACAACAACAAGCAGCAGCAGCAGCAGCAGCAGAAGCAGGAAAGGTAGTTATCCCTAAAAGAAGATTATTAACCAGGGCAACACCTGTCACTATTAAGTCGCAATCGTCATTGTCCTCATCTCAACAACAAGCAGTAGAAGAAGAAGAAGAAGCCGCAAAGCTACTATTCCCTTACCTTAAAATATTGAGCCTTAAACGTTGCCCTAAACTGAAAAATATCCCATTGCCATCCACTGTTGAGTCTGTAAAGTTGGAGTGGGGATGTAATCAAAGTTTACTGGGACAGCTGAAAAACCTCCCTCGACTTTCTTACCTTCGAATTATGGGGTTTCGTGAGTTGGAATGTTTCCCACAAGATATGCTACTAAACCTTACTGCTCTCCAGAAATTGGAAATCGAATATTTTGGCACCGTTGAAGCTCTGCCAGAGGGATTGATGAACCTATCATGCCTCAGATCACTTCGTATTCACGGGTGTCATTGCTTGAAGCAATTGCCTAAGTTGAACATGAGTTGTCTTGTTGACCTGCATATCAGTTATTGCTCAGAGCTGGAATTCAACATGGAGGAGGATTTTCAGAATTTGGTTGCTCTTCAAAAGTTAAACTTACGCTTCTTACCCAAGTTGGCACTTCCAGAGGGGATCAAACAAGTTGTGATGCTTAAACATTTATCTATCATGGAATGTTCAAAAGAAGTGGACTTGTCTGATTGGATTGGTACTCTAACAAAGCTCCAACGATTGGAGATTCAAGATTGGAGATTCAAGAACTGGAAAGTGCTGCCAGAATGGATGGAACACCTCACTGCTCTGAGGGAACTGTCAATTCACGGATGTGATGCTGAATTGAAGAGAAGATGCGAGAGGGACACTGGAGCAGACTGGTCCAAGATTGCCCATGTTCCACTTATTAGCATCAGTGAAAAAAGGATCTAAAAGAGCTGAAAGGTACTATCAGTTTAAATTACAGTTTCTTCCATGTATTTATGTTCGTATTTCTAAATACACTTCTGCATAACTCACTCACCTTACTGTGTTCAAAGAAGGGTCATTTCCTTGCATTAATATCCATGCTTGTGTTAATGATATGCAGCCAACTAGTTTTGATTCGAGCCATTGCCCCACTATAACTTCCCAAATTGTGGTGTTTAACTTGCAGGTCATTGGTTCATTTAAATTGAAACCAAGCAAAATGTGAAGCAGTGGGACACTTTCACGCCTAAAAACCAAAGTAGCGGGGCATCACTCTCACTTGTGGATCCCAAGATAACAGAAATGAGGGTATATATAAATATTTAATTTTGAAGTTATCAAAATATTTTACTAAGTCATCTATAGTTAATACAAGAATTTGTTCTAAATTAGTTTTCATTTATTATCAATAAATTTAGAAACACCATTTCAATAGTTGGTTATTGTTGAATCTGTTGGTTAATTAAAATATTTTTTTAGAAGTAGTTGCAATTTAAATGAACAATATATACCTTTAGTTTCATAAATTTGGTGCCAACTTTTGTTGTTCCTCACTTCCTCCTCCTACGAAGATCGATTGAATCATCCTCTATCTGTTCGTTTCATTATTTCATTAAAGAATATGCAAGTATCAATGATCAATTACTCTATTTTATTTTTTCTGCGTTTCGCAAGTGCTATTAGGTTTATAAGCATTTCGTTATTTATGTCTTCATGATGATATTGATCAGTAGTTGCATGGGGTGGCATTACTTGAATAGATGTTTCCATTATTTTCCCTCTCTCTCTAAGTCTCCCTCTCACAAACATTACTGCTACTACATTGCATAGAACTTATATAATATAAAAAGTAATATGGTACCTGATTGCCTACTCCCACTGAGGTGAAAACCTTAGATATATGAATACAAATTAGTAAATACTTGAACCACCAAAAAAAGATTACTAGAACAAAGTAATCAGAAAAAGTGGAATAAAAACGGCTTCAAATCAAATGGACAACGACAAAATGGTAAATTTTATTATCGCTAAATTTATACATAAATATCAACTAAAAAGATTTTTATATTTTAAACTACAATTTTGTAAAACAACAGTGGAAAAAGCTAACGTTGTCGTAAATATAAACTAGCTAAGTGCCTGAGGAGGTTTGGTGATCAACAAGGTCAATTTTACCCCCTTTTCTTATTCTTTACCACCTTTTCTTATTTTTCTTTTCTTTTTCTATTTTCATAGTGTTATCTCTTCTTCCATATGTCAATTGTCAAACCTTAGTTTCCCATTACACTCAAATACGATGATCTATATGGTTGTAAGGCTTAACCATCGTATATTTATAGTATTTTGTTGGCGAGTATTTTCACTATAGTTCATATTTCATTATCATTTATATTTATGTTTTCTTTTTCCTTTTTTTTCATGTTAGTTATTTCAAGATACAACCCCAGACTCGTGTGATGGGAAAATATGAGGATTTATGGGTAACCATGAAACAAAGTTTGCGGGTATGTTTTATCAATTTATTCCACCAAACAATAGTAGTACATTCTAAACAAGTTTTGGATGGAAATGATTTCTTAAATCGATTGCTTCCACACGTTGTTCATTGTCCAGCCCAACTATACCAAATCTACAGCCATCGCGGGTTTGTAAGATCATTTCCCTTTCTGTAATTTTTGATGTACTTACATTTTCTTTTAGTTAATAATATATTGTTATTAACATTTTCTAGCTGGCCAAATATATATTGGACAATAGTATTAACTAAGATTGTTGCCCTAGTTCCTCTGGTGAGGAAATTATCTGAGTGATTTACATTTATAATATAATATAAATGATTCTTAATTGTCAATGAAACTTATAGGCTATCAAAGAGGTTCTGGATAAGGAGGATCTTGTCAACGTGTTTTTTTTCTTAAGTGTCATTTTAACAAATATATATTTAGTATGTTACACAATTTATTTACTTGGCTAACAAAATATTATTCAACACAACGTATAATATGTAATCAGAACGAAATATTTGGTTGTGCTTGAGCACTAAGTTAAGTATATAGTAAGTTATATAAATAATGATATCATCATTCCTTCACCAACTTTGTTCCTAAAATATCTATATTGATTTAATTAATCGGCATAAGGTGGTTTTTGAGCAATTTCATCAAACATTTGGTGCTTACTTTTTTCCAATCACGAAAACAGAGACGGGTCACCTTCAACTTCATCAAAACAAACAAGTAGACAGAGTATCCACATCTTATGCGAATCACATACTCAACAACATTAAAACTAAAGAGGGGTGGTTTCTAATCGAAATATTCTTGTTTGAAGTTGGCATTTTCAGTATCTGAAGCCAGCAATCAGTCAACTCAGATTCCATTCTTTTGCTATCAAACTCAAGACGAGTTGTTTCATTACAAAGTTATATTTTGCTTATTTTACTTGATTCAGAACTTAAATGGCAACGGGAAATCACTGCTTTTGCAAAGGGGTTATGCATTATGTGAAATCTAAGCAATGATAAGATATCTTTGCATTTGTAGCTAAAGAAGGATGTAGATGAAAAACATAGATATCTTGCTTCCTTGTAGTCATTCTTTATTAACAAAGCTTTCATATTTTCTATTGCATCTAGAGCTTCTTCGCATTACTTCATCTGCACTAACTAAATATTGTAGCCAAACAAGCTCCAGCTATTTTACAATCCTTTGGATTAAGTACTACGCTTTAAATCATAAAACTCCCCTTTTTCTTAACTAAATATTGCGTGGATTAAGGTGGGTGGGTGGGTGGGTGGATTAAAGTGGGAGGGTGAGAGGGGAAATGAAGAGAAAGGGAAAATGATCGTGTACGTCTATTAGAATTAATAGTTATTAGTTGAGATGAAATCCATCTCGAGATCAATAACTTAAATGGCGAAAATTCTAGGGGTCGAGGGAAAGGGAGCGAGGGATGGGTGTAACCATTCCTCCTCCTCGAGATGAGTGCTAGTACACATCTCTAAAATGATGCGCTTATCTCGAAGAGGATCGCTCCTTTCCCTCGACCCCTCACAAAGCTTCTGTTCAATTGGGAGGCATTTCTAATTAAGAAATACATGGGGGTATGTCTAATAAGTCATTCTTTTAAATATACTTTTCCCTTTCCTGGAACATTAATATAGTCTACGGTCAGGATCTTAAGACTAAAATTTTTACTCGAATTCCAACCCAAACAATAGACATTTTGATTAGAGTTAATCCAAGCCAAAAATAAATAATTTTCCTTCAAATTTTTGGATCATAATTTAGTTTCAGGGAAAAATAATAAAAATGAAGAGAAGAAAATTGCAGAAAAGAAGGAGAAACAAGGAAAAAAAAAACGAGATCATGGGATTTCTCCATTATTTTTTATTTTATTTTTTTAAGAAACATATCTTTTTGGCTTGGCTATGCTATGCTAGAGCCATTAACCATTTTAGATTTGGTCTCATTACATATCATTGACATTCGTTGGATTAATTTGATCTAAAGTTCTATTGTTTGGGTTGGTGTTTGAATAGAAAACTTGAGTCCCAGGATCCCGACTCTATAGTCTAATATTGTGTGGTTACTTATTTAGAAAATATTAAGAAATTGGGTTTTTGCAACCAAAGTGACGTGGCGTGATCTTGAAAGAATTATGAAATTCCCAAAGTGCCATGTGTATCTTGAGGTTGTAGAAAACATCATCTGATGACGTCACATCATTCTGGTTGCAAAACCTGATTCCCTAGCCTCACTCTACATATTTTCCCTTTTTTCCATCAGTTAAAGGTCATCAATGTCATTATATCCACATTCTTTTGTATTGATATTTGATATTTCCTTACTCTTTCTTAATTTGGAGCTAAGTTTTGTTCTTTTGCATGCATCTTTGATCATTGGAGGGAAACCATGTGGTGATAAAATCGGAAAGATGATGAAAAGACAGGTCAAGTATTGATATAAGTCTCTTCCTTTAAGAGCTTAATGGTAAAGGAAATTTTCCTATTTAGGCAAAGTTTCTTAGAACAATGAAAGTGTTCTTGACTAGTTAGGACAAAGAAAGTTATACAGGAATTATGGAAGGTTTCTAATTCATTTTTCTGTTGGAAACGTGAAAGTTCTCCTACAAAACAAGGAAAATGAAACAAGAATTAATCATTTTTCTATTAGGGTCCTATAAGGAGTATGTTATCCTTGTTTGGTTTGGAAACAAGAAATATTTCCTTGCAAGATAAGGAATGTGATCCAATAACACTTTCTTATTAGGAATATATTTTCCTTGTTTGGTTTGGACTTGTTTGACATATATATAGGTATTTGTATGTAGTTCAAGGCATAAAAGGATTAAGGAGATCCAAGAATTCAAGGTCAAAATGTAGACCTGGAGTTTGAAAATCAACGCTCTCAAGAGACCAAGAGTTTATTCTTGAGGTATAGCTTGTTAAACAATCTCTTGAAGAATTTATTGTTGAGAGAGTATTATAATCTTTGTTAGTTAATAAGATAACATATGAGGAGCCTCGAGAGTTTTTTCTTGAGAGAGAATTATAATCTTGTTAGATAGTAAAGATCAAGCATCAAAAGAATTGTGTTTGAGAGTTACAATCCTTATAATAAATATAGGGAAGGTGCAACATCCATGAAAAGTAACTATTAGTTTTATAAGTGTAAATTTATTTTATGAAATACTTTAAAATAATTGAGTTAAGCACAACAATGTATATGCGCAACAATAGAGAATCGCGACAATGGAGACAAAAATGAAAGTGGGTAAGAGCAACATAAGATTAGTTGTACGTTGAATACAAAAAATCACAATGATGTAGATAATAATCAACTATGAATAAGATCGAAGTGGATAAGATTGATTTGTAGATATGATCGAAGAAGCACGAAGATTCAGAAACGAAAGTGGATAAGATAAAGCACCACAATGCAGATAAGATCAAAACTATGATTTTATCTTCTTCTTTATTTATTTTCGCATTTGCTCATAATCATTTTGGATATCTTCATCCCCGAATGTGAGAGGTTTTCAAAGCTGCAAAAGAGTTATCTTGTTAAGCTGAAAATCATCTATTGCCCAGAGCTGGAATTCTCCGTGGACAAGGATTATTTTGGATTTTAATTTTTGGTGAATAACCAAGGAAATTAATTCTTCATCACTCTCTTTTTGGTTTTGCATATTTAAGTGACCCCAATTATGATGAAAGCTTGTCATCAAATTGAGTTTTACTTGTTTGTAGAATATGAAAGCAACTACTTGAGCAGTGGATCTGGAATGCTTGATTTATCCTACTAATGAGCAGGGGACTTATATTTTTCTTGAAGACTTTGAATAGATCTCCACATATCAAATGCATAACGAGTTTGTATTATGAATTCATTTTGTTGCTATGATGGATGTTGTTTCTAGCTGAGATTTCATGTTTGAGAGCAAAACCAGTTTGTATTATGAATTCATACCTAGTATTTCCAAATTCCAACATTGAATGTCAATGAAAGCAAAATCATATCTTCTAATATTTTGCACGCTAATAAATTTATAACACTGCCAGACTTTCCGCATATATGGGAGAGCGGACAGGAATAAATAAGAAGAAATTTTGAATTTGATTTTATACAAACACCTGGACATGATACTCAATACAAAAAACCATCCCTTCCTCTTCTTCTTCCAATTAATCCATCACCCCTTCCTCTTCTTCTTCTTCTTCATCAGTCACAGAGTGAAACTCAATACAAAAAACCATCCCTTCTTCCTTCCTCCCCCAATCTTCCTCTTCTTCTTCTTAAAATCAACATTCACATTTCAATATTAATTTTCGTTTTATGATGTCAAAAATCCTATTACCATATTGATGATAGACTTATTTACTTCGTTCATCGCCCATGGCATCTTCAATGGTGACAAAGTCAATGCAGTTGATCTCTTTGAAACAAAATAAAGTACCCTTAGAGCAAAATATGCAGCCTGGAGCTTCACCCGGTCACAATCAGCATCCAGATCTCCAAACTCCTTTTTCTCCTGTTTTTCCCCATTCTTTAATTAGCACATAGCCAAACTCCAAAACAGTTTATTAGACCACACATGTTTAGCTAAACAATTCTGAAATTCAAGAAAAACAAATAATTAGATACTAAAAAAACATACATCATGCCACAACCTTAATAATAATACCAGCAACAAGTCACAATTTCTTTTCTGCATAACTAACTGCATAAGAATCTTCAATGAAATCAATAAATAACTAACAAATTATAAATCATGCTTAAGAATTATTAAAAGAAGAATATAATACTTGGTAACACAATTTGTGAGATCTTTTTTACATAGTATACAACTGTTACAAGACAATGATTAGTATAAACTATGCAGAAAACTAAATGTCCTTAACTTTGTTCCATGAGTGAGTTGTAGACTAGCAAAAAAAAAAAAAAGATGGCTCCGAGACATACATGCGAGCAAAGAAAACAGTACCTCGTCGTACAAAGAAAACACGGAGTAGTATTGCTCGATGGTAAAATCCAATATCAACCATCGAAGACATCGATCTTCTTCATCCGTACTAGTGTAGCTGAAAAGGATGCCCTGAATAAAAATCCAAAATTCCATCACATTTAAACAAAGAAAATATCGAAAAAAAAAAATCCCTAGACAATAACATTATGCATAAACTCGAAAATCCCAAAATGCCTAAACATCATGAAATGCAGACCCTTACCCTAAAATGGGATAACCCGTAAAACAAAAAAAAAAAAAAAAAAAACATTATCATGCAGAAAGAAATAGTAAAGTAAAATCCTTGAAACCTTACAAATTAACAAAACAATATTAAAGAAAGAAAAGTTACCTTGAAACTGGGATGCTTCTCCTTAAATTTAGGGTTCTTATTCAGATTAGACGACGAGAGATTCTTCATAACATGAAGGCCATCTGGGACAGTGTCTGGAGGTGTGTCTTGAACACAATCATCCCTATCACAGCCTTCAATAACCACATCAGATTTGAGCTTCTTCTTATTGCCCTCAACATCAACTTGTTCAGTAGAAGCTAGAGAGAAAACCCTTCTTGCACGAAGATCCTTGATCGAAATCTGCTCATCTACATCGAAGATTTCCGGATTTTCGTCAATGGGGTGTTTAGAATTTGCACAGAGAACATATGGAGATTGGGTTGAGGGTTTGGGTGGGAGATCTAATAGAGTGCGGCCAGATCTGCTTCGGCGGAGATGGAGTTCAGCGAAGGGTGAGATCTGCTGATGCTTTCGCTTCTTTGATGAGCTCATGAGCTTTGTTCCGCATCCGGTCATGGCTTCCTGATTGGTATCTGGACTGCCTATGAACTAGAAAGAAAGAAAGAGAGATAATGGCAGATACAAGTGAATGAAGAACTTCTCGCGCGCTTTGTTTTTTTTGGCGGGTCATTTCAGGGGAAATGGAGGGAAATATATGTTTTTGGCGCCAAATTAGTGTCAGAGATACATCTTGCTGTTGGGTCGTCTGTCTTTCGTAATTAATGTACCGTAATCTTGGCCATCAACTTTAGCTGGTACTCTGTAGTCACCATGATGATCTAATACTATTTGATTTTGATTTTCAGCTCATTTTCTACTTTCCATTCACGCTAGCAATTAAATTTTGTAGATAAGTGAAGAAAAGTAAGCCAATTTGCTTTACATGCGTCATCCATTCATTAGGTTATCTTTGCGTATAAATAGGTTTGAGTTGCTTTGTAAATAATAACGAGAGTAGAGATTTAACAAGTGAATATGTTATGGCTGAACGGTTCGATTTTTCACCTAAACCATGAACCAAACCGACTTAGGTCGGTTTTAAAATTTTCAAACCGAAATCGAACCGATTCTAATTTATACAAACCGTAACCGAACCGAACCGACTAAAATCGAACAAAAACCGAAATAAAACCGAACCGACCGATATTTTAAACCTATTGTATTATTTATATATAAAATATATATTATTTATTATATATAGTTGGTCGGTTAAAATCACATAGAAATCGAAAATCGAACCGACCACTTCGGTTTTGAATTTTTTGAAATCGAAATCGATCCGAACCGAATTTAAACCGAACCAATCGGTTCGATTTAGATCGGGTCGGTCAGTTTAATCGGTTTGATCGGTTTTTTGTTCAGCCCTATAACATGTAACAATATGTATTGTACGTGAACTAGTGTAATGCCCGTGCCATTGGCACTACTATAGAGTACATCACACTTTCACGAAATTGTCGAATAATCGCAATTGGGTTTTTATTTCATTATTTAAAAAAACACCTGCAATGAATTAACTTTGATAAAAAAAACTTAAGTAATCAAGAACAACAACAACATTTTAAACTCAACTTCAATCAAACTCATGTAATCACGCCGAATCTGATAAAAAAGGGTTCAAAATTTTATTTTTCAATCTGAACTAATGGAACTCAATAGAAACTCGAAAAGATTGAATTTTGAACAAATGGGTTGTTTAAAACGTACCTGTGAGCTAG
This sequence comes from Berberis vulgaris, assembly GCA_963556465.1. Lineage (NCBI taxonomy): Eukaryota > Viridiplantae > Streptophyta > Magnoliopsida > Ranunculales > Berberidaceae > Berberis > Berberis vulgaris. The sequence continues at coordinate 85,195,014 of OY747126.1, forward strand.
GAACCTTGAGGAGAGGCAATTTCATGTGGATCTGGTGGTGGAGATTGAGAGATGCTGCCTGAATCTTACGACTATTGAATTTCTTTAAACCCATTAAAAAACACCAAATTAATCAAACCCATTTTAAAAAACCTCCTAATTAATCAAAACCATTGAGCAAAATATGGCATACAAAAGGATAAATAAATAAATAAAAGTGACCTTGAAATTGTCAGCTTTGTTTCTTCCTACAGACTTGCTCATAATAACAAACATAAATGAATTACAACGGTTTCTGTCTCACATATTTGATCCCTTCCAACAATAGAATCTCCCTTGACAATCAATAATATAATTGAGCGAGTTTTTTTTAGTTCAAACACCCCAAACTCTAACATCAAAACAAAGAAAAATCTCATCAATCAAACACTTGTGAGTTGTTTCAACTTTCATCATACAACAGAGGACATCTATATTACTATCTGACCAAAAAACGGAAAGCAAAGACCTTACATTACCTTACACCTCAACAAATCAAAACCCATTAAACCCCAAAACTTTAAACCAAAAACCCTAACCCAAAACTAATCACAAACCACACAAATTGGCCACCAAGAAAACCAAATCAATCACACTAATGTCAACCAAAGAAATGATTAAAAATTACAATTTTTTAGTGAATTCGAGTTACCTGGATCGAGAAAACGAACCCGACGGAAGAGATTGCGAGCGCAAAGCAGGGCAGAGATCTCTGGTGAGGAAAGGGTAGAGAACTCAACAGCGATTTGGAGTTCTGATGGTTTGGGGAAGAGAGACTGAGATCTCTCGGTCACTCGATCTCTCTCACTGTGAGTGAGAGATACTGAAATCGATTTGGGGAAGAGATAAAGAGTGATCAATTTGGGTTGAGTAAGGTCTCATCTTCTTCTTCTTTCGTCCCTCTTCTTCTTTGCTTCGAGACTCGGTGGTGGGTTAGGGTTTGAGCAGTTTGTGTTGGATAGTTTGGGGGAGATGGAGGAGAGTTCAGGGTTGAACCGTAGAGGAAGAGAGGGGAGGTGGTGAGCGAGTGAGGAAAGTATCGGGGTTAAAATTTTCCACTTAAGTTCTGCCAAAGACATAACATTGCCACGCAGGACAAACACTTGCCATGTAGGATAAAAGACCTTTTTGAATTGTAAGATAGATACTTGAATAAATCACATTACGTTATCAACATGATAGCTCTTTGACAAATTAAGTGCAATCGTTTATTTTTAATCGTATATTTGGTCTTTCTATCTGATCCAAGTATTCTCTAATTTAAAATTAATTTTATGAAGTTTGATTATGATCAATGTTTCGTTCAAATTTTTAATATAGTGTAACTTGAACTAGTTTTCATTCATATCACATTATTTGAAAACATATTCATCCTCATTTGCATTCAAACATATCAATTGATATTTGATGATTTGCAGTAAATTTGATGATTTGCAGTAAATTGTTTTTAGTAGATGATATCAAAACAAGCAGAGCAACCCTTTGCAGGATAGAAATGGGTTGTAGTGGGCAGGTAGGTTTGACTGTAGGATAGAAGAGATGGGCTTTGAATGAGTTGAATGAGTGGTTGGGCTTGTTTGCAGAGAAGGTGCTTGTGTGAGGAAGGAGCTGGCGGGTAACACACACTCACTGGTCATCTCCACAAAAAAAATCGTAAGCAACTCAATCTCTTCCTCATTTTCTTCATATAGTAGTAATCAACGATTCAAACCCTTCTCTTTTGTTGTGTTTCTATAAGTAGTAATCATCTTCAATGACTGTCTTTGTCGTACTCCATTTTTTGCTATAATAGTAATAAATGAATATAGTAGTAATTCTACAGGGCCTGAGTCCCCCTGCTTGGTTTGCTGTCTGGGGGGCAAAAATACACTTTTGCCCCCCCCTTTAAACACATTTTCCAAAAAAATTGTTAAATAGGGGGCAAAAATGTATTTTTTCCTCCCCAGAAAGTAACCTCGCTGGTTTTTACAGGCCAGAAAGAATTTCGGATTTAAAAATATTCATGTTAAAGTAACTAATTTTTATATTATATTTAATTAATTATGACATCACTCCGCCCCCTCTCAACAAAAATCCTGACTCCGTCACTGTTAACACCCCTGACTCTCACACCTAATTCTCCTCTCCTCCCCCTCCGCGATTTCTCCTCCAAACAACAAAAAAGCACCTACCTTATAGCCACTCCCTGACTAACTTCAACCACCTTATGGCCACACCTCGCTTCAATCCCAATCTCGCGGATCGAGGGCTGGGAAAACACCTACAAGATTGATAACCCAATCTCGCAAAGTAATAATAATAATAATATAATAATAATAATAAAAAAGGTTTAATGGTAAGGGGTGAGGCCCAGAGAGCGAGGTGGGCGCAAGGCCCAAGTAGGTCTAAAAATACAAATTTTTTTCTTCAGAAAGCAGTCCAAATGTCAAATGCATCCAAACCTCTATGTGGATTGTATTACTAATAATGAAGTTTAAATATTCACATGAGTTCGAAGCGTGTCAATGCCCAAACTAAAATGGACAGTTCTAAGGCTGGACATGTTTGATCAAAATGGACTAGGACGGCCTGAACAAATCTTTTAATATAAATTTAAAGTTTAAATATCCTCCATTCCACTAGAACTCACCTGTTAACCAGCCCAGCCCAATTGGGTTTTTTTTTTTTTTTTTTTAACAACAAAGCCTGAATCCCTCCTCCATAACCCAAGCCCAACCTCCCTCACATCCCTCTCCAAAACCCAAGCCCAACCCTCTCCCCTCCTCCACTGTCTCGTCTCGCTTCAGCAGTCTCCCAATTTGTTTGGGATTAAAAAGCAATCCATCCATCTTCCATCTGTGTGGGTTATCGAACTCTTGGCCAATTTCACACGTCTCTCTCCCTCCCTCTTCTTTGTCCGATAGAATGCAATCCTGATGCAAGTAACTCTGCTCTCTCACACTCTCATTCTCACTCAAACCATTTCATTTTATTTCAAATGGCGGACACAGACAGACACAGAAACCTAGCAATTGCACAACCACTAGTAGTAAGGCGGGCGTCAAACACACGTTCAGTGTGGTTGACATCCTAGTCACCTCTGTCGCCAACAGGGCAGTCTCTATCGGCATTCGCTTCATCGCCTTCCACAACAAGCAATCTGTCAGTTACGCAGCCTCTGCGTACGGTTACCTCACTAGGAGGTCAGATCTGACCACCAATTGATAGTTCCAATAAAAAGTAATAAATTCAAATTATAAATAAGGCAATGTAAAGTAAATAAAAATAAATAAAACACGTACCTCACTAGGAGGCCAGATCTGACCACCACCACTTCCTCCACGCCAAATCTGACCACAACTATTGGGTAAAAGTGGGATTTTTAGACTGATAAACAAATAGAGATACTGAAAGATTCAATAAAAGACTAGAAGATGCAAGAAGAGTCAGACACCGTGAGAGTCTCTCGCATTCTGATTGGATCATTTGCGGCAGCCATGAGGACTAGATCGAAGAGTTGACTAGTCACCAGAACAAAATCCCTCAAGCAGAACTAGGTTCAAAATTAGGGTTTCTGTTGCGCCTTACAAAAACGGAACAGATTGTGGAACACAATTGATAGTTGCAATAGAAAGTAATAAATCCAAATTATAAACAAAGCAATGTAAAGTAAATGAAAATAAAAAAACACGTACCGCACAAAGCAATTTAATGTGGTTCAACAAGTTTGCCTACGTCCACGGGTAAAGAGAATAGCTTTACTAATGAGATCAAAGAGTACAAATGGAGAGAATTACACAATGTTAAAGACGTTAGATACAAACGTGTCTAAGCGACACCACTAATAACGCGGGGTGCGTATATCCTTCACAAATCAAAATAAAAGAAATTCTTGTTTTTTCTCTCCTCGCGTCTCTTTTCTCCCTCACATACTAACAAGAGAAAATGGGGTTGAGGAACCCTAATCTCTCTCAACTCATAGACTTTCAATCTCTCAAGGAAGAAGAATGATACTGAATAGGAGGGGGAACCTCCCTTTATAGCCACCTAAGGCGGTGGAAAGAGGCGGTGACGGAGGGTTCCATCACCTTCCACCGTCTTCTTCTTCTTCTTCCAGCTGGCTTCTAGCAGATTCAACTTAGATCCAGCAATAATCTAGCGCAAAACCAGTAAAGATCCAACCCATTCAAGAAAACCAGCCACCGAAATTGTGCGTTCACAGGTATGCTTCGTCGTGATTTGTATTCTCTATATTTCAACAATTTTCACATCGGTGAAGATTTTCCAAATCTGAGCCGATTACACAAGCAATATCCGTATTTGCCCTTCACAACCCCAAAGGGGTTCAACACACACGAAGGATGTTGATCAAGTCCAAATAATATTGAAACTTGGCCCCATAAACTATCTTTGTCAACATATCTGCATGATTCTTTTTGGTGTCAATCTTATTCAGTAAGATGTCACCTTCTTCTATGATTTCTCGCACAAAGTGAAAACGAACATCAATGTGCTTCGTACGTGCATGATGAACTTGATTCTTCGCCAAATAAATGACACTCATACTATCACAAAAGACATCTAGATGGTCTTGTACTACACCCAAGTCATCAAGCAACCCTTGAAGCCAAATTGCTTCCTTAACGGCTTCTGTAACCACCATATACTTAGCTTCAGTTGTAGACAATGCAACGTAGATCTCCAACTTACTAGTCCTTTAGGAAGAGTAAAGACATAACCAGTAGTTGATCGCCGCTTATCCAGATCTCTTGCATAATCTGAATCTACATAACCAACACAATGTTGACCACTACTCACATCAATTTCAAAAAGTAAATCAACATCTACTGTACCCAGGATGTACCCTAGAATCCATTTCACCGCTTGCCAATGTCCTTTGCCTTGATCATGCATGTACCGACTTACCATACTGAAGTCCTATGAAATGTCAGGCCTCGTACACACCATTGCATACATTAAGCTTCCCACTACATTTGCATATGGCACTTGAGCCATGTACTCTCATTCCTTATCAGTGCTAGGAGACATAGAAACTGAAAGCCTCGTACTAACCGATTTTGTGTTGTCGTTCATCCTAAATCGTTGTAACACCTTATTCAAATATGCTTGTTGTGACAAACTCACAGTTCCCTTCGCCCTGTCTCTTTGAATTTCCATGCCAAGGATCTTCTTAGCTTCACCAAAATCCTTCATCTCAAACTGAGTTTTCATCTGGCATTTCAATTTATCAATCTCATACTTTCTTTTGGAGGCTATAAGCATATCATCTACATATAAGAGCAAATATATAAAGGAACCGCCACGAAGCTTTCGAAAGTAGACACAATGATCATAATGGCTTCGAGTGTACTTCTACCCTAGCATAAATTGATCAAATCACTTGTACCACTGTCTCGGAGCCGTACAAGAACTTGTTCAATTTACATGCACAATCCTCTTTCTCAACCTTATACCAACTTGGCTGAGTCATATAGATCTCCTCTATTAATTCACCATGTAAAAACAACGTTTTTACATCTAATTGAGCTAACTCAAGATCAAATTGTGCAACCAAGGCTAGCAAAATTCGAATGGAGGAGTGTTTCACAATTGGAGAAAATACTTCATCGTAGTCTATACCTTCCTTCTGAGCATAACCTTTTGCATCTAACATTGCTTTGAAGCACACCCCATTACTAGGAGATCATTCTTTCATTGTGTATACCCATTTGCACCCAATAGTTTTCTTACATTTCGGTAAGCTACACAATTCACATGTTTCATTTTTATGAGGAGATTGCATATCTTCATCCATAGCCTTCTTCCATTGTTCACAGTCGGTACTTTGAATTGCTTATTTATAGGTAGAAGACACTTCATCCTCAACTACTGGAAGTGCATAGGCGACACAATCACTAAACCTTTGAGGACGTTTTACATTCCTCTTTGGTCTACTTGTTGCAATTGACTGTTGAATTGGAGTCTCTGGAACGTCATCAACAATATCTACTGCAGTCTCACTATTTGTGTCTCCATCTACACCCACTGTGGAATCAGTAGGTACTACATTTGTAAATACAGGGCTAGCTAATACACGTAGAGTAGCATCAATCTCCACCTGCTGAGAGTTTTTTGGCTTAAGCATAGAAGTCTCATTAAAAGTCACATCCCTGCTAATAACAGTCTTCCTGGATTCAGGAACCCACAACTTATAGCCTTTTACACCATCCACAAAACCTAAGAAAATAGCTTTCTTAGCTCGGGGATCTAACTTACTTTCTTGAACATGAAAGTAAACAGGACAACCAAATATATGCAATCTATCATAATCATTAGCAGGATTTCCAGACCATACCTCCATAGGAGTTTTTCCACCAATCGCAGTCGCAGGCAACCTATTGATGAGATGGCAGGCATATGTCACAGCCTTAGCCCAAAACGCTTTGCCCAATCCAACATTGGACAACATACAACTAACCTTTTCCAGCAATGTACGGAGTTTCTCTAACCGTGAAGTGTCTGACAATTCCCTCATCCTGACATACTTGCAAGAACGGATCAGCTTTGTATTCACCTCCATTATCTGAACGGAGCCTTCTGATCTTTCTGCCGGTCTAAATTTCAATCATATTTTTCCAATCCAGTAACACATTCAAGACCTCATATTTATGCTTCATGGTGTACACCCACACACGTCTTGAATAATCATCTACAAAAGTGATGAAATAATGCATACCTCCCAATGATGCTTGCTTAGCAGGTCCCCAAACGTCCGAGTGAACATAATCAAGAGTCCCACGAGTACGGTGGATAGCGGTGCCTAACTTGACTCTTTTCTTCTTGCCCATTACACAATGTTCACAGAATTCTAACTTGCAGGTCTTAGCACCTTTTAGCAAACCTTAATTCACAAGAGTTTGCATACTCTTCATACCAACATGCCCTAAACGCATGTGCCACAATCTGGTTGTATCATAAGGAGTACTTGCAGTCTCAGTAACTGCAACTTCACTTGTAATTGTATTCCCGGTCAAGAAATACAAATTACCTATTTTCATTGCCTTCATTACCACCATTGCACCATACACAACCTTGAGAACTCCATCAGACACGGTTATCTTGTAACCTTGGTATCCAAGGAACCCACTGAGATGAGATTCTTCTTCAAAGCAGGAACATATTTTACTTATTTCAAATCCTGAACTATACCATCAAACATCTTCAGTCGAATTGTACCTATTCTTTCTGTTTTGCACGTCTGATCATTACCCATCAGAACAGCTCCACCATCTAGCTTTTTAAAGCTAGAAAACCAGTCCCTATGGGGACACATATGATAAATGCAACCCGAATCGACAATCCACTCATTAGTGGAACACATCAATGCTGATATTGATAAGGAATACTCATCAGAATCTTCATCACTAAGCTCGGCAACATTCACACTGGTGTTTCTTCCCTTTCTCTTTGGCTTTGATTTTCAGACAATCTTTTACCCAATGCCCTTTTTGATGACAATAAGCGCATTCATTTATTGCCAGATCCTTTGACCCACTTCTCGATTTGGATCGAGATTTATCTATTTTACCACCAGATTTTCTACTTCTCGATATTCCCCTAACAATCAATGCTTCAGACGCTGCATCCCTATGGACTTTGAGGTTCATCTTCCTGTACTCATAATTGAGCAGCACTGTAGCAATCTCATCATAATTTAATGATTCTTTTCCGGTTAACAAAATTGTCATGAGATGCTCATATTCTTATGGAAGGAATTCAAAAGGCATAAAGCCTTATAATTCTCTTGAACAATTTCTTCTAAATTCAATAGGTCGACAATTAGCCTATTGAATTCATCCAAATGCTCAGAAAAAGTAATACATTGTCTCATATTCATCCGAAAAAGCTGGTTCATGAGGAAGAATTTATTTTGAATACTCTTCGTCATATACTTGTCTTTCAACTTTTTTCACAATACTTTAGCGGATGTTTTTATTCATGACGAAGTATTTTTGTTCCTTCGCTAAACACAGTCGGATAGACCCACACACTTGCCAATTCAATTTGTTCCAATCTTCTTCTCCCATGACGTCCGACTTATCACCCAAAACATTCTCTAAATTCTGTTGTGCGAGCACATCCAATACTTCATATCGCCACATGCCAAAATTGTTCTTTTCGTTGAATTTTTTGACATCAAACTTACTGGCTGTAGCGATAATCATTTTCAAACTAGAACCTGAACTCGGCGTCTCTGATACCAATTTGGTGCGCCTCGCGAAAACGTAACAGATTGTGGAACACAATTGATAGTTGAAATAGAAAGTAATAAATCTAAATTATAAACAAGGCAATGTAAAGTAAATGGAAATAAATAAAACACGTACCACACAAAGCAATTTACATGGTTCAACAAGTTTGCCTATGTCCACGGGCAAAGATAATAGCTTTACTAATGAGATCAAAGAGTACAAATGGAGAAAGTTACACAACGTCAACGCCGTTAGATACAAATGTGTCTAAGTGACACGACAAATAATGCGAGGTGCGTATATCCTTCATAAATCAAAAGAATAGAAATCATCTCTTTTTTTTTCTCTCTCCTCACGTCTCTCTTCTCCCTCACATACAAACAAGAGAAATAGGGTTGAAGAACCCTAATCTCTCTCAACTCACAAACTCTCAATATCTCAAGGAAGAAGAATGATATTGAATAGGAGGGGGAACCTCCCTTTATAGCCACCTAAGGCGGTGATGGAGGGTTCCACTGTCTTCTTCTTCTTCTTCCAGCTGTCTTCTAGCATATTCAACTTCGATCCAGCAAATTTTAGCAATAATCCAGCACAAAACTAGCAATGATCCAACCCAATCAAGCAAATCAACCGCCGACATACCCAAATTCATACCGACGTGCCGAATTTGTGCGTTCACAAGTATGTTTCGTCCTTCTTTGTATTTTCTGTATTTCAACAGTTTCCGCAAGAGAAGACAAGCACTAAAACTAGTTGTGGTTTCGATCGCTGCCAGATCTGAAGAGAGAGGAGCGAAGGCTTTTATTTCTTTTTTTTGTTTGGGTGGATTTTCGGGTAACCGACCCTACCCGAATTTAGGTTAATCAGGTTCCCCATTAATTGCTTCACACTTTGGCCATAGGCATTGTCGTGTTATTATTATTATCGCATCTACATGTTACGGTGTTATTTTACAAAGCCAAAACCATTGTCATGTTGTTATTCTCCACTGTTACAATATCAGGAGATGTCAGAGAAAAAAAAAAACACCAATGGAATTCCATCCACAAAAACATTTCCTTATAAAAATTTCGATCCCCAACTTTCATGTACAATCCATGCCTAATGCTACCTTGGAAAAGCTTGGCGTAACGTTCATTTAACGGGGTACAAATGTATTAAAAAACATAAAGGATAATTTGCACTTTGCCCCCTATTATACACAGTTAATTAATAAGTAGACTCATCATTAATCATTATTACAATTACCCCCTTGACTAGCAGTCAACGTCCACTGACCGTCAATTTTCAAAGCATATTACCAAAATACTCCTCAGAAATCAAAGGCTGAGAATTAATCTTTCATATCTTGAACATCTCATTTTGAGGAAAATTCTAAGGCCCAACTGAAATCGTAATTGTATCTCGAGAAAAATTCAACAGTTGATTTTAAAATATCTCGAGAAAATCTGACGTCTCATATTTATTTATGCATGCATCTCGAGAAACTCTGACATTTGAAAATTTCTCAATTTACTTTTGCCCCCTAAAATAAATTTGAATTTAATTTTACCCCTGAAACAGAACAGACCTTAGAGATGAAGAAGAGGGAGAAAAAGGAAGGGAGAAGAAAAAGGAAGTAGAGGAATTAAGAATGAAACTCTAACTTTATTATAGGGATTGTGAAACAAATGAGGAATGAAGAAGTGGAGGAAAGAGGAGGAAGGAAGATGGAGGAAGTGCAAAATACGATTTGTTAGATGTATGATACTATGCTATTCAAAATTGAGATTTTAGAGAGATAAAGTCTTCAACTGTCACCATTTAGCAGGGATAATATTCTTTTTCACTACCTGTTTTTTCCTATTTCCATTAGTTTCAAGTGTTCATTACAGAAAATATAAAAAGATAAATACAAATACTTAGACTAGTAAATAAGTATGAAACAGAAGGATACAATGGACTTCCAACAAATACGTATGCATGAAGGGAAATATTTTGTTAAGAGCCGCATAATGCCTCGAAGAGAGACAATTACCACATATTAAAAGCCAAAAAATGGTAATGATATATCAACGGATTGAACTAATCACACAAATTGCTTTCGGTAATTGTAATTTCATGATTTAGGCAGAACAGAAAAATCCCAGTTTTCCAATAGGACTTCCAAATTTCTATTTCATTTTTCTTATGTGCTTATTAGACACTTTAGCTACACCTCTTATAGCAAATCAAGGATTTCTTCCAAGAAATTTGCACAAAATTTTTTTCCAGGAAATCCCAATCACAGAGGGGAAGATCTTTCTCTCAAGCAAGTTCAAAAAGGTTGCAAAAGGAATGTGGTATTGTTGACAAACTGAACAAAAAGACACTAAAGTTGTTTCTTCCCACATCAAAACATTGTACACTTGCTTAAAAACTTATTAACTGCAAATTTTCCCTGAAAGTTCTTCATGTTACCTTGACTAGTCGCGAGTGTCCGCTATGCGAGCGTAAAAATATTTATTTCATGTTATTTATTTTTATGATTAATTATCTATACGCATCGAGCAAGCTTTTGACTGACACAAAAATGAAATAGTGCTAATACTTAAATTTTGTTTATCGCCTATATGATTACGTGTTAGGTGTATGATTTTTTTTTATCAAGAGGATTGTGCAGTGATTAATTAGCAATTTGTAAAAATTAGATTGTTGATTTGAATATTAGTCTAACAAAAATATTTTGAATTTAATTTTTTGTGCGCTACGCATGCTATTCACACACCCTTAAATATTAAATGGTTTAAATCAATATATTAAGTTTTAAATTTCTTCAAAACACAATAAAATAGGAAAATTAAATTCATTAATAATATATGAGGCTTAAAATAATATAAGGGCCTATTCATAGTTTATATATAATTGGGAGCTTAAAATAAGTTATATTAAGGCTTAGGTATAATTATATAATGTCTGGGAGGGTTTGATTTTAAATGTAAAATGGAATTAAGTTGGGAGGGAAAAATGGAAAATAAATGTTAGATGCAGGGTTCATTTATAATTTATAAATACTTGCAGGGCTTCAAGTAAATTACATTAGGGACTTATATATAATTAATTTCTAGAACTTGAAAATCAGGTTGAAGACACCTCGACTGTTCATTTCAGGGAGGTGTCGTTATAATAGTAAAGATGTATGACACAGACTCTACCAAGAATCACATCTCATCATAAATCGATGCAATAGATGTTTGGTCTAGAAAACACTTGAAATTCTTCATTCTTTTTTGTTTTTTCTAAGATCTTCTATCTATAAAATCAAATCAAAAGAAAATGGCACTTACTAAACCAATTTGATGTATGAAATAGCATACATGTCAAAGAAAATCATCGCAAGGGGACAGTGACGGAGCCAAAATTTTTGTTGAAGGGGGGGCGAAGTGATGTATGAAATAGCATATAATAATTAATTACCTTAACAAAAAAAATTAATTCGACCAATACATAAATAACTATTCAAAACACCAATTGCTAAACAAAACTTAGTCTAACCTATAGGGAAGACAGTGAGTCAAGCAAGCTACTTTGTAGAAGCACAAAAGATAAATATATGGAAGAAAATTAAATTAGTATATAAAGTTAAGCAACAATTCTAGGGAGCCATATTTGGTGGTCACTTTTGGGTTTTTTTTTTAATATTTTTACTCATTTTATGAATGGTGTTTGTGGTTGTGTTTTAAAGAGAATGATAAAAAGTGTAAAAAAAAAAAAAAAAAAAAAATCAAAACTGACCCAAAAATGGCCACCAAACATGGTTCCCTAGACCTACTCAAAGTTAAGTAGCAAAAAATAATTTCAAATGTAAAATTAGATGTGGAAAAAAAAAAAAGGATTATTTGCGATTTTTCACCTATCATAAATAGATATTAGAGGTTACACCATCATTAATCACTATTGCAATCTATCCCAGGACTAGCAGTCAATGTGCATTGATTTTCAAAAGGCTCATGCCTTTCAAACAATAACCCACAGAAGAACCTCGAGATACAAATATGTATCTTGAGGAAAAATTAATGGATCAAAATTTTCATGTATCTTCAGAAAAATCCTATGAATAAAAGACAAAACTAGACCTCAAAAAAATACATTTTTCAAAACATTCTTCTTTCTCAAAGCAGGAAAGAAAGGTTGGAGTTGTTCATTGTGATGGTGGGAAAAATAACTAAATCAAGCAAAAAGGACGGGAGAAGAAGATAGTAGGAGGCGTGGCGGTTGCTAGTGTCGCAGTAATCAGAGTGAGGGAGCAGAAGAGGGGAAACGGGTAGAGCGAGGAGGGAGAACAAATAGAGGAAGAGGTGGGGTGGGACGGACTAGTCGGCATTGCATGGGCGACCATAACATTAAAAAAAAAATTAAAAAAGTCAGTGGGGGCAAGTGCCCCCACTTGCCCCCTAGTGGCTCCGTCCCTGCAAGGGGATTGGTTATGAAACCACCACTCCCTAAATCTGATTATATTGCCTTTCCCAATTGAATTTGGCTTAACTTCTTGACTCTTCATAAGTTCCATACCCATAGGGACATCTAATCTCCCCATTCTCCCAGTCATATCCACAAGGGAAGCAAGCCTCAGCAAGTTATAACCTATTTAACACATCTTGGTTAATTTCACACGTCTCTCTCCTTCCCCCGATAGAATGCAATCCAGATGCAAGTAACTTTGCTATCTTATTCTCACTCTCACTCAAACCGTTTCATTTTATTTCAAATGGTGGACACAGACACAGAAACCCTAGCAATGGTCCAAGCCCTAGCCAAGGCGTGCATTCATGTTTTTCACATTGTCAACTATGTTCTCAACTTGTTTTGACAGGTGATTTGTGTGGTCTTCTGTTTCTTTCAAAACTATACAAGTTGTTCTCGAGATATTGACATTGACGTCTTTCACATTGAAGCTCGGTTATCAGTTCCCGAATCTTCTTTTTATCCTCCTTAACATTAAAAGAAAATAAGATTTGTTAGATGTATGATATTGGGCTATTCAAAATTGAGATTTTAGAGAAAGATAAAGTCATCAACTATCACCATTTTGCAGGGATAATACTCTTTTTACCACCTGTTTTTTCCTATTTCCATTAGTTTCAAGTGTTCATTATCGAAAATATTATTCAGGAATCGACATGGGTAATTGTAATTTCAGTGATATATCAGTGGGTTGAACTAATCACACAAATCGACATGGGTAATTGTAATTTCATGATTCAGGTTGAAAAATCCCATTTTTCCGATAGGACTTCCAAATTTCTCTTTCATGTTTCTTATGTGCTTATTAGACACTTCAACCACACCTTTTGTAGCATAAACAAAACAACTTTTAAATAATATAGAGCGTTAATTTATTCATTTCATAAAGATGTATTTACAGGGTTACAAATAGAATCCTAACTAGGAAAGGAAAACTAATTCTAATCCCGATTAATCTGGTATTCCTATAACTACATTCACTGTTAAATATGTATTCCTAATTATAAAGTTATTATAATTCTTAACATTCCCTCCCCCGCAAGATGGACATATATATCATAAATGTTCAGCTTAACAAGGAAATCAGCAAAGGTAAAATAGCAAAACGACAACTCATCAGCAACAGAAAAATGAATAACCGACGAAAAGTAGTTTATGAGGGCACGTAGTGATAAACAACCGACGAAAAAAAGTTTGTGAGGGCACGTAGTGATAAACAACCGACGGAAAGTAGTATCCGAGGGCACGTAGTGGTAAATAACCTATGGGAAGAAGTCTTCGAGGGCATGTAGGATGAATAACCGACAAAACAGTCTCCAAGGGCATGTAGGATAAATAACCGACAGAAGCAGTCTCTGAGGGGAAGTAGGATGACGAGTAAACAAATTCGTCACATTCGATTTTGTGGCACCGATGAGAAAATTCGGTTCAGTGGCACCGATGAGCCAACTTTTCATCACATTCAATTCGATAGCACCAATGAGCCAAAGTAGTCTTTTGTTAGCCTATTAATCTGAACATCTCCATCCAATTCAACTCTTCAACATCACTCTCTTTCGAAAGAGGAGAAGTGGATACCAGATTGAAATACAATGCATAGGGAATTGAAAATTTTCAAAAAAAATAAAACTCAACCACTGATAAAGATGATTGAGAACAACATCACAAACGTTGTTGAGGCTTGCTACTTGTGGGATCACACCAAAATTGTAATGAAGGTAAGGAAGGGACACCATCACAGTGCCCTAATATTAGAAAAATTAGGCATAGGACTCCTTTAGTGATGTACTCTAGCAACATCACAGTGTTCATCCGTGAAGCTAAACCATATGGGTTGATATAATCAAACGCAAGGTCTGCTAAGCACATGAGCTGGTAGATGCAGGACGAGGCAGTCGCAACAAATAAGATGAAGAAATTGCAGCAGCTTCAAGCTCATTGACACAACCACCAAGGAGAACAAACAATGCAACATTTCACATCATCCTCAACCGAAACAACAACAAACATAGTGAATTCAGAGAGTAGCAAAGAAAGAAGTCGTATTCTCTTATTCAGAATAACTAATTAATAGAAAACAAACAGAGCAAACATAAGAACAACCAGGCACGGATTCACGTGGGGGCACTTTCCCCCACTGACATTTGAGAAATTTTTTTTATTTGTCCCCCAATTAATTTTTTTTATCTGCCCCTCTATTCTCACTTTTCACTTTAACTTGGACTTCATCCTTCAAATTATGTACATATCAAATCCAAACAGGCACGGATTCACATGGGGGCACTTGCCCCCGCTGACTTTTGAGAAATGTTTTTTATTTATTTGTCCCCCAATTAGTTTTTTTATTATTTGCCCATCTATTCTCACTTTTCACTTCAACTAGGATTTCATCCTTCAAATCATGTACATATCAAATCCAAACTCTACTTTTAGAGTTAGAGATAGAAGTTAAATTCTTCAAATCTCTCCAAGAAATCAAAATCCACAGTTTCTTCTTCACACTCCATTGATTGGACAAGATGAGGGAAACTCCCATATTTCATCATCTTCAAAGATCTATAACTATTGAGTTATTTGAGCTCATCTTCACAAAATCCAGCAGGGTCCAAACCACCTTATTATTCTTATTCTAGGTACCAGGTGCCTTCATTAATCACTGTGTTGGTCATTTCCACAAAAAAATTGTAAGCAACCCAATCTCCTCCTTTTCTTCATGTAGTAGTGATCAACGATTCAAACCCTTATCTTGTTGTGTTTCTAGAAGTAGTAATAATCTTCAATGAATATAGTAGTAATCACCTTCAATGACTGTCTTTGTTGTACTCCCATTTTTGCTGTATTTTTAGAAACACAAAATTTTTTTTGCTGTAGTAATCATCCAAACTACCTTATCCTTCTTCTTCATGTAGTAGTAATTATCTTCAATGACCGTCTTTGTTGTACTCCTCCTTTTGCTGTATTTTTAGGAACACAATTTTTTGTATTTCCAAAGTGATCTTCATCATTTTTTTGAATGAAAATCTTTTATTAGATTAGATGAAGTTTTGTATAGTCATTTATGTATTGTTCATGTTAAAAAAAAAATTTCATGTTAAAGTAACTATTTTTTATATTATATTTAATTAATTATGACATCACTCTGTCCCCCCTCAACAAAAATTTTGGCTCCGTCGCTGAGAGCAACAAAGAAAAAATTTCAGCCAACCAGAGATCTTGTTTCACGCAGCAAAGAAGAATAAAAATCGCAGCCAAGAATAAATCTTCTTCCTCCACGAATCAGCCAGGGATGTCTCTTCTTCACACAACCAACAACTCAACAAATAAGAAGAAATCACACACAACCAGCAACAAGACAATTCACATAGCCAAGAAGATGATAAAACAATAGCCAACAAGAGGAGATCTTTGCGAATCTGTAGCAGAAGAGATCACGCATAGAAGAAGCAACAAGGTGGAAGTTTAGTTATATAATCTTTTAATATAATTAAAGTTTAGTTTTTTTTTATGAGTGTGATTTTTAAAACAAAAAAAAAATAGTGATTGTGAGTTTTTCTCACTCTTATATTATATTTTGTTAGATATGTATTGGTAGAATTATCGAATATTAGTAGAAGTAAGTGTTATTGATTCTCTAGTTCTCTTTAGATATATAAATCAATGAATTTCGGGTTAGATTTTAATACATAAATAAATCTATAAATTCATATAGTATTGTATTATAATTTTCGTGAAAAATTAGTTGAATTAAAAGAGAACTAAGATTTTGTTAAATTTAGTTATAGAAAATTGCTTTGAGTAGTGTAAAGTTTTGGAGTGGATCAAGATCATTCCAATTTCAAAATGCTTTCAAATTTAATCCGTAATTTGAAAACATCCATAGAAAAATTATAATGATTTACCTCGAGGCATGGAAAACCACCACTGATCAGATTTTAGAAATCCTATGATCTTTACCGAGTTTATTTCACGATGTTGTTTGAGCGTAATACAATTGAAATTGATATTATCCCTATCATTGATCTGTATTTCCTATGGCATAATAAAACTTGTAGATTAGAGATATGTATCTGTAAGAGAAGAAGATGACACAAATATAGTTGGGCTTGACTGAATAGTTAGTGTGCTGTAAAACTAATTGGGCTGGACTAAATAGTTAAACCCAAGAATCTGAATAGTTGTTTGTTGGATAATGATTTCGATTTGGCTGAATAGTTAAGTCCATAACTGAATTGATTGGTATTGAATAAAGGTATGGATTGAATTTCTAATATACTGATAGAATAAAATTGAATTGTGTTTACCAAATATGGATTGATTTGAGCGAATAATATACTGTTGAGAAAATCCTTTGATTGAAATGAAATTATAAGAATTGAAATGCTGATTGATTTGTGTATTTTTATTATTCTATGAATTGGTATTTGTATTTCATATTGTGACTTGAACTTTTATTGTTATGCAAATTACTTTGCTAAGAAGTGGGAATTATTTTTATTGTATGGACTTCGATTCCCACTTTATTACAAAAAATTGATATATGAAAATGTTGATTTTTCCCCAAAATAATGGGGAGTATTGTGACAAAATTGTTGATTATTGCCAAATTTCAAATGATATGTTTTCCTAAAACGATGGGTAAACTTGTCTTTGATTGACAAGGTGCCAATATATAAGGATTATAAGATATCACAATAAATTACAAAAAAAAAAATGTGATATTCCCCAAAGAACGGGTGGATTTGTTTATGATTGACAAAAATGTAAAGCGATATGAATAAATTTTAATTTATCACTTTAAATAACATCGAATTGTATCACTTGGAACTACCTCATCTCTTTGATGTTTATGATTTCCCTTCTCTTATAGAGAAACTAAATAACCTTCGGGTTGTCTTGCGGATGTGGGACACCTCTTTTCTATATAGAAACTAAAATAACTTTCGGGTTAGTCTTGCGAAAAGATGGTGATTTTGAAATGCCTAAAATAGGCTTATTATTTTTCCGTCAAAAGTGTGACGTGATCTATGGGCATTATTAGCCCCAGAGTGGCTTTTATTGTACTCATATAGTTAGGGGTATCCGGTGATGCATGCCTGTATGTGATGTGTTCCCACTTGGGCATGGATGATGGAGAAGTCCTCATTTATATGAGATAGGCATACGGGCATGTATGTTCGGCATGGAGGTGGTGTGAATGTGGTATCATCCAAGTAATTAATCCGAAAATAAATAATATGCTTAAATCAAATAATACATGAAGATAACTGTTTTAATTAATAAATTACATCTATATTGTTTATAACCATTTTCATGCAAGATGACAAGTCCATTAATATTTCTGCAGGCCAGACTTGTCATAGTCAACATCTACAGAGTAAGTACAAGTAAATTCATATTTACTTATTAGGATAACATGATTGCCTCATTGAGGAACTAAATTATTTGAACTGTAATTAGCCTTATACATTCGCCTCGTGGAGGAACTATCATGTTATTTCTCTTATTGATTTTTGGGAACGAAAAATTTCACACCAACTTAATTGTTGACCCAAGTGAGATTTGGCTTCTTGAGTACATTCCTTAGGGAATGTAGCCGACTAGCTTGTTTTAGAATTTAGTAGTTTCGGGCGAGCTTAGAGAAGTTCGTTTCGTACGTGACGATCATTGCTGGGAATTGCACGTTGTTCAAAACTATACAAGTTGTTCTTGAGATGTTGTACATTGACGTCTTTCACGTTGAAGCTCGGTTGTCAGTTCTCGGATCTTCTTTTTATCCTCCTTTAACATTAAAAGAAAATAAGATTTGTTAGATGTATGATATTGGGCTATTCAAAATTGAGATTTTAGAGAAAGATAAAGTCATCAACTATCACCATTTTGTAGGTATAATACTCTTTTTACCACCTGTTTTTTCCTATTTCCATTGGTTTCAAGTGTTCATTATCGAAAATATTATTCAGGAACCAGCAAATACTTTTAAACTCAAAAATATACAAAGATAAAACACAAATACTTAGACTAGTAAATAAGTATCAAATAAAAGGATACATATTGCCAGAGGGGAAATCTTTGGTTAAGAACTACAAAATGCCTCGAAGAGATACAGTTGTCACACATTAAATGCCAAAAAATGGCAATGATATATCAGTGGGTTGAACTAATCACACAAATCGACATGGGTAATTGCAATTTATTGATTCAGGCTGAAAAATCCCATTTTTCCAATAGGACTTCCAAATTTCTCTTTCATGTTTCTTATGTGCTTATTAGACACTTCAACTACACCTTTTGTAGCATAAACAAAACAACTTTTAAATAATATAGAGAGTTAATTTATTCATCTCATAAAGATGTATTTATAGGGGTACAAATATAATCCTAACTAGGAAAGGGAAACTAATTCTAATCCCGATTAATTTGGTATTCCTATAACTACATTCACTGTTAATTATGTATTCCTAATTTTAAAGTTAATATAATTCTTAACATTTTCTCCCCCGCAAGATGGACATATATATCGTAAATGTTCAGCTTAACAAGAAAATCAGCAAAGGTAAAATAGCAAAACGGCAACTCATCAGCAACAGAAAAATGAATAACTGACGAGAAAAGTAGTTTGTGAGGGCACGTAGTGATAAACAACCGACGAAAAGTAATTTGTGAGGGCACGTAGTGGTAAATAACTGATGGGAAGAAGTCTCCTAGTGCATGTAGGATGAATAACCGACAGAAGCAGTCTCTGAGGCAAGTAGGATGACGAGTAAACAAATTTGTCACATTCGGTCTTGTGGCACCGATGAGCAAATTCAGTTCAGTGGCACCGATGAGCCAACTTTTCATCACATTCAATTCGATACCAATGAGCCAAAGTAGTCTTTTGTTGGCCAATTAATCTGAACATCTCCATCCAATTCAACTCTTCAACATCACTCTCTTTCGAAATAGGAGAAGTGGATACCAGATTAAAATACAACGCATAGGGAATTGAAAATTTTCCAAAAAATAAAACTCAACCACTGATAAAGATGATGAGAACAACATCACAAACGTTGTTGAGGCTTGCTACTTGTGGGATCACACCAAAATTGTAATGAAGGTAAGGAAGGGACACCATCACAGTGCCTTGATATTAGAAAATTAGGCATAGGACTCCTTCAGTGATGTACTCTGGCAACATCATAGTGTTCATCCATGAAGCTAAACCATATGGGTTGATATAATCAAACTCAAGGTTTGCTAAGCACATGAGCTGGTAGATGCAGGACGAGGCAGTCGCAACAAATAAGATTAAGAAATTGCAGCAGCTTCAAGCTCATTGACACAACCACCAAGGAGAACAAGCAATGCAACATTTCACCTCATCCTCAACCGAAACAACAGTAAACATACACTACACCAAAAATACCCATTAGCAACGGTTTTGAACCCATTGTCACGGCTTAGAGCCGTGGGCTGTAGAGGCGTCGCTAAATCCCCAGTAACGACTAAAAACCGTGGCAAAACATATTAGCAACCGTTTTATGCTCGAGGATGGTTGATGATTTAGCCACGGTTATAAACCGTTGCAAACATGTTAGCCACGGTTTTAAGCCGTGGCCAGTCCTAGCCACGGTTATAAGCCATGGCAAGTCATGGCCACAGTTCTGAGCCGTTGCAATATTGTTAGCCACGGTTCTAAACCATTGCAATATTTTTTTTTGCTATCAAATGACTTTTGATTACATCTTATAGGTAAGTATAATTCAGCACGTGCATCAAGTAAATAAAATTTAATATGACTTTTTATTAAATTTAAAAACAACATTTACAACCTCTGATCAGCAAATTCCAGCAATTGCTTTCAAGCAATTCATTACAGCAGCAACATTTACAATTCATTACAGCAAAAATTTAGATCATTCACAATTCATTACAGTAGAAACAACAACATTTACAATTCGACATTGTGTAGTCCATTGCATCCTCCTGGAGCTTTTCTTTTCTCAAGTTCCCTACCTCTTTTTCAAATTTTTTACACGCGTCTTCAATCTCTTCCTCTCCTGTAAGGAAAACAAGTATGTCACTTGCAGGTTCACACATGTGTATCTGGACAACTGTTCGAATAGCAGCTTCCAGGTAATCCAAACAAAACATCCATTGCTAAAGTCATTTCATGAGCTTCATCCAGAATTATAACCTTATATTGTTCCAAGAGTGGTTCATTCATAGCTTCTCTTAAAAGCATACCATCAGTTAAATACCTGCCACGCATATCACATACAGAATAAGTATAAACGTAGGCAGAAAAGGAAGCAACGAATATTTCAGAAGAAAGAATAAGTTGAGGGGGAAATGAAGTTAATAGAAAGGAGAAATATCTTACTTGAGAACCGTTTTAGCACTGCTGTGATCTTCAAAACGGATGCTATAACCAACTTCTTCACCAATAGTTACATCCATCTCTTCAGCAACACGATGGGAAATAAACATTGCAGCCACTCGACGTGGCTGAGTGCAAGCAACCAACTTCTTGCGTCTCTCTGGAGTCTCTGATTCTCCAGTTTCAAGAACAAACTGAGGAATCTGTGAAACAAAAACACTTGTATGTTAAATCTCCAAGGTATGCCTTTTGAAACATCCTCCTTACAACTTTTCATGCAGTGCCAAAGTATATTACATTCGGAGATTCCATTTAAGTAACATAATATATATATATATATATATATATATATATATTACATTGTTTCAAAAATATATATTACATTGTATATATATATTCATGAAAACTTACTTAACAGAAACAACCCCTTGTCTAGATCTGGAATCAAAGGACATATCCATGTTGGTCTTGTGCTACCATTACATAAGGCACCAATAAGAGTCATCTTTTCTGAAGTGGCTAAAGCTCATGTGAACTCATCAGAAGCCTCAATTTTTCTATATTACCTTAGTTTTGAAATGGAGTCCATTGATTTAAAAAAAATAAAATAAAAGATGAACCTATTTTGTGAACTTCCAGCAGAAGCCTGTGAGTTCCCTACATTATATTAGCTAGCCTTTTATATTTCAGAATTGATATCAAAGAACTGATTCTAGACATAACATCAATCCATAAACATATTATGATTGCATAGTTTACTTGTGCAAGAAAAGTGAGAAGTACAGGTGCATTTCACATTACCACTTCAACAGTCCGAGCATTTGTAATATCACCCTGCACTTGAATAACACCCTCAATAGGAATTTTCTAATTTAAGAATACTAAAAGCAAATTGAAAAAAATGCAAAGCAAGAACCGCCTGATTAGCTGCTAGAATACAAAAAGTTTGATATAAACCAACGAGTATTATTCACCTGACTGAGAATTCTTTAACCACTGGAACCAAGCTTCAAGCTGAACATAAGCCCTTTCTTTAACCACTGGAACGTTCAGTCAAGATCTTCATCAAGGCATCAGTAAGGTCACGACCTGCCACGTCAAGACGCAGGATTGCATGTGGAAGAGCATATCCTTCATAGATGGGGACTGTGTGGCTGACTTAATTAGCTAGCAGAACTCTACAAGACGCACAACTTAATTACTCTACTACTGAGAAAGAGTTATTAGCTGTAGTCTTTGCTCTAGATAAATTTCGGTCTTACCTTATAGGATCCAAAGTAATTATTTTTACTGATCACGTGGCGTTAAAGTATCTTTTCTCTAAAAAATATGCTAAACCTCGCTTAATCCGATGGGTCCTATTGCTACAAGAGTTTGATATTGAAATTCGGGACAAGAAAGGTTCGAAAAATGTTGTAGCTGACCATTTATCTAGACTTCTGGTAGGGTCTTCTAGCGAATATTTACCATTGAATGAGTCATTTCCTGATGAGCAATTATTTGCACTCTCCCAATTACCTTGGTATGCAGATATCGTGAACTATCTTGTTACAGGTCAACTTCCTTTGAAGTGGTCCAAACAAGATAGATCCAAATTTCTTGCTAAGGTTAGACATTTCTTCTGGGATGATCCATACTTGTTCAAGTATTGTCCAGATCAGGTTATCAGGAGATGTGTTCCTGAGAGTGAATTTCACAGCATCATCTCATTTTGTCATGAACAAGCTTGTGGTGGCCATTTTAGCTCTAGAAAGACAGCTGGAAAAGTTTTGCAGAGTGGTTTTTATTGGCCTACCCTTTTTCGAGATACTCATGCCTTTTGCACCACTTGTGATCGATGCCAACGAATGGGTTCCATTTCTCGTCGCAACATGATGCCCCTTACTAATATTCTTGTGGTTGAAATCTTTGATGTTTGGGGTATTGATTTCATGGGACCATTCCCGCCTTCGTTTGGCAATCTTTTCATCCTTATTGCTGTGGATTATGTGTCCAAATGGGTAGAAGCGATACCATGTAAAACGAATGACCACAAGGTTGTGGTAAGATTCTTGAAAGATAATATCTTTTCTCGCTTTGGTATTCCACGTGCCATTATAAGTGACGGTGGTTTTCATTTTTGCAATAGACCATTCGAGCTATTAGTAAAGAAATACTCCATCACGCATAAAGTTGGCACCCCCTATCATCCCCAAACAAGTGGGCAAGTGGAGATTTCCAATCGGGAGATTAAAAACATTCTAGAGAAGACAGTCAGACTAGATCGTAAAGACTGGTCTCAACGTCTGAGTGATGCTCTCTAGGCTTATAGAACAACATTTAAGACCCCGATTGGAATGTCTCCATATAGGCTTGTTTTTGGAAAAGCATGTCATTTGCCTGTGGAATTGGAACATCGTGCATATTGGGCCATCAAGACATTCAATTTTGATATGGTTAAGGCTGGATCACATCGTAAGCTTCAACTTAATGAGTTGGAAGAGATCCGAAATGATGCGTACCACAATGCCAAAATCTACAAAGAACGAACGAAGATATTCCATGATAAATCCATTCTTCGTAAGTCCTTTGAGCCATCTCAAAAAGTTCTGTTGTTCGATTCTCGGTTACGACTTTTTCCTGGCAAATTGAGATCTCGGTGGTCTGGACCTTATATTGTGAAAGCAGTGTTCCCACATGGAGCTGTGGAAATCGTTAATCCTAAGGATGGCCATGTATTTAAGGTAAATGGTCAACGACTTAAGCCATTCTTAGAGTTACCTCGATTAGAAGTCGAAGTTGATGTGATCCTATTAGAGGACCCTGTGTATCAGAAGTGAGGATCTTTTGGGTTTTGTCGGGCTGATGACGTTAAACCAAGCGCTCCTAGGAGGCAGCCTAGCTTTAGTTGTGTGTTTTTGCTGTTAGTCTGGATTGATTTTCGAGTACCCTATTTAGTTGTGTTTCACTCATACTCGTTAGCTCCGTAATAGTTTTGACTGACAACTTGCCTTTTCTTTTTTTTAGTTTTCTATTTAGTTGCATTTTATCGATTTCTAATGAAAACTCCATGATTCTTATGTTTGTGAGCCTCATTGCTGGATGACTTCTTGGAAATTGGTAAAATCTTCACCGCGGTAATACTGTTCTAACCTCCTCTCATGTACTTACTTCATTCATTTGTCAGAATTATTTTATTAAACATTGAGGACAATGTTTGGATTAGGTTTGGGGGCAGGGTTCATGAGTCGGTGAATTTTTCATTTTTTTGTAGTGTATTCTTTTCCTATTTTCCTATTCAAAAAAAAAAATTTGCTTTACTGTCAAGAAAACTTGGTCTTTTACGAGTATGAAAATGGATTTTATGCTCAAGAAAATGCAAACCAACTTGACATATTGGTATATTGATAAAGACTGAAAGTTTATTACGATCCTTAAGTTAGATCTAGTTCATAAGATTTTTCAGCTCGATTATCTTTGCACCATGAGCCATATTAGCATAACTTGAAGTTGATGAGTGAAATATGCACTAGAAAACCTTAGAATAATAGTGGAGACTTAACCCTGAAAGTTTTGAACCTTTCTATTTTTCTGAGGGTTATACATAAGCTCTGATTTTTCTTGAGTTCGTATTATCTCGTTGATGATCTCATTATTCTCATTTTTCTGATCAATTGCTTTGGGAATGACATCAAAATTGAATTATTACACTAGAACTTCTTGGCTTATTCAATTAAGATATCATAATACTGACCCGAACTTAGGAAATGATCTAGGTATTTTTTTCTTTAGACCATTAACTAGCCTTTTAACTTACCCATAACATTAACCTTTTTGTAGCCTTTTGAGCCTTAGAATAACTTTTATTTGTTAACCCATTAACCTTTACCCAACTTTTTTGGGAATGTGTACGGATGAATATACTTGGTGTAAAAAGGGCATGAAAAAGCAAAATATGAGATATATTTCATAAATCCTCTATTGAAAAAAAAAAAAAGTTGAAGAAAAGAAAAATAGCTATTAAAAAAATAATAAAATAAAAAAAAAGATTTTTCAATGAGGATAAAGATGTGAGAATTGATGATGCGCAACATTGGTTTATTCTTGATAACCCTAATTGTTCGTTGAATGGGTGTATACATTCCTAGAAACTTTTGTTAGAATCCTTTGACATTCCTTATTAACCATTACTCAAGCCCCATTACAACCCAACAAAGTCCTAGTTGATCTTAGGTAAAGGTTGGTTTCGTAGATGTGGAGATTTAATAACCAAGACCTATGGTGTTTGATTCAACATTCCCAAAAGTAATTGATATTCCTGTCCATGAGATCATGTTCATTCCATTCTTGAAAAGTCCGTTCTTCATATTACTATATGTGAGATGATTGTTTTCCATTATTTACTCTTTTCCTCACATATAAACTGAGTGAAATACCAAATCTCTGAGTGTTTTATTGTGAGTGACATGAGAGGTTTGAAGTCAAAACAAACTTTCTACAGGAGATTTAGTCATTGTTTTACTCTGAAATGAAAAGTTATGTTGACAGTGCTATCCACACACACACATTGAGTTGAGGATGATTATGAATTTTTTTCTAACCTTTGGAGAATACTAAATTATTTGGAGATTTGTTGATACACTAAAATGACACTGTTGGTTTCCTTCATTTCTTGAAGTTTTAAAATGAACACTGTTTGACCAAGTTTTGTTGAGTCAGTAATGTTTGTGGGTAACATTTCTGGAAATCCTCACGAGACTATAACTCGTCCACTAGAGGTAATCTAGGGGTTTAAAGCCTTGTTGCACATTTAAGGTAAGTGCAACCGATGATTCCTGCGAAAGTGAGTTAGAATTTTCTTTTTATTGTTTTGCTCGAGGACTAGCAAAATATAGGTTTGGGGGTATTTGATATTCATATAATTATTACATAATATATCCCTTAATTTATACATGTTAGTGTTTCGATTATTATATTTTATAGTAATTATTTCGTTTTCATGTCTTTGTAGGAATTTGAGCGTAAACGATGAAATCACATTAAAGCGACAAGTTAAGGAACGACAATTAGTCGACTCCAACGGTGGTATAAAGCAGTCACAAACATAAACCCGAAACCTAATTCATAACCTAAACCCAATCCATAACCTAAATCCGAAACCTAATTCATAACCTAAACCCAAAACCTAATTCATAACCTAAACCCAATCCATAACCTAAACCCGAAACCTAATTCATAACCTAACCCCAATCCATAACCTAAACCAGAAACCTAATTCATGACCTAAACCCAATCCATACCCTAAACCCAAACCCAATGCCAAGCCCAATCCTTCTCCTACCCTCGTTGATGAATCATTCCTTCATTTCATCCCTATTCATCTTGATTATTTTCTATAAATAGAGGAGAATAGGGTGAGAAGGGGGAGGAAAGAGAAGGGAAAAGAAGAGAATTAGACAAAAACCAAAACCTCTTTCTCTCAAATTGATTCACAATCACCCTCACCACTCATCCATCTTTCACTCACTCCACTCACTCAGCAATCACTGCCACAGTCACCTCGCCATCGCCACCACCGAGCTCCGCAACCGCCACCGTCACCACCGTGAAACAGGGGTGTGACAACCCTGTTTCACGTCAACTTTTCACTCCGCCACCACTCTCTGCTCCTCTCCACTGTCCACACAACCGCCACCACCTCCGCACGAGTCCCACCACCACAACAGAACCACCACAACCACGCCGTGAAACAGAGCCACACCGCGACTCTGTTCCGCCTCGCCACCTGTTTCCCCTCATTTCTCGGCCTCTCTTCGTCTCGAGCTTCTTCATGACTCCCTCTCTCGTGACCACCGTCACGACCAGACCAAGCAGCACCGCCACCACCTCGCGAGACAGCTTTCGCAACCCAGAAACAAGGAGCTCATGTCCTCATTTTCATTCTCTGTTTTTACTGTTTTATAACTGTTTCCTCACCCTCTCTCTTTCTTTTGCAAGTTTTGGAGACGATTTGAGGACGAGGAAGGCCGCGAGGAGCGAAGGAAAGCCGCGAGAGCGCCGCTGTCGCGCTGGAGAAGACGACCGGAGTAAGGGCACTGTAGCTGCACTGTAGCTGCACTGTAGCAAGGGCGGGAATTAGTCAAATTCTGTTTTTGGCTATTTACACCCCCGGTTTTGCTCTGTACCACCACAGAGCGTTTTGGGAGTCCAAGCCCACAAAACCCATTTCATCTATCTTTTATTTTTCTTAGTTTTCTTATTTTTAATTTATTTTTAGTTTAGCTTTAAAAATGCTGTAACCCCATTTTCCATTTAAATTAGTTTAGATAATTTCTAAAATTCAATTTAATCCACCTTCCTCGTGGGATCGACCCGTACTTGCCGTTGTCTACCAGTTAGGCACCGTGCACTTGCGGTTATTACAAGTGGGCTGAATTAACTTATTTATTTAGGTTAGTTAAATCCGCATCACTTACTGCTTCAGTGAGTTCAAAGAAGAGTCATTTCCTTGCCTTAATATCCATGCTTGTGTTAATCATAAGGATTACAACGTCACATAATCCACGTGTAAGATGATATGCAACACATATGTAGGCAACTAGTTTTGATTCAAGCCACTGCCCCACTATAACTTCCCAAATTGCGTTATTTAACGTGCAGGTTATTGGTTCGAGCAATGCTAGGGAGCACTGGGAAAGTGCCTGGTATCTCACCTGTTGGATACCAGACACCGTTGGATACTTGATATCACTAATCTTGATGCAATCCAACGGTGCCTGGTATCCACCAGGTGAGATACCATGCACTTTCCCAGTGCACTTAAGAAAAACTGTATTGGTTCATATAAATTGAAATCGAACAAAATGTGAAGTGGTGGGACACTTTCACACCTAAAAACCAAAGTAGTGGGGCATCTCTTTAACTTGTGGTTATGGATCCCAAGATTAACATAAATGAGGGTAGATATAAAAGAGTCTAAAATAAATATTTTAGTAAGTGGTTTATGAAATTAATTCCTTTGTCATCTACAGTATGCTAAATTCCTTTGTTCTAAATTAGTTTTCAATTATTATCAATAAATGTAGAAACGTCATTTCAATAGTTGGTTATATTGTTGAATCCTAGGAATGGCAGTGGGGCGAATTTTCACGGATATCCGCCCCACCTAATCCATTTGAGCCGGTTTTGGATATGTTTAAACGGATTTTGGTTCACATCCATTAAATATTCGGGGCGGATACGGATTTGGCCATATCCGCCCCACGGATATCAGTTTAAGGGTTGATATTACAAAAATACCCTCGACTCTTTATATGCTGAAAAAAAATAACAAAACAACCACTTACCTCTCTCTCTCAATCACTTATTCACTTTCACTTCTGTTTTTCATCTCTCACAAACATCAGAGAGCTGAGAGCAAGGCTTCGAGAGGCTTCGAGCGACTCACAGCGAAGGCCGCGAGGTCGACCTTCGAGCAACCTCCCTTCACAGGGAAGGCCGCGAGGTCGACCTCCCTTCGAGCAACCTCCCTTCGAGCGACTCACATGCAGGCCGCAAGCAACCTCCATTCTTCTCAGATCTGAGTTCAAGGAACATTTCAGATCTGAGATCAAGATCTGAAATCAAGATCAAGATCTCAGATCTGAAATCGAGATCTCATATCAAGATTTCAAATCCAGATCTCAGATCTGAAATCGAATTTTTTTTTTAATTTTCAGATCAAGATATCAGAGATCGATTTTTTTTTGTTTTAATTTTCGTATGGGTTTTTTTGTAATTTCTATAATTTCTTTATAATTTTTGTATGGATAAACTATCGTTGAAATTTTTGTTATAATTTCTGTAGAACGGATTGGCGGGGCGGGGCGGATTGGGGATCCGTTATTCCCGGCGGATTGGGGATGGATTTGCTCAAATCCGCCCCAATCGGCCCCGTTGCCATGAATCCGTTGGTTAAAGGATATTTTATACATTTATAATAGGATATTTCATCCATGATATGATTTTTTTAAGACTAATAATTACAACATAAGAAAAACATCATTTGGTGTGTTATTTAAAAATTTTAAGATTGTTTTTCCATATTAATATGAGAATATCTTTTTTATAACTTTCTAATATGATTATAATAAGATAATATCTCAACTTTTCATATTTTGCTTTTCATATATATAAATAGAAAGAGATAGGCCAGAAACGACATTTCTTATGTAAATGACACCAAGGGGATATTAAATGAATGGAATTAGGATATGGATGAAATATAATGAAATAAGGCCACTTTGAGGTTCCCTATGAAATGAGGCATAGAACGAAGCCACTATGAAGAAGTTTCGGGAGTTACGAAGGAGGCTTCGAACTCATAGTGGTCATGGGTTGAGAACGAGAATTGAACTCTATGAAATCGAATTCCCGTTGTTCCTTAGTAGCTCAGTAGTAGAGTGGTCGGCTGTTAACTGATTGGTCGTAGGTTCAAATCCTGCTTTGGGAGATTTGATTCATTTTGAATTATTTAATTTTATTTAGAATGAAAGAGCTCGTTTTGACTGTTAGGAGTAGGTAATTCGTTCCCTGTCTTATACTAGTGTAATACCTGTGCCGTTGGCACTATTGCAGATTACATCCTACATTCACGGCTATGTCGAAAGAGACATGCACACAATATAATCATTTGCAAAAAATGTCATTTTTTGAATAAAGTAATTTATCTGAACATGTCATAAGAAAATCTACTTCACATAAGTGACTATAATGACAATCAATATCATGAACAATTAAAAAATCAAAATTTCGACAGAGTTTCCTCTGTATTTTTCAATATTGAAACCTGTCATAAAAAATTACAATGGCAATCAATGCCATGAACACCACATAATATCTCCAATTGCAATTGGGTTTTTATGACTATTGGAGATTGAGAGACGCTGCATGAATCTTACGACTATTGAATCTCTTTGAACCCATTTAAAAAAAAACACCAAATTAATCTCTACGATACCCAGTACGCTATAGATATTAAAGCTGCATTGCATGATATCAATAAGCAAAATAACTCAAATATGAAAATTGTCGTGACATACCTATTGGGTGTCATACCTATTGGTGCACCAAAAGCAACAGGTGGCAATGGATCAAAGTTCATCCCAAGTATCAACCCATCTTCTCTAACACATTCCCCTAACTGTGCATCAACAAACTCTATAGTTCTTGTTTCCGTATTTCACCGACAACTCCGCCCTCAACGATTTTGGCGGATAAGTCTCCATTGTTTCCAATTTAAAACACACAAATCAAAACCCTAAACAAACAATCAAATCAAAAACATAAAAACACACAAAATCAAAACAAAATCTTCCAACACATGAAAATGTACAGCCATCAAACAATTGGAGAAATTTATAAAAAAATATAATTTAAACTGTGAAGATAATGGACTAATGCCCAGACACCACTTTAATTTGAAACTATCTAATGATAAGAATATTCAAACAGAGTTGAGTAAGTATATGTAGCTCAAACCATAACCCCAGACATGCTAGTGAAGCATATCAATAAAAATAATGAAGACTATGGTTTTCAGTTTTATCCAAGTGTTACGAAAGGATCTAGAGATATTGCACAGTAGTCGAGTATATAAACAAAGTCCTGAGCTCTTAAAGGAATGTTTCCATGGCTGAGATTTGAAAGTAGGTTGGAAGCTCTACCTCTTTCCACAACCGAAGTGCACTAACAATTTGAGATTGCAATGACCCTGTGATTGAACCCGCACCAAGTTCGGCGTGAATGGAACCTGAAACATCGTAGTCACTAACTCAACAAACCAAACAACAACCACAAAAACAAAAAAAACTCCAACTTCAAAGCTCTAGATACAAATGAAATAGCTCTATTTCATTAAAGCGATCTTAAGAGAGTGAGGAGAAGAGCATGAGGGTCATTGCAATCTTCAACCAATCAATCACTCATAGATGAAAAACTCATCAAGAACACTTTTCAGCTTCAAATTTCATAGATGAAAAACTCATCAAGAACACTTTTTTTCGAAAGACATCACAAAATACTTGCCACTTCCAGCCATGGAAGAGAAATTAGGGCCATTTGGGTGCCATTGTTGTGTATGGTAATCACTGTTTTTCTAAAGAAAAAAAATACACGCCAAAATCCAAAATTAAAACTTTAGAACAAAAAACCTGTTTAGAATTTGAGAATTCAAGAGATTGGAAGTGATTGAGTGAGTGAAGAAGATGGATCTTACGATTCTTGCCCGGTTTGAATCAACATGTTCATCTCGAATGGTAACCTTAACGCCTTCGTCTTTGAGAAATTGAACCCATATTTTTGAAGTAAAATCATTTGAACTTCGTCACTATCTGAAAAAAAATCAATCATAAACTTAAAAATTATATATTGGAATAAACTTGATCAGACACAAACAAAAATGTTTTCCTCTTACTGTTCGTTTGATATTGAAATCAACTTGAGCAAACATCATCATTTCAGAGTATAGGGGTCTCCTTGTTGAGAGTTCCATAATTATTGTTCTAAGACAATACAAAGAAAAATGAAATACTATTAGAATTTCTATATGATTTCGAATGAAAAGGAAAAAAAAACCCAAAATAAATAAATAGATAAATACTTATCTAAAGGGAAAAAATTCAAAATAAATAAATAGATAAGGAAAAAAATACTTATCTAAATGACTCTAAACAAAACACCAAATAAATAAATATGAAATCCAAATAAATATGAAACCCAAAATAAATAAATAAACGTCTCTAAAATAATGATGACTCTAAACAATTATCCATCTTTTCCACAACTTCCACACTAAAATATGCAAGTGATTTGACAGTTAAAAGATCCAAAAAAAATGAGATAGGAAGAACCCAATTCTGCAACAGAAGCAATTATCCATCTTTTCCACAACTTCCACTCATTTGTCAACCATGATTTCACTCCTGTTGTATTTACACATTTCCATGGTTACACTGCAATCTCTGATTTTTGAATACTTAACTGAAGATCAATGTGCAATGTCTCATTCTCAACCCATCCCTCCAAATAAACATTATCTCTAATTCTCTCACACTTTATAATGACTAAAACCTTACTGTTACCATTAATGGTCTGAAATATCCTTAAAAACTCGATTGGGTAGCCATGATCTCACCTTCTCTTTCACTTCTTGAATTTTGCTTTTCAATGTCCTGATTTTCTTGACTCGTGAACCGCTGAAAGTTTGAAAAGGAGGGAACAAATTGTTCATAAAAATTGTTTGTGGCACTAATTCAGTAGGTGGTGACAATAATTTCAAAAGAGGTTGAATCCTTCAAAAAAATGTTTGTGAGAATAATTCAGTAGGTAGTGACCCACTACCATCCAATAACCATACACTATCCATTTGAGTAATCTCTCTACAATGGATAAAGCCATTTATCATGAATCACAATTATAACATGATGAAAATCCAACATTCATGTAAGGTCTCATATTGAGATAACCAATGGACCACATAGTATGTAGTACCAACATTTGATGGGTATAGATTTTGGCTAACATACGTATGGATTCACACTTACAGCCATTTCTATTGAATGCATTGTATGCATCGCTACAACATAATGCTACAGCCTCCATTGTCTACATGCAGTGGCAGCTCTCAACCACATCTACATGTATGGTTTTACACATTTATTCAAAGCAGGAAAGGGGTAGGAGGTATAGGTTTGCCATTTACACTGTTATTTGGACAGGTCTTTGAAGTATACATAATGCCAAACCATACATTCCCCATTGCCATCCCTATCATTCCAAGGCCATTATCTGTATAGGGTTTAGGCTAAATATATTGGGTTTAGGCCATTATCAGTAAATATATGTTTAAAAAGAAGCATACACATCCAAGAGAAAGGAAAAAAAAATTGAAGTAGCTCCTAAATATAAAAACATAAACTTAATAGCTGATTCAAGTAGCCAAAAATCACAATCACGTAACAACAATATGCAAAAATCAAAAAGCACAAATTGAAGCAAATTAATAAATGAAGCCTAATATGGATGAAACTCCATCAAACCCAATAAATTGATGAATAAACAAACAAACCCCATCATGTTACTATGAGTATTTTTGCCAAAAATTAAGAAAAAAGTAGTAAAAGGGTTTAGATCAAATGACTTACAAAGACTGAAAGCGCGCGGAGTAGTTTGGTTCGAAATGGGAAAACCCCTAGGCCCCAATATCTGAT
This sequence comes from Berberis vulgaris, assembly GCA_963556465.1. Classification (NCBI taxonomy): domain Eukaryota; kingdom Viridiplantae; phylum Streptophyta; class Magnoliopsida; order Ranunculales; family Berberidaceae; genus Berberis; species Berberis vulgaris. Next base: position 85,228,331 of record OY747126.1, read on the forward strand.
TTACTGCAAAAATGACCTTCTTGATTTCAAATTAACGAATCTTGTGTCTTCTACTTCTTTTACTCTTCCCTTGATATATACTTTTTTTTTTACACCAAATTGACATTTTTGTAACAATCCCAAAAATAGTATCAATTTTGAGTTGTAACAGTCCACAAAACAATTTCAAGTCAAAACTAATTTCAGTCCAAAATATGAAAAACAGTTTTACAAAAAAAGTGATACAATAAATTGGATCAACAAGAATGTACTTGAATCTGGATCGAATGGTAGCTAAATAAAACATAGAACCTTATTCTTCCGTTCAAGAGAGCCTTTGAAATTGAAAAACTTCCAATCGTATAGAACAAATCATAGCATCTTAAATCCAATCTTTCTACAAGTAACGGTTTCATCAGCACAAGCTCATTCTAGTGCTGGCTTCTTTGTTGAAAATGAAATACTTTAAGAGTTCCTTTGGTGCTCTTTACAACTGATTGATTCGTAAACAACATATGCAAACACATAATTAAATGTTTAGAGAACCCTTGCAAAAATCCAAACATTTGCATTCTGCCATCATTAGAATTATCCTTGGTAACCTCAAATGCAACCTGCAATCTGTTCTCCATTCGGTGTAAAATCACTCTTTTGTCAAGCCAGGCTCCATAGGAAAACAACTATCTATCGATCTATCCGAGTAACATATTAAATCAAAATCAGATTCAAACCCTCCACATCAACCAACTAGGATCCCATCATCTTGACTTGAAGGAAGAAAATAGTTATAAAGCCCAAAATGCATAAATTTGAACGTGAACCAAGATCAGATCATTTGACTTATGGGAAAACCAATGTTTGATATTATCATAAAAAATCGGAAACATCTTGATCAAATGCCTTTTTCCACATCCGAATCACCCTCTACTTTCTCATGAGACAAGATTTGGACTCTTCTCAGTGTTACTAAGAAATGAAACAACCAACGTATCTCGCCATGACACGATTCAAACTGTCATCGATCAATAAAGTCACTAAAAGAGCAACAAACTTGATAATCACGTGGAAGGGCATATGTTAACCTCGAATGCATCCTTTGCTTAAAAAGAACCCCTCGCATAATAATCAACCACTTTCAAATATTCTGTATTCCAGAATAAACTGCATTTTGCTCTGCAACATGATCACAACCAATCTAATCACATCTGGTAAAGAAATGCTTTGGAAATCCATGCCCAATCATTCCGCTTGATTGAGAATTCACGCATATAATGTCCACTTGATCTCCAGTGTTACATCTATCATCATGATTGTGGATAGATATTTAGTAGAGCAGATAAATACAATTATTCTTCATTGATGACACTACGCTTCACCCAGGAATTCCTCGAAATTAACTTTTAGGATAGCCCTTTTCAAAACCCCTGATCCTATCGTGCCGCTTTAATATTATTAACCCACAAAATCTCTCATCCTTTCCTGGACACCCACGACACCCATCGGAACATCTTGATCATAATGCCTTCTCCCCTATCCGAATCCCCCTGATTTAGCGCTGCATGCCGAAACGTAGCAGCACTAAATCTGTGTCGCAGCCGCGAGACCGCAGCCACCATCCCGACACCATCTCAGCAGGCCACCAACACTGGACAACACCCAGCACCTCGACACCATCTCAGCAGGCCACGGCCTCGCAGCAAGCCACAACCTCGACAGTCTACGTAGCTCAGCACCCAGCACAGCACCAGAGTGCACAATCTTGTGCCCAAACTGCCTGTACTAAACAAGACAGCACATACTGTTTTGCGTGTCCACCATCTCGCCACTGTTGCACCATTCTGCAGTCCAGGCCGTAGCACAGACCGCAGGAACCAGTGGACATTCCGGCCAGTCCTCATTCCAGTCCGCAACTTCACCCTGCTCCAAAAGAAAACCCAGGGGACACTCTGTTTTACAGCAGAGTGCCCTGCCAACACTCTGATCCAAAACGTTCTTCTGCCCATAATTGCTACGCCTAGTCTTCCCCATGACGTATGTAAGCCGTTTGTCAACGGTCAAGCACTAATAAACCTGCCACTCTCCTAGGAAGATCATTTGCATCGAAAAAGACAGTCTAATGATCTCATTGTGCTCTACCTGCTAAAGCATCCGCCACCGCGTTGGCTTCTCTATAAATATGGGAGCAATTTAACGTCATTTGTTCCGCCAACTGCTTGATTTCTTTTAAAATATTCTCCAAATGCCATGGTATTTTAAAATTTTCCTTAAACCACCCACAAACAATTTCTGAATCCGTCTGAACAAACACCTGCTTAAAACCCAACGAGAGACAAAGGCGGAGGCCCTCAGCTAGAGCCATAATTTCCGCTTTGTTATTAGAGCCTGCACAAAAAAACATTTGCTTCCCCACAACACGGGACGGGATGGGACGAGATATGCCCATCCCTATCCCATCCCGTTCATATGGGATCGGGATGGGACGGGATGGGAAAAACCTCATCTCGACCTCGTCCCATCCCAAACGGGTTCGGGACGGGACGGGATCAGCGTGCTAATTTGGACATATCAAATAGAAGCCTGGACTGCTGGAAGCCTACTGCTAGAAGCCCGCTGGAAGCCTGTTGGAAGGCCTGCTGCTGCTGGAAGGCCTGGGCCTGCTAGGCTGGAAGCCTGCTGGAAGGCCTGCTGCAGCTGGAAGCCTGAACATTTTATGCAAATGTTCATAAAATAAATAAATAAGTAAATAAAAATATTAATAATTAATATTAAAAAATTAGTTCGGGATGGGACGGGATTGGCGGGATTGAAAATCTTCATCCCATCCCATCCCATTCTAGATCGGGACGGGATCGGAACGGGATCGCGGGATGGGATGCCCACCCCTACATGGTACTGAGAATATAAATAGGAATCGAGCTCAGAACATGTTTAATCAAAATTAAACGGCCTCCCGGGGATAGCAATTTCGCTTTCCATCCCTGAATCCGCGATTGAATTTTAGCGATCAAATCTTCAAAATATGAAATTTTAACTCTTCCTTGAAAAACTGGCCCTCCCAAATATTTCAAAGGAGCAGCTCGGAACAGGAATCCTGTGTAGGTTTTGAATCCTACAATTTTCTCTGCAACTGCCCTATCATCCAAAATAAAAGAGTTTTTGCTTGCATTTATTTTCTGTCCCGAAGACCGGCAATAACTGTTCAAAAACTCCATGCATTCCAGAATAGAAGACTTTCTGCCATTTAAGAAAATGAGAGTATCATCTGCATATAGAAGATGTGAGATAGGACTGCATGCTCTGGGAGTATAAAAGTAACCAATTTTACCTCTAGCAAAAGCCTCTTTTAGTCCCATACTCAACACTTCGGAGGCAATAAAAAAAAAATGGAGACAGAGGGTCGCCTTGTCTTAAACCCCTGGTAGATCTAAAAAAGCCTTTTAAACTCCTTGAAGCAACACTGAAAAGCCACAAGAAGCGATACAGTTGGAAATGATATGACAAAATCTACCATTAAAGCCAAATTTTGTAAGCACCGCCAACAAAAAGTTCCATTCCATTTTGACATAGGCTTTTTCCATGTCAATTTTCAAAACTACATTGCCGCCGAAAACCTTTCGGTTAATGTCCCTAATCAATTCCTGTGCAAGCCCAATATTCTCACCAATAAACCTTCCTTTAACAAATGCTCCCTGCTCCGGAGAGATCAATACGGGCAAAAGATCTGCCAATCTAGTACAAAGGATTTTACTGAAAATCTTATAAATCACGTTGCATAAACTGATAGGGCGAAATTTGGAAAAGGAACCTGGATTCTCAGTTTTAGGAATCAAAGCCAAGAAGTTAGTCGAGAAAGAAGCCGGCATCGCCTCCCCCTCAAAAAATTGAATAGCTGTCACCCAAATATCCTTACTCAGAATCTCCCAACAAGACTGAAAAAATCCAGCAGTAAATCCATCCGGACCCGAGGCACTATTCTTAGGGATGTCAAAAACAACCTTTTTCACTTCCTCCAGTGAAGGACGTTTGACCAAGATGTCACAATGGCCAGAACTCACTAGTTTTGAAATACAATTCAACAACTCTGCATCCACCGTACATGAACCTTGGGAAGACAATAAATTGACAAAGAAATCAGTAGCATTAAAAAGAATCTCACCAGGGTCCGAAATAGTCCTACCGCATGGTAAATTAATCTGAGTTATAGCCCTCCGTTTTTGTTTAGACTTGGTAGAGGCGAAAAAATATTTGGTGCAGGCATCCCCCTCCTTAAACTCTTTTTCACCGGATTTTTGAATCCAGTAAAGCTCCTCCTGTTTGAGAGCTAATCTGTACTCAGCCTGACAGCGATTTAAATTGCAACAAGCATGAGTATCCCAGTTGGCATCAACATTGAAACCATTATTATTTCCATTAGCAAAGACTGCCAATAAAATAGTTTCCCATTGTTGCATTTCGTCCTCTAGAGTGCAGATCCTGCTAAACACATTCCCAAATACCATCCAGTTCCACTGTATGAGAGTGCGATGGGTCGATTTAAGTTTGGCATCCACTCTATCAATAGGTCTGGGGAGAACCATATCCGTCAACAAGATTCCCTTAACCAGATCAAGAAACTCCGGATGTGTAGTCCACATGTCTAAGAATCTAAAAGGTGCAAAACCAATCCTTGGTTGAGAGGGCATGGATGCCAGCACAGGGGAATGATTAGAAAATATACGGCTGAGATGTTCAACTTTAGGATTAGCCAAAACTGTCAGCCAAGCCGAATTGACAAAAATCCGGTCAAGTCTAGCCCAAATGTGCTCGCTTCCTCGCCTATTATTACACCAGGTGAGTCGAGGATCCCAATAACCACAATCAATTAAGCCGCATGTTTCAGTACAATCGGAGAAATGAGCCATGCTAGCCAGGGAAGGAGCAATTCCCCCAACTTTTTCCCCTGAGTGTAGATAAATATTGAAATCCCCACCGACCATCCAAGGAGTATCATTTTGAGCAGCAAAATTAACCATATTGGACCATAATTCCTTTCTTTCATCCACAGAGCATCTAGCATAAACAAAAGAAATTAAAAAAACTCTTGAAGAAGAATCTGTTACCTGGTAGTGAATAATCTGGTCCGACATGTCCACCACTGAGAAAACAAGAGACGTATCCCACATAAGCCAAATCTTGCCACTAACCCTGTCATTAGAAGCAAAACCGCCAAGTTTAATTTTGCTCCCAATCTCCATGTATCTACTAGCATCAATCATAGGCTCCGCAATCATAAGAATTCTGACATTGTGTTCCACAACCAACTTTTGTAACCTCCTTCTCGTGGCCCTATTACCAATGCCACGAGCATTCCAAAACATAAAGTTTTAAATCATCTTAAACGCGGGAGGAAGGCAAACCCTTCTTAGTCTTACGACGAGTGCCCGAAGGAACCGCAGCTTTGACGTTTTTCTTTCGCTCCGCATCAAATAGTGCCCCTAATTCTAAGTCCTTGATAGCTTGTGTGCCCGGCCCAATGTCCGAATCCGACTCCGCCTCATCACTGTCTGTGGCGCTTTCAAGTGTATTGACATTCATTTTTTTCTTCTTTTTCCGCAAAGAAACGCCCACCTTCAACAATTTGCTAATGTCTTCCGGCAACGCGCGAGCATCCAACAACCCAACCTGGACTATCTGCTAATCTGTTTCGGCACAAGCTGCCTGGATCGCGGCATTGGATCCTGTAAGTCAGCCCTTACTTTCTGTGTGACAGCAGCACTAGACGACGTCGTATGTGAAACAGTTCGAGGAGCGAGCTTACAGTGGGCTGGTTATTGGACGGGAGAAAGATCTCCAGCTGCAGCAGACGCTGGAACCACCTCTGCTGGAGCGGAACAGGGCCCAGGCAGAGTCTGAAACTCCCCTGTTTTGGTGCTGTTGGCTGGCTGAGACAGCCCAGTCTGTTCGGGCTGAGACAGAGGTTCCTTTGTTTTGTGCATTTGCAAACCTGACTGGGGCAACACCAAGTGCCCGGACTGTCCCTCCATCGAAAATTCCACCTTTTTCATCCTTGAAACGAGCTGCCCAACCTGAATTTCACATGATAAACCTTTCGTAGCAGTTTGCAATGCCTCAGCTTGATTAGAAAGGTTATTCTTTGATTCCGGATTGACATCCTTGTCATTTGGAATCGGCTTTTGTTGGTGTCCAAGAACATTTTCAATCTCTGAAGTTGTATACCCCGCCTCTAGTAGGCATTCCTCCATAGAATCTGACTTGACCCCGGTTTGAACATGCTCTATTTTCTGACCCGCTATTTGTAATTCCGCTGGAGCACCCTCCTCTTCCTCAATATTTTCCATTAGTGCCTCAAATGTGTTTGACAAAACCACCTTTACTGGATCAATTGCCACCAGTTTGTTCTCCACGACTCCCTCCGGAATCTCCTCGCTTTTGCTATTTTTTTGTTCCATTCACACCCACTTCCGAGTTTGAAGATTTTTCTTTTCTGATCACTGGAACATATTGTTGCTTGGTATTATTATTTTCTGTTTTTGATTTGACTACCTTCTCAGTCTTACCTATGTCCGAAACTCGGCCTCCGGCCTTAATGTCGAGCTTCTTTCGACAAACACTCTCCTGATGCCCTATCAAAGAACAATAATCACAATATTTGAAACCTAGGTATTCTATCTTCTGCCAGAAACCTCTATTATTGGATCTATCAATCCATACTCTATTTGGTAATTTGTCTGCCAAAGTCATCTCCACGCACACGCGGGCAAAGTCCAGGCGCGATAAACATCTAGTATGGTCATCCATTTTCAAAAAATCACCAAAAGAATTGACAATTGCTTTTAAGATAGGGGGATGAAAAAGATGTAAAGGTAAGTTAGGCAACTCTACCCACAATTGCACAAAGATCGGGTCCTCCTTCAGACTGAAACCATCATGCCAATGGAAAGCTTTAAAACTAACGCCACGAATCAAAAAGGAATCCCGCGACAACACTTTTTTTGCTTCCTCCTCCGATTGAAGACGAACTAACACATGCCGTTGATTGAGTAATCCAAGCAAAAAATCGCCCATAATTCCCCAAGTTCTGTGAATCGAATCTCGAATGTCTTTCAATGTAGGGCGGTAGCTAGAGAATTTTAATACGATCACATGTTTTTCCATAAACTCCTCCCCACGGACTTCATCCGTTGCAGTAATGCCAATTGCTGGAGCGCCCTCTTTACGGAATCTAGTGCCTTCAACCGGAGTCTCCACAACGTCGGCCACCAGATGTTTTCCCAAAATTTGTGCGAAAGAGGGCTTAGCAGCTCCTTCCACGGTTCCCCCATCAGCAGATCTCCCCATCATGTGGGGAGGGATTGCGGCAGGAGGCGCCGACATCACATCCAGATCGGTGCCAGTGTCGAATATTCAAAACAGGAGCAGCAGATTCGAAACGGTGTGCAATCTGGTCTCTGAACCGTATCGATGCACAAACTGGTCTCTGAACCGTATCGACGGCTGTGACGAAGAGATCACTGCAACCGAAATGCGATCACCAGATCTATACCTCGGCCAAGACGGGAGCAAAGAGCGAGATGTCTGCCTGTATCAGTTCTGTGACGGCCTGAAACGTCCAGTAGCGTCCAGTATCGGCCAGAATCGGCGTGTCGCAACCAGAGAAAACCTTGTTATGCCGGCAATGGGTGACTGAGCCGCCTAGGGTTGTCGCTGTGGCTACCCTAGCCGCCGCCAGTCGATGGCTAGGATGCAGTCCCACAGATGAGGGACGATTGAGATTAGATATCGGTCAAAGACCGAAATACCCTCCGAAATCGCCCTCTCTAAGATTTGATCGTCAAAAAAAAAAAAACTTGATATATACAAAAATACCCAATAGACAAAAACACACCAAGATCAAAACTTGAAAAGTAAAAGCTGTAAATTTGCAAATAGCAGTCACATGGTTCACATAATGGTTCCAATAATGTGTAGTACATAGATACATAAATTAATACCTTGAATCCTAATCACAACTCTGTCAACAGTGATTAACTTCTTCTCAGAAATTTGAGCAGATATACCCCCACACCATTATTAAATCATACATTTCATTATCTAGTCTCAATACAAAAAAAAAATGAAGGGTTAGTCATTGTTATCAGTTTCTCAAAATCACCAACTTAAGTAATTAACCTAGAAGTTTCAAAAGTGCCAGAAAAAAAATACGACTAAATAAAGAAGAGAAAAGGATAATAGTTCTGATTGGCCAAATTACCCTCTTATCGGCTTCTCATGTTCCACCAATGTGCAGTGTTGAAAATCAGTACATCTGCATCCTTTCACCGCCTAGAAGTCCAGTCCATTTTATCCAATTTCAATGTTGTTTTTGCATTCCCGTGGGGCATTAGCTGGTGGTCCACTTTGAATGACTAAGAATGAAGGTCTGTAGTCCTTGATTTTGAAGACCAAGAACCCTTTGTGTTTTGAAATTGGGCTTCCATTAACTTCATAGATTGAAGTCTTGTTTGGGACTGCCAATGAGAGCAAGCAAAGAAAAGATTCCCATTGGTTTCTACCAATTGAATCACCAACAAAAACTACTCTTCGGTTCCTCAGCTTCTCCAAGATTGTCTTTGCATCAAGTCTTCTTTTACATCAAAGAGAGACGAAACAAACCCAAATTAGTTGCAACCTTAACATAACTTAAACCAAAAACCCCTCAAATAACACCTAAAAGAACCAAAACCCACCCACGAAGGGGAAATTTCTTTGCATCAAATCTTCTTTTACATCAAAGAGAGACGAAACAAACCCAAATTAGTTGCAACCTTAACATAACTTAAACCAAAAACACCTCAAATAACACCTAAAAGAACCAAAACCCACCCACGAAGGGAAAATTTCATACTTTGGAAATCAACAAAAAAAAAATAAGAAGAAGAGATCAACAAAAAATAAGAAGAAAATCAAACAGTTTTGCTTTGCTGAAAGAAAAAAAAAAACTGAAACATACCTAAAGAAGAAGGAGAAGAAGAAGAAGAAAAAGAATAAGAAAAAGAATAAGAATATGAGATCTAAAGAAAAAAAAGGATCTTACCTAGAAGGAGATTTGAACCGATTTCCTGTTCTTCTTCAGTTCGGTTCTCTCAATCAGTGTGTTCTTCAAATCTGAAGAAGAAAAATAAGAAGAAGGAGAAGAAGAGGAGGAGGAGGAGGCGAGAGGCAGCGAGGTTAAGAAATGAGGCTGAGTTGGTGGGTTGGATGGCTGACCTGAGGGTGGGGAAGCTCTCGATCGGCGGTGAAAGTGGGGGTGATGCATTCGATTTAGTGAATGTTGCAAGGAGGGTTGAGAATCGAAGAAGGGCAGCACCTTCTTCTTCGCCAAACGCAATCACAAAGGAGGGTGAAATGGAGAGAACCTCGTGGAGGTGTGGAGAGAGTGAGGAAAGCATCGGGGGTTCGATTTTTTCATTTAAGTTATGCCACAATCTTAAATTTGCCACGTAGGACAATCTTAAGTTCTGCCACAATCTTGAATTGTAATAGAGATATTTCCTATCATGCACTTTTTTTAAAGGGTTACAATCAAACAAGTAAATTCCTTGTGATGCAATTTCTTATAGTCTGAAACATATAGCGGCATTATGCCCATATTGATGCAAATACTGGCCTGTACTATAGAGAAAACACTCAATAGACCATACCCAAGTGTTCCATATTAAAGTTTAGTTGATGAAATGCGTATAATGTGAATCCAATGAATTTAAAGTCATCTCATTTAAAAGCTTTCAGTTCGGTGTAAAATAAAGGAAACCAACCATCAATGATACACACCTTTGACAAGAGCAGACCAGTTGTGTACTATAGAGAAAACACTCAATAGACCATACCCAAATGTTCCATGTTAAAGTTTAGTTGATGAAGTCCGTATAATGTGAATCCAATGAATTTAAAGTCATCTCATTTAAAAGCTTTCAGTTCGGTGTAAAATAAAGGAAACCAACCATCAATGATACACACCTTTGACAATAGCAAACCAATTGTCAATGGTGTTATGGTCGAGTGGTTAGGACTGTGTGGGTTTATTTTTCATGTCCTAGGTTCGAGACCTCTTGATGGCATGATTACTTTCTTATGATGTTGACCTGTAGATTGTACCTTGTTGATAGGTTATAAGATCCTATAAAAATCTAACTCGTTTTTAAAAAATAAAAAATAAAAAATAAAATAAACAAACAAACAAACAAAAAGAAGAAGAGCAGACCAGCTGTAAACGCACTAGAAAAAAATTACTGGAAGCTTCAACCATTCCTTCAAGTCATGGCGTCAGACACCCCCTTGAGCCCCCTCTGCTTCATCTACATTACTAAAGTGTAATTTCGATTTTTTTAATAGATGATTATTTAATTAAGGAATCACCGACTTATTAACTTTTTGACTGACTTCCCAGTCCACTGCACCATAAAAAGAAATCAAGAAAAACCTTATTAGGTCATGTTGTAGGGAAAATACTAGCTAATGCAAATAATTTTAACACAAATTTTAGACCTAGTTGGTAATAGTGAATGATTAAAATTGTTATGTAAGTAATAGCAAAGAATAAACAATGTGCAGAAAATAAAGATGATACCGAGATTTACGTAATTCGACTTTGCCTACTCCACGGACGACGACTCTATAACTTTCTTATTAATATGAAAACACTTACTTTAAAATTACAACGTTGTCATGCAAACATCCTTGAGATTACCCAATCTCAAGTCAAAAATACTGCCAAAAGTTTGACGAAACTTGCAAACAAAGAATACCCAAAATCACTCGATTCCAATCGTTCTATTTGGCTATTGTTTCACGTTGCACACACACCAAATCACTCCCTTATCGCAGCCCGTTTCACGTCGCACTCACGCCACATTGCTGCTCTATTTCAGGGATGTATTTGCAGCCAATCTGACGTTGCGTTGTTGCTGCGATGTTGCTACTGCGTTTTAGCTGTACGCTCGGATTGTTATGCTGTGTTTTTTCATAGCTGCCTTATATTTACTTTTTATACAAGTAGTTGTTGTATGCTTACTTTAATTGGAACCAAACACTCCATCACACAAAGACTCTGAGTCCCACAAGGACTCTTGTGTTTGAGTCCTTGTAATTGTCTAACACATATGATATCTTCACCATCTTGATCTATCTATACTCTCGTTATTGTGCAAAGCTGAGCTCAAACTCAATTAGACTTCCCTCCTCATCCCTGCAGTAACCGTTACATTATTACTGAGTCATATATAGTTTTTCTTCATTACATAACTTATATCTGGTTTCACGTTGTTCTCTGTTTTATATACATTACTTGAGTGTATTTCCATCTATTTTAGTTGATGAACCTTTCTTGATCTCTTACTACGATATCATCAATCACATATTCTTTCAGCTCTCTTGTTATTGTGCAAAGCCAAGCTAAAACTCAGCTAGACTTCCCTCCTCATCCCTGCAGAGGTCGTTACACTACTACTGAGGTAATTAAAAAAATCGTCATATATAGTTTTTCTTCATTCCATAACTTATAATTGGTTTCGCTTTGTTCCCAGCTTTATATATACCAGTCGCAAGTGCTCGTTACGTATGCATAAAAAAGTATTTATTTCATGTTATTTATTTTCATGATTAATTAAATGTAAAAAATTTATATCTCTTAACGATTTTGAATTGAATCTATATACATTGAGCAAGTTGTTGATTGACACAAATATGAAATAGTGCTAATATTTAAATTTTTGTGTATCGCCGGGATATATATATATATTTATCAAGTTGATCATGCAGTGATTAATTATCAATTTGTAAACATTAGATTGTTGATTTGAATATTGGTCAAATAAAAATATTTTGAATTTAGTTTTGTGTGCACTACGCACGCTATTCATACCCTTAAATATTAAATGGTTTAAATCAATATATTAAGTTTTAAATTTATTCAAAATACAATTAAAATAAGAAAATTAAATTCATGAATAATATTGGAGGCTTAAAAATAATATAAGGGTCTATTTATAATTTATATATAATTGAGGGCTTAAAATAATTTATATTAGGGCTTAGGTATAATTATATAATGTTGGGGAGTGGTTGGTTTTAAATATAAATAGAATTAAGTTAGGAGGGCAAAATGGAAAATACAAATATTAGATGTAAGGCTATTTATAATTTACAAATACTTGAAGGGCTTCAAATAAATTATATTAAGAGCTTAAATATAAATAAAAAATATTTAGAGGAAATGTGATGTAATTATATAATGTAGGAGAGTCTGAGTTTAAATGTAAATAAAATTAAACTACAAGGGCAAAATATGAAAAAAATCAGATTGAAAACAATTCACTATTCATTTAAGTGAATTATCGATATATCTGTCAAGATTACTTAAGTTTATTTCCATCTTTTTTAGTAGATGAACCTTTCTTGATCTCTTACTAGGTCATACGATATCATCTGCCACCTTGATCAGAACCAATCACATATTCTTTTTGCGCTCTTGCTATTGTGCAAAGCCAAGCTCAAATTCAGCTAGACTTCCCTCCTCATCCCTGCAGAGGCCGTGACACTACTGCTGAGGTAATTAAAAAAATCGTGATAACTTTTTTTCCATACTTTATTTATTGGTTTATTTTTTTTATTATTTTTTTATTATTAAACCTCCAGTGTGGAGGGGCACCTCTGGAATGCCAGACCTTTATTACTTATCAAGAAAATTGATTTACAATCAATACGGGGGTACATGACGACTTTACCCGTGATATAACCAAAACAAAAAATTGGGCCGCATCCGAAAACCAAAATACATAAAGCCAACATATCACCAATGCTGGAAGATTTACCCCTCTTAGTCTTACGACGCTTGCCCGGAAGGATCGCCAGTTTGACTTTGTTCTGTAGATCTTTATCGGAGTGCGCCCCCAAATTTATATCATTAATAGCATGTGATTCCGGCCCCAACTCCGATTCCGACGTAGACTCGTCACCATCATCTGTGGCGCTATCAAGTGTATTAGTGGTCATAGATTGTTTCTTTAGTCGCAAAACACGGTTCTCCTCAAACAGCTGGATGGCGACTTCAAACAAGCTCTCGTCCTCGTCGTTCTTGGCTGCCGCGGGCACAGAAAAATTACCAGTTACCGTGGATGTCACACCCCAATTTTTGAGAAAAATGAAATCCTAAAATCCATGTAGGATTATCCGTTTCCCCAAAACTCGGGACGTGAAATTCAATAACAACATAAACATTTAGCAGCAATAACAAAAAAATAGTTTAGAAAATAGAACAAACTAAAACTTATACAAAAACTCTAACCAGGAAAAACTGACGTCGCTAGCCCCACTAGCGGAACTCCCGTAACGCTGCTCAAAAGTCTCTAAACCTGAAAAGCTAATCGGCTACATTCCCAAAGAAATATACCCAAGAAGCAAAAGCTCACTTGGGTCAGCAATAAAGCTGGTGTGAGAAATCTTCATCCCAAAAACAATAAAATCGTACGTGATAAACATCAAGTTAAACACAAACAACAAACCATCACACCAATAGGTAGTTCCTCAACGAGGCAAAGGTGTGATGCAAGAAAACACAGTCCAAAGAATTTAGTTCCTCAACGAGGCAATCATATCATCATCCTAATATGTAAATATGCATTTACCTGTACTTACCCTATAGGAGTTGACTATGGCAAGTCGGACCTGCAGAAATATTAGTGGACTTGCCATCCTGCATAAAAAGAATTAGAAACAATGCAACGTCATTTATTCTTTTTATTTGAATTAGGTTCATCTTTTTAACGGATTGATCACTTAGACGATACCACATTCTGGAACAAAACCCCAATCAAACCAATCTCTGCTCCAAACTAATTTAATCACCTCGTGGTCGACTGCTTCTAATTTTGTTTCTTGGTTTGAAGAGATTAATAACTCTATCGATTGAACCTAAGCCCGTAGCATTCCAAGTCAAAATTTTAACTGTCACGATGAACTTGGATAGCCCTAACTAAAACTGCTTCCACATGCATCATCAAAAGCAGCCAATACATCTTCATCATCCATCCAATTAGATGGTTCAATGAACTGTCCATCACGTTCCAGTTCAATGATGTTCCAGTGGAATCCAAGCCAATTAAGTCAACATGTTGTGGTGGTAATCGATATCCAAAGCAAATACGGCTCCCTCTTTCTCAACAAACAATCTATCCCTTCAACCAATCAGACATCACTCTCATATATACCTCCATCAAGCAAGAGAAGTCTTCTTCTCTTTGTTTTCTTCCACTGTTCATCTCTTCATCTCTTTGCTCATCTCGCAATCTAGCCGCACTCATCTCTTTTTCCCACCAATAAAAACCCTTGTCGACTTATATCCCCATGTCTTTCAGACCGCAGCCACACCTACACCAACACACAAGAATTTCGCTATCATCTTTGTTCATCGCCATCCATCAATCCAAGCTTCCTTCCTAGCCGTCTCTTGTTGTCCAGACACCTCTCACCCTGCTTCATTTCTCTCTTCTTCTGCTTCGCAGCGCAAACGAGTGGGAGGAAGAGAGACCGAGATAGAGGGAGGCAGAGAAATTTGTTTAGGAGAGAAACATGAAGGAGAAAAGGGGAAAAGAAGGAGAAAGAAAAGAGGGTTTTCTCCTTATAGGGTGGATGGCTATTTGCCCCCACTAACATTCTGAGAACACCTGCCCTTTAACTCACCAAATAAAACCATAATTTCGAAATTCACATTCAATTAAATGTAACTCTATTTTATTTAATTAAAAATAAAATAAATTATCTTTATGAAATTTAGGGGTGTTACATTATACACACGTTAAATGGAATCTCGTCCCGAGATTCGGATGGTAAGACAGTTAACTGAATTTCAAAAAATACTAGTTGTCAAACAAAAGAAGATTTTGAAACACAATTTCAATTGAATTTTTGAAACATAAATTATTTATTGTTATTAAAAAAAAGTACGGGTGTTACAGTGGATTGAGTGCGCTTGGCCATAACCTTTGTCAAACGTTCCATCACTGTCGCCTTTACCGTGGCAGCCTCTACTTCCTGTATCATTCCACTCGATTTTGTTTGCGTCACTAAAGAATCACCAACGGCGAGCAAGACGCGTGCTGTCTGAGGTAGCACGTCCCCTGGGTTGGGGCCGTAGAGAGGCTGGGGTCATGGACTGGGAGGTCGTGGGCAGGGTGTGCTCGGACGTGGGCTGAGGTCTGACTGCTGTCCTGCTCGAGTCATGGATGGGCTGGGGACGTGATCAGGCTGGACCCGAGGAGTGCCCAGAGCCGTGGTCTGGCGGAGACCATGATCTGACACAAGGCCTTGACTGGTGGTGAGCGCATTCTGTTTTGGGCCGTGAGCTGGTTGGGGCGAAGCCACTCCTAATTCCCCTGCTAATGCCCAAAGTCATCGTGCGACCTTGCCACAATGTGATGTTCCGGGCGGATATTGTCATTTAGCATGTCGTCGGAAAGACCACTCTTGGCCCCTGAGATTATGTCATCTGTTGGCTGTGTCGGCTGTTCTTGAATTCCAATAGCATTTGCAATCTCCGAAGTTGTATATCCCGCCTCTAGGAGGCATTATTCCGTAGTTTCTGCAACCTGCTCAGCACTAACATGAACCATGTTCTCACTCTCCTCTGCGTCAATGTTTGCAGTGAGCGACTCAAATTTGTTTGACAACACCACCTTACCCGAATCCATGGCCACCGGCCTCTTCTCCCCAACTTCCTCATTAATCTCCTTTCCCTGACTATTCGTTAAGCTACTCGGACCTGCTGCAGGATTGAGAGGCTTAGCTGTTTTGATAACGGGGACATATTGTTGCTTGACAGTGTTGGGTTCAACCTTTGGCTTGGTCAGCTTCTCATTACCAAGATCTGAGGCTTTCCCTCCACCCTTAAGGCCCAATTTTTTCCTACAAAACTCCTCTTGGTGCCCTATCAGAGAACAAAAATCACAGTATTTAAAACCAAAGTATTCTATCTTCTGCCAGAAACCCCTATTGTTGGCCCTGTCAATCCAAACTCGGGTTGGTAATTTCTCGGCCAAAGTCATCTCCACGCAAACACGGGCAAAGCCCGGGCGTGACAGGCAACGAGTATGATCATCCATCCGCAAAAAACCACCAAAAGAGTTCACAATTGCTTTTAAAATAGGGGGATGAAATAAATGTAAAGGTAAATTAGGTAACTCTACCCATAACGGCACCGAGATCGGGTCCTCCTTCAAACTGAAACCATCATGCCATCGAAAAGCTTTGAACCGAACTCCACGAATCAAAAAGGAGTCTCTCGACAATACTTTCTTTGCTTCCTCCTCAGATTGAAGGCGGACTAACACGAGACGTTTATTTAGTAAATCGAGTGAGAAATCGCCTAAAATGCCCCAAGTTCTGTGAATCGAATCTCGAATATCTGCCAAAATTGGTCGGTAATTGGAGAATTTAAGGACAATCACGTGTTTTTCCATGAAAGCTTCTCCACAGACTTCATCCGTGGCCGTGATTCCGATTGCTGGGCCCCCCTCTTTGCGGAAACGGGTTCCTTCAACTAGAGTCTCCGCAGCGTCGACCACCAAGATTTTTCCCAAAATCTGGGCGAAAGAGGGCTTAGAATCCCCATGACCCGGTCCCGTGGGGGGAGGGGTGGAGGCTGGGGCCGTGCCCATCACATCCAGATGTCAGTCCGTAACGGCTGACGGCTGGCTGCTGTCCTGTTGGCTCACCCCGTACCTGTCTCCCGTGCGCCAAAGCCGCCGGGACCAGGCAGAGAGAGAGGTGACAAACGTTGGAGCCGGTCGATCTCGCGGCCGTGAAGCGTCCAAGCGGCGGCCGATCGATCTCCAGGCAGAGACTTGGAGAAAGCCGATCTATCTCGCGGCCTTGAAGTCGATCGATCTCGCGGCCTTGAAGCGTCCAAGAGGCGGCCTTGAAATATCCAAGCGACAGTTGGTCGATCTAGCGGCCTGGATTGGTGGCGGCGGCTGTTGGTTCCTCAGAGCTCGGTCGTTGCTCAAGCCGTCACAGGCCGGTCGGTCTCGCGAAGCGACGCCCAGGCGGCTGCCGGTCCTAGCGGCCTAGATGGCGGCGGCTGTTGGTTCCCAACCCTAGCAGAGCCCCACGCGTTTTTCAGTAAAGATGGAGTTATCGTCCAACATTTATTTATTGGTTTATGACTATAAACTTATTCCTATACTTGTATTTTATGGACAACAACTTGATGACATCACAATTTGGTCTAAAACATTACATATTGAACACCATTTTATACTACAAATAAATCAAAGGCAGTAAGCATGATGGCATCACAATCCCCAAAAAAAAATTCTTCTTGTTCTTTTCTTTCTTTCAAATTTGGAGTAATTACTAGTTGTGTCAACATAATCAAATGTGCCTAAAACACATCAGATTGTAAGTCAATCAAATTAGGTGAAAAGCACAGAACTGTTTTAGTTTTTAAAGTTTAATTTACAAATTTTATGATATAGGCAAACAATGTTGGTCTATTGATCAAAATTTAATTGGTAATTACTAGATGTTCGTTAACAATAGGGGTGGGCATGGGACGGGATGGGACGAGATATACCCATCCCGTTCATACCAGATCCGGATGGGACGGGATGGGAAATTTTTCATTCCGATTTCGTCCCATCCCATACGGGTTCGGGACGGGACGAGATCAGCGTGCTGCCTGTGACTGCCGCGAAGATTATCATCATATAAGAGCGAGAAAAATAATTTTTTTATAATTAGATATAGATGTGGCATGCAAATATAAGGGTAGCAACTAAATCCCCTAACAATGAAGTCGAGTGAGCTTGACTTTTAGAAAATGACATGATAAATGAGACCCACTAAGAGTATTGTGTCGTTGTGATGGTCTCCCAACTGATTTTACAATTTCATTACAGTGGTAAATAAAATTCATGGTTCCTTAACAAAATGACATTTCATCTTTTGTTAGAGAAGAAATATAGACATATTGGTGATGCTCTAAAATATTCATAATGATTTACCATCAATACATAAATTATAATTAAAAAAATTATTTTTACAGTCTGGGACATCTCAAATTCTTGGCTTCGCTCATGAATATTCCCTTTTAAATATGTAGTATTCAAATAATTGTCATTTTACATCTTCACCTAAATATTATTAATATTTAAAAGTTAAATAATTAGAGCCACGTTTAATCCATTGACAGCAATTGCAAAGCTTCCACCATTGACTTCGTGATTAAACCATTTACTTATCTTTTTCCCTTCCGTCTCTTTTTCTTTAACAAAAAGAAAAGCAATCAACAAAACTCTGATTTTTCAAAAATTCTACGCAGCCCGTCCTCACAGCCCGTCCTATGGGACGGACCCTCCCAGGCACGTGCCTTTGGGAGGGTGTCTCGCACGTGGATCAAAACCCACTCTTCAGTATGCTTCAGTAGTGAGGGAGAACAATGGCGAGATACCCTTAGTAAAACCCTCGACTCCTCATTGACTCCTCCTCGACTCCTCGACTGCTCATCGACTCCTCGACTCCTCCTCGACTCCTCGATTGCTCATCGACTCCTCATCTACTCCTCATCGACTCCTCGACTGCTCATCGACTCCTCCTCGACTCCTCCTCCTCGACCGCTCGACTCCTCGACTGCTCCTCCTCGACTCCTCGACTGCTCCTCCTCCTCGCACTGCTCCTCCTCCTCTGCGACGCTCGGACTGTTCCTGCTCCTCCTTCTTCTGGTATGTAATTTGGTTAATTTATCTTCTGAAACTGAAATTATACTGAAATTTTCAAATTCTTTTTGGTTAATTTAATTTATCTTCTGAAACTAAAATTATACTGAAAATTAAACTTAAATTTATCTAAAAAAATTTATACCCTGAAATCAGATAATCCTGAAACTCATACTACTGAAATCAGATAATCCTGAAATTTATACCCTAAAATTTTTTTACCCTAAAATTCATGATAATCCTGCAAAAATTTTTACAAATTTTTGTTCAATTATACTACTGAAATTCATGATAATCCTGCATATTTTTTACAAATTTTTGTTAAATTATGCTACTGAAATTCATGATAATCCTGCATAATTTTTGTTAAAAAAATAGATTTGATTAGATTTTGTTAAATTTATTTTTTGTATAAATCAATCATAATTTTAGCGTAGTTGTAAAACATTTCAAAGATTACATATCTGATGATAACTACTCCTTTAATAGGTATATAAGGGATGGATAGTGTAGAAGATATTGAATTGATGGAGAATGAAAAAAATTTAGAAGAGATAAGGGATCCTACAGAAGGGATGAAATTCAGCGACATTGATGAGTACAAACGTTATTATTATGATTATGCTTATAAAATAGGATTTCCAGTGAAAGTAAAAAATACAGAAAAAGATGAAAATGGAAAAACTATATTCTTAACGCTTGCATGTGGTCGGTCTGGGCAGCATAGAAGTCAATGACAAAGTGTTATAAACATGCGGGGTACACCTAAATGTGGATGTATGGCTAAAATTAGAGGTAAAATACTCTCTGATGGTGATGTGTTAGTGACAAAAGTAATAGTAGCTCACAATCATGAATTGAGCCCCGAAAAATCAAAATTTTATCCGAAAAATAGAGTTATGAGCTCATATGCGAAGAAGAAGCTAGATTATAATGATAGGGCAGGTATTAGGCCAAATAAGAATTTTACTTCATGTGTGGTTGAAGCTGGTGGTCATGATATTCTGCAATTTTCTCAGAAAGATTGTTGCAATTATCTGGATAAAATGAGGAAGTTGAGACTTGGGGAGGGGGATGTGGAGGCCATTCATAACTACTTCCAAAAAATGCAAGCTAACAATGCTAATTTCTTTTATATGATGGATTTGGACAATAAAGGGAGATTGAGAAATGTCTTTTGGGCTGATGCATGGAGCAGAGCAGCTTACAAGGAATTTGGAGATGCTGTTACCTTTGACACTACATACTTAACGAATAAGTATGACATGCCATTTGCTCCCTTTGTTGGGGTGAACCATCACGGTCAGTCAATTCTTTTGGGATGTGGATTGATATGTGGTGAGACCATTGAAGAGTTTGTTTGGCTTTTCAAAACTTGGCTGGTGTGTATGAATGACAATGCTCCGACCGCAATAATCACTGATCAAGATAGGGCAATGAAGAGAGCCGTTGAAATTGTATTTCCCAACACACGACACAGATGGTGCTTGTGGCATATTATGAAGAAGTTGCCTGAAAAATTGTCTGGTTACAATCAATATGAGGCAATAAAGTTTGCAATGCAAAGAGCAGTTTACGATTCTTTGTCTCATGAAGAGTTTGAAGTAAATTGGCATGGTTTCGTTGAGAAATATTGTCTGCAATAAAATGATTGGTTGAGAGAATTATATCTTGAAAAAATGCGTTGGGTGCCAACATATCAAAGATCTACTTTTTGGGCTAGGATGTCTTCAACTCAAAGGAGTGAAAGCATGAATGCTTTTTTTGATGGTTATGTAAATTCGAAGACCACTTTGAAGCAATTCGTTGAACAATATGAGAATGCACTACGAAGTAAGGTTCAAAAGGAAGCTGAAGCGGACTTTAAATCGTATAACCGACTGATCCCTTGCATTACTCCTTATACAATAGAGAAAACATTTCAAACTGCCTACACTACAAAAAAATTTAAGGAGTTCCAACATGAGATAGCAGGGAATATATGTTGTACAATAAGTAGTAAAGTTATAAATGAAAGTGGCTTTGAGGTATACGTTGTTAGACAGGACTTGGTGATAGGAGATAGACGACGTTCAGTCAATTTTATAGTAAATTTTAACGTTGGCGACTTCAATATCAAGTGTAATTGTCAATTGTTTGAGTTCAAGGGGATCTTATGCAGACATGTATTGAAAGTGTTGTTTGAAAGCCATATTCATGCTGTACCAGATAAATATGTTCTTCGGAGGTGGAGGAAAGATGTGAAGAGGGCTCATAGAAGGGTTAAGATTGTTTATTCAGATTGGGGAATGAAGCCTGAAAGTGAAAGGTTTGACAAGATGTGCAGTCACTTCTATGAAATGGCCGACTACACCGCTGAGGATGAAAAGAAGACATGCCAAGTTCATGAATGGATCAATTTGAAAATGGACCAACTCAAAACTGATGATGGTGATGAGGGTGTTGATTCACATGGGTTTATGGAATTTGGGTCCAACACTACTAGTTCTGGGATGCAATCAAACATTCATAGTCCATTACCGGTTCGTAGCAAAGGCCGGCGCTCTAATTCAAGGATGCAACCCACAGATGAAAAGATTCGAAAAAAATTACAAAGGAAAAAAAAGAAACAAGCAAAAAATGTGGTATGTTCTGCAATATGTTTTATTTGAATATTTAAATTCTTAAGTCTAGAATATTTGACACGTGTCATTTGTAGGGTTGTTCCCAGAGTGGAATCGAATGATCAGAATATTTGACACCGCATTCAATAAATCCAAATACCCAGATTTGTTTTTAATATATTTACTGACGCGTAACTATCACTTATGATTGTTTACTTATGATTTGTATTTGTGGACTTCAAGGATGAAACAATTGTGTCACAATCTGGTGCATTATCAGGAATGAATCATATTTATTCGCTCCTCTCACAGGTATTGCACTTATGATTTCCTAATATTGCAGTTATTTTGCAGTGCAATTCTTTATTATTTATTTAGTTATTTATTTTGGCAGACACCAACTTCAAACAACGACATGGAGTTGCCAGACTATAGGTGGTTGTGAATTCAAAATGTTTTCAAGTAAGGTTAGTTTCTTGTTCTTCCAAGTTATTTAGTGTAGAATATATTCTTTAGGGTGTTCAATTGATTTGTGCCTTGTATTTATTTTCTCTCGGGGATATTACAGCTCCATGTCTGGGGGAATGTTTTGCTATTAGATTGTATTCTTCTCAATGCTGACATAGATTGTATGTATGTATGTATGTGTTTCACAACTAAATGGTGTCAACAGTTTGAACTTGCCATGTGTAGATTATTGAAATTTGTCAATAAACCTGGCCATCAATAAGCTGCATTTAGAGTTTTAGACCCTTTTTTGATTTGATTCTCAGAGTTTTATTTCACTTTGACGGTTTGTAAAGTGGATGGTCTTCTACAGAGACAACTCACTGTCCATTCACTTGGTGTGTCATTTTTATGAAAATCTATCCTTCTTCAAATTCAGTGAATCATTTGATTTGTAGATAAATGTAGATCAAGGTATCCATTCTAACATCCTCGGGGATATTACAGCTCCATGTCTGGGGGGATGTTTTGCTGTTAGATTGTATTCTTCTCAATGCTGACATAGATTGTATGAATGTATGTGTTTCACAACTAAATGGTGTCAACAGTTTGAACTTGCCATGTGTAGATTATTGAAATTTGTCAATAAACCTGGCCATCAATAAGCTGCATTTAGAGTTTTAGACCCTTTTTTTATTTGATTCTCAGAGTTTTGTTTCTGTTTTTAGTTTTTATATATGAAAATCTATCCTTCTTCAAACTTGTAATCGAGGAGAATAGTCTTACATATACTTTTGTTTCTGTTTTTAGTTTTTATATATGATAGGAACCAGATGGACGTATTGGAAGTGAACAAGACCAACTATGAGAATTGCATAGCAGGTCATCCACTCCATAACTGGGCACTATTACTTCATCAGTGGCAAAGGGTTCTGCTATGGAGGTATGAAGCTTGTTGTAATTGTTAAAAACCCACCACCTCCTCCAATGGCCTCTCCTTGAAGCCACAAGAACGAATCTCCTGCCTTGGGCAATCACATGGTTATGAGAATCTCCTGCCTTGTTTCATCCCATTATGTTTTCTACTAATCCAAGCTTAAGTTTATATTGCAACTCTCCCTCCAAGACAGATAGATACTAGCAATTCAGTGAACAATGATCAGTGTTTTGAGTTTTTGAGTTTGTAAATTTGATTAAGTGTTTTGAGTTTGAGTTGGAGTTTGTAAATTCAGTGAACAATGATCAGTGTTTTGAGCTTTTTGGATTTCTATTTTATATTTTTATTAGTGTCTTATGGGTATTGGATTTGAAATTGTCACCTTAAGTCAAAATGTAATGCTGTTTAGACAATTTTTGGTCATGGGAAGTATATATTGAATTGGGGTCAGCTCATTTTTGGCTGGATTGTTGCTTTATGAGGCTTTCTCAACGTCCTTTTTATGTTCTGCCAGTCAATAGCTGATATTTTTATCAATTTTTGCCAATGTTTGCGATGGAAAAAATGCAAGTGCCCGTAAATGTTGTTTTGGTTTTTGTGACCTTGTTTGATTTTTATTAGGGGTAAAGTATGGACATGCTTTTGAGTACTCTCCAGCTTTTGCCAATGTTCGCGATGGAAAAGATGCAAGTGCACTTCAATGTTGTTTTGGTTTTGCGACCTTGTTTGATTTTTATTAGGGGTAAAGTGGCCAAGATTTGGTACAGCACGGCTTGAGCTAAAGAATTTAGATGCACCATGCTCAGGGCTTGAACTTCCATTTTTCTTCTGGTAGTTGTCTTAGCTTTTCCTTTTCATGTGTCTCGTAAACATGCTACACAAAACGTTCATATTTGAGCAAATTATGTAACGAAGCCAAAAACCTAATGCTAAAAGCAAATCACTTCATATAAACCTGCACTAACGTAACATCATGAACCTAATGCTCAAAGAACTTCATGTGTGTTTGTGACGGATACTAATAATGAAATTCTATATATGCTCATACGTTGCTTGTTCGACTGGCAGGCTACCCCTCTCTGTATTCTTAGCATTTGTGTTTTAGCTGTAATTGGCCATTTCACACCACTTTTATACAGAGTTTTGGACTGAGCAGAACTAAACTGTCCACCTGTGAGTTAATTGAATTGAATTAGAGTTCCTAATGCGCAAAGTTCTTGAACACAGACATCCTGATCCCTTTTTCCGGGGGAACAATTGTACGATGAACATCAAAGATTTCATTTAACTATGCAACTCAAATGAACCACAATTGTACGATGAACATCAAAGATTTCCTTTAACTATGCAACTCAAATGAACCAAGTCTGATCAAATTACAGATGCCTTTGAAGATTTCCTCCATTATACTCTCCATCCCCACAAATTGAAGACAAACCAGCATCTTTATCGCCCACAACTCTGAGTTGAGTTGCCATTGTTGCAGACTTCTGTCATCACCCATGGTAAGACAACCCATGGATCAAGTAAGTCATTTATTGTACAAAATCACAAAATTAAATTTGTTCTACAAAATCAACAAATCAATCAATTCAAAACACATCAAACCTTCAAAAGTTAATTGTACCCATAAACAACCCCTTCTTCTTCTTCTTCTTCTTCTTCTTCCATGACTTGGTATTTGTTATTCCTCAAAATGGTAGCTCCCATTCAACACAATTTAGGATCAGCTACAAAATCATAAATCAATCACATCTCAACAAAATTCAACCTTCAAAGATTATCAGGGCCAACAAAATTCGGCAGTAGCTGAAACAAGAAATCGCCCCAAAGGTAAAAAAAATCTCATATAAAACATCTATATATCATAACAAACACGTTTGAAATACCTCTTACAGAGAATTCAAAATGCCACAAGTTTGAACAAAAAAACTACCATTATCATAAGAAACACCACTAGCAGTGCATTAATCAAATCCCTTATCAAAGCCCATTTATCATTGTTCGCTTCAGCTTCACCCGCGCGAGCGTGATACTGATTAGCTTCGAGGAGATTTCTTGCCTCGCAGTTCTTATTTTTGACCTCTGCAGCAGATGATGAGCTTGCCTAATCGTTATATTCCACCACTTCTGAGCGAACCCACTCTTCATAACTAGCATGAGCCTCAGCTGCACTCTTCATAACTAGCATGAGCCTCGGCAGCTGAGGCAAAACCCTTGTACAAATTATCACTATATCCTGTTACTTGGATTGCACAATCTTGCCAAGTTTCGTAAATTTCAGGGACACGACCGCGATATACCACATATGCCTTGTATGTCATTGTTGGGTTAAGATCCTTATTTCAACATACAAAAATTTGTAAAAAATTTGCAGGATTTTCATTAATTTCAGTAGTATAATTGAACAAAAATTTGTAAAAATTTTGCTGGATTATTATGAATTTCAGGGTAAAAAAATTTTAGGGTATAAATTTCAGGATTATCTGATTTCAGTAGTATGAATTTCAAGATTATCTGATTTCAGGATTATCTGATGATGGTGAAAATTGATCAAAATTTGTAATTTATCGACATTCAGAGCAAATTGATCAAAACTGATGATGGTGAAAATTGATAAAAATTAGCCCTAATTTTCAAGTTAAACAAAAAGAGTTTGAAATTACATACCAGAATAAGGAGGAGCAGGAGCAGTGCGAGCGGCGCAGAGGAGGAGGAGCAGGCGCGAGGAGGAGGAGCAGTCAAGCGGTCGAGGAGGAGGAGTCGAGGAGTCGAGGAGGAGTCGATGAGCAGTCGAGGGTTTTACTAAGGGTTTCTCGCCATTGTTCTCCCTTACTACTGAAGCAGACTGAAGAGTGGGTTTTGATCCACGAGCGAGACACCCTCCCAAAGGCACATGCCTAGGAGGGTCCGTCCCATAGTGCGGGCTGTGAGGACGGGCTGCGTAGAATTTTTGCTGATTTTGTTTTTTAGAGTGAGGCTAGGAAACCATGTTTTGTAAACATGTTTCGTAACCATGATGATGTGGCATCGTTAGAGGAGTTTTTTACAATTTTGAGATACATATAAAATCTTCGAGAATTTCATCATTCTTTTTAAATCATGACACGTCATCCTGATTGCAAAACATATTTACAAAACATGATTTCGTAGCATTTCTCTTTTTTTTTATGTTATTTAAGTGGAACAAGGCAACATAAAAGTCAGACATAGCATTTATACAAAAGCAAATATTGAGCTTAGCATGATCTCACATCCAGCTGTAGATCCACTATTAGAGATAACAGGTCGACTTGATCTATTCTTACTTTCCTTCCTCTAAAAAACTAAAACGATCGAGCATCCTCTTTTTATTGAATAATTTTCCTTGCAAGAAGAGAACATTAATCCCACTTACCTGAGTGTGTGCTTCCTTTCTGCAGAAGAAGAAGATGGCCAATCAAGTGGTAGTCTCTCCACTCCTTAAACTTGTGTCTGACAAGCTCGCCGATTTAATTGATAAGGGCTTTGGTGTAGCATGGCGTGTTGACGATGAGATGAAGAAGCTTTCCAAGACTTTGTCTAGAATCAAATATTTGGTTGTTGATGCAGAGGAGAAGCAAGTCGCTGATTTCGCGATTAGAGATTGGCTAAGGGACCTAAAGGATGCGGCTTGCACTGCCGAAGATGTTTTGGAAGAGTGGGAATATCAAGGTCTGCTGCAAGTGGCCCCAGAAACGAGCCACAACAACAACTTTGTTGACAAGATATCTAATTCCCTTAAAGAACTTGATGGTATTGCTAACGAAAATAGCCAACTCCATTTGCAAAAGGGTGCCCTAGAAAAACCAGATAAAATCTTTCAGGGTCGAGACACTGGTTCTCTCTTAACCGAGCCAGTTTATGGGAGAGAGGAAGACAAAAGGATATTGATGACACGACTTTCGGTTCCAGATCCATCCCAACATCGCCACCCAAGCGGTGGTGAGGGGTCATCCACTAACAAGGTATTTTTATTTTTTTTATTTTTTAAAATTTTAAATTTTAAAATTTTAATTTTTTTTTGCTAACAAGGTCACCAATGGCCAGATACACATCTCTGTTTGTGCAATACTCGGTCTAGGTGGTCTGGGGAAGACTACTCTTGCTAAGATGGTGTACAAAGATGAACAAGTAGCAAGGCACTTCGAGGTTCGCGCCTGGACTTGTGTATCCGATGACTTTGATGTCAACAGGATTATAAGAGGAATCATATCCTCTATAACGAAAACTGCATGTGCTATCGAAGAATTGGATCCTCTACAGCAACGCCTTCAAGAGAAACTCAGTGGCAAGAGATTTTTAATTGTGCTGGATGATATTTGGGAAGAAGATCAAGATAAATGGAATGAAGTGATGGGAACGTTGGCATGCGGAGCAAAAGGTAGTTGTGTTATTGTGACTAGTCGCCTTGAAATGGTAGCTTCTATCACTAGCACAATTCCTTTTCATCGTCTAGATCGTCTATCAGAAGATGATTGTTGTGCTTTGTTCAAGCAACGTGCATTTGGATTGAAGGAGAAAAAGAGGCCGGACTTGATGGAAATTGGCAATGAAATTGTGAAGAAGTGTAAAGGTGTACCTCTAGCTGCAAAGGCTCTTGGAGCATCACTGCGCTTCAAACGAGAGCCACGACAGTGGTTAAACGTGAAAGACAGTGAAATTTGGCAATTGCCAGAAAATAGCATTTTACCTGCCCTGCGATTGAGTTATCATCATCTGCCACCACAGCTGAGGCAATGTTTTGCTTATTGCGCAATATACAAAAAAGATCAAAAAATTGACAGAAAAGAATTGATTTATTTGTGGATTGCAAATGGTTTTGTGCAATCCAGAGGAAGCATGGAGAGGTTGGAAGATGTTGGGAATGAGATTTTCGAGGCACTGCTTTGGAGGTCTTTCTTTCAAGAAATAACAAAAGGTGAAGATGGATATATAACAACATGTAAGATGCACGACCTTGTGCATGATCTAGCTTGTGATGTCGCGGGAAATGAATGTTGTATTGTGGATGGTGGAAGCACGAAGGAAATTACTAGAAGACCTCGTCACTTGTCACAATTTCACAGAGAGTTCCTAGCAAAATGTCCTCTATCTTTGCGTTCCCTTTTATTAAAAGGGAACCGCATGCTATCTGAGGAGAGTCAATTAATCTTCTCACGTCTTATCTGCTTACGGGCATTGGACTTGAGTGGGACATCGACTAGAATACTGCCAAACAATATAGGTGACATGAAGCACCTCAGGTAT
The DNA here is from genome assembly GCA_963556465.1 of Berberis vulgaris. Taxonomy (NCBI): domain Eukaryota; kingdom Viridiplantae; phylum Streptophyta; class Magnoliopsida; order Ranunculales; family Berberidaceae; genus Berberis; species Berberis vulgaris. The sequence continues at coordinate 85,256,311 of OY747126.1, forward strand.
CTCAACCTTTCTTCCAATCCTATCACATCCTTGCCTGAATCTATTTGTAAGCTAATAAATCTGGAGACATTGAACCTTAGAGGGTGTCGCAAACTTGGCACGTTACCAAAAGACATGGGTGAAATGAGTAGGCTTAGACACTTGGATAATACCGACTGCACCAAATTAAAAGAAATGCCAATTGGGATGGGAAAACTAACTTGTCTTCAAACCTTAAGTAGTTTTGTTGTGGGGTGGCAGAGTGGAGGTGGTATTAATGAGTTGGGAGGGTTGAACAAAATTGAAGGAGTTTTAAAAATAAGTGGGCTTAACAATGTGAGAAATCCAATGGATGCTAAAGAAGCCAATTTGTTGCAAAAGGAAAATCTTTGCTCCCTGGAGTTGTTGTGGAGGAATAATTATCTGGATTTCCTGGAGATGAGGAGGAATCATTATATTAATTATGATGATGCAAGTGAAAGTGCAACAGCAACGGAGGTAATGAAAGGCCTCCAACTTCCCCCCAATTTAAGACGGTTCGTTGTTCGAGACTACAATGGAGTGAGCTTCCCGAGTTTGTTGCTTCCCAAATTGGTCAAGATGAAGCTATCAAGTTGTAGAAGGTTGAAATTAATTGATGGAGGAGGTGATGCACTTAGAGCAGGAGGTTTCATGTCGCTTGAAGAACTTGAATTGGAATGTATGCATGATTTAAAGGGATGGTCATCATTGTCGCGGTCTCAAAGAAGATCATTAACGAGAGCACCACCTGTCACGCAATCCTCATTGCCATCATCGCCATTGTCCTCATCTCACCAACAAGCGGTAGCAGACGAAGCCGGAAAGCAACTATTCCCCTGCCTTAAAATATTGAGCCTTGATAATTGCCCTAAACTAACGAGTATCCCATTGCCATCTTCTGTTGAGTCTGTAAACTTGACTCATTGTAATCAAAGTGTACTGGGACAGTTGAATAACCTCCCTCAACTTTCTCACCTTAAAATTTGTGTGTTTTACATGGAATGTTTCCCACAAGGTATGCTACTAAACCTTACTGCTCTCCAAAATTTGGAGATCCATCAGTGCTACGAAGTTGAAGCTTTGCCGGAGGGATTGATGAACCTTACCGCTCTCAAGAAATTGACGATCATTAATTGCTACAAACTTGAAGCTCTGCCAGAGTGATTGATGAACCTATCCTCCCTCAGATCACTTCATATTGGCCAGTGTTTTTACTTGAAGCAATTGCCTAAGATGAACAAGAGTTGTCTCGTTGATCTGGAAATCAGTTCTTGTTCAGAGCTGGAATTCAACATGGAGGAGGATTTTCAGCATTTGGTTGCTCTTCAAAGGCTAACCTTGAAATCCTTACCCAAATTGGCTCGTTTTCCAGAGGGGATCAAACAAGCTGTTACGCTTAAAATGTTATCTATCGTGGACTGTTCAAATGAAGTGATGGACTTGCCTGAATGGATCGGCACTCTAACATCGCTTGAGAGTTTAACGATTCAAGGTTGCAAGAATAGGAAAGTGCTGCCAGAAGGGATGCAACACCTCACCGCTCTGAGGAAATTGAAGATTGACGGATGTGATACTGAACTGGAGAGAAGATGCAAAAAGGACACTGGAGAAGACTGGTCCAACATTGCCCACGTTAAGGAAGTTCAGATTGACACTGGAGAAAACTGGTCCCATATGACCGTCTGCAGTTCTTCTTTCACTGTAGAAGACAGGTGGTTTTCATCTCCTGAGAACTCTGGAGACAATTTTTCTAGGTATCGAGGGAGGGAGCGAGGATTGCTCTGTAGGATTGCACGTGATTGTTATGCGGGATTCGATGCTTTGTTTGATTCAGTGCGAAATTTTTTGGCTCCAAAAGTCTACCAAAAGTAGAAGAATTGCTCTGGAGAAGACTAGTACAAGATTGCTGAAGACATGTTGACATCAGCAGAAACATGATCTAAAAGAGCTGAACGGGACTTTCAGTTTGAATTACAGTTTCTTCCATCTATTAATGTTTGTTCATTTATTTGTTTGTATTTCTAAACACACTTCTGCATAACTTACTTACCACACTGTGTTCAGAGAAGAGTCATTTCCTTGCATTAATATCCATGCTTGTGTTAGTCACATGGATTTAAACAACTTCACATGAGCCGTATGTGAGATGATATGCAACGTGTATATAGGTCTTATGCTATTTCATTGAAGAATATGCAAGTATTGAACTCCAAGGCTATACCAATAGATAACAATTAATATTTCTGTAATCTATAGTTCATACATTGCAAATATTATTGAATGACATATATGCTCAAGTAGATTTAATATGAAAATTTAAGCAATTAAATGTATACTAAACATGACTCTTCAGTCTTTTAAACGAGATTAAATAATATTTTTATTCACAAATAATTGCCTAGAATAAGTAGTATAAATGATGAAATATACTCACTGATTAAATTACGCAATAGATACCCCACAAGTTGCTACTGAAACAACTCTCCTAAACTCAACTTAAAACAAATATTGAAAGCTAATCGAAATCTTCCCCAAACTCACCCAAAAACATCTTAGTTGCAGCTCGCAAAACAGTCCACAAACAACCAAGTTTCAGTCCGTACAACAGATCCAAGACCCCCTGATTTCAGCTTCCACATTAGTTCATTACAACCCAAATTTTGATGCCGAATTGAAATCAATTTGTCCCTGCAGGCAGCTCCGCAACTAGCCATATTTGGGTGATAAATTGTAACCCAATTCAATCCAAAACAATCATGTTTCAGTCCCAAAAAGGTCCCCAAAAGGGTCCAAAACAACAACCTAATCCAGTTCCGAAACAACCATGCAAATAACCCTTCGGCAGATTTATCTCTTGTCAACAAAAGAGTATATCTTTCTGTACCATGAAATCCTATAGAAGCTAGACTTAAACAGGAAATTTGTGGTATATAACATGATACTCTGCTAAAAAAAACTCAATCAAAACTCTGGTAGAAAAACCGCATAAGATCACTAATTACAGAACATATTTCAGTTCCATATCATATTGAGCCTCAAGCTCTGTTAGATATGGAAATTTACACCTGATTCATTTGTCCAGACCATACACTCTTAGGAAACTCATAAATACTAATATGAATTAAAAGCTATAAACCAATGCAAATCATCATAACCATGTATGTACCATAAATAGCACTCAAAGCAACCCTCTAAAACAACAAATAAGGTCTGATTGTATACATTCACAACTGAAACAGTTCCAGAATGTTCAATTTCATAATTTCACACAATCAAATTCAAGAAATTTATGAAGAACAAGTTCCAGAACCCAATTTCGAGTTTTGACAAGAATAACCCAAGAAATATGACTTAGCTAAGAAAAACAACTCATAGGAAGAGTCAGAAATACTCACAGATTTCAGGTCTAAACAACAAACTCAACCTTCTTAAATTCACATACAAAATAGAATGAAGAAAACTCACCAAATTCGCAAAGGATTGTGCAGCCATCGCAAACATCCCAAATCGTCTCCTCTCCTACTCGTAATCTCCCTAAACCAACTTTGAATCAGGTCTGAAACAGACCCTGAACCATCCCTGCAACACGCCCTGATTTAGTCCTTGAAAACGCCATTGAACCACCCTTCAAACAGCTTCGAATCAGCATTGTATGGGACCTTGAAACAACCTGAAACAGACTCTGATTTAACCCTGAAACCAACCTCGATTCAGCCCTGAAACTAGCTCTGAAAACCTCCTGTTTCAGCCCATACACGTACCTAAATCAACCCTGAATCAAACTCGATTCAGACCTGAAACAACCCTACAAGCATACCTGAATCAGCCCTCAATCACCCAGTCACACACGTACTCTCTTATTTTATATCCTTTCCATTTCTCTTCTCTGATCCTCATCACTCCAATCTCTCTCTTTATCATGCCACCATTAAGAAGAAGAAAACGAGAAGAAGGAAGAAGGAGAAAATGAGGAGGAAGAAGGAAGAAAAAGAATGGGTTTCTCTTTATAAGGTGGGTGGCTATTCGCCCCCCATTTAAATTCAAAAGGCAGTCCGTCTTTTAACTTCACAAAATAAAACCCTAATCATTAGTTTATAAAAGCCCGAAAACCAAGCCCAAATACAATAACAACCCATCAACATTAAGGTTTATATTTTTTTGGCTAAACACACACACACACACACCTTATTCTATTTAGCAATGGCAAACAGGAAAAAAAATTCCAAATAATTGACAAGAAAAATCTTTTTTTATATTTATTTAATTAGGCGGGTATTACAATATATACAACTCAAAATAATCTCGTCCCGAGATTCGGAAGAAAAAAAAGTTAAGCGAATTTCAAAAAATATAACTTGTCAAACGAAAGAAGATTTTAAAATCAAAAATTTCAATTGAATTTTTTTTAGTTGCATAAATTTTAATTGTCATTGAAAAAGTAGGGGTGTTACAGTGAGAGTCTCTCGCATTCTGATTGGATCATTTGCGACAGCCATGAGGACTAGATCAAAGAGTCGACTAGTCACCGAAACAAAATCCCTCAAGCAGAACTAGGTTCAAAATTAGGGTTTCTGTTGCGCCTTGCGAAAGCGTAATAGATTGCGGAACACAATTGATAGTTGCAATAGAAAGTAATAAATTCAAATTATAAACAAGGCAGTGTAAAGTAAATGTAAATAAATAAAATACGTACCGCACAAAGCAATTTAACATGGTTCAGCAAGTTTGCTACACCCACGGGTAAAGAGAATATCTTTACTAATGAGATCAAAGAGTACAAATGGAGAGAGTTACACAACGTCAACGACGTTAGATACAAACGTGTCTAGCGACACCACGAATAACGCGGGTGCGTATATCCTTCACAAATCAAAATAAAAGAAATTTTTTTTTCTCTCATCGCGTCTCTTTTCTCCCTCACATACAAACAAGAGAAAATGGGGTTGAATAACCCTAATCTCTCTCAACTCATAGACTCTCAATCTCTCAAGGAAGAAGAATGATACTGAATAGGAGGGGGAACCTCCCTTTATAGCCACCTAAGGCGGTGGAAAGAGGCGGTAATGGAGGGTTCCATCACCTTCCATCGTTTTCTTCTTCTTCCAGCTATCTTCTAGCAGATTCAACTTAGATCCAGCAAATTTCAGCAATAATCCAGCGCAAAACCAGCAAAGATCCAACCCATTCAAGAAAACCAACCGTCGAAATTGTGCGTTCATAGGTATGCTTCGTCCTTCTTTGTATTCTCTATATTTCAACAATTTTCCACCTCGGTGAAGATTTTTCAAATCTGAGCCGATTACACAAGCAATATCCGTCTTTGCCCTTCACAACCCCAAAGGGGTTCAACACACACGAAGGATGTTGATCAAGTCCAAATAATATTGGAACTTGGCCCCAGAAACTATCTTTGTCAACATATCTGCATGATTCTTTTTGGTGTCAATCTTCTTCAATAAGATGTCACCTTCTTCTATGATTTCTCGCACAAAGTGAAAATGAACATCAATGTGCTTCGTACGTGCATGATGAACTTGATTCTTCGCCAAATAAATGGCACTCATACTATCACAAAAGACATCTAGATGGTCTTGTATTACACCCAAGTCATCAAGCAACCCTTGAAGCCAAATTGCTTCCTTAACGGCTTCTGTAACCACCATATACTCAGCTTCAGTTGTAGACAATGCAATGTAGATCTCCAACTTACTAGTCCTTTAGGAAGAGTAAAGACATAACCAGTAGTTGATCGCCACTTTCTCCTACATAATCTGAATTTACATAACCACTACTCACATCCTTTTCAAAAAGTAAACCAACATCTACTGTACTCATGATGTACCGTAGAATCCATTTCACCGCTTGCCAATGTCCTTTGCCTTGATCATGCATGTACCGACTTACCATACTGACTGCCTGTGAAATGTCAGGCCTCGTACACACCATTGCATACATTAATATTCCCACTGCATTTGCATATGGCACTTGAGCCATGTATTCTCATTCCTTATCAGTGCTAGGAGACATAGAAACTGAAAGTTTAAAGTGTTGGGCAAGAGGTGTACTAATCGATTTTGTGTTATCGTTCATCTTAAATCGTTGTAACACCTTATTCAAATATGCTTGTTGTGACAAACTCACAGTTCCCTTCACCCTGTCTCTTTGAATTTCCATGCCAATGATCTTCTTAGCTTCACCAAGATCCTTCATCTCAAACTGAGTTCTCATCTAGCATTTCAATTTATCAATCTCATACTTGCTATTGGAGGCTATAAGCATATCATCTACATATAAGAGCAAATATATAAAGGAACCGTCACGAAGCTTTCGAAAGTGGACACAATGATCATAATGGCTTCGAGTGTACTTCTACCCTAGCATAAATTGATCAAACCGCTTGTACCACTTTCTCAGAGATTGCTTCAACCCATACAAGGACTTGTTCAATTTACACACACAATCTTCTTTTTCAACCTTATACCCACTTGGCTGAGTCATATAGATCTCCTCCTTTAATTCACCATGTAAAAACAACATTTTTACATCTAATTGAGCTAACTCAATATCAAATTGTGCAACCAAGGCTATCAAAATTCGAATGGAAGAGTGTTTCAACACTAGAGAAAAGACTTCATCGTAGTCTATACCTTCCTTCTGAGCATAACCTTTCGCTTCTAACCTTGCTTTGAGGCGTACACTATTACTAGGAGATCCTTATTTCATTGTGTATACCCATTTGCACCCAATAGCTTTCTTACCTTTCGGCAAGCTACACAATTCCCATGTTTCATTCTTATGAGGAGATTGCATCTCTTCATCAATAGCCTTCTTCCATTGTTCACAGTCGGTACTTTGAATTGCTTATTTATAGGTAGAAGGTACTTCATCCTCAACTACTGGAAGTGCATCGGCGACACAATCACTAAACCTTTGAGGACGTTCTTATGATTATAATAAGATAATATCTCAACCTTCCATATTTTGCTTTTCATATATATAAATAGAAAGATATAGGCTAGAAACGACATTTCTTATGTCAATGACACCAAGGGGATATTAAATGAATGAAATTAGGATATGGATGAAATATAATGAAATAAGGCCACTTTGAGGTTCCCTGTGAAATGAGGCATAGAACGAAGCCACTATGAAGAAGTTTCGGGAGTTACGAATGAGGCTTCGAACTCATAGTGGTCATGGGTTGAGAACGAGAATTGAACTCTATGAAATCGAATTCCCGTTGTTCCTCAGTAACTTAGTAGTAGAGCGGTCGGTTGTTAACTGATTGGTCGTAGGTTCTAATCCTGCTTTGGGAGATTTGATTCATTTTGAATTCTTTAATTTCATTTAGAATGAAAGAGCTCGTTTTGACCGTTAGCAGTAGGTAACCCATTCCCTGTCTTGTATATTGCATTTGTCTTGTATATTGCATTATATCTTATCGTATCACATTCTGTTATGCGATATTTGAGAATCACCGTCTATAAATATCTCGGCGTAGATCTGTGATAATCTTTTGTTCCATAGCTCTAAGGCTATTTACAACTAGTCAATTAAGAATTATCAGATTTACTAGTATTAGTACTACATCAAATATGCAGTCATCGATTTTCCTGAGAGGCCACAATTATCGCGAGCAAACATATTAATGTCGAGTAACGCATTTTTGCTATGCTACTAATACTTGTACTTGCTCGGCTATTCAGCCCAAGCCTGGCCGATGAAGAGTTGCGAGGAATAAAACAAAAAAATATATATATGCAGATTCGGTTCGTGCATACTCTAATTTTTAATTAATTAAATATTAATAATAAATGAAAAAAAAGTAAGACGATTCCATTTCTACAAAAGACCCACACCGAAGTTCCATAGCTTTAGGTCAACTATTCTGATCATGATTTTCCTACCCCCAAGGGGGAAGGCTGTGGGCGAGAAGGGATTCAAACCCCCGACACCGTGGTTCATAGTCACGTGCTCTAATCCTCTGAGCTACAGGCCCCACCCCGCCTCCACTGAATCTGTTCTCGAGAGTACCCTAAAAATGAACATTTCTTCTCCTCAGCACATTTCTCTCTTCTCTATAAAAACGGTGTCTTTCGAGGTGTGAAATGGAAAAGAAGGGATGTCATAATTGGGATTTTGAATAAGATGACCCTTTCCTTTTCATTTTGATTTTGTTTTCTTTTCAATAGTTGGTTATATTGTTGAATCCTTTGGTTAAAATAATTTTTTTGGAATATGCCTATAGTTTCACAAATTTGTTGCCAACTTTTGTTGTTTCTCCTCTAACGAAGATCAATCAAATCATCCTCCGTTTGTTCGATTCACTATTTCATTGAAGAATAGTTACTTTCTTTATCAGTTTTTCTTCATTTTGCAAGTGCTACTAGGTTTATAAGCATTTCGTTATTTAGGTCTTCATAATGATACTGATCAGTTGTATGGAGTGACATTACTTGAATAAATGGTTCCATTTTTTCCCCTCTATGTCTAACGGTCCCCCTCAACTACAACACTGCATGGAACATATATAAAATGTAAAATAATGTAACTGATTGCTAACTCCCGACTCCGATGAAAACTTTATATATGAATGCAAATTAATAAATACTTGAACCACCAAAAAAAATGACTATCAGGATGTAATTAGTAAAAATGGGATAAAAAGACTTCAAACCTAATGGATAACGACAAAATGGTAAATTTTATATCACTTAATTAATACATAAATATCAACTAAATAGATAAAAAATATATATATATATATATATATATATATATATATATATACAATTTTGTAAAACAACAGTGGAAAATGCTAACATTGTCATAAATATAAACCACCTAAGTTCTTGAGGTTTGGTGATCAACAAGGTCAATTATACAAAGAAAACAAGGTAGATTATAAGAATGGCATCTTCAAGGGTGATAAAGTTAATATAGTCGATCTCTTTGAAAAGTTCATGCTCCTTTTTCTCCAGATTTTACACTTTTTTCTTCAGCAGAAGCAAATATTAACAAAAAAAATTGAATAACAACAATAAAAGCCCAATTCTGTGCTTTGCTTCTAGGGCTGTTACCAGAAAATTGTTGGACACAACATGCTTCACTAAACATCCTGTAGAAAAACAAATAAATAGAATATAATGTTACCGACATGTAAACGCACTAGAAAAAAAAAAGTAATGGAAGCTTCAACCATTCCTTCAAGTCATGGTGTGTCTACATCCCACTCTGCTTCTGAATAAAATCAACAAGAACCTTCTGCGTGCTGCTACATCCTCATTTAAAAAGTTGAAAATCTGAGTCACCGACTTCCCAGTCCGCCACTACACCCACCATAAAAAGAAATCAACAAGAACCTTCCGAGTGCTGCTACTTCCTCATTTCACGCCTCTTCAAATTACTTTAAAAAGTTGAAAATTTGAATCACCGACTTATTGACTGACTTCCCAATCCGCTACTGCAACCATAAAACGAAATCCACAAGAACCTTCCACGTGATTTCTTATTAGGTAATATGATATCTTCCTCATCTTGATCTATTTATACTCTCTTGTTATTGTGCAAAGGTGACCTCAAACTCAGCTAGACTTCCCTTCTCATCCCCGCAGAGGCGATTACTCTACAATTGATGTAATTCAAAAACCCTCATATATATATATTATTTTTGTCATTGCATAACTTACAATTGAAAAATATTTATTTCAAGCTATTTATTTTCATAATTAATTAAATGTAAAAATTTATATCTTTCAACGATTTTGCATTGAATTTATATATATTCAGCAAATTGTTGATTGATACAAATATGAAATAGTGTTAATACTTAAATTTTTGTGTATTGTTTGGGCATATTTTTTTTTATCAAGTAGATTATGCAATGATTAATTATCAATTTGTAAACAATCAAACAAAAATATTTTGAATTTAATTTTATGTGCACTATGCACGCTATTCATACCCTTAAATATTAAATGGTTTTAATTACTATATTAAGCTTTACGTTTATTCAAAATACAATAAAAATAAGAAAAATAAATTCATGAATAATATTGGAGGCTTAAAAATAATATAAGGATCTATTTATAGTTTATATATAATTTGGGGCTTAAAATAATTTATATTAGTGCTTAGGTATAATTATATAATGTTGGAGAGGGATTGATTTAAAATGTAAATAGAATTAAGTTGGAAGGGCAAAATGGAAAATACAAATGTTAGATGTAGGACTATTTATAATTTACAAATACTTAAAGAGCTCCAAATAAATTATATTAGGAGCTTAGATATAAATAAAAAATATATAGAGGGGATGTGATGTAATTATATAATGTAGGAGGGGCTAAGTTTAAATGTAAATAAAATTAAACTGCAAGGGCAAAATGGAAAAAACTGGATTGAAAAAAATTCACTGTTCATTTAAGTGGATTATCGATATAACTGTTAAGATCACTTAAGTTTATTTCCATCTTTTTTAGTGAATGAACCGTTCTTGATCTCTCACTAAGTCATATGATATCATCTGCCACCTTGATCAGAACCAATCACATTCTTTCCACGCTCTTGTTATTGTGCAAAGCCAAGCTCAAACTCTGCTAGACTTCCCTCCTGATCCCTGCAGAGGCCATTACACTACTGTCGAGGTAATTAAAAAAATCGTCATAAATTTTTTTTCCATACATTATTTATATGATTTACGATTATAAATTTATTCCTATACTAGTATTTTGTGGACAACAACTTGATGACATCACAATTTGGTCTAAACATTACATAACACCATTTTATACTACAAATAAATCAAAGGCAATAAGTATAATGGCATTAGGGATGGTAACGGAGCGGATTCGAGCGAATTTTGGCAAATCCATCCTCGCTCTAGTAGGGATTACTGATCCCCGAATATCCATTTATACAACATTTTAAAATCTATCCCAAATCTGGACGGATTGGTGGATATCCGCCTCACCCTGGATAACCGATTAACAAAACAAAAAAATCTTGATGGGGAACCACCACATGCTTCCCTAAACCATCCATTAGAAAAACCAAAAAAATAGAATATAATGTTACCGACATGCAAGTATACCTTGATGGGGAACCACCACCATGTCTTGAATACCCACACCAGAACTAACACAAAAACATACATCATAGACTAAAAAATCATGAAGTGGATGTGTACCAGGTTTAAAATCATTTACAACAACATCTATATCTCCCTTTCTCTAAAAATGGAAATTCTCATTAATATAAAAATAGCATCATAAATATAATATTGTGCAAAAGTTAATCAATTTTACCTTATTCACAAGGTTTGGCATCTTACACCCTCACTACAAAAAAAATTGACATCAGCAACGGCTAAAATCCATTACAAATTGACCCAAAATCGTAGCTAAAAGGAATCAGCGACGGCACATCAACCATCGCTATTCCGTAGCTACATTTATTGTCGCTATTTGATTCAGCGACGGCACAATATGCCGTGGCTAACTGATTTTTTTTTTAAAATTAATATTTTTTTATATTAGCGACGGCATTTTGCCGTGGCTAATTGATTTTTTTAAAAAAATTTTAACATTATTTTTATATTAGCGACGACATTGTGCCGTGGCTAAATGGTATTTTAAAAAATACTTTAATGTTAGCGACGGCATTTTGCCGTGGCTAACTGATTTTTTTTTTTTTAAATTTATATTTTTACATTAGCGACGGCATTTTGCCGTGGCTAATTGATTTTTTTTTAATTTAACATTATTTTTATATTAGCGACGACATTGTGCCGTGGCTAAATGGTATTTAAAAAAATACTTTAATGTTAGCGACGACATTTTGCCGTGGCTAACTGATTTTTTTTTTAAAAATTTAACATTATTTTTATATTAGCGACGGCATTTTGTCGTGGCTAATTGATTTTTTTTTAATTTAACATTATTTTTTATTTTAGCGACGGCATTGTGTCATAGCTAAATGGTTTTTTTTTTTAATTACATTATTTTTATATTAGCGACGGCCTTTTGCCGTGGCTAAATGGTTTTTAAAAGAAAATATATATATTTTCGATTTATATAATATCGGAGATCTCACCGAGATCAGAGATCTCAGATCTCCGAGAGAGAGGCAGCGGAGGAAGGGAGGGGAGAGAGAGGCGGCCGGGAGCGATGTCGAGGGAGGCGGGCGAGATCGGTGTCGAGGAAACAGCAGACTTATCCTCTGTGGGTTTCTTCTCTAGAGGTTGAGAGAAAAAAAATTTTGAGAGAAATTTTTTGTTTAAGTTGGTTTGTAGAAAAAATTGAAATTTATATAGAGAAAGGTAATTGAAGCGGATTGGTTGTGTTAGTTTCACGCGGATCGATGACGTGGTTTGGTTTAGTGCGTTGGATTGATCTAAAATTTTGGGTGTTATTAACGGTTGAGATGAGATTTCACGCGGATCGCTAATATAAAAAATCAAAAACTAATTAGCCACGGCAATTTGCCATGGCTAATCTCTTTAGTGTTTAATTTTTTTTAATCAAAAACCAATTAGCCACGGTTTCTTGCCGTTGCTAATATAAAAAATGAAAAACGAACCGTGGCTAATTCTTTAGAGTTTAATTTTTATTTTATTTTAAAAACCAATTAGCGACGGTTGTTTGCCGTCGCTAATATCTTTAGTGTTAATTTGTTTTTTTTAAAACCAATTTGCTGTGGCTAATCTCTTTAGTGTTAATTTGTTTTTTTTTAAACCAATTTGTCGTGGCTAATCTCTTTAGTGTTAATTTTTTTTTAAACCAATTAGCGACGGTTTGTTGCCGTGGCTAATCGCTTTAGTGTTTAATTTTAAAAAAAAAAAAAAAAAACCAATTAGTCTATGATGTTCTTTAATCTGGTCTTCTTTGATCTAATCTTCTTAGATCTTCTCTTATCTTTTTTGATCTGATCTTTTTTTATCTTCTTTGATCTTTTATGATCTTTTTTTATTTGATCTTCTTTGAACTTCTTTGATCTGATCTGATCTGATCTTCTTTGATCTGATCTGATCTTCTTTGATTTGATCTTATTTGATCTAATCTGATCTTCTTTTATCTCATCTTCTTTGATCTGATCTACTTTGATCTAATCTTCTTTGATCTACTTTTAATTTCTTTGATCTTCTTTGATATTCTTTTGATCTGATCTGATCTTCTTTGATCTACTTTTAACTTCTTTTATCTTCTTTGATCTCTTTGATCTATTTTTAACTTCTTTGATCTACTTTTGATCTAATCTGATCTGATCTGATCTAATCTGATATTCTACTGCCGTCGCTATATTGTTTTCTTATATTTTAAAAAAAAAATCACATTAGCTACGGTATTTGGACCGTGGCTAACAAAATTTTTTTGTAAACATTAGCTACGGCTCTAGTGCCGTCGCTATATTGTTTTCTTATAATTTAAAAAAAAAATCACATTATTTACGGTATTTGGACCGTGGCTAACAAAAAAAATTTGTAAACATTAGCTACGCCCCTAGTGTCGTCGCTATATTGTTTTCTTATAAATTTAAAAAAAAAAATTAACATTAGCTACAGTATTTGGACCGTGGCTAACAAAAAAAATTTGTAAACATTAACTATGGCCTTAATGTCGTCGCTATATTATTTTCTTATAATTTTTTTTAAAAAAAAAATCACATTAGCTACGGTATTTGGACCGTGGCTAACAAAAAAATTTGTAAACATTAGTTACGGTCCCAGTACCGTCGCTATATTGTTTTCTTATAATTTAAAAAAAAAAATCACATTAGCTACGGTATTTTGACCGTGGCTAACAAAAAAAATTTGTAAACATTAGCTACGGCTCCACTGCCGTCGCTAATTCTCGTATTAGCGATAGTTTTAATCCGTCGCAAAACGGTTAGCTACGGTGATTTTAATTTATGTACTGAAACCGTAGCAGAAACTATAGCGACGGTTTTATGCCGTCGCAAAACGTTTAAATCGTCGCTAATTTCCGTAGCTAATAATGTTTTTTTTAGGGGTGGGCAATGTCGGTTCGGTTCGGTTCGGTTTTGAGCCCCAAACCGATTTCGAACCGATTTCATTCGGTTTGCCCAAAATCGAAACCGAAACCGAATTTTGTATTTGTAAACCGATGAATTCGGTTGAACCGAATTTCGGATCGGTTCGGTTCGGTTGGGGCGAAATTTGAAGCTCAAGCATTTAAAAGACTTTCATTAAAACATTTCCAATTTTTTTACAGGCCCAATTTTCTTATAGACCCAATTTTTAGCCCAAAATTGAAAACTTTGAGAAAATGGGTGATTTAGTGCAACAGGGTGTATTGCAATGCATTTGTTGCTCTAATCAAGTATTGACACCTACTTGTTATTTAGTTATATATATATCTAATTAATCGGTCGGTTCGGTTATAAATCAGTCGGTTCAAAACCGTAAACCGATTTGGAACCGTCTATAATTGGTTCGGTTCGGTTTAAAATATTTTCTTTCTACTCATATTTCGGTTCGGTCGGTTAACCGAATTTAAATCGATTTTTGCCCACCCCTACTTTTTTTTGTAGTGCCTCGTCAGGAGCTCCAAGGATCTTGCATAGAAAAACTATTGGAACTTACTTTAACTTTGATTTGGTGGCTTTAGATGTTTGCATCTCATGTTTGATATAGAAAAGACCCTGAAAATAAAATAAAATGTTTTCAAACATTTTTATTCTATATTAAAAAAAAAGACAGTAGATGTAATTTTTTTATTCTATATAAAAAAAAATGACAACAAATGTCAATAACACTCCAGTGCCCCAATGCAATTTTGCAATACCTCTGTAAAAATCAAAAACAACAAATTAAATAGCTAAATCACAACTTTTTTTAATGTATATTTCCCTACTGATTGTTGTATGGTATAATAATATATTTCCCATTATGCACTTTTTTTAAAGGGTTACAATCAAACAAGTAAATTCCTTGTGATGCAATTTCTTATAGTCTGAAACATATAGCGGCATTATGTCATATTGATGCAAATACTGGCCAGTACTATAGAGAAAACACTCAATAGACCATACCCAAGTGTTCCATATTAAAGTTTAGTTGATGAAATTCGTATAATGTGAATCCAATGAATTTAAAGTCATCTCATTTAAAAACTTTCAGTTCGGTGTAAAATAAAGGAAACCAACATCAATGATACACACTTTTGACAAGAGCAGACCAGTTGTGTACTATAGAGAAAACACTCAATAGACCATACCCAAGTGTTCCATGTTAAAGTTTAGTTGATGAAGTCCGTATAATGTGAATCCAATGAATTTAAAGTCATCTCATTTAAAAGATTTCAGTTCGGTGTAAAATAAAGGAAACCAACCATCAATGATACACACCTTTGAAAATAGCAGACCAATTGTCAATGGTGTTATGGTCGAGTGGTTAGGACTGTGTGGGTTTATTTTTCATGTCCTAGATTCAAGACCTGTTGACGGCATGATTACTTTCTTATGATGTTGACCTGTAGATTGTAACTTATTAATATGTTATAAAATTCTATAAAAATCTAATTCGTTTTTAAAAAATAAAAAATAAAATAAACAAACAAACAAAAAGAAGAAGAAGCAGATGACCAGCTGTAAACGCACTAGAAAAAATTTACTGGAAGCTTCAACCATTTCTTCAAGTCATGGTGTCAGGCACCCCCCTGAGCCCCCTCTGCTTCATCTACATTACTAAAGTGTAATTTCGATTTTTTTAATAGATGATTATTTAATTAAGGAATCACCGACTTATTAACTTTTTGACTGACTTCCCAGTCCACTGCACCATAAAAAGAAATAAAAAAAAACCTAATTAGGTCATGTTGTAGGGAAAATACTAGCTAATACAAATAATTTTAACATAAATTTTAGACCTAGTTGGTGATAGTGAATTATTAAAATTGTTATGTAAGTAATAGCAAAGAACAAACAATCTGCAAAAAATAAAGATGATACCGATATTTACGTAGTTCGACTTTGCCTACTCCACGGACGACGACTCTATAACTTTCTTGTTAATATGAAAACACTTACTTTAAAATTACAACATTATCATGCAACAATCCTTGAGATTACCCAATCTCAAGTAAAAAATACTGCCAAAATTTTGACGAAACTCGCAAACGAATAATACCCGAAATCACTCGATTCCAATCGTTCTATTTGGCTATTGTTTCACGTTGCACACACACCAAATCACGCCCTTATCGCAGCCCGCTTCACGTCGCACTCACGCCACATTGCTACTCTATTTTCAGCGATGTATTTGCAGCCAATCTGACGTTGCGTTGCTGCTGTGTTTCAGCTGTACGCTCGGATTGTTATGCTGTGTTTTTTCATAGCTGCCTTATATTTACTTTTTATACAAGTAGTTGTTGTATGCTTGCTTTAATTGGAGAAAGAAAATGACATTGAGTCCCACATGAATTGTGAACCAAACACTCCATCATACAAGGACTCTGAGTCCCACAAGGACTCTTGTGTTTGAGTCCTTGTAATTGTCTCACACATATGATATCTTCACCATCTTGATCTATCTATACTCTCGTTGTTGTGCAAAGCTGAGCTCAAACTCAATTAGACTTCCCTCCTCATCCCTGCAGTGACCGTTACATTATTACTGAGTCATATATAGTTTTTCTTCATTCCATAACTTATATCTGGTTTCACGTTGTTCTATGCTTTATATACATTACTTGAGTGTAGTTCCATCTATTTTAGTTGATGAACCTTTCTTGATCTCTTACTACGATATCATCAATCACATATTCTTTCAGCTCTCTTGTTATTGTGCAAAGCCAAGCTAAAACTCAGCTAGACTTCCCTCCTCATCCCTGTGGAGATCGTTACACTACTACTGAGGTAATTAAAAAAATCGTCATATATAGTTTTTCTTCATTCCATAACTTATAATTGGTTTCGCTTTGTTCCCTGCTTTATATACACCAGTCGCAAGTGCCCGTTACGTATGCATAAAAAAGTATTTATTTCATGTTATTTATTTTCATGATTAATTAAATGTAAAAAATTTATATCTGTCAACGATTTTGCATTGATTCTATATACATTGAGCAAGTTGTTGATTGACACAAACATGAAATAGTGCTAATATTTAAATTTTTGTGTATCGCCGAGATATATATATATATATATATATATGTATTTATCAAATTGATCATGCAGTGATTAATTATCAATTTGTAAACATTAGATTGTTGATTTGAATATTGGTAAAATAAAAATATTTTGAATTTAATTTTGTGTGCACTACGCACGCTATTCATACCCTTAAATATTAAATGGTTTAAATCAATATATTAAGTTTTAAATTTATTCAAAATACAATTAAAATAAGAAATGGAGGCTTAAAAATAATATAGGAGTCTATTTATAGTTTATATATAATTGAGGGCTTAAAATAATTTATATTAGGGCTTAGGTATAATTGTATAATGTTGGGGAGTGATTGGTTTTAAATATAAATAGAATTAAGTAGGGAGGGTAAAATGGAAAATACAAATATTAGATGTAAGTCTATTTATAATTTACAAATACTTGAAGGGCTTCAAATAAATTATATTAAAAGCTTAAATATAAATAAAAAATATTTAGAGGAAATGTGATGTAATTATAAAATGTAGGAGAGTCTGAGTTTAAATGTAAATAAAATTAAACTGCAAGGGCAAAATATGAAAAAAATCAAATTGAAAACAATTCACTATTCATTTAAGTGAATTATCGATATAACTGTCAAGATTACTTAAGTTTATTTCCATCTTTTTTAGTAGATGAATCTTACTTGATCTCTTTTAAGTTTATTTCCACCTTGATCAGAACCAATCACATATTCTTTTTGCGCTCTTGCTATTGTGCAAAGCCAAGCTCAAACTCAGCTAGCCTCCTCATCCCTGCAGAGGCCGTGACACTACTGCTGAGGTAATTAAAAAAATCGTGATAAATTTTTTTTCCATACGTTATTTATTGGTTTATGACTATAAACTTATTCCTATACTAGTATTTTATGGACAACAACTTGATGACATCACAATTTGGTCTAAAACATTACATATTGAACACCATTTTATACTACAAATAAATCAAAGGCAGTGGGACTCGGGGGACGGTTCGGCTCTGTGGATGTGAAGATTTTTTTATTTTAGTCTTTAGCAAGAACAAAGGTCTAAATAAAAAAAAAAGTGGAAGTTGTCGAAGATGGAGGGTCAAGGAGCTGATCTTTGACCTCATCAACAACCCCTTCTATGAGAAACTCCAGGAGCCAATCTTCGACCTCATAAAAAAATGGGTTTTGTTGATTATGAGTTTTAATGGAGTTTCTTCAATGGGTTTCTTCATTTGATGAGAACTGGAATGGAATCTCAATCCCCCATCTAAAAAAAATGAGAATGATCCATCACTTCAATCAATGTGAACTACAAAACTTGGATCAACAAAAGTTGAATTCATCAATCAAACTCACAAATTGACATAAAAATTAGATTTTTTTACAATGATTCCCTTCAATTGCTAATCAAATTCAGAAAAAAAGAACTGCACATGGATAAAAATTGAACCTTTTTCATAGTGGGACTTCTGAACCTCTTCATTTTCTCATCAAACACACACAAAAGAAAAAGTTTGAACCTTTAGACAATGGGGTTCTTCAGAATCTCTGTAATTTCCACAAAATCAATGAGAATTTGAGAAAAATGAAGTTTTTTGACAATGGGGTTTCAAAATTTCCTTTAATATCTCATTTAATTGTCTCTCTGTTTCTTCTCTTCAGATTGGTACAATTTCTCTGTATCAGTTACAAAATCCAACTTTGATGGTTGAATCCCACTAACTCTTGAAAAGCAGAGAAGAAAAAAAAAAGTAGAATCAAAATCTGTACAAAACTTATATCTCTTCCTTCCTTCCTTTTTCCCCTCTCTCTTCTCGGACGAGCAAATCTCTTCAATTGAGCTTCTGGGTGCTGTACCCATCTCATAGAACGAAAGAAGGCACTAAAACAGATTCCTCCAAGATCTTCAAATCCCTTTCGAATCGATTTCAATTCCACACTGCATTTGATCTCAAATCCTCGAATCTCTTTCTATCCTTAATGAATCCCCATAATCCCTCTAGCAAATAAGCATTGCAACACACCTCATGATGTAGAACCTCGCCCTCTATTCCTTCACCAAAGTCGCACACTTTCTTGTGAAAGCACATCTCCTCTTCGCCGAACTGGAGTTTCTCATAAAAGGGGTTATTGATGAGGTCGAAGATCGGCTCCTTGACCCCTCCTTCTTCGACAACTTCCACTTTTCGTTCATGTAGAACTGCGATGGAGCCTGATGTGAAGACCCATTTTTTATTTAGATCTTTGCTCTTGTTAAATACTGAAATAAAAAAATCTTCACATCCACAGATCTGACCCGTCCATTCAGATCTGACGGCTGTAATGAATGCGCATGACCCCCTCCTGCCCCTTGTGCGCAGGAGCCCCCCTCAATCAAAGGCAGTAAGCATGATGGCATCACAATCCCCCCAAAAAATAATTCTTCTTGTTCTTTTCCATTTGGAGTAATTACTAATTGTGTCAACATAATCAAATTTGCCTAAAACACATATTTGATTGTATGTCAATCTAATTAGGTGAAAACCACATAACTGTTTTAGTTTTTAAAGTTTAATTTACAAATTTTATGATATAGGCAAACAACGTTGGTCTATTGATCAAAATTTAATTAGTAATTACTAGATGTTTGTTAACAATAGGGGTGAGCACGGGATGGGACGAGATATACCCATCTCTATTTCATCCCGTTCATACGGGATTGGGATGGAATGGGATGAAATTTTTTTATCCCGACTTCGTCCTATCCCATACGGGTTTGGGACGGGACGAGACCAACGTGCTGTCTGTGACTGTCACGAAGATTATCATCATATAAGAGCGTGAAAAATAATTTTCTTATAATTAGATATAGATGTGGCATGCAAATATAAGGGTAGCCACTAAATCTCGTAACAATGAAGTCGAGTGGGCTTGACTTTTAGAAAATGACATGATAAATGGGATCCACTAAGAGTATTGTGTCGCTGTGATGGCCTCCCAACTGATATTACAATTTCATTACTGTGGGAAACAAAATTCATGGTTCCTTAACAAAATGACATTTCATCTTTTGTTAGGAAAGAAATATAGACATATTGGTGATGCTCTAACATATTCATAATGATTTACTATCAATACATATATTGTAATTAAAAAAATTTATTTTTACAGTCCGGAGCATCTCAAATTCTTGGCTTCACTCATAAATATTTTCTTTTAAATATGTATTACTCAATTAATTATCATTTTACATCTTAAATATTATCAATATTTAAAAGTTAAATAATTAAAGTCACGTTTAGTCCATTGACCGCAATTGCAAAGCTTCCATTGACTTCTTGATTAAACCATTTACTTATCTTTTTCCCTTCCGTCTCTTTTTCTTTAACAAAAAGAAAAGCAATCAATAAAACTCTGATTTTTTTTTTTTTTAATGTTGTTTAAGTGGAACAAGGCAACATAAAAGTCGACATAGCATTTATACAAACAAAAGCAAATATTGAGCTTAGCATGATCTCACATCCAGCTGTAGATCCACTATTAGAGATAACAGGTCGACTTGATCTATTCTTACTTCCTCTAAAAAACTAAAACGATCGAGCATCCTCTTTTTATTGAATAATTTTCCTTGCAAGAAGAGAACATTAATCCCACTTACCTGAGTGTGTGCTTCCTTTCTGCAGAAGAAGAAGATGGCCAATCAAGTGGTAGTCTCTCCACTCCTTAAACTTGTGTCTGACAAGCTCGCCGATTTAATTGATAAGGGCTTTGGTGTAGCATGGCGTGTTGACGATGAGATGAAGAAGCTTTCCAAGACTTTGTCTAGAATCAAATATTTGGTTGTTGATGCAGAGGAGAAGCAAGTCGCTGATTTCGCGATTCGAGATTGGCTAAGGGACCTAAAGGATGCGGCTTGCACTGCCGAAGATGTTTTGGAAGAGTGGGAATATCAAGGTCTGCTGCAAGTGGCCCCAGAAACGAGCCACAACAACAACTTTGTTGTCAAGGTATCTAATTCCCTTAAAGAACTTGAAGGTATTGCTAACGAAAATAGCCAACTCCATTTGCAAAAGGGTGCCCTAGAAAAACCAGATAAAATCTTTCAGGGTCGAGACACTGGTTCTCTCTTAACCGAGCCAGTTTATGGGAGAGAGGAAGACAAAAGGATATTGATGACACGACTTTCGGTTCCAGATCCATCCCAACATCGCCACCCAAGCGGTGGTGAGGGGTCATCCACTAACAAGGTATTTTATTTATTTATTTATTTTTTTAAATTTTAAATTAAATTTTTTTTTTGCTAACAAGGTCACCAATGGCCAGATACACATCTCTGTTTGTGCAATACTGGGTCTAGGTGGTCTGGGGAAGACTACTCTTGCTAAGATGGTGTACAAAGATGAACAAGTAGCAAGGCACTTCGAGGTTCGCGCCTGGACTTGTGTATCCGATGACTTTGATGTCAACAGGATTATAAGAGGAATCATATCCTCTATAACGAAAACTGCATGTGCTATCGAAGAATTGGATCCTCTACAGCAACGCCTTCAAGAGAAACTCAGTGGCAAGAGATTTTTAATTGTGCTGGATGATATTTGGGAAGAAGATCAAGATAAATGGAATGAAGTGATGGGAACGTTGGCATGCGGAGCAAAAGGTAGTTGTGTTATTGTGACTAGTCGCCTTGAAATGGTAGCTTCTATCACTAGCACAATTCCTTTTCATCGTCTAGATCGTCTATCAGAAGATGATTGTTGTGCTTTGTTCAAGCAACGTGCATTTGGATTGGAGGAGAATAAGAGGCCGGACTTGATGGAAATTGGCAATGAAATTGTGAAGAAGTGTAAAGGTGTACCTCTAGCTGCAAAGGCTCTTGGAGCATCACTGCGCTTCAAACGAGAGCCACGACAGTGGTTAAACGTGAAAGACAGTGAAATTTGGCAATTGCCAGAAAATAGCATTTTACCTGCCCTGCGATTGAGTTATCATCATCTGCCACCACAGCTGAGGCAATGTTTTGCTTATTGCGCAATATACAAAAAAGATCAAAAAATTGACAGAAAAGAATTGATTTATTTGTGGATTGCAAATGGTTTTGTGCAATCCAGAGGAAGCATGGAGAGGTTGGAAGATGTTGGGAATGAGATTTTCGAGGCACTGCTTTGGAGGTCTTTCTTTCAAGAAATAACAAAAGGTGAAGATGGATATATAACAACATGTAAGATGCACGACCTTGTGCATGATCTAGCTTGTGATGTCGCGGGAAATGAATGTTGTATTGTGGATGGTGGAAGCACGAAGGAAATTACTAGAAGACCTCGTCACTTGTCACAATTTCACAGAGAGTTCCTAGCAAAATGTCCTCTATCTTTGCGTTCCCTTTTATTAAAAGGGAACCGCATGCTATCTGAGGAGAGTCAATTAATCTTCTCACGTCTTATCTGCTTACGGGCATTGGACTTGAGTGGGACATGGACTACAGTGCTGCCAAACAATATAGGTGACATGAAACACCTCAGGTATCTCAACCTTTCTTCCAATCCTATCACATCCTTGCCTGAATCTATTTGTAAGCTAATAAATCTGGAGACACTGAACCTTAGAGGGTGTCGCAAACTTGTGACGTTACCAAAAGACATGGGTGAAATGAGTAGGCTTAGACACTTGGATAATACCGACTGCACCAAATTAAAAAAAATGCCAATTGGGATGGGAAAACTAACTTGTCTTCAAACCTTAAGTAGTTTTGTTGTGGGGTGGGAGAGTGGAGGTGGTATTAATGAGTTGGGAGGGTTGAACAAAATTGAAGGAGTTTTAAAAATAAGTGGGCTTAACAATGTGAGAAATCCAATGGATGCTAAAGAAGCCAATTTGTTGCAAAAGGAAAATCTTTGCTCCCTGGAGTTGTTGTGGAGGAATAATTATCTTGATAATCATGTAAGTGAAAGTGCAACAGCAACTGAGGTAATGATAGGCCTCCAATCTCTCCTCAATTTAAGACGGAATCATGTAAGTGAAAGTGCAACAGCAACTGAGGTAATGAAAGGCCTCCAACCTCCCCCCAATTTAAGATGGTTCGTTGTTCGAGACTACAATGGAGTGAGCTTCCCGAGTTTGTTGCTTCCCAAAGTGGTCAAGATGGAGCTATCACGTTGTAGAAGGTTGAAATTAATTGATGGAGGAGGTGATGCACTTAGAGCAGGAGGTTTCATGTCACTTGAAGAACTTGAATTGGAATCTATGCCTGATTTAGAGGGATGGTCATCATTGTCGCGGTCTCAAAGAAGATCATTAACGAGGGCACCACCTGTCACGCAATCCTCATTGCCATCATCGCCATTGTCCTCATCTCACCAACAAGCGGTTGCAGACGAAGCCGCAACGCAACTATTCCCTTGCCTTAAAAAATTGAGCCTTCATAATTGCCCTAAACTAACGAGTATCCCATTGCCATCTTCTGTTGAGTCTGTAAACTTGAGCGACGACTGTAATCAAAGTGTACTGGGACAGTTGAATAACCTCCCTCAACTTTCTCACCTTAAAATTTCTAGGTTTTATAAATTGAAATGTTTCCCACAAGGTATGCTACTAAATCTTACTGCTCTCCAAAATTTGGAGATCGCTGATTGCTACAAAGTTGAAGCTTTGCCAGAGGGATTGATGAATCTTACCGCTCTCAAGAAATTGACGATCCACAGTTGTGAATTTGAAACAGTGCCAGGGGGATTGATGAATCTTATTGCTATCGAGAAATTGGAGATCATTCAATGCTACAAACTTGAAGCTCTGCCAGAGGGATTGATGAACCTATCCTCCCTCAGATCACTTTGTATTTCCTGGTGTTATTGCTTGAAGCAATTGCCTAAGATGAACATGAGTTGTCTCGTTGATCTGGAAATCAGTTATTGCCCAGAGCTGGAATTCAACATGGAGGAGGATTTTCAGCATTTGGTTGCTCTTCAAAGGCTAACCTTGGAATGCTTACCCAAGTTGGCTCGTTTTCCAGAGGGGATCAAACAAGCTGTTACGCTTAAAAAGTTATCTATCGTGGACTGTTCAAAAGAAGTGATGGACTTGCCTGAATGGATCGGCACTCTAACATCGCTTGAGAGTTTAACGATTGAAGGTTGCAAGAATAGGAAAGTGCTGCCAGAAGGGATGCAACACCTCACTGCCCTAAGAGAACTGACAATTTGGGAATGTGATGCTGAACTGGAGAGAAGATGCAAAAAGGACACTGGAGAAGACTGGTCCAACATTGCCCACGTTAAGAAAGTTTACATTAATGACCCCCAATTATTTGGAGGAATCTTGTCCCAGATGAGTCTAGATGAGTCTAGGGCTGAAAACCGAATCGACGGTAGCCCTACAGATGACCCTCAAGTACTACATCGACACCGGAGAAGACAATTACATTGACACTGGAGAAGACTAGTACAAGATTGCTGAAGACATGTTGACATCAGCAGAAACATGATCTAAATAAAAGAGCTGAAGGGGACTTTCAGTTTGAATTACAGTTTCTTCCATCTATTAATGTTTGTTCATTTATTTGTTTGTATTTCTAAACACACTTCTGCATAACTTACTTACCTCACTGTGTTCAGAGAAGAGTCATTTCCTTGCATTAATATCCATGCTTGTGTTAGTCACATGGATTTAAACAACTTCACATAAGCCATATGTGAGATGATATGCAACGCGTATATAGGTCTTATGCTATTTCATTGAAGAATATGCAAGTATTGAAGATTAGTTACTCTATTTATCAGTTTTTCTTCGATTTGCAAGTGCTATTAGGTTCATAAGCATTTCGTTATTTAAGTCTTCATGATGATATTGATCAGTTGCATGGAGTGGCATTACCTGAATAGATGTTATTTTTTTTTTCCCTCTGTCTAAGGCTCCCTCTCAGCAACATTACGGCTACAACACTGCAGTGAACATATATATATATATATATATATATATATATATATATATATATATAAATTAATATGGTAACTGATTCCCAACTCCCGAATCTGGTGAAAACCTTATATACAAATGCAAATTAGTAAATATTTGAACAACCAAAAAAAGATGACTAGCACAAAGTAATTAGTAAAAGTGGAATAATTAACAAAGGTTTCAAACCTAATGGAGAACAACAAAATGGTAAATTTTATTATCGCTAAATTAATACGTAAATATCAACTAAATAGATTAAAAAAAAAAACAAATTTGTGAAACAACAGTGGAAAATGCTAACGTTGTCATAAATATAAACCAGCTAAGTACCTGAGGAGGTTTGGTGATCAACAAGGTCACTTTTACCCCCTTCTCTTATTCTTTACCACATTTTCTTATTTTTATTTTCATGGTGTTATCTCTTCTTCACTGTATCATCAATTGTCAAACATTAGTTTCCCATTACACTCAAACACGATGATTTATATATATGGTTGTAAGGCTTAACCTTCGTATTTATAGTATTTTTTTTTTTCTTAACTATAAAGACAAACATAACCATATCATTTATATAGAGTAGTATCACTTCCACGTTTGATTTCAGGTGCATGATTCTTTCTGCACGCCTAACGACGCAACTAATTCTTCTGAAGTGGTCGTTCCATTATAGAGAAATAATTTAATAAGGTAAAGAAAATGGAAGAAAAAAGAGGAAAGTGTAGATAAAAAAAAGAGAGAAAACATTTTGTAATTTCTCTGTCAAAAGACTAGCTGAGTTTTATTTTTAAATTTATTATTATTTTAATTTTTTACTGAATTATATCCAGTGTTCTAAAAATCGCTAGGCGCTGGGCGGGCGGGGAGCAGGTGCCTAGCGCCTAGGGGCTTAGGCGGGTGCCTAGGCGGCACCTAGGCGGTCTTAGGTTTTGTATTATTACTTTAGTAATTTACAAAAGTTAAACATAATACATTATCAATTACATCCAATTTAATGCCAATATACATATGCAAAATTTAAAAACATTAAAAATTAACAATTGTGAACAAAATTTATTAAAACTCAAATGACTGAAGTTGGTCATGATGGGTAATTTATATAAATTTGAATTTGTGTACTCTTTTATTTTTCTTCAAATTGCATGAATAACCTCAGTTATGTTTGATAAAATCTACATTAATAAAATTGGTACCGACAGATCCTTTGAGAATTCCATTAAGTAATCATCATTTCCTACATTTAGACATATACTGAATAAAAAATAATTAAATAGTTTATTTCTAAAAAATATGAAAGAAAAATAAAATAAGAACACAATCATCCTTATTAAAAAATAAAAAAAATAAAAAAATAAAAATAAAAATCGCCCAAACCGCCTAGAGTCCGCCTAGGCCGCCTAGACCCCGCCTAGATCCCGCCCAGACTGCCCACCCAGCCATTAATCTGGGCGGTTTTCCACCTTCTAGCGCCTAGGCGGCCGCCTAGACCGATTTTTAGAACACTGATTATATCAATTGATATTGGGCGCAAGTGCTTAATTATGGGTTTTGTTACTGGGACCCAGTAAGTTTATATTTCATTACAAGGACTTCCCAGATGAGTCTTGTTTTGGTTTCAATTGGTGAATAAAGTGACCTGTCAAGCAGTGAAAAAGACCTATCTCTCACAATTTCAAGCAAATGAGAGCTACAATTTTTATTAAACTTTGTGAAAAAAAAAAAAGTTGAATATTAATTTCTAATTCATATAGATCGATGAAATCTATACCTAATGCTACCATCATCCCTTCACCAACTTTGTTCCTAAAATATCTATATTGATTTAATTATTGGCATAAGGTGGTTTTTGAGCAATTTCATCAAACACTTGGTGCTTACTTTTTTCCAATCCCGTAAACAGAGACGGGTCACCTTCAACTTCATCAGAACAAACAGGTACACAGAGTATCCACATCTTATGCGAATCACATACTCAACAACATTAGAACTAAAGATGGGTGGTTTCTAATCGAAATATTCTTGTTTGAAGTTGGCATTTTCAGTATCTGGAGCCAGCAAATCAATCAACTCGGATTCCATTCTTTTGCTATCACACTCGTGACGAGTTGTTTCAGTATTTTCTTTTAAATATATATTTTCCCTTTTCTGGAACACTTGTACGAACGGGTTAGAGTTGATCCAACGGATGATAACAATGTGTAATGAGTTGGCCCAAGCCAAAAATAAATAGTTTTCCTTGAAATTATGGATCCTAATTTAGTTTCGGAGACAAAAAAAAATGAAGAGAAGAAAATTGCAGAAAAGAAGGAGAAACAAGAAAAAAAAAATGGAGATCATGGGATTATCTAGAATTTTTTAGTTTTTTTTTTAAGAAACATATCTTTTTGGCCTGGTTATGCTGGAGCCATTAACCATTTTAGATTTGGTTAGGCCAGCTCATTACATATCGTTAGCATTTGTTGGATTAATTTTGATCTAAATGTCTATTGTTTGGGTTGGTGTTGAGTAGAAAACTTGAGTCCAGATCCCGACCCTAGAATATTGTGTGGTTACTTATTTCGAAAATACTAAAACATCCGGTTTTTGCAATCAGGGTGATGTGGGGTGATTTTGAAAGAATGATGAAATTCCCAAAGTGTCATGTGTATCTCGAGGTTGTAAAAAACCTCCTATGATGATGTCACATTATTCTAGTTGTAAAACTTGGTTCCCAACCTCACTCTACTTATTTTCCCTTTTTCCATCCGTTAAATGTCATCAATATCATTATATCCACATTCTTTTGTGATGATCTTTGCTATTTCCTTACTCTTTCTTAATTTGGAGCTAAGTTTTGTTCTTTTGCATGCATCATTGGTCATTAGAGGGAAACCATGTGGTGATAAATATGGGAAAGATGATGAAAAGACGGGTCAAGTATTGATACAAGAGTCTCTTCCTTTAAGAGCTTAATGGTAATGGAAATTTTCCAGTTTGGGTAAAGTTGCTTAAAACAATGAAAGTATTCTTGACCAATTAGAACAAAGAAAGTTATACAGGAATTATGGAAGGTTTCTAATTCATTTTTCTGTTGGAAACATGAAAGTTCTCCTTGCAAAACATGGAAAATGAAATAAGAATTAATCACTTTTATATTAGGATCCTATAAGGTGTAGGTTATCCTTATTTGGTTTGGAAACAAGAAAGATTTCCTTGCAAGACATGGAATGTGATCCAATAACACTTTCCTATTAGGAGTATATTTTCCTTGTTTGGTTTGGACTTTTTTGACATATATAGGTATTTGTATGTAGTTCAAGGCATAGAAGGATCCAGGAGATCCAAGAATTCAAGGTAAAAGATGTAGACCTGGAGCTTGAAAATCAATACTCTCAAGAGACCAAGAGTTTGTTCTTGAGGTATAGCTTGTTAAACAACCTTTCGAAGAGTTTATTGTTGAAAGAATATTATAATCTTTGTTAGTTAATAAGATAATAAATGATGGAGCCTCGAGAGTTTTTTCTCGAGAGAGAATTATAATCTTGTTAGATAGTAAAGATCAAGAGTAAAAAAAGTTGTGTTTGAGAGTTACAATCCTTATAATAATATAGGGAACGTGTAACATCCATGAAAAATAGCTATTAGTTTTATAAGTGTAAATTTATTTTATGAAATACCTTAAAAAAATTGAGTTAAGCAAGACAATGTAGATGCGCAACAATAGAAAATCACGACAATGGAGACAAAAATGAAAGTGGATAAGAGCAACATAAGATTAGTTGTAGGTTGAATAAAAAAAATCACAACGATGTGGATAATAATCAACTATGGATAAGATCGAAGTGGATAAGATTGATTTGTGGATTAGATCAATAGTAGATATGATCGAAGAAGCACGAATATGCATAATCGAAAGTGGATAAGATTTATTGTAAATAAGATCGATTGTAGATATGATTGAATAAGCACGACAATGTAGATAAGATCAAAACTATGATTTTATCTTCTTCTTTATTTTTTTTGCATTTGCTAATAATCGTTTTGTATATCAAGCCTACATAAAACTTTGAAAATTATGTTTGTGTATCATATAAAATAAAATAATTGATTTTGCACAATTGATACACTATGAAGGTAATTTTGTACAATTGTTCCATGTGATACATTTTTTGAAATTAACAGTAAAATATTTCACAATTTTGAATTGCCAAAGAAACATTCTCCTGTAAATCTTATTTCTTCAATCATTCCATCTTCATCCCCGAATCTGAGAGGTTTTCAAAGCTGCAGAAGAGTTATCATGTTAAGCTGAAAATCAGCTATTGCCCAGAGCTGGAATTTTCTATGGACAAGGATTATTTTGGATTTTAATTTTTGGTGAATAAACCAAGGAAATTAATTCTTCATCACTTTCTTTTTGGTTTTGTATATTTTAGTGACCCCAATTATGATGAAAGCTTGTCATCAAATTGAGTTTTACTTGTTTGTAGAATATGGAAGCAACTACTTGAGCAGTGGATCTGGAATGCTTGATTTATTTTTTTCTTGAAGACTTTGAATAGATCTCCACATATCAAATGCATAACCAGTTTGTATTATGAATTCATTTTGTTGCCAGTTTCTCAAGTACAAAGTCTTACATTCCCATATGATGGATGTTGTTTCTAGCTGAGATTTCATGTTTGAGAGTTTGCGTATTTTGCTTTGTTATTGCTATTCTCTCTATTAGGTTGATCAGATGGGAGTGGTCAGAACATATGCCCATTTCGGCATAAAACAGAGGGGATACCATAAATTATAAATTTAAAATTTTTGCATGGTTGAAACCTTTTAAATCTAAATCCATTTTCTGTGTCAGATGAAATAGTAAGGTCACTAAATTCCAGGTGATAAAAAACAGAAGAAATTACTGCCATGAATTGAATAGACGGTTAAGATCGTTGATTAATTAACTATTGGAGCTGATTACTTCCATGAGTGAAATACAAATGTAGAAAACTGACATCAGTACAATTAAGATATGCCATTAATATTATACCCCCTAAGAACAAATCAATAAACTTAAGATTAAAAAACCCATCTCAAATGTTATCTCAAGTGATTTTGAAATGGTAGAAGAGTAAGTTATCTATTAGGTCGACCACCGAGGAGATGCCATAAATTATAAATTTAAAATTCTTGCATGGTTGAAACCTTTTAAATCTAAATCCATTTTCTGTGTCAGATGAAGTAGTAAGGTCACTAAATTCCAGGTGATCAAAAACAGAAGAAATTACTGCCATGAATTGAATAGACGATTAAGATGGTTGATTACTACAATTAACTATTGGAGCTGATTACTTCCATGGGTGATGTTCCGTAAGAGAGTGAAATACAGATGTAGAAAACTGACATCAGTACAATTAAGATATGACATTATGCCCCCTAAGAACAAATCAATAAACTTAAGATTAAAAAACCCATCTCAAATGTTGATTTTGTAATGGTAGAAGAGCAAGTCATCACAGGTGGCAAAGATTTCCAATAGTATTTCAAGGGTCAAACTCCTTTCAATGATTTATAAGTTGCTAATAGTTCCATTTGATCGCATACCTAGTATTTCCAACATTGAATGTCGATGAAAGTAAAATCATATCTTCAAATGTTTTGCACGCGAATAAATTTATAACACCGCACATATTCAGCTAGCAATAGTTTGTAGCATCAAAAATAATAAAATACCAGCAACAAGTCACAGTTTTTTTTCTCTGGAACTACATACTTAATTGCATAAGAAGCTTCAGTGAAATCAATAAATAACTAATAAATTATAAATCATGTTCAATAATTATTAAAAGAAGAATATAATTAGTAATACAATTCGTCTGACAATTTTTTATTTTTTTATTTAAAAAAAAAAAAAAAAAAACCTCCATAGTGGAGGGGCACCGTTGGAATGCCAGACCGTTATTACTTGTCAAAAAAATGAGTTACAATCAATACGGGGGTACATGACGACTTTACCCGTGACATAACCAAAACAAAATTGGGCCGCAGCCGAAAACCA
The DNA here is from genome assembly GCA_963556465.1 of Berberis vulgaris. NCBI lineage: Eukaryota > Viridiplantae > Streptophyta > Magnoliopsida > Ranunculales > Berberidaceae > Berberis > Berberis vulgaris. The sequence goes on from OY747126.1 coordinate 85,287,396, forward strand.
AAAAACATAAAAAATGTTCTGGTCCGACGTATCTACCACCGAGAGGGCCAGGGAAGTAGCCCAAAAAATCCAAAACTTGCCGCCAAACGTGTTGCTTGAGGCAAAGCCACCAAGGTGGAGCTTGTTGCCAATCTCCATAAATCTACTAGTATCAATCAGAGGCTCCGCAATTATAAGAATTCTGACTCTAACAACCATATTTTGTAACCTCCTCCTCGTGGCCTTATTACCAACCCCACGAGCATTCCAAAACATAAAATTTTCCATCATCTTAAGCGCGGGAGGAAGATTTACCCCTCTTTGTCGTACGACGCTTGCCCGGAAGGACCGCCGATTTGACTTTGTTCTGTTGATCCTTATCGGAGTGCGCCCCCAAGTTTATATCATTAATAGCATGTGATTTCGGCCCCAACTCCGATTCCGACGCAACCTCGTCACTATCATCTGCGGCGCTATCAAGTGTATTAGTGGTCATAGATTGTTTCTTTAGTCGCAAAACACGGTTCTCCTCAAACAGCTGGATGACGACCTCATACATCCCGTCCTCGTCGTTCCTTGCTGCTGCGGACATTGAAGAATTACCATTTACCGCGCTTGGCCATAACCTCTGTCAAACGTGCCATCACTGCCGAGTGCGCCGCGACATCCTCTACTTCCTGTATCATTCCACTCGATTTTGTTTGCGTCACTAAAGAATCACCAACGGCGAGCAAGTCACGCGCTGCCTGAGGTAGCACGTCCCTTGGGTCGGGGCCGTGGACTGGGGGGCAGTGCTCGGACGTGGGCTGAGGTCTGACAGCTGTCCTGCTCGAGTCATGGACGGGCTGGGGCCGTGATCAGGCTGGACCCGAGGAGTGCCCAGAGCCGTGGGCTGGCCGAGACCGTGATCTGACGCATGGCTTGGACTGGTGGTGAGCGCATTCTGTTTTGGGCCGTGAGCTGGCTCGGGCGAAGCCACTCCTGATTCCACTGCTAATGAAGCTCGTGTCTCTGATCCAGGATGCCCCAATTGAGCGTCCCCAGTGTCTTCGTGCGACCTTGCCACAATGTGATGTTCCGGGCAGATATCGTCATTTGGCATGTCGTCGGAAAGACCACTCTTGGCCCCTGAGATTATGTCATCTGTTGGCTGTGTCGGCTGTTCTTGAGTTCCAATAGCATTTGCAATCTCCGAAGTTGTATATCCCGCCTCTAAAAGGCATTCTTCCGTAGTTTCTGTAACCTGCTCAGCACTAACATGAACCATGTTCTCACTCTCCTCTGCCTCAATGTTTGCAGTGAGCGACTCAAATTTGTTTGACAACACCACCGTACCCGAATCCATGGCCACCGGCCTCTTCTCCCCAACTTCTTCATTAATCTTCTCCCCCTGACTATTCTTTGCGCCAGCTGGACCTGCTGCAGGATTGAGAGGCTTGACTTTTTTGATAACGGGGACATATTGTTGCTGGACAGTGTTGGGTTCAACCGTTGGCTTGGTCAGCTTCTCAATACCAAGATCCAGGGCTTTCCTACAAAACTCCTCTTGGTGCCCAATCAGAGAACAAAAATCACAGTATTTGAAACCAGGGTATTCTATCTTCTGCCAGAAACCCCTATTGTTGGCCCTGTCAATCCAAACTCGGGTTGGTAATTTCTCCGCCAAAGTCATCTCCACGCAAACACGGGCAAAGCCCAGGCGTGACAGGCAACGAGTATGATCATCCATTCGCAAAAAACCACCAAAAGAGTTCACAATTGCTTTTAAAATAGGGGGATGAAATAAATGTAAAGGTAAATTAGGCAACTCTACCCATAACGGCACCGAGATCGGGTCCTCCTTCAAACTGAAACCATCATGCCATCGAAAAGCTTTGAACCGAACTCCACGAATCAAAAAGGAGTCTCTCGACAGTACTTTCTTTGCTTCCTCCTCAGATTGAAGGCGGACTAACACGTGCCGTTGATTTAGTAAACCGAGTGAGAAATCGCCTAAAATGCCCCAAGTTCTGTGAATCGAATCTCGAATATCTGCTAAAGTTGGTCGATAACTGGAGAATTTTAGGACAATCACGTGTTTTTCCATGAAAGCTTCTCCACGGACTTCATCCGTGGCCGTGATTCCGATTGCGGGGCCCCCTCTTTGCGGAAACGGGTTCCTTCGACCGGAGTCTCCGCAGCGGCTTCCACCAAAATTTTTGCCAAAATCTGGGCGAAAGAGGGCTTAGAATCCCCATGACACGGTCCCGTGGGGGGAGGGGTGGAGGCTGGGGCCGTGCCCATCACATCCAGATCGGATGGCTGCTGTCGTCGGCTCACCCCGTACCTATCTCCCGTGCGCCAGCCATCGGGACCAGGCAGAGAGAAAGGTGACAAGACGATCTCGCGGCCGTGAAGCGTCCAAGCGGCGGCCGGTCGATCTCCAGGCAGATCTCGCGGCCTTGAAGCCGATCGATCTCGCGGCCTTGAAACGTCCAAGCGGCGGTCGGATCGAGCGGCCTGGATTGGTGGCGGGCTCAGTCGCAAATCGCTTTGTTGCTCAAGCCGTCACAGGCCGGCCGGTCTCGCGAAGCGACCTCCAAGCAGCTGCCGGTCCTAGCGGTCAGGATGGCGGCGGCTGCTGGTTCCCAGCCCTAGAAGAGCCCCTCGCGGCGGCTGTTCTCTCTGGTGTCGGCTGTTCTCTCGGCTGTTCTCTAACATGTTTTGACTCGACCTTAAGTGTAACAATTAGACAATGATTAGTATAAACTATGCAATCCTAGTAGAAAACTAAATGCCATTGACTTTGTCCCGGTTACAACCCAAAGCAACAGACTCGTGAATATTTCTTGTTGTGGTTGTACCAAGAAAGTGGGTTCAGTCTCCCCTCTTTTGGCAAACTAACAACGAAACCCAATTCATCCATCACCCTTTTCTCTTCTTCTTTTTCAGTCACAGAGTGAAACTCGATACAAAAAAACATCCCTTCTTCCTTCCTCCCCCGTCTTCCTCTTCTTCTTAAAATCAACATTCACATTTCAATATTAATTTTCATTTTATGATGTCAAAAATCCTATTACCATATTGATGATAGACTTATTTACTTCGTTCATTGCCCATGACATCTTCAATGGTGACAAAGTCGATGAAGTTGATATCTTTGAAACAAAATAAAGGACCTTCAGAGAAGTTATTAGACCACACATGTTTAGCTAAACCATCCTGTAGAAATTCTTTAATTAGCTTCCATGAGTGATGTTCCGTAAGAGAGTGAAATACAGATGTAGAAAACTGACATCAGTACAATTAAGATATGCCATTATGCCCCCTAAGAACAAATCAATAAACTTAAGATTTAAAAACCCATCTCAAATGTTATCTCAAGTGATTTTGTAATGGTAGAAGAGTAAGTTATCACAGGTGGCAAAGATTTCCAATAGTATTTCAAGGGTCAAACTCCTTTCAATGATTTATAAGTTGCTAATAGTTCCATTTGATCGCATACCTAGTATATCCAACATTGAATGTCAATGAAAGCAAAATCATATCTTCTAATATTTTGCATGCGAATAAATTTTAACACTGCCAGACTTTCAGCATATATGGGAGAGCGGCCAGGAAGAAGTAGGAAGAAATTTTGAATTTGATTCGATACAAACACCTGGACATGAAAATGCACATACTCAGCTAGCAAAAGTTTGTAGCATCAAAAATAATAATAATACCAGCAACAAGTCACAAGTTTTTTTTTTCTCTGGAACTGCATAACTAATTGCATAAGAAGCTTTGGTGAAATCAATAAATAACTAATAAATTATAAATCATGTTCAAGAATTATTAAAAGAAGAATATAATTGGTAATACAGTTAGTGTAACAATTAGACAATGATTAGTATAAACTATGCAATCCTAGTAGAAAACTATGCCATTACTTTGTCCCGGTTACAACCCAAAGCAACAGACTTGCGAATATTTCTTGTTATGGTTGTACCAAGAAAGGGGGTTCAATCTCCCGTCTCTTTTGGCAACCTAACAACGAAACCCAATTCATCCATCACCCTTTTCTCTTCTTCAGTCACAGAGTGAAACTCGATTAAAAAACCATCCCTTCTTCCTTCCTCCCCCAGTCTTCCTCTTCTTCTTAAAATCAACATTCACATTTCAATATTAATTTTCGTTTTATGATGTCAAAAATCCTATTACCATATTGATAATAGACTTATTTACTTCGTTCATTGCCCATAACATCTTCAATGGTGACAAAGTCGAACATCTTCAATGGTGACAAAGTCGATGCAGTTGATCTCTTTGAAACAAAATAACGGACCCTCAGAACAAAATATTCCTTTTTCTCGTGCTTTTCCACATTTTTCTTCAATTCTTTCCAGCATGAAATTGTATCAGCAACTATATAGTTGCTATAAATCCCCTGTTGCTCACATCTTCAATGGTGACAAAGTCGATGCACCATCCAAATCTCCAAGCTCCTTTTTCTCCTGCTTTTCCACGTTTTTCTTCAATTCTTTCCAGCATGAAATTGTATCAGCAACTATGATGGCTATAAATCCCCTGTTGCTCGCCCGCCACTATCTCTAAAGCTGTTACTTTAAAAGCCCATTCTTTAATTAGCACATAGCCAAGCTCAAGCCCATTCTTTAATTAGCACATAGCCAAGCTCTAAGACGGTTACAGCTACAGCGAAGTTATTAGACCACACATGTTTAGCTAAACCATCCTGTAGAAATTCAAGAAAAACAAATAATTAGATACTAAAAAAACATACATCATGCCACAACCTTAATAATAATACCAGCAACAAGTCACAATTTCTTCTCTGGAACTGCATAACTAATTGCATAAGAAGCTTCAATGAAATCAATAGATAAGTAACTAATAAATTATAAATCATGTTTAAGAATTATTAAAAGAAGAATATATTACTTAGTAACACAATTTGTGAGACCTTTTTTACATAGCATACAAATGTAATAAGACAATGATTAGTATAAACTATGCAGAAAACTAAATGCCCTTAACTTTGTTCCATGAGTGAGCTGTAGACTAGCAAAAGACTTATGAACATTCCTAAGTTCTTGTTTGTTTCTCCCTCTCCAAATTACAGCAGTTTTAGAGGCCCATTTGATACAGGTACTTAAGGAGATACTTGCATTAAAAAAAGGATGGCTCTGAGACACACATGCGAGCAAAGGTTATGCTACAAATCAGAAAACCAAGACGTAGTAGTATTGATGTGCAATTGGAAACATCTCTAAAATTATTAGGGTGTCTTTCAAATAGGAGAGATTTCCATTATTTTGCTTGTATCGTGGAGTTATAAGTCATGAGTGCAATAGTGAAAGATGAAGTGGTACGAGAGTTAAAGTACACAAATATCCCTATACATGTAAATTTTTTCATAATTTTTGGATTTTCACGAAAGTATCGAAATCTACAAAAAAAAATTAAATACTTCCATTATTTTGGTATTTTAAATTTCGCGATCCCAAAAAATAAAATATTTAGTGAAATTTTGTAATACTTAGCGAAAATCACAATCCTTGGTTGCAACATATTTTTTTCAATGTATAGAACAAGCAATAATAAAAATATAAAGAACAGAAAAGTTAAAAATAGTACCTCGTCCAATGATACAAAGAAAACACGGAGTAGTATTGATCGATGGTAAAATCCAATATCAACCATCGAAGACATCTATCTTCTTCATCCATACTAGTGTAGCTGAAAAGGATGCCCTGAATAAAAATCTAAAATCCCATCACATTTAAACAAAGAAAATATTGAAAAAAAAATCCATAGACAATAACATTATGCAGAAACTCGAAAATCCCAAAATCCCTAAACATCATAACATGCAGACCCTAACCCTAAAATGGGATAACCCGTAAAACAAAAACAAAAAAAACTATCATGCAGAAAGAATTTAGTACAGGCACACATAATTTATTTCAACAACAAAGCCCGAATCCCTCCTCCAAAACCCAAGCCCAACCTCCCTCACATCCCTCTCCAAAACCCAAGCCCAGCCCTCCCCTCCTCGCCCTCACCTCCTGTCTCATCTCGCTTCAGCAGTCTCCCAATTTGTTTGGGATTAAAAAGCAATCCATCCATCTTCCATCTGTGTGGGTTTTTATTTAAACTCTTGGCTAATTTCACACATCTCTCTCCCTCCCTCTTCTTTGGCCGATAGAATGCAATCGTAACTTTGCTCTATAACACTCTCATTCTCACTCAAAACCATTTCATTTTATTTCAAATGGCGGACACAGAAACCCTAGCAATGGCACAAGCACTAGTAAGGCGGGCATTAAACACATGTTCAGCGTGGTTGACATCCCAGTCACCTCTGTCGCCAACAGAGCAGTCTCTGTCGGCATCCGCTTCATCGCCTTCCACAACAAGCAATCCGCCGGTTACGCGGCCTCTGCGTACGGTTACCTCACTACGACGCCAGATCTGACCACCACTTTTGGGTAAAAGTGGGATTTTTAGACTGATAAACAAATAGAGATACTGACAGATTCAATAAAAGAATAGAAGATGCAAGAAGAGTCATTCACCGTGAGAGTCTCTCGCATTCTGATTGGATCATTTGCGGCAGCGATGAGGACTAGATCGGAGAGTCGACTAGTCACCAGAACAAACTCCCACAAGCGGAACTAGGTTCAAAATTAGGGTTTCAGCAAGAGAAGACAGATCGCTGCCAGATCTGAAGCAGCGAGCGAACGAAACGAATCGCTTCTTCTAACCCTCGAAGCAGCGAGAGAGATCTGAAGAGTGAAGAGTGAAGAGTGAAGAGCGTGTGAGTGAGAAGAGAGAGGAGCGAACAAGGCTTTTATTTCCTTTTCTGTTTTGGGGATTTTCGGGTAACCGACCCGACCCGACCCGAATCATTTAGGTTTTCTAAAAATACATAAAATAAGAATGATATATGCTTATGTGTACTTCAAAGAAATTTATATATACATATACATGCACGTTTCATCTTGAGAATGTATTTATTCCCTATTAATTGCTAAAAAGTGTGAATAAGGTAATACCGTAATAGACATGACTTAGTCGATCCATATAACAATAGACAACAAGGCAAGTACTCAAACGTGTAATAAAATATCATATCATACCATATAAACGAGGGTTTCCATAAATTGGGTTCCTAATCAATTGTAAATTAAGCTAAGTGATGTATGGAAAGGGTACAATGGGGCTTTCATAGAGAGATGAGTTTTGAGGATGATGAAATTATATTTGCAACCCTAGAGTTTAAGGTTTTACGAGACAAAGCGCCAACTGTATGAGGCACACAAGGTGCTCCAGAGACAAGGTTTGCACAGGCATGCGCCTAGAGGAACATGCACCTAAAAAGGAGATGGAATTGCGTCTCACGCAATATTACCAGGTGTCAGTTGATTTGTGTTATGACTAGAGCTCGCAATGATCTGATTTTAACCAACGAATCAATCAATTCCTAAATTTTGAGATCTTTATAACAAAACCAAGGTCATCGGATCAGGATAAGAAGATCCAAAAATTTATGCAGTCCCTCGACTTGACATGGGCTTCAAAGAGGTTCACGAATCAGTTTTCTTCTTACAAATGGGTTATTTTGTAATGAGGCTATGGATAATGAGGCTATTTTCAATAGTAATGAGGCTATCTTCAACAGTAATGAGGCTATGAAGAATAATTTTAGGGAGCCTGCTCGCTGTCCGGACCCTCCCAGGCATGTGCCAGAAGGAGGATACCCTTAAGCGATTAACCTCAACTCCTTAACCTCTCCTCTCCTGCGCCTCCTCCCTCCACTGCTTAAGCGCCTCCTCTGGCAACAAATACCCTCCCTGCTCCTCCACTGAAGCAGTTCGCCTACTTAACTTGAATAGGTCTGCCCCCGGAGATGCATGAAGGAATGTGATGCGATTCGCACAAGAACTTGTGATCGATTTATGATCTTTGGCTGGAAATATTTGTGCTTGTCTTCTTGAAGATGAAATCTCATTTCTACAATCAGGGAGTTCTTCGTCATATTCTTCTTCTCCTCCTCCAGCTAGCCCACACCCTTCCCAATTTTCCATTATTGAGGGAGGGCCTTGAAAACAGGGTAATCCTGAGCAGAGAACTGACAGGAGGGCCTTGAAATTGAGGGAGAAACAGAGATGGGGTGTCTGAGATTTGAAGGGTTGTTGCCTTGCATCAAAGCAGCATGAAGAGCTCTGACCACAGCTTTGGAAATGGCAGCTTGAATTTCTTGCTTATTGACTTCATTGTTGTTGTTGTTGTTAAGAATTTGAGCAGAAGCAGCAGCAATAGACATGAATGGAGGGAGAAGCAACAAAGCATATATGATTGAGTCAAAGAAGAGAAGAAAAATTAAAGGGATCGATTTGATTTGTAGAGAAGAAGATCATATCTTGAAGAGAATTTAGGGAGCAAAAAAAAACACAATTAAAATAGCGAAATGTGTCACGTGGCAAACACCCTCTTTCTGGCACGTGCCAGGGAGGGTCCGGACAGCGAGCGGGCTCCCTAGAATTACTCGGATAATGCCTTATTTGTAGGCTTTCTTTGTAATGAGGCTATGGATAATGGTAGTGGAGATCTAGATTGCTCTCTTCAACAGGAATGAGGCTATGGATAATGCTTTCTTTGTCCATGTACGAGGTTGTGGGTTATGCCCAGGCAAAGTGGTTTTTGATAATTGTGTCTGATATCATGCATGGCATAACTTGTGCCATGAAAACTGGTCAACCATCACAACTGACTTGTAGATGTTAGTTGGAATCTAATCTTTTTAAGGTGTGGTTCCCCATGTTTGCTTATCTCCGTTGTAATTCAGTTTTATTGGTTTCTATTGACTAATAGATAAGTTGTTAGATAGTATGGTCAAAGATGGTTAGTCATATTGTTAGACAGTTGGTTAGTCAGGTTGTTATTGTTAGAGCATTTGTTTTGACAGCTACACATCATTTGAGTTGTCTATATAAGCATTACAGATTGTACATCTTTTGCATTATGAAATGAAATAGATCTTTTCATAAACTTACTTTAGATTCTAACATGGTATCAGGGCACAGATTGTAACTCATTCTTTCTCTAGTTTCTTCTTCTCCTTCATTTTCAGTTTTCAAGACGTATCAATGGCAGATTTATCATCCAATGCTACATCACTCATGAACTCTGCCATGACAGAGTCAAAACCAGTAATGTTCACTCATTCATTGTCTGTAAAATTGAATGAGCACAACTACTCGTTGTGAAAACAACAAGTGTTAGCAACGATTAAAGGGCATAAACTTCAGAAGTTCATTGAGAACACCTCACTTCCGTCAAGATTTCTTTCCATGGAAGATCAAACAAACAACAGAGTTAATCCTGAATATATCTCAATCGGGAACAGCAAGACCAACTTCTGTTCTCATGGCTTCTTTCTTCCATGACTGAATCTCTGCTTACAGATCATTGTACTCCATATATTCATAGTCTCATGTCATCCGTTCCTTATCATGGAGAGGAAAAACTGTTTGTTGGTGATGGTTTGGCTTTACCAATTGAGAACATTGGTCAGTCTTTTATTCAGTCCTCTAATTCTTCAAAACTTTTACATCTTCAGAATGTTCTTCAGGTTCCTAAGTTAACTAAGAATTTGTTAAGTGTTTCTCAGTTTGCAAGAGATAATAGTGTCTACTTTGAGTTTCATCCTGACCTCTATTTTGTCAAGGATCAGGTCACTCATCGAGTTCTATTGGAAGGGAAGCTTAACAAAGGACTCTATGTTTTTCCATCCATGTTGTTTACCGAGTCAAAACCTGAGTCTCTCATTGCAGAATCTCTCAGTGTTTCTCCCAGTATTCCAGATCATAGTCCTTTTTAGGTTCCCAGTTCATCTCAGCATTCCAGTCTTTCAGCATTTCAAGTCAGTAATTCATCTCAGCATTCTCTGCCTTCCAGTCAGTATTCCAGCATTCCTGTCAGCATTCAAAGTAATTCAGTTACTAGTCTTTCTTCTTCTTCTTCCAGTCATTATCAGCATTCTCAGCATTCTCCGCCTTCTCAGCATTCTCAGCAATTTCAGCATTATCAACATTCCAGCATCAGTCAGTCAATTAGCATTCCAGCATTCCCAATCAGTCCGCATTCCAGCATCCTCAGTCAGCATTCCAAACCAGTCAGTCATCATTCCAGCATCAGTCAGCCTTCCAGCATTCCAGCATTTCTGTCAGTCAACATTCCAGCATCCTCAGTCAGTCAGTTCACAATCCAGCTTTCCTAGCCAGTTAGTCAGTATTTCAGCATCAAGTCAGTCAGCATTTCAGCTTTCCAAGCCCGATAGTCAGCATTCCAATATTTCAAGTCAGTCAGTCAGCATTTCAGCATCAGTCAGCAATTCAGCATTCCCAATCAGTCAGCATTCCTGCTTTCCCAGTATCCCCGTCCATCAAACTGCTTCTGTTTCAGTTAATCATACTAACTCAAGTAGTCTGTTTCCTCATAATACCTCTATGTCTTCTTCTCCTTTATTTCTTTGGCATGCTCGATTGGGTCATCCATCATTCTCTCTTGTGCAGAAAGTTCTTACCAGATGTAATATGTTTGTTCCCAATACGATCAATCAGGAGTTTTGTTCCTCTTGTTGTTTAGGAAAAATACACAAACTCCATTTTTCTAGTTCTTCTACTGTGTATACAAAATTTTTAGAACTGATTCATACTGATCTATGGGGTCCTGCTTCTATGCTGTCTTCATCTGGTTCTAAGTACTACATACACTTTATTGATGTTTTTAGTCACTTCACTTGGGTTTTTCTTTTACATAACAAATCTGAAGCTTTTTCAACATTTCTTTAGTTCAAAGCTCAAGTTGAATTAGATTTTGGCCTCCCTATTAAATGTATTCAGTCTGATTGGAGAGGGGAGTATCGATCTTTTTCAAAGTATCTAGCTCAACATGGCATTGGTCATCGCCTTGCTTGCCCAACTACACATCAGCAAAATGGTATTGCTGAAAGAAAGCATAGGCACATTATAGAGTATGCACTTACCATGCTTGCTCATGCTTCACTTCTAATGAAGTTCTGGGATGATGCAGTCCAAACATCTGTTTTCTTCTAAATAGAGTTCCCTCGGTTGCCTTTAAGGGTCTTTCGCCGTATGAAATTCTCTACCACAAAGTTCCTGATAGTACACTAAAAGTTTTTGGTTGTTCATGTTTTCCTAACACCCGACCTTATAATTCCACCAAACTTCAATTTAGATTAGTTGAATGTGTTTTTCTTGGTTATAGTCTTCAGCATAAAAGCTACAAATGCTTGTCATCTACTGGTCGGTTGTATATCTCTCGAGATGTTCTGTTCAATGAAACTACTTTTCCTTATACAAAATGGCATACTCTCTCTTCTTCCTCACTTCCTATTGTTCATGATACTTCTCCTGCTGTTATTCCTGTTCCTATTAACTTTACTGACACTAGGCCATTCATTTCTGGTAATACTCCTTCCTCTAGCTCAGTGGTCCCGTCTTTTCATCCTGCTCCTAGTCCTGTTTCTATTACTAGTCTTGTTCATGCTACTAGTCCTATTCCTGATATTAGTCCTATTCCTATGCCCAATTTTAGTGATAGTCCTGTTACTAGTGTTGCTCCTCTGCCTATTTCTAGTGTTACTCCTGGTCATCCAATGGTCACTCGGTCCAAGGCTGGTATTTACAAGCCCAAGGTCTATATTGCTTTAACTACACCTTCTAGTCTGCAGGAGGCTTTGGAGACACCTCATTGGCTCTCTGCAATGCAGGATGAATATATGGCTTTACTGAGAAATCATACATGGTCACTGGTGGACCTTCCTCAGGATCGTTCTATAGTTGGTTGTCGTTGGCTATTCAAAGTTAAACAAAATTCTGATGGCACAATGCACAGATATAAAGCCCGTTTAGTGGCTAGAGGGTTTCAACAAGTTGTTGGCTTTGATTATGCAGAGACTTTTAGTCCGGTTGTTAAGTCTACTACAATCCGAGTTTTACTCACAATGGCAGTCACATATGGATGGTCTGTATTTCAGCTAGATGTCAACAATGCTTTCTTGAATGGAGATCTCTCAGAAGAAGTCTACATGATGCAAGCTCCTGATTTTATTGATGCTTCACGACCCAAGGTTGTTTGCAAGCTTCATAAGGCTCTATATGGTCTAAAGCAGGCTCCTCGAGCTTGGTTTGATAAACTCAGACATACACTTCTTCTGCTTGGTTTTGTTTCCACCAAGTCTGATTCTTCTCTTTTTATTCGACATTCTCCATCTCCTATTTTTCTTCTAGTATATGTCGATGACATTCTCATCACTAGTGCTGATTCTCAGGCTGTTTCTCAGATCATTCATCAGCTCAATGCTAGATTCTCTTTGAAGGATTTGGGTTATGTTCATTTCTTTCTTGGGATTCAAGTTTAGCATACTACAACTGGCCTCTCAGTCCAAATACATCTCTGATCTCTTGTGTCGTGCTAAGATGCAGTATGCTAATGGCTTATCCACTCCTATGAGTGGGGGTGAGAAATTGTTTGCTATGGGTAGTGATCCAGTCCAAGATGTTCAATTGTATCGTAGTATTGTTGGTGCATTGCAGTATGTTACAATCACTCGGCCTGAAATAGCATATTCTGTGAATCGTGTTTGTCAATTCCTGCAGAATCCACTTGAATCACATTGGCGAGTGGTAAAAAGAATCTTACGGTATCTCAAGGCTACACCCACTTTTGGACTTCACATTGTTCCTACTCCTTCTTTTCAACTAACTGGTTATTGCGATGCTGATTGGGCTTCTGGCCCTAATGATAGAAGGTCTACATCTGGATATTGTGTTTATTTAGGTGTTAATCTTGTGTCTTGGTCATCTAAGAAGCAGAGTAATGTCTCCAGAAGTAGTACTGAAGCTGAGTATAGGAGTCTTGCTTCAGTTACAGCTGAGCTCACTTGGTTGCAATCCCTCTTTCATGAACTACAAATTGGTTGTTCCTTTCCTACTATCTGGTGTGACAACAAGAGTATTGTTCTGCTTAGTGCCAACCCTATTCTTCATTCTAGGATCAAGCATATTGAGATTGACATTTATTTTGTGCGTGAGAAGGTGGCTCGCAAGCTCATTCAGGTTCATCATATTTCAGCTTCTAGTCAAGTTGCTGATGTTTTCACTAAGGCTCTTGGTAAATCCAGGTTCCTATTGCTACGTAACAAACTCAATGTAGTTGATGTCTGTACCCTTCGTTTGAGGGGGGATGTTAAGGATACTTAGTCATTAGCAAAGCAATGGCTAATAGATAGGTTGTTAGATAGTATGGTCAAAGATGGTTAGTCATGTTGTTAGACAGTTGGTTAGTCAGGTTGTTATTGTTAGAGCATTTGTTTTGACAGCTAAACATCATTTGAGGTTTCTATATAAGCATTACAGATTGTACATCTTTTGCATCATGAAATGAAATAGATCTTTTCATAAACTTACTTTAGATTCTAACAGCTTCTTCAATTAAAAAGTTGTAAAGATCCTTCGACTGATTAACATGTTTTTTGTCTCTTGAGAATAAAAAGCGAGAATTCTATTCTAGGATTTCTTACTTATATTTGGAATGAGACTATCATCATAGAATAGTTGAATCATCTTCAATATATGTTGTCTAAAACAACTTAGTTTTGTTTCACTCACTCGAAAGGTCCTCAAATGGTTGCATGTTAGTTTGCACCAAATTCAAATATTGGACCTTAACTGTTACAGAGAGCAGGTTGTTGTTCTCTACAAAATTGTTTCTATAACTGGTTGAACACTATTTTAATGAAATTTTCTGTATATTTATAGGAAGTCTTAGATTATTCACACGTTCCTGGACAAGCTGTGCTTCATCGTGGTCGCCACAGGCATGGTGTCAAGCCCACAACATCTGGACATAGAATCAACTTGCTCCTATGGTGCAGAAGGTACTGCTGTGCCATACATCTTTTCACTGTTGCTGTTATACGGATCACTATACCAGCCTTTTGTTTTAGTACCCATTTTGCCCCATCTTTAGCTCACTTCTATGAGAGATGCATCTCAATACTGAACATCTGCAAGTCAACTTTATTGATGGCCAGCTGTCATGAATCCATTGAACCGATTTTGTTTGTTTACTTGTTTCGTGTTTAAGTTGTTGACACCTATCTTGGTCCAAAATCAAATATTTAAACTGCACATTCTGACAATGCAATGATCAGGGCCAGTTCCAGAACATTGATTCTATGCTCCATGTTTGCATCAGGCTTGACATTGCTTTTTTCTCAATATGCAGTCTGGCTGATGCGTCACTATTATGTATTAACTATTAATGATAAATTTTCTGAAAAATTCTAGAGAGAAATAGATTCATCTTCATTTGAGCTTGAAGGTTTAGATGTAGAATGCTCTAGAACTCAATAACACTGAGGTAGTATTTGTAGGGGCATTTTAGTTCCATTGACCCACCTGAACTTTCTATCACTTTGTTCTTGTTCTCCTAGTGATACAGTTCGTATTGTAACAACCATTTTGTTACATTGATCTATGTGGATTTTCATGGAGTTGTATGAATTTGCATCTTGTTTGTGCTGATGTTGCATGATTTTGTACGAAATCAAAGAAAACAAGTTGGCAATGCTAACATTTTGTTGATACTTGCAATATCAGAAGTTGATCCCTGATTGTTATTTGGTATTGTTGAAGAGGCAGAGCTTGCAATGGAGGATGGTCCAACCCATTGTCTCGTCCAGTAGAAGGCATTGAAGCTGTTTAAGAAGAAAAAGTTCAACCCGCCTCTATTCTCCACAGGTAACCTGATTGTGAGATTCTACTATATGCTTGAATCTTTGTAAAAAATATAATTATTACTAATTTTTTTTTGTCTGGAGGATTTAGTTGGTTATGCTCTTTATTGCTATCTTATGTATTGACTTGAGATCAACTTTAAACAACTTTGTAGATGCCTTTTGTTCAGAAGTTTGCCGAAGCCTTTTCCTTTTTTTTCTTTTGCTAATAAATGCTCTCTCGGTTTCCATTCATTGTATATCGTTTGATGCGGGGTATGGTTTTCTCATGTCTGCTAACAAGTAACAACTATAAAACTTTACTTAGGGCCTGTTTGGTTGGTCGTCTTCCAAGGTAATTGGAATCCAATTCCCATATTATTGCACTTTTCTGGCCTTTGGTTGGACATGTTAAACGCTAAACTGGTTTCTGCACATGAAAGGGAATTACGCCCTAATTTCTAGTAATACCCATTTTCTCAAAATCAAGTTTGATAATAGTTGATCTCTTTCTGATTGATTCTGCATATTTTGTCAATGAGAATCTTCATCTTGTGTTGGAGATGAAGACTCTGTGATTGGTCCTCCTTCCCCAATTATAATGCTAATGTACATCCTCAAAATTCAAGTACCTACTTTGTTCTAGCTGAAATTCATCAATGTTAATGAGTTTTTTGAAATTAAATCCGTACTTATTTTATTTCATTTTTCCATGGAAAAATGTTGATAACCAACCAAACAACATAGGACTTCATGGTATTGGTTATTTTTCCTTAACATTTGAAGATCATTTAATCGACCGTATTGCCCATTTTCCTTGCATCATTGGTCAATGTGATCAATGGACACAAGTTGCTGTTACGAAAACCAGAAAGGGGATGAAACACATAAAAATTTAGAAACAGATGTTTCGATATTGCGCAAGTAATCACCTTTAAAGGTGAGTTCTACAAGATTCATTTCCCTGCATTAATACCAATGATTGCTTAATGAAATGGATCACAACTTTGCACAAGCCATGAAGATTATGTGCAACACGTTAGTTTTAAAGTTTCAATTTTTTTCGCAGTTCAATTCTGAGAGGTTGCTAATGCTGCAGAAGAGTTACCTTATTAAGCTGAAAATCAGCTATTTCCCAGAGCTGGAATTCTCCATGGACAAGGATTATTTTGGATTTTAACCTTTGGTCTATAACCAAGGAAATTATTTTTTCATCACTTTCTTTTTGGTTTTGTTTTGTTTATTTAAGTGTGTTCCACATGTCAAATGCATAACCAGTTTGTATCATGAATTCATTTTGTTGTAAGTTTCTCAAGTACAAAGTTTACATTCCCATATAATTGATGTCGTTCCATGAATGGAATGAGTGGTTTGGTATTGTAACTTTTATCTTTTTCAATTCATTTCTTGGGCAAAGTAAGTGTATTTATGGTGATATATGCATAGACCAGTTGTAAATTTCAAAAGGTTTACCCAAAAAAATCATATCGTGCCAACGGCACGGGGGATATACTAGTCTATCTTACAAAACAGGTCGTTGTTTAGGTTGGCGATAAAAGACGACCGAAATTTATCTAAATATAAGAATATAATAGATCACATAGAATTAAAAATACTAAGAGTGTATGGGTTCGATTCTCATACACAATATTTTTTTATGTTTATATATTTTTCTTCGTGGTGGTGTTGAAAACTCAAGGGTGATAATATTTTGACAAGTTTTGGCACGAAAAATACCTTAGTCTATATTACAAAATAGGATAGTGTTTGAGGTGGAAGATAAAAGATGATTGAAATTTATCATATTCAACATTTTGATATTTATTTATCATGTTAAAACTTTTATCGTGCCAATGACACAGAGAATACCCTAGTCTATATTAGAAAACATGATAGTTTTGAGGTTAGAGATAAAAGACGGCTCAGATTTATCTAAATATAATAATCTAACAGATCACATAGTACTTAAAACACCAAGAGTGCATTGATTCAATTCTCATACCCAATATTTTGATATTTATTTATTTTTCTTTAATTGTTGATGGTGGTGATTAGGCATGTAAGTATGAATGATGAAAAGTTAAGGGTGATCATGTTTTGTCAAGTTTTTAATTTTTATCGTGCCAACGACACAAAGAATACTCTAGTCTATCTTACAAATCAATGGTGTTTTAAGTGGGAGAAGGTGTTTAAAGAGGGAGGAGGACCCCTCAGGCAGCAAACCAGGCTGGAAGACCCAAGCTAGCAAAAATTACTCCTTGTAGATTGATAAGGGGTGATAAGTCACCCAATTTCAATGACTCAATGCATATGCACTACATTCTAACAACATTTATGGGACACTGATCTTTCTTTTCTTTTCTTTTTTTCTTTTTTTTTTTTTTGGATTTGTTTGGTGAAATAGTTTCCTACTTTTCTTTTTCATTGCTTTCTTTCCATCTTGATTATAGCTTTTAACTTTATATTATTTATTCCAAACCTGAATAAGTGGTGGACAGGGAATCCACAACTTTAACAAAAGCAAACCAGAACGCACTAGAAAAATGTAATGGAAGCTTCAATGATTCCTTGCTTCAGTGCTTCATATACATTACTTAATTGAGGAATCACCCACTTATTCACTTTTTGACCGACTTCCCAGTCCACTGCACCATAAAAGAAACAAATGCAAAATAAACAAGAACCATCCTACTTCCTCATTTCATCCCTCTTCAAATTAGGCGCAATAAAAAAAAGAACAGTATTGAATCATAGAGCAACAAACAAAATTTGGCCATTTACCTCTTGTCGTTCCTCTAGTTCTTGTGCAAAGATAAGCTCAACTGATCAGCTGGACTACCCCCTTTGATCCCTGTAGATCCACGCACGCTATTATTCAGGTAAATTCAAAAAACCCCTACATTTTCTGTATCTTAAACATTGCATTTTATTCTTCCTAGGATATATTCATAGAAAGTTTAGGTGTTCTTATTACAATAAGCTTTCCCTTGTTCCATTTTCTTTCTTTTTTCCATGGAGCTAGTGATGCTTAGTTGTGTCAACATAATCTGATCCTTAATCTCCAATTACCTGAGTGAGTGTTTTCTTTATGCAGATGGAGATGGCAAATCAAGTGGTAGTCTCTCCACTCCTTCAACTTGTGTCTGACAAGCTCGCCAAGTTAATGGAGAAGGACTTTGGTGTAGCATGGGGTGTCCAGAAACAAATGAAGAAGCTTTCAAAAACTGTGTCTAAAATCAAATATGTCCTTGTTGATGCTGAGAGGAAGCAAGTCACTGATTTGGAGATTCGAAATTGGCTACAGGAACTAAAGGATGTTTCGTATGCGGCTGATGATGTTTTTGAGAAGTGGGAATATGAAGGTCTGCTACAAGTATTCCCAGAAATGAGCAACAACCACAGCCTTATCACTGATTCTCTCGAAGAGCTCATGGAGAGCTTTGAAGATATTGCCAAAGAAAGTCGTGAGTTTGATTTGCGAAAGGGCGTTGTAGAAACTAGTTATCTCGTATCTGATCAACAAATCTGTTCAGGTCGAGAAACTGGTTCTGTCTTAACTGAACAAGTTTTTGGGAGAGAAAAAGATAAACAAGAATTGGTGAGCCTATTATTGGATCAACATCGTTGCCAACCAAGCCATCCAAGAGGTCAGATGCCATTGCTTAACAAGGCGAACAGTCCGAATGACATATCTGTCTATCCCATACTTGGTATTGGTGGACTCGGGAAGACAACTCTAGCACAGTTGGTGTACAATGATGAGCGGGTAGAAAAGCACTTTGATGTTAGATCTTGGGTTTGTGTATCAGATGATTTTGATGTCAAACGTCTTATGGGAGCAATCATAGATTCTCTCTCAAAAACTGCTTGTGCTTTTGAAGATATGGATCATCTACAGCGACAACTTCAAGAGAAGCTGCGTGGAAAGAGATATTTGCTTGTTTTAGACGATGTTTGGGAAGACGATCAAGGTAAATGGAACAAACTCAAGGGCACATTGGCATGTGGACGGGAAGGTAGTCGTGTTATTGTGACCACTCGTCTTAAAAATGTTGCATTCATCACTGGCACACTTCCACATCACCATCTAAAACCTTTGTCCGAAGATGATTGTTGGTCTTTATTCAAAGAACGTGCATTTGGATCGGAAGAGAATGAGAGGTCGGACTTGATGAAAATTGGCAAGAAAATTGTGGAGAAGTGCAAAGGTGTACCATTAGCTGCAAAGGCTTTAGGAGCGTCATTACGCTTCAAGAGAGAGCCACGTCAGTGGTTAAATGTGAAAAACAGTGAAATTTGGCAATTGCCAGAAAATGGCATTTTGCCTGCGTTACGATTGAGCTATAATCATTTGTCACCACAACTGAGGCAATGTTTTGCTTATTGCGCAATATACAAAAAAGATCATGAAATTGATAGAAAAGAATTGATTTCTTTGTGGATAGCAAATGGTTTTGTGCAATCGAGAGGAAGCATGCAGAGGTTGGAAGATGTTGGGAATGAGATTTTCGAGGCATTGCTATGGAGGTCTTTCTTTCAAGACATAAAAATATATGAATATGAAGATATAACAACATGTAAGATGCACGACCTTGTGCATGATCTAGCTTGTGATGTAGCAGGAAATGAATGTTCTATTGTGGATGGTGGAAGCACAAAGAATATTACTAGAAGAACTCGTCACTTATCGCAATTTAACAGCACCGAAACACCACACTTCTCAGTTGAGCTCCTAGCAAACTATCCTCCATCTTTGCGTTCCCTTTTAATAAGGGAACGTTCACCAATTTTAATAGGAAACCGTTTGCTATTTGAGGAGAGTCAAATAATCTTCTCACATCTTATCTGCTTACGGGCGTTGGACTTGAGTGGGACATGGGACTTCAATAGGACATGGACTACAGTGCTGCCAAACAATATAGGTGACATGAAACACCTCAGGTATCTCAACCTTTCTTCCAATCCTATCACATCCTTGCCTGAATCTATTTGTAAGCTAATAAATCTGGAGACATTGAACCTTAAACGGTGTCGGGAACTTGTGACATTACCAACAGGCATGAGTAAAATGAGTAGGCTTAGACACTTAGATAATAGTGGATGTTTTAACCTAACCAAAATGCCAATTGGGATAGGAAAACTAACTTGTCTTCAAACCTTAAGTAGTTTTGTTGTGGGGTTGGAGAGTGGTGGTGGTATTAATGAGTTGGGAGGGTTGAACAACGTTGAAGGAGCTTTAGCAATAACTGAGCTTGACAATGTGAGAAATCCAATGGATGCTAAAGCAGCCAATTTGTGGCAAAAAGAAAATCTTTGCTCCCTGAGGTTGTCGTGGTGGAATTATAATTATGATGATGTGTTCTGGGAGTCGTATGTGGGCACTGACAGTGCAACAACAACAGAGGTAATGAAAGGCCTCCAACCTCCTCCCAATTTAACACGGTTTGTTGTCAACAACTACAATGGGGTGAGCTTCCCGAGTTTGTTGCTTCCCAAATTAGTTAAGATGGAGCTATCCAATTGCATTTCGTTGAAATTCATTGATGAAGGAGGTGATGCACTTGCAGCAGGAGGGTTCATGTCGCTTGAGGAACTTCACTTGGATGACATGCCTGAGTTGGAGGGATGGTCATCATCGTCTCAAACAGGTGGAGGTGAAGGTGACCAACAACAAGCAGCAGCAGCAGAAGCAGAAGCAGGAAAGGTAGTTATCCCTAAAAGAAGATTATTAACCAGGGCAACACCTGTCACTATTAAGTCGCAATCGTCATTGTCCTCATCTCAACAACAAGCAGTAGAAGAAGAAGAAGCCGCAAAGCTACTATTCCCTTACCTTAAAATATTGAGCCTTAAATGTTGCCCTAAACTGACAAGTATCCCATTGCCATCCACTGTTGAGTCTGTAAAGTTGGAGTGTTGTAATCAAAGTGTACTGGGACAGCTGAAAAACCTCCCTCGACTTTCTTACCTTCGAATTATGGGGTTTCGTGATTTGGATAGTTTCCCACAAGGTATGCTACTAAACCTTACTGCTCTCCAGAAATTGGAAATCGAATATTTTGGCACCGTTGAAGCTCTGCCAGAGGGATTGATGAACCTATCATGCCTCAGATCACTTCGTATTCACGGGTGTCATTGCTTGAAGCAATTGCCTAAGTTGAACATGAGTTGTCTTGTTGACCTGCATGTCAGTTATTGCTCAGAGCTGGAATTCAACATGGAGGAGGATTTTCAGAATTTGGTTGCTCTTCAAAAGTTAACCTTACGCTTCTTACCCAAGTTGGCACTTTTTCCAGAGGGGATCAAACAAGCTGTGATGCTTGAACATTTATCTATCATGGACTGTTCAAAAGAAGAAGTGATGGACTTGCCAGAATGGATTGGTACTCTAACATCGCTCGAGAGTTTGGTGATTCAAGATTGGAGATTCAAGAACAGGAAAGTGCTGCCAGAATGGATAAAACACCTCACTGCTCTGAGGGAACTGTCAATTCACGGATGTGATGCTGAATTGGCGAGAAGATGCGAGAGGGACACTGGAGCAGACTGGTCCAAGATTGCCCATGTTCCACATATTAGCATCAGTAGAAAAAGGATCTAAAAGAGCTGAAAGGTACTATCAGTTTAAATTACAGTTTCTTCCATGTATTTATGTTCGTATTTCTAAATACACTTCTGCATAACTCACTCACCTTACTGTGTTCAAAGAAGGGTCATTTCCTTGCATTAATATCCATGCTTGTGTTAATGATATGGATTACAACTTCACATAATTGCCCCACTATAACTTCCCAAATTATGGTGTTTAACTTGCAGGTCATTGGTTCATTTAAATTGAAACCAAGCAAAATGTGAAGCAGTGGGACACTTTCACGCCTAAAAACCAAAGTAGCGGGGCATCACTTTCACTTGTGGATCCCAAGGTAACAGAAATGAGGGTATATATAAATATTTAATTTTGAAGTTATCAAAATATTTTACTAAGTCATCTATAGTTAATACAAGAATTTGTTCTAAATTAGTTTTCATTTATTATCAATAAATTTAGAAACACCATTTCAATAGTTGGTTATTGTTGAATCTGTTGGTTAATTAAAATATTTTTTTAGAAGTAGTTGCAATTTAAATGAACAATATATACCTTTAGTTTCATAAATTTGTTGCCAACTTTTGTTGTTCCTCACTTCCTCCTCTTACGAAGATCGATTGAATCATCCTCTATCTGTTTGTTTCATTATTTCATTAAAGAATATGCAAGTATCAATGATCATTACTCTATTTTATTTTTTCTGCGTTTCACAAGTGCTATTAGGTTTATAAGCATTTCGTTATTTATGTCTTCATGATGATATTGATCAGTAGTTGCATGGAGTGGCATTACTTGAATAGATGTTTCCATTATTTTCCCTCTCTCTCTAAGGCTCCCTCTCACAAACATTACTGCCACTACATTGCATAGAACTTATATAATATAAAAAGTAATATGGTACCTGATTGCCAACTCCTACTGAGGTGAAAACCTTAGATATGAATACAAATTAGTAAATACTTGAACCACCAAAAAAAGATTACTAGCACAAAGTAATTAGTAAAAGTGGAATAAAAAGGGCTACAAATCAAATGGACAACGACAAAATGGTAAATTTTATTATCGCTAAATTTATACATAAATATCAACTAAAAAGATTTGTATATTTTAAACTACAATTTTGTAAAACAACAGTTGAAAAAGCTAACATTGTCGTAAATATAAACCAGCTAAGTGCCTGAGGAGGTTTGGTAATCAACAAGGTCAATTTTACTCCCTTTTCTTATTCTTTACCACTTTTCTTATTTTTCTTTTCTTTTTCTATTTTCATAGTGTTATCTCTTCTTCCCTATGTCAATTGTCAAACCTTAGTTTCCCATTACACTCAAATACGATGATCTATATGGTTGTAAGGCTTAACCATCGTATATTTATAGTATTTTGTTGGCGAGTATTTTCACTATGGCTCATATTTCATTATCATTTATACTTATGTTTTCTTTTTCCTTTTTTTCATGTTAGTTATTTCAAGATACAACCCCAGACTCGTGTGATGGGAAAATATGAGGATTTATGGGTAACCATGAAACAAAGTTCGCGGGTATGTTTTATCAATTTATTTCACCAAACCATAGTAGTACATTCTAAACAAGTTTTGGATGGAAATCATTTCTTAAATCGATTGCTTCCACGAGTTGTTCATTGTCCAACCCAACTATACCAAATCTACAGCCATCGCGGGTTTGTAAGATCATTTCCCTTTCTGCAATTTTTGATGTACTTACATTTTCTTTTAGTTAATAATATATTGTTATTAACATTTTCTAAGTGGCCAAATATATATTGGACAATAGTATTAACAAACAGGTACACAGAGTATCCACATCTTATGCGAATCACATACTCAACAACATTAAAACTAAAGACGGGTGGTTTCTAATCGAAATATTATTGTTTGAAGTTGGCATTTTCAGTATCTGAAGCCAGCAAATCAGTCAACTCAGATTCCATTCTTTTGCTATCAAACTCAAGACGAGTTGTTTCATTACAAAGTTATATTTTGCTTATTTTACTAGATTCAGAACTTAAATGGCAACGGGAAATCACTGCTTCTGCAAAGGGGTTATGCATTATGTGAAATCTAAGCAATGATAAGATATCTTTGCATTTGTAGCTAAAGAAGGATGTAGATGATGAAAAACATAGATATCTTGCTTCCTTGTAGTCATTCTTTATTAACAAAGCTTTCATATTTTCTATTGCATCTAGAGCTTCTTCGCATTACTTCATCTGCACTAACTACTCGCCAAACAAGCTCCAGCTATTTTACAATCCTTTCCTTTGGATTAAGTACTACGCTCCAGCTCCAGAATTTCTGATTTTACAATCCTTTGGATTAAGTACTACGCTTTAAATCATAAAACTCCCCTTTTTCTTAACTAAATATTGCGTGGATTAAGGTGGGCGGGTTGATTAAAGTGGGAGGGTGAGAGGGGAAATCAAGAGAAAGGGAAAATGATCGTGTACGTCTATTAGAATTAATAGTTGAGATGAAATCCATCTCGAGATCAATAACATAAATGGCAAAAATTCTAGGGGTCGAGGGAAAGGGAGCGAGGGATGGGTGTAACCACCCATCCTCCTCGAGATGAGCGCTAGTGTGCATCTCTAGGATGATGTGCTCATCTCGAGGCGGATGGGTGGTTATACCCATCCCTCGCTCCTTTCCCTCGACCCCTAGCAAAGCTCCTGTTCAATTGGGAGGCATTTCTAATTAAGAAATACATGGGGATATGTCTAATAAGTCATTCTTTTAAATATATTTTCCCCTTTCCTGTAACACTAATATAGTCTACGGTCAGGATCTTAGGACTAAATTTTTTACTCGAATTCCAACCCAAACAATAGACATTTCGATTAGAGTTAATCCAAGCCAAAAATAAATAATTTTCCTTCAAAATTTTGGATCATAATTTACTTTCAGGGAAAAATAATAAAAATGAAGAGAAGAAAATTGCAGAAAAGAAGGAGATATAAGAAAAAAAAAAAAAAAAAGGAAGGAAATCATGGGATTCTCCATAATTTTTTTTATTTTTTTTTAAGAAGCATATCTTTTTGGCTTGGCTATGCTATGCTAGAGCCATTAACCATTTTAGCTTTGGTTAGGCCAGCTCATTACATATCATTGGCATTCGTTGGATTAATTTGATCTAAAGTTCTATTGTTTGGGTTGGTGTTTGAATAGAAAACTTGAGTCCCAGGATCCCGACTCTATAGTCTAATATTGTGTGGTTACTTATTTAGAAAATATTAGGAAACTGGGTTTTTGCAACCAAGGTGACGTGGCGTGATCTTGAAAGAATGATGAAATTCCCAAAGTGCCATGTGTATCTTAAGGTTGTAAAAAACATCCTATGTTGACGTCACATCATTCTGGTTGCAAAACCTGATTCCCTAGCCTCACTTTACATATTTTCCCTTTTTTCCATCAGTTAAAGGTCATCAATGTCATTATATCCACATTCTTTTGTATTGATATTTGCTATTTCCTTATTCTTTCTTAATTTGGAGCTAAGTTTTGTTCTTTTGCATGCATCATTGATCATTGGAGGGAAACCATGTGGTGATAAAAATCGGAAAGATGATGAAAAGACAGGTCAAGTATTGATATAAGTCTCTTCCTTTAAGAGCTTAATGGTAAATGAAATTTTCCTATTTAGGCAAAGTTTCTTAGAGCAATGAAAGTGTTCTTGACCAGTTAGGACAAAGAAAGTTATACAGGAATTATGGAAGGTTTTTAATTCATTATTCTGTAGGAAACATGAAAGTTCTCCTGCAAAACAAGGAAAATGAAACAAGAATTAATCATTTTTCTATTAGGATCCTATAAGGAGTAGGTTATCCTTGTTTGGTTTGGAAACAAGAAATATTTCCTTGCAAGACAAGGAATGTGATCCAATAACACTTTCTTATTAGGAGTATATTTTCCTTGTTTGGTTTGGACTTGTTTAACATATATATAGGTATTTGTACGTGGTTCAAGGCATAAAAGGATTAAGGAGATCCAAGAATTCAAGGTCAAAATGTAGACCTGGAGCTTGAAAATCAACGCTCTCAAGAGACCAAGAGTTTATTCTTGAGGTATAGCTTGTTAAACAATCTTTTAAAGAACAACAATTCTATCTCGATGCAGATCTACGGTGCTACAGTGCACCGGGCATCCAGCCGGACACTGTAGCATTACTCTTTAAAGAATTTATTGTTGAGAGAATATTATAATCTTTGTTAGTTAATAAGATAACAAATGATGGAGCCTCGAGAGTTTTTTCTTGAGAGAGAATTATAATCTTGTTAGATAGTAAAGATCAAGCATCAAAAGAGTTGTGTTTGAGAGTTACAATCCTTATAATAATATAGGGAAGGTGCAACATCCATGAAAAGTAACTATTAGTTTTAAAAGTGTAAATTTATTTTATGAAATACTTTAAAATAATTGAGTTAAGCACAACAATGTAGATGCGCAACAATAGAGAATCGCGACAATGGAGACAAAAATGAAAGTGGATAAGAGCAACATAAGATTTGTTGTAGGTTGAATACAAAAAATCACAATGATGTGGATAATAATCAACTATGAATAAGATCGAAGTGGATAAGATTGATTTGTAGATATGATCGAAGAAGCACGAAGATGCAGAATCGAAGGTGGATAAGATAAAGCACGACAATGCAGATAAGATCAAAACTATGATTTTATCTTCTTCTTTATTTATTTTCGCATTTGCTCATAATCGTTTTGGATATCAAGTCTACATAAAACTTTGAAAATTATGTTTGTGTCATATAAAATAAAATAATTGATTTTGCACAATTGATACACTATGAAGGTAATGTTGTACAATTGTTCCGTGTGATACATTTTTTGAAACTAACAGTTAAATATTTCACAATTTTGAATTGCCAAAGAAACATTCTCCTGTAAATCTTATTTCTTCAATCATTCCACCTTCATCCCCGAATCTGAGAGGTTTTCAAAGCTGCAGAAGAGTTATCTTGTTAAGCTGAAAATCAGCTATTGCCCAGAGCTGGAATTCTCTATGGACAAGGATTATTTTGGATTTTAATTTTTGGTGAATAACCAAGGAAATTAATTCTTCATCACTTTCTTTTTGGTTTTGTATATTTAAGTGACCCCAATTATGATGAAAGCTTGTCATCAAATTGAGTTTTACTTGTTTGTAGAATATGAAAGCAACTACTTGAGCAGTGGATCTGGAATGCTTGATTTATCCTACTAACGAGCAGGGGACTTATTTTTTTCTTGAAGACTTTGAATAGATCTCCACATATCAAATGCATAACCAGTTTGTATTATGAATTCATTTTGTTGCCAGTTTCTCAAGTACAAAGTCTTACATTCCCATATGATGGATGCTGTTTGTAGCTGAGATTTCATGCTTGAGAGTTTGCGTACTATTGGAGCTGATTGCTTCCATGAGTGATGTTCCGTAAGAGAGTGAAATACAGATGTAGAAAACTGACATCAGTACAACTAAGATATGCCATTATGCCCCCTAAGAACAAGTCAATAAACTTAAGATTTAAAAACCCATCTCAAATGTTGATTTTGTAATGGTAGAAGAGTAAGTTACCACAGGTGGCAAAGATTTCCAATAGTATTTCAAGGGTCAAACTCATATCTTCTAATATTTTGCATGCGAATAAATTTTAACACTGCCAGACTTTCAGCATATATGGGAGAGCGGCCAGGAAGAAGTAGGAAGAAATTTTGAATTTGATTTGATACAAACACCTGGACATGAAAATGCACATATTCAGCTAGCAAAAGTTTGTCGCATAAAAAATAATAATAATACCAGCAACAAGTCACAAGTTTTTTTTTTCTCTGGAACTGCATAACTAATTGCATAAGAAGCTTTGGTGAAATCAATAAATAACTAATAAATTATAAATCATGTTCAAGAATTATTAAAAGAAGAATATAATTGGTAATACAGTTAGTGTAACAATTAGACAATGATTAGTATAAACTATGCAATCCTAGTAGAAAACTAAATGCCATTACTTTGTCCCGGTTACAACCCAAAGCAACAGACTTGTGAATATTTCTTGTTATGGCTGTACCAAGAAAGTGGGTTCAGTCTCCCCTCTCTTTTGGCAACCTAACAACGAAACCCGATTCATCCATCACCCTTTTCTCTTCAGTCACAGAGTGAAACTCGATACAAAAAACCATCCCTTCTTCCTTCCTCCCCCAGTCTTCCTCTTCTTCTTAAAATCAACATTCACATTTCAATATTAATTTTCGTTTTATGATGTCAAAAATCCTATTACCATATTGATAATAGACTTATTTACTTCGTTCATTGCCCATAACATCTTCAATGGTGACAAAGTCGATGCAGTTGATCTCTTTGAAACAAAATAAAGGACCCTCAGAGCAAAATATTCCTTTTTCTCGTGCTTTTCCACATTTTTCTTCAATTCTTTCCAGCATGAAATTGTATCAGCAACTATGATGGCTATAAATCCCCTGTTGCTCACATCTTCAATAGTGACAAAGTCGATGCACCATCCAAATCTCCAAGCTCCTTTTTCTCCTGCTTTTCCACGTTTTTCTTCAATTCTTTCCAGCATGAAATTGTATCAACAACTATAATGGCTATAAATCCCCTGTTGCTCGCCCGCCACCATCTCTAAAGCTGTTACTTTAAAAGCCCATTCTTTAATTAGCACATAGCCAAGCTCCAAGACGGTTACAGCAACAGCGAAGTTATTAGACCACACATGTTTAGCTAAACCATCCTGTAGAAATTCAAGAAAAACAAATAATTAGATATTAAAAAAACATACATCATGCCACAACCTTAATAATAATACCAGCAACAAGTCACAATTTCTTCTCTAGAACTGCATAACTAATTGCATAAGAAGCTTCAATGAAATCAATAGATAAGTAACTAATAAATTATAAATCATGTTTAAGAATTATTAAAAGAAGAATATAATACTTGGTAACACAATTTGTGAGACCTTCTTTACATAGCATACAAATGTAATAAGACAATGATTAGTATAAACTATGCAGAAAACTACATGTCCTTAACTTTGTTCCATGAGTGAGATGTAGACTAGCAAAAGACTTATGAACATTCCTCAGATCTTGTTTGTTTCTTCCTCTCCAAATTACAGCAGTTTTAGAGGCCCATTTGATATAGGTACTTAAGGAGATACTTGCATAAAAAAAAGGATGGCTCTGAGACATACATGCGAGCGGTTATGCTACAAATCAGAAAACCAAGTCGTAGTAGTATTGATGTGCAATTGGAAACATCTCTAAAATGATTAGGGTGTCTTTCAAATAGGAGAGATTTCCATTATTTTGCTTGTATTGTGGAGTTATAAGTCATGAGTGCAATAGTGAAAGATGAAGTGGTACGAGTTAAAGTACACAAATATCCCTGTACATGTAAATTTTTTCATAATTTTTGGATTTTCACAAAAGTATCGAAATCTACAAAAAAAAAAAAAAAAATTTAATATTTCCATCTAAAAAATGTAACTTGCTTGATAACTTTATGGGTTTTACACGAAAATGTACATTTTGATTTTGGTATTTTAAATTTCGAGATCCCAAAAAATGAAATATTTAGTGAAATTTTGTAATATTTAGCGAAAATCACAATCCTTGGTTGCAACATATTTTTTCAATGTCTAGAACAAGCAATAATAAAAATATAAAGAACAGACAAGTTAAAAATAGTACCTCGTCCAATGGTACAAAGAAAACACGGAGTAGTATTGATCGATGGTAAAATCCAATATCAACCATCGAAGACATCGATCTTCTTCATCCATACTAGTGTAGCTGAAAAGGATGCCCTGAATAAAAATCTAAAATCCCATCACATTTAAACAAAGAAAATATTGAAAAAAAATCCCTAGACAATAACATTATGCAGAAACTCGAAAATCCCAAAACATCGTGACATGCAGACCCTAACCCTAAAATGGGATAACCCGTAAATCAAAAACAAAAAAAACTATCATGCAGAAAGAATTAGTACAGGCACACATAATTTATTTCAACAACAAAGCCCGAATCCCTCCTCCAAAACCCAAGCCCAACCTCCCTCACATCCTTCTCCAAAACCCAAGCCCAGCCCAGCCCTCTCCCTCCTCGTCCTCACCTCCTGTCTCGTCTCGCTTCAGCAATCTCCCAATTTGTTTGGGATTAAAAAGCAATCCATCCATCTTCCATCTGTGTGGGTTTTTAAACTCTTGGCTAATTTCACACGTCTCTCTCCCTCCCTTTTCTTTGGCCGATAGAATGCAATCGTAACTTTGCTCTATAACACTCTCATTCTCACTCAAAACCATTTCATTTTATTTCAAATGGCGGACACAGAAACCCTAGCAATGGCACAAGCACTAGTAAGGCGGGCATTAAACACATGTTCAGCGTGGTTGACATCCCAGTCACCTCTGTCGCCAACAGAGCAGTCTCTGTCGGCATCTGCTTCATCGCCTTCCACAACAAGCAATCCGCCGGTTACGCGGCCTCTGCGTACGGTTACCTCACTACGAGGCCAGATCTGACCACCACCACCTCCTCCACGCCAGATCTGACCACCACTTTTGGGTAAAAGTGGGATTTTTAGACTGATAAACAAATAGAGATACTGAAAGATTCAATAAAAGAATAGAAGATGCAAGAAGAGTCAGTCACCGTGAGAGTATCGCGCATTCTGAGTGGATCATTTGCGGTAGCGATGAGGACTAGATCGGAGAGTCGACTAGTCACCAGAACAAAATCCCTCAAGCGGAACTAAGTTCAAAATTAGGGTTTCAGCAAGAGAAGACAAACACTGCTGCCAGATCTGAAGCAGCAAGCGAGCGAGCGAGCGAACGAAACGAATCGCTTCTTCTAACCCTCGAAGCAGCTAGAGAGAGAGATCTGAAGAGTGAAGTGAGTGAGAAGAGAGAGGAGCGAATAAGGCTTTTATTTCTTTTTCTTCTTTTTTTGTTTGGGGGATTTTCGGGTAACCGACCCGAATTTCCGTTAATAGGGTTCCCCATTAACCGCTTCACACTTTGGCCATAGGCATTGTCATGTTATTATTATTATCGCATGTATATGTTACGGTGTTATTCTCCAAAGCCACTGGGACAAAATCAGGAGATGTCAGAGAAAGAGAATACTAATGGAATTCCATCCACAAAACATATCCTTATAAAAACTAGGATCCCCAACTTTCATGTACAATCCATGTCTAATGCTACCATGGAAAAGCTTGGCGTAACGTTTATTTTACGTGGTACAAATGTATTAAAAAATAAAAATGAACTACTGTGTAAAGACTAGGCCACACTCAACTTTGTAAATGTCTGGAAAACAATCAAGCACAAATAGAGCATTTGCAAAGTAGGTGTAAACGATCCCACGCGACTGAAGGAAATTGTACATCTCAACTCATTCAGTTACAAAGTCGATGTGTTTTATGAGATCCCTTTGCTACCTCGAGGTTCAAGTTCTTTCACATTGTCAACTATGTTCTCAACTTGTTTTGACAGGTGATTTGTGTGGTCCTCCATTTCTTTCAAAACTAAGATAAGCTGTTCTCGATATGTTACACATTGACGCTTTTCACGTTGAAGCTCAGCTGTCAATTCCTGGATCTTCTTTTTATCCTCCTTAACATTAAAAGAAAATACGATTTGTTAGATGTACGATGCTATGCTATTCAAAATTGAGATTTTAGAGAGATAAAGTCTTCAACTATCACAATTTTGCAGGGATAATATTCTTTTCAATGGACAAAAATAAGTAAATATGTATGAAAAGATAAATACAAATACTTCTTGGTTGGATGGTTAAGGCTGTGGTGGTTTAATCCCCACGTCTTGGGTTCTATACCCACCAGCGGCACGCTTGCCTTTCAAAAAAAAAAAAAGTATGAAACAGAAGGATACAATGGACTTCCAACAAATACGTATGTAAGAGGGGAAATCTTTGGTTAAGAACCGCATAATACCTCGATGAGAGACAGTTACCCCATATTAAAAGCCAAAAAATGGTAATGATATATCTATCAGTGGATTGAACTAATCGCACAAATTGCTTTCGGTAATTGTAATTTCATGATTCAGGCAGAACAGAAGACACTTCAGCTACACTTCTTGTAGCAAATCAAGGATTTCTTCCAAGCAATTTGCACAAAATTGTTTCCAGGAAATCCCAATCATAGAGGGGAAGATCTCTCTCTCAGGCGAGTTCAAAAAGCTTGCAAAAGGAATGTGGTACTGTTGACAAACTGAACAAAGAGACATTAAAGTTGTTTCTTCCCACATCAAAACATTGTACACTTGCTTAAAAACTTATTTAACTGCAAAATTCTCCCTGAAAGTTCTTCATATTACCTTGATGTATGACACAGACTCTACCAAGAATCACATCTCATCATAAATCGATGCCATAGCTGTTTGGTCTAGAGAACACTTGAAATTCTTCATTCTTTTGTGTTTCTTCTAATATCTTCCATCTATAAGATTAAATTAAAAGAAAATGGCACTTACTAAACCAATTTGAATATGTATGAAACTAGCGTATTACCCGTGCCTACGGCACTCCTATTAATTTTTTCTTATATGACTATTTATGTCTCTAAATAATAAGTCAACAAGAACCTTTAGCAGGGTCTAATGATTGGTATCATGAGTAGATGAATTTTGTAACCAGGCAGCTATAGATCCTTCTACAACACTTATTCAATTGATAAATCTGGATAGGAATG
Source organism: Berberis vulgaris (assembly GCA_963556465.1). Taxonomy (NCBI): domain Eukaryota; kingdom Viridiplantae; phylum Streptophyta; class Magnoliopsida; order Ranunculales; family Berberidaceae; genus Berberis; species Berberis vulgaris. The sequence goes on from OY747126.1 coordinate 85,319,506, forward strand.
TAAACTAGCTTGGGTTTGAAAGACTGGATCATCAAAATCTACTATGGCAAACACTCAATTAAAGAAACCCACGTAAAGAGAACAAACACATGCTACAAAGGAGAAAATTCAATTGAAACTATAGCATTCAAAGCTGCATAGTAAGTTATACAAACACAAACAATTCCTCCAAATGCAAGTGATTATTTCAACCAAATTACTGAACATCACAGACATCAGCGAGAAATCATAAACTATACTGAAATGCAAAAATTTGAAGTAAAACATATGCAAATTCTAAAGGAAATTGGTAAGTTATGTATAGAAGAGTTGAGAACCATGAATATCTTCTGGCAGATTTTGGTGTATTTGAAATTAATCTAGAAATCTGAGATACCCATCTCATAAAACTTTACCAAATCAACACTAAACAATAAAAATCAACAAACCCATCCCAAAAAACCCCAAAATTTCTTCATAATCATCTCCGAGAACACCTTAAATCGAGATGCTCACTCAACAAAAACATACCCAAACCTAAAAGCCAGAATTTCTACAGACCCATCTCTTAAAACCACATAAATCAAAAAACCCACACACCAAATTGTACAGAGAAACACCAACCAACACAAAACAATCTAATAAGAAGAGAATCAGGGGAATACCTTTGATGGAATCTCTGTTCGATCTGTTTTAGCTGAATTAGATCTGAAGAAGAAGAAGTGATTTGGGGATGCACGGATATGGGGTTTTCCTTCCCCATAGGGTTCTTGAAGACCTTGTTGATGGCAGGGATTTGATTGAATAGGGCTCTTGAGCCGCCCCTCTCTTTCGCTCGACGAATTTTTTTTTTTTTGGGTTCTGAAGGGAGGGAGAAAGAAGTGAAGGGAGAGAGAAAGAAGTGAAGTGAAAAAAATATGGGAGGAGGTGTGGAGTGAGTGAGGAAAGTATCGGGGGTGGAAGTTTTTATTTAAGTTTTGCCAAATGACAATTCATGCCACGTAGGACAAACACTCTCTAAATACTGTTCATGAACAGTAAAAAACCCATTTGAATTGTAAGATAGATAGCATGCATGTCAAAGAAAATCACCACAAGGGGATTGGTTATGAAACCACCACTCCCCAAATCTGATTATATTGCCTCTTCCCAATTGAATTTGGTTAATTTCCTGACTCGTGATAAGTTCCATACCCACACGGACACCTAATCTCCCCATTCTCCCAATCATGTCCACAAGGGAAGCAAGCCTTTCGATCATGTCCACAAGAGAAGCAAGTATTTTGATTTCCAAATTGTTCAGATTTGTTGTAAGACACAAGTTCCAAGAGTAATCATCTTCCAAGTCACAAAAATAAGGCCGAAAAAGGGAGCAATTTTCATTTTAGAAAAGGGGAGGACGAGGTGAAGTTCTTATTAGCCCCACTGGCCAGTTGAAATGACCATGCAGCAAGTTATAACTTATAACCTATTTGACAAGGAAGGCCGGGAAATACATCCGTTCAAAGCAACCTTGGTCTTCGATGACCACGATCAATGACCAAAACAGTTAAGTTCATGGTGGTGAAAAAACAACTTGAAAGCCTAGGGAGATCAGGAATTCACAATCCTGAAAAGTTTGAATCCTATGCACTCAATACTCATGCATAGCGATCAATCTAGTTTTCCAAATATTTAAAATCATACAACTACATATTTTTTACCATTCATCCACTAAAAGCATAAGGCTCTGCACAATTTAGAAATCAATGACACAAACATATTTCAAGGAAAAGATAAAAGACCCTCAGCATACCTTTATGAAAAAGTGAACTTGGAGAATATATACTTCCAATAATGTCTAAGAAAGTACTTATTCACAATTTAGGGACCCAAAAGACCGCTTCATAAGTTCTATATAAATAGTCAAAATGATATATTTGCCCTTCTCACATATTTTCACTTAATAGAGAAGTAGCCTATGGGCCAATGCAATTATCCCTTCCGAAACTAAATTGCTTGAGCGCTTTTGGGTATGGGACTATCGATTGGAGAGTAGGTAGGATAGGAATGAGCGAGCACCTCAAGTTTCCCAGATCTGTATAGGTGATGATACAGTAGTATGATTCTTTGTTGATTTTAACAGATGCAAGACAGCAGTACAACAATCAAACTCTAATCATTTAGGTTTTCTAAAAATACATAAACTAAGAATAAAGCATATATCCATATGCTTATGTGTACTTAAAAGAAATTTATATATACATATACATGCACGTTTCATCTTGAGAATGTATTTATTCCCTATTAATTGCTAAAAAGCGTGAATAAGGTAATACCGTAATAGACATGACTTAGTCTATCCATATAACAATAGACAACAAGGCAAGTACTCAAACGTGTAATAAAATAGCATATCATACCATATAAATGAGGGTTTCCATAAATTGGGTTCCTAATCAGTTGTAAATTAAGCTAAGTGATGTTTGGAAAGAGTACAATGGGGCTTTCATAGAGAGATGCGAGTTTTGAGGATGATGAAATTATATTTGCAACCCTAGAGTTTAAGGTTTTATGAGACAAAGCGCCAACTGTATGAGGCACACAAGGTGCTCCAGAGACGAGGTTTGCACAGGCATGCGCCTAGAGGAACATGCACCTAAAAAGGAGATGGAATTGCGTCTCACACAATATTACCAGGTGTCAGTTGATTTGTGTTATGACTAGAGCTCGCAATGATCTGATTTTAACCAACGAATCAATCAATTCCTAAAATTTGAGATCTTTATAACAAAACCAAGGTCATCGGATCAGGATAAGAAGATCCAAAAATTTCTGCAGTACCTCGACTTGACATGAGCTTGAAAGAGGTTCACGAATCAGTTTTCTTCTTACAAAGGGTTATTTTGGCTCTTTGACCCCATATTGCCAGTGGATCTCAAAGATACAAAAGATCTCCTGCCAAATCATATATATGACTTTCAATGAATATGGATTTTCACAAAATCCTATATGATCTATGACATTGAGTACGGATTTATGTTTACTAACTTTAAATTCTATTTCCCTCCCTATACTACTAAGATTGGAACATCTTAACTTTGCATATTCAATCTTACGAAGTCATTAGGAATTTGTAATATATAATCAATAAATCAAATAAAATCAATGCTGCACTGGAATACCACAGCACAAAAAAGACAATGATTACATCACAACACTTCCTTCCCTCGCAAAAAGAATGTTCAATTCCTCCTCGTCCAATCCTGCACTTCCTTACTTCTTCCGTATCAAAACGTTACGCCTGTCAGCGAGTATACCATATCAATAGCTGGATCCCTCACGTTCAGTTTCTGAACCACCATTTTCCTCTGCTATCATAAACTCATATGGACAGAGATGCCGATCTCTGTCAAAGGGGATCTCCACTGTTGGGACTGAATAGACTCAGCAAGCAAACCTATTCTCCTTTAATTGAAATGCCCAAGCTGTTGGCCTCTTTTATCATGAAACATGCTACTGGCTCATAAACATTCTAGCCCAGCTCAAAACTGGGCTTGAAAATCATCTCAAAAGAGATTTTAGATCTCAACTTGACTCTAGGCCCATAATTCAACTCTTCCAAATCTATACTCGCACCTGAGTGGGCACCAGCTCTGATTAGAACACCATACCTTGTTCAAACGAGTTGACAATGTCATCTGAAATGGGATTTAGACAATCCAATATCCAATCTGACAGACTGACAACCCCCAAAACTTCCTTTATTGCTTTCCTCTTCCCCCACATACTTTCATCACTGTTTACCTCGAACCAAAGGAGTAAACTCCCTATCTGTTGCCAGAATATGATGGTAGTCCACGTCAGAAATAATTGGCACCTGATCCATGGAGAAAGGCTTTGGTGTTGATCTCCACCACTACCTCGTCTCAGATTGCTGTTGGCGATATGAAAAAGCCTCTCCATAAACCTTCACTTCTAGAATGTCAATCCATTTCTCCGTTTCTTCATTCGATCCCCACATAATCCAGCATCTAAATTCAATGAGAGGCATCACACTGATGTGTGTGGGTGGGTTGGGTGGGGGGAGAGAGAGAGAGAGAGAGGTGGTATGGATGAAACTTCAACACAATCCCCCAATGGCCTTCTCCTCCAGAGGAGTCTTTCCTCTGTTTATGACCCAAGGATGCTTCACTATACATCCCAACATATTGTGTCAAATGTGATAAATGCTGCCCTATCATGCAGCAAAAAGAGAACACCAACTAAAAATGCAATCCTAGAAAGAACTGTCTTTTACCCCCAAGTGATTCCAAACAGACCCTTCAATTTGCTGGCATAGCTGCTCACAAGGAATTGCCTTCTCCTTTCCTTTAATATAATAAATAACATAAAGATACCATACTCGCCTCCAGACATTTTCTATAAGTCCTTGTATCTACATTTTTGTTTCATTAACAATATCTGTAAACTAGATTTTTTGTTGGACAAAAACACAGATTCCTTCCAAGGAGAAAACAATAGGCTGTGATAGCCTACAAATACAACCAAAAAAGAGAAGCTCAAACCCGTCCCAAAACAAAAATTACAAATCAAAGGATAGTCTCCAGTTCACCCCCTCCCCCCCTTTCTGAATTATGAATGACCTTTAACCTTTAAGGATCAGGGGAAAAAACTAGGCGACAAAATTGTAGCATGCATAAGCACCCTGACCACCTCATGAATCCACTCAACTAATGTCTAATATACTGCATAAACTCAACCAAATACCCTAGAGAATGACTCATCAATGTTTGTTTGAAGCTCTCTCTTCTTCTCATGTCAGATTCCTTTTTCTTTCTTAATGCTTTATGTCAGTCTACTTTGCAAAAGTCGTTTTATTAATCAGCATGGAAAGGCATTAACTTTTATTAAAATCAAGCACTACATAAAACAACATAAATCAAGCCAAAAAATAATTTTAATAAAAAATACACAAATAAGACAAATTTCAATAGGAAAATTTTGCAAAATTTACAATTACCAATTTGATTTGTATGTAGTGATGATGAAAAGGATAACGTGAATGACAACCCAATTCTCTTAAGTTGGTTGTCTAATTACTGAAAATGAAGATCTTATACACTATATGTCTACTTGCCTATGTAATTGTCGATGTTTGTGTAATGCATGCATACAGGTAGCTAATGCGATAGCCTCTAATATTGAGTAAATTGATTAACAACTACACTACTTCTAATAAAAAGTAAACATGAGTAGTCAGGACAAACCTGTGACTTCTTCAAAATCTCGAAACACCATCTTTGTAAGTAATTGTTGCAGTCCCCTTCCATTAAGTTGAGGTCCTGTGGCACTCCACCTTCTTCACGCAAATATGACAATATATCATCTATGCTAAAAGCCTGTGGATCTTGACTCTTCCGTTGTGACCTCAGCGTATGTGCTTCAGAAGGACGTGCAAGAGGGTGATTATGTTCTTCCACAAACTCATTCACTACATACTTCCCACTTTGTAAGTGGATGCCAAAACGAGCCTTGCACCCAGTCCGCGATAGTGGCCTCGGTCTCATCGGATCCCCTCGAGGATGTTTACAGCGAAAACCTTCCTTAGAACAACAAAATACTCTTCTTGTAACGGTCTTATCCTTACGCATTACCATTTTACTTCTCCTAATACTGAACCCTGCAGCTCTACCATATGCATTGTAGTAATCATACGCTTGCGTCTCTGACTCAAAAACCATTCCAATTGCAGGTGGGTCACCTTTAAAAACATTTCCGGCTTCAGATTCTGATGCTAATGCCCCATCCCCCTTAGTATGCAATTCTAAATCCAAATTATCCTGATCTTCACCCTCTGAATCTATCTGCTCATATGATTGCTCACTCGCTTGATTTGGATCAAAATGAGACTCTTTGCTTTGATATTCCATCCTATAACAAAAATTCCATTATTTTACTAAAAATAATGAAGCAAGACTAGCACATAAATAGACCCCAAACAGCTGAATATCCCATTAAACTGTGTTCAATGGAGAACATAAGCTTCTGAATTGAATCTTGTAACAAAAACATAAAAACCCAGCTCAAAAACTTACAAATGTCACTAACAAACCAAAAAAGATTACAGCTTTAAACAACACCGAACCCTTTACACAACATGCAAATAAAAACAATTAGGACTTTGAATTTCTTGCAAAAATTTTAACCGATTGAATTGAATTTCATTTCAACACACTAACAGAGAAGATTCAACGACTACTTAAATATCGAAAAAAAAAATTTAATAAAAATCAGTGAGTCCCAAACAAAGCTAAGAGGGAAACTACTAACCCCAAAACTTCATTTTCAGGAATTTCAACTCACAGAGTTCATATTAAGGAGGGAGGAAAGTAGACAGCCATAAAGAAAAGAAAGTTCTTACCTTTAGGATCAATGGTTCATTGGGTATCAATTGAACACTCGCAATTATAGGAGAAAAGCTTGAATTGAATGAAAAAATATTGAAACTTTTGAAACAAGAAGAAAGGGAAGAGAAAAAGGTGAGTTAGGGTTCTAAGGAGTCGAAAGTTTCCTCTTTAGGAGAAATTTTTTAAACCATCTATCGCTGAATGTCGTTTGCCTTTCGACGTTTTCTTTGGCTCGGTCTTAACCGAAGACACTCTATTCTTGACTTTTTTTTTATTTACTGGTTTTTTTTATTTTTATTTTTATTTTTATTTTTATTTTTTATTTTGCAAATTTAACTTAAACCCCGCCATGAAATTATATATATGATAAATCACACTATGTTTCCACTTAACTTAAACCGCGCCATGAAATATATATATATATATATATATATAAGCATATTACCGTGTCGTTGACACTTTACATAAGTTTATTTATTTATATTATTAATTATCCTACACTGGACACTTACATCACCATCTCCACTATTGCCCTCAATCAGTTCTATAAAAATATCATATTTTAGAATACTAAAGTCAAATTCGGTTAAAATTAGAATTAATTGAATGTTCAGAGTCTTTGTTTGAATGTTCAATAAAATGTTTATCTCTTTCCTTAAACAATATTATACTTAAGCATGAAAATATTAAAAATACTTTTATGTTTTAAAAATAAAATACATATTTCGAAATTTTAATGTATTGATCATTGATTTTGTTGGAAATATATTCAAAATTGTATTTCAATAATACCAAGTTTATCAAAATTCAACAACTACGTAAATAGTTATGATAGTTTTCATTTTGAAAAAAAAAAAAAAAACACAATACTTTCTCTCTCTGCCACATGTACATTCTACTAAAGTTTTCACAATTTTTTCATTTTCTTTGCCCTTCATGTTTTATATTTACAAACATGTCATTGTAACGATAAAATTGGAACGATACAGAGAAAAAAAAAAAAAAAAAACATGTCATTGTAAAGTATAATGAATAATAACCCTCAACATCTTCCCAACTTTCAATCCTAGTCCTTTTTTATCTTCAAATTTCATTTGATGTTTGTCCCAGTAAGCAACGAATAATAAAACACATATGAATTGTAAGATAGATTTTAAATATAGCAAATTAATATAATAAATCACACTATGTTTCCACTTATTTTTAGATATGGACTAGTGTATCAGTCGTGTCGTTGGCAAGGCTATACATTTTTCACATAGCATGTATCCGCGTTGTTGCAGTGACACCCTAGTCCTTGGGTCGTACTTTCGACACTCCCCAAATAGGTCACCAAGTTACCAAATATGAAAACCATTATTGCTTACCAAAATATTGATTGATTATATTTTTTTATTCTCATCAATCTACTATTATAATTAATTTATATGCATCATTATTATAATATATTACTTTCACATTATCTTTACTGAGGCTTTGCTCATTGTGAATTTGACTATCTTAATTATCCTAGAATTTTGCTCATATGTAAGATTAAGTTAGATTGGTCATATAAAAGAAAAAATTGGGCATTCTTGAAAAACCATGAAATGGGCATTTAGCAATTAAGCAAATGAGGATGGGAATGTCATTGTTAGGTTTTGGTGAATGGGAAGAGGCAATTTCATAATTTGGTGAATGGGATGGGAAGGCGTTTTCAAAATTTTGTGAATCCCGGTAATTTTGATATTTTACGAATAGATATGGGCAATATCGTAATTTGCCAAGGGAATGGCATTTTCATAATTTGGGAAATGTGGTGAGAGGGCATTTGTCGTAATTTTGTGAATGAGGATAAAAAAAAATGAGACAGACCCTTAATTTGTACCACCCTGCAATTTGTAAATATTAGAACTTGGAGGGCTTTTTTAGTATTTCATAAAAATTTGGAGGCCTTTTAGGGAATTTCAATGGAAACCACGCACATATAGATTGGCTTTTGAATTGGAAGGCTTTGCGAGATTTCATAAACATTTGGAGGGCTTTTTGGAAATTTCAGTGGCAAGCGAACACATACAGATTGGCTTTCGAATTGGAGGGTCTTTTCGAAATTTCATAAAAATTTAGAGGATTTTTTGGACTTTTTGGGTTACGCCACATAGTATCAGCCAGTCACTATTTGAGGGTGAGGGCATCTTAGACAATTCGAAAGCAGACACATACAACCTAGCAGCTCTCGATCTGCCGTTAGAGATAAGATCTATGTCGTTTGACCGTCATCTCTCACTCAAGCCATTTACAATAAGAATGAATGGTTCCAAACCAAACTAGCTACTTCAATTTCTCTGTATATTGAGTCAATGCCTTTTGTCACGGGCTTTCTTTTTCACAAGTACTTCCCGTGCGGCACTAGCAAACTTTGCCCAGAGTTATCAAAGAAAGCTAGTCAGTCTTGCCCCACAAAAGACTTACTTAGACTTAGGAAAACTAAGCAAGCTAAGAACACACAAGAGAGCTAAAGAGAACTAGAACTTATATTGCTTGAATTCTCTGAGGTGATTACAACAAATGAGGCCTTAGCCTATTTATACAACTCCACCTTCTCAATGGACGGTGGTGATCAATTTAATCTAACGGTCTATAATGAGTTTCTACACACTTCCTTAGAAATATCTAAGGACTAGAATCCTATGAAACTTTATGGAATCTTATGGGAGGTTCTAGAGAACTCTCTCTAGAACAATGTGGAATACTCTACTTTATGTACACTTGCCAACCTCACTTGGCTAGGCAAGAAGATAGTTGTGACATTCTCCCCCACCTAATCAGGCGACGTCCTCGTTGCCTTCAAATCCTCGTACGCTTTGATTTGTTCCTTGAATTGCCACAAATGTTGGATTGGCTCCCAGCTAGCTTCACTTTCTGGCAATCCCTTCCACTTGACGAGTAACTCATGCATGGGAGGTTGGTTGGAATGACGCACCACACAATCTGACAAGATAATCTCTGGTTCCTTGTCATGTTGGATCCTCATGCCCATTGGTGCTCTTTGTGAAACTCCTCTGCTTGGATCATCCCGATCTTCCTTATACTGTTTCAGTAGGCTCACATGGAAGACTGGATGAAACTTGATCATCGGCGACAATTCGACCTTGTAGGCTTGCTTTCCCACTTTCTTGACTATGGGGAAAGGACCCTCATATCTCCTGATAAGGCCACGATGTAGTCAAAAAAGTCTGGCATGAGCATGCATCTTGACAAGCACAAGGTCTCCAACCTGGAACTCTCGAGGTCGGCCCACTTCTTCATCCTCTTGGATGCCTTTTCCAGGTAAGCTCGAGCCTCATCAACTTGATCATTCCATCCTTTGGCAAACTTATAGGCTGATGGACTCACTCCAGTGTAGCCAGTGGCAATAGAACTCGGGGTCATTGGTTGTTGTCCCATGACAATCTCAAATGGGCTACGACCCGTCGCTTCATTCTTCTGCAAGTTGAAAGAGAATTGGGCAACATCTAGCAACTTAGCCCAATCTCGCTGGTTGGCACTCACATAGTGCCTAAGATATAACTCCAGCAAGGCATTCATCCTTTCCGTTTGACCATCCGTTTGAGGATGAAAGCTAGTAAAGACATTGAGGTCGGTACCCAATAACTTGAACAACTCAGTCCAAAATTTCCCCATGAATCAAGTATCCCGATCACTGATGATAGATTTGGGCACACCCCAATACTTCACCACATATTTGAGGAATAAATGTGCGGCTTGCTCGGATGTGCACTCCTTGGGTGTGGGAATGAAGGTGGCATACTTCAAAAATCTGTCAACGACCACAAGTATCCAATTGCAACCATCTGATGCAAGCAACCCAACTATGAAATCTAAGGAAACACTCTCCCAAGGTCTCTCTGGGATGGGGAGGGGTTCAAGTAAGCCTGCAGGTGATTGTTGTTCTACTTTGTCTTGTTGGCATACAAGACAAGTCTTCACATATGCTTCGATATCATCCCTCATATGTGGCCAGTAATAGGAATCTTCTACAAGAGCAAGAGTCCGATGTATATCTGGATGTCTCGCCCACTTGCTATCATGGCATTCTTTCAAGACTTCCTTCATTAGGTTGTCATGAGGTGGAACATAGATTCGCCCTCCCTTAGAGTATATCAAGTCGTTCTCCACCCAAAACCTTCTTGTCTTCCCATCTTTGACAAGAGCTATGATGGTTTGAGCCATGGAATCATGTGCTAATCCTTCCTTTATGCGTCCCTTCAAGTTGCTTTGAGGTTGACTTATGTCAGCAAGTCCTCCTTTTCTACTCAAAGCATCCACAACAAGATTAGCTTTGTCAGGCTTGTACTCCAAAGTGTAATCGAACTCTGCCAAGAAATCTTGCCACCTAGCTTGTTTGGTGTGAGCTTCTTTTGTGTCTGGAAGTAGCTAGTGGCAATATTGTCGGTCTTGACTACAAATTTGCTCCCAAGCAAGTAATGTCGCCATGTTCGTAGGCAATGCACAACCGCTGTCATTTCCTTCTCTTGCACTGTGTACCGCCTCTCAATATCATTGAGCTTCCTACTTTCAAAGGCAATAGGATGCCCTTCTTGCATCAATACCCCACCAATAGCAAAGTCGGAAGCATCCGTGTGTACCTCAAAAGACATAGAATGGTTGGGAAGTGCCAACATCGGTTCTTCCACAATTGCCTTCTTCAATCCTTCGAAAGTTTGTTGACATTTTGAACTCCAATCCCAACTTCGTCCCTTCTTGAGCAAGTCCGTCAATGGAGCGGCTATGGAAGACTAGCCTTTGATGAACCTTCTATAATAGTTTATCAAGCCAAGGAAAGATCTTAACTCGGTGACTTTGGTCGGTGGTTCCCATTCTTGGATGGCTTGTACCTTGGACTTGTCCATACGAAGTTTGCCTTTGCCAATGATATGACCCAAGAATGTCACCTCCTATTGGGCAAATGAGCACTTCTCCTTTTTGACATAGAGCTCGTTCTCCTTCAAGGTTTGGAACACTTGCCTCAAGTGATCAACATGTTCCTCCAATGTCTTACTATAGATCACAATGTCATCAAGGTACACAACTACGAACCGATCAAGGTAAGGAGCTAGTACCTTATTCATTAGAGTGCAAAATGTGGCCGGCGCATTAGTTAAACCAAATGGCATGACTAAAAACTCGTAAGACCCGTACCTTACATGTCGTATTTGGTTCATCTCCTTCGGCTATGCGGACTTGATAGTATCCCGAGCATAAGTCAAGCTTGGTAAAGTACCTTGCATCACCAAGTTGATCAAAGAGATCCGCAATAAGTGGAATCGGGTACTTGTTCTTGATAGTGACCTTGTTGAGTGCCCGATAGTCAATACAAAGCCGTAGGGATCTATCATGTTTATTTTGAAATAAGACCGGCGCACCATATGGAGCTTTGGAGGGTCGGATATAACCAGCATCTAGTAAATCCTTCAATTGTCTTCTTAACTCCTCGAGCTCAGGAGGTGCCATACGATAAAGAACAAATTCGGGTGGCTTTGCTCCAACTTCCAACTCAATAGCATAATCCACCTCTTTCCTTGGTGGAAGCTTCTTAGGCAATTCGGCAGGCATAACATCCTTGTACTCCTTGAGAACATCTTGGACGACCTTAGGTGCATTCACCTCTCCATCCATAGGACATTCCTCTTCCTTGAGGGTAGCCAAGTAAGTAGGCTCATTCCTCTTTACTCCTTTAGAAAGTTGGAGAGCGGACATTATTCTCTCCTTACTTATCTCCCGTACCACGGGCACAACACAAGGTTGTCCCTTCTCCATGATGCACATGGTGTTGGCATATGGTACCAGAAAAGCCTTCACCATGTCCAAGAAATCTATACCCAAATAGAATTTGTAATCATCAATTGGGGCGATAGTTATGTCGACTTTACCTCGCCATTGCCCAAGCCGAATCTCGGTGCCACGAGCTATTCCTTCAATTAGGAGACTTTTAGCATTGACTCCCTTGATATATCCTTTCTCCTTTGTATATGATAGGCCAATTTCTTCAGCAAGGTCTTTGGCCATGTAGACTGTGTCGGCTCCGGTATCCACAATAGCTTTCAAAGTCTTGTCCCCGATCTCGGTCTCCACGTACATCCTTTCACGTGGTTGTTCTTCGACCTTCGCTTGAATGACACTTAGGAGATTCATTGAGGCGATCCTCCTTTCCTCCTTTGCTTCTTCCTCCATGACAAGCGCAGCAAGCTTCCCCCGGTTGGGACACTCAAATGCCTGATGGGGTCCACTACATAAGAAGTAAAATATCTTCTTGGGTGATCCATCTCTTTTCTCTTTCCCCTTGTCTTTGGAGTACTTGTGTTCCTTGGAGGACTTCTCTTTGTCTCCCCTACTTTTGCCATCATTATTCGGCCTTTTTCCTTGTCCCTTGGATGAGTCCTTTCTCTTGAACTCAATCAAGGATTCGGCTGCAGCCATAGCCGTTGCAAGGTCTTGCACACCTCGCCTCTTCAATTCCAACTTGGCCCAACTCGTCAGGCCATCAAGGAAGCTAAACAAGACATCATTTTCTCCCATGTCAGGAATCTCCAAGAGCAACTCTGAGAACTCATTCACATACTCCCTTATGTGTCATTCCTTATGTTGAAGGCGACGAAGCTTGGCCCTAGCTTCGTTCTCGGCATCCTTCGGGTAGAATTGTCTCTTGAGTTCCTTCGTGAACTCTTCCCAAGTGTCGATGGTGCATAATCATTTCTTGACATCATCGGACCTCCTGCGCCACCAAACTGTAGCAACATCGTTTAAATATAAGGAGACACTACGTACCTTTGATGCTTCATCTATTATGCCAATTGCATCAAAGTAGCGCTCCATATTCCACAAGAAATTGTCGATCTCCCTTGCACTCCTTGCCCCACCATAGGCCTTAGGTTTGGGAGCTTCGCCTTTGTGGGTGATTGTCCCTGGTGTAGTCCCACCATTGGCTACCGCAACCATACACACACTGAGTTGAGTTTCTAGCTTCTCAACTCTTTCCTTGTAAGCACACATCTCTGCATCTTTGGCAACAAGTTGGGCTTCAAGGGACTCGATCTTCTTGGACACCATGTCCACTACTGTGTTCAAGGCTCCTTGCATCTCTTCCCGGAGCTCTTGGTCCTCCCCATTGGACGTTTGCCCCTCGATGCGTTGGTCCATGTCTTCGACTTTCTCCCTCAAGTCGGACATGGTGGCACACAACTTAGCCAACCTTTCATCCATCGCAGCGGTCATGTCCTTCGACTTGTCCTTGCGGACTTTCCCACCTTTGTCATTGTTGCCAGTTGCTGGGTTGTTGACCTCTGACGACATTCTCTTGTGTAGAATGATTTCACCAACCTTGCCAAACTTGGCTCTGATACCAACTGTCACGGGCTTTCTTTTCACAAGTACTTCACGTGCGGCACTAGCAAACTTTGCCCCGAGTTATCAAAGAAAGCTAGTTAGCCTTGCCCACAAAAGACTTACTTAGACTTAGGAAAACTAAGCAAGCTAAGAACACACAAGAGAGCTAAAGAGAACTAGAACTTATATTGCTTGAATTCTTTGAGGTGATTACAACAAATGAGGCCTTAGCCTATTTATACAACTCCACCTCCTCAATGGATGGTGGTGATCAATTTAATCTAACGGTCTATAATGAGTTTCTAAACACTTCCTTAGAAATATCTAAAGACTAGAATTTTATGGAACTTTATGGAATCTTATGGGAGGTTCTAGAGAACTTTCTCTAGAACAATGTGGAATACTCTACTTTACGTACACTTGCCAACCTCACTTGGTTAGGTAAGAAGATAGTTGTGACACTTTGCACAATATCCAAATAACTACTAACTCTATCCCATGCCCGACATACCAACACTCTTGAACAAAGCACTGTTGAATGGGAGAAATAATGGGGAACACGCTTTGCATTTGGAATAGTTATGCAGCTCAATAATAATTCTTATTCCGCATATGTCTAGTACTTAACAAGTGAATAACGGGTGAATGATTGATTCTCCCTCTGTTTCACATTAGCTACAACATCGTTACATGTTATTTATTGTTAAGATCTTTCCATGACACAAAATTATCAATGAAATTATGTTTTTCTGTGATAAAAAAAAATGCAGGAACAAACCATTACAAGCATTGAGACTTCAGTGTCAAAGAGGCATGAACAAAGGTAGGTTACCAAGGCCAATTTTGTGTCGAATAACATTAAGACAAGAAACATATATCAATTTGTGGCTTCATTGCGGATGGTTACAAAATAGTGAAAAAATTTATCTGTGAGAAATACTAATCCCTTCCTCGATGTCAAAACATTAAAGTCAAGTAATGAATAAGAGCCTTAGGGTATGTTTGGTTGCATGAAATCCTATGCCATGTAAATCTATGAGGGGACTCTTATATTTTAAGCTAAATTGATGTATCACTCCACATCCACCATTTGATTTTGTAATCAATGGTGGGAATGAAAGTCTCATGAACATGAGAATCACATGCCTTGGGGGACCAAGGAGTGAGATTCTCATGTTTATGGGACTTCCATTCCCACCATTGATCACAAAATCAAATAGTGATTAAATGGTAGATGTAGAGTGATATATCAATTTAGCCTAAAATGTAGGGTTCCCCTCATAAATTTTCATGACATAAGATTTCATACAACCAAATACACCCTTAGTGGCAGGCGACTGAGTAGAAATGACAAAGCATTAAGGATAGGTCAAACGATGTATGGATAATTAAGTAGTAGTGACACCTTGTAGGGCAGCTACGCAAACCATCATAGAGATGACACAGTTGAGAAAGGGACCACTAAAACTTAGTCTAAAATCTCATACATGGAGGAGAGTTGAACTAGAGGGAAGCTCTACTTTATTAGTTCGAGATCTCTCGCTTAGCTTTAAACCGAGACCTTTCAAAGTTGATATAGTTTTTAATATGAATCTCGTTTATCTATATCTTTTATAATTCAAGTGGTTTTTGTTAAACCGGGTTTATGATATTTTAGTTACAATATAGTAGGATAAAAAGAAAATACACATGTAAAATGTTCATACTAATATTAGAAAGTGAATTTTTACATAGATGAGATAAATTAATTGAATTTTCACTTCATCGCGTCTTTCTTGATTTGGGTCCTCAGTAAAGTTATACTTATCACTGATTCAAGAAAGTTTAAATGATTTTATATTCATAAAAGAATGACTATGGATGACATTTCAATTAAGTTTGGCAAAAATAGTAACATTTACAATTTAATGGAGGAGTTTTTACAAAAATATATATGCTAAATCTCTGCTTTTGGTGAATTTATATCTTATTTTCATAATTGCAATAGGGTTATTGTTTACATCTCTTGTGAAGTTAGGAACAACCCCTAATGAAATGAAGTGGGAACAAGTTTTTAGAATAAATGACAAAAAATGTTTTGTATAATTTTACTAAGTTAAAATTATATGGTTTACGAAATTTATTTTCTATCATTTTCTCTGTCAAACTACAAACTATAGCTAGAACGATAAGAAGAAGACATTCATCATCTAGAAAATTATAAAAGAATGTCGAAAACATGATCTACACCAAATTTTTGAGCTAGAAACAAAGCAAGCACATAAAATCTATAAGAAATCATTTGAAATCTAGAAAGCATTATGATTTTGTTATTTTTCAACATAGATAGAATAAATATTCTAAAGACGAAAGAAATCAAGTTGTAGATCTTCCAGTGCCCAACAGTCGAAAATTCATTTGTCTTACAGCAAAAGAATCTTGACACATTCGCATAACGTATATTGTATTGGATTTCATATATAATCTTAGCTGGAAGAATATTATTTGAAACTTTTCCTTGCTTATTTATACTCGAACAACTCACAAAAACTAGTATCGATCCAGAAAGCGTTCTATTCTCTTCTAGTGCTTGATTTGAGACAGGTGAAGCAACAAAGCCATACTGATACTAAGATATCAACCATCTATTATTTATTTTCTTTGATAGATACATTCGTCTATACAAAGACATATGTCTAATTCAAAGTTTCTGATAATAGATTTCTTATTCATATTGTTTATCTTTGTGTAGGTAATTATTTGAAATGGGATCCTCTACCGTTACCGGCTTTGAACAATTTAGTGCTCTTATAGTAGATGATTGCAAGATGCAACGCTTGATTCACAAAACTCTTGTTAAAAATCTTGGTCTTGCTTGCCACGAGGTTGAGAATGGTAAGGAGGCAGTGAACCTCTATGAATCAGGTGCTTCATTTGACCTCATCTTAATAGACTTTGACATGCCTGTGATGAATGGTGTAGAGGTAAATCTCGTCCTAACATTGTCTTATACGGAATTCTCTAGCCAATATGTGCATTTGTGGTGCACATCTATTGAACCCCAATTTATATTAGCAACAATTTCTACTTATAATTATTGTCACAACTTTTATTATTGATGTATAATAATTGCCATTCTTTATTGTTAGGCTACAAGGGCTTTACGAGCCATGGGGGTCGAAAGTAAGATCATTGGGGTCACTGCTCGATCTCGAGAATGTGAGAAGGAAATGTTTATGGATGCAGGTTTGAACTACTACCAGGAGAAGCCGCTTACTCGATCTAAGCTTGTCTCCATTCTCCAAGACATGAAGGCTGGTCGTTGAGAAACTTTCTTCTGTGTGAGAGAGAGAGTGATATTTCATAATATAAGGTGGACAATGCCAACTATGGCGATATTATCTAAATAATTACATCTCAATGTTATAATTTTAGTGGGATATGCATTCTCTTTGTTGTTTGTTTAGTTTTCTCTTGTGTGCTATTGAAACACTACTATTTACAAGGGTTATTTGAATTGTGAGTTTATGCAAAAATATTGAAAAATCATGATTTTGTAATCAGGGTGATGTGGCACGAGATGGGAGAATGATGGATTTCTCAAGATAATTATAAATTCCCAGATCGTCACACATTACCCTAGTTGCAAGAATGTAAAATTTTGGTTCCCTAACAAAGTTCGAGTTTGTGTTATGTGACATCGTAAATCAATTTTATATTATCTTTTACCCTGCGATTTTGTCCATGTAATTTATGCTCATATTTATTGCTGATGGACCTTAATTTGCCTCTTTTTGATCCATGAAGAAATAATGGAAATCTATATAACATATTTAAATTTGTGGAAATAGAAAGAAACGTAAATAATAGAAAATTGAAAATATTTGGAATCTCTTCTGCGACAACTAAGAAGATGCGGAAACCCAATCAAAAGCTAACAACAATGCTTCCTGAAATCTCCTGCCAACAAATTTTGTTTACAAAACATTTTACAACTTTATTGGATAAGTAACAAATAGTAAATAATAAATGTGTATTACCAAAATTAATGGGAATAAAATCATTGTAGAGAGATATTCGGGATAGACTTTTTAAACTCCATCTATAAAAAGGGGAGGTAAAAACTACATAACAAGTTTTGAGTTTTCGCTTCCCAGGAAATGAAGTAAGTTTATTTTATTTTTTTTGCTTTTTAATCAATAACTTGCTTTTACTAAAAGTTGATTTTAATGGTGTTTTGGGTTCCAATTTCTGGTGAAATGGATTACTTTAAACTGTGTGTCCACTTCAAACATATAATGGTTATCGCGCCAAGAGGGTGCTAACTCACTGTTGAAAATAAATAAAGACTACATTGTGAATCAAGGTTTCTGGTCAAATATAGGGAATCTCTCCCTCTTGTTTATGGTTCTCCATGTCAGAGGAAGTATTATTAGACCTCACAATAAGGCCAATCTTGACATATGACTGAAAGCAAAACAACCGAAAGGACCATATAATTCATTTCTGAAGCGCCTTCGATCCTTCAATGAGATGAACAGTGTGGAGAATTGCCTGCATAACATCTCTAGTTATAAACCAGTGCACCATATTGGCTACAAATTCAAGAGCTTCAACTGTCAGGTTCTGATGTTTCAATCGATGCTGGTTCTACTTTTTCAATCGATTTTTCAACCTGCAAAGTAGCATTAAACCCCAAGTCTTTTTCATGTTGAATACTGATTGAAGTTCTTCTGCTGACTGGATTGTCTTAAACTCTTTCTTCACCTTCAGATCTTCCTTGTTCTAATGGAAGGGAGAGGTGAGAGAGATAAAAGGTGTTATAATGCGTACTTGCCTCATCTACATATACAGTCATGGTTGAGGTAACAATCTCTTGTATTACGAACTTGGTGACACGAGTTTCTCCCATGGCACTTAAAAGGAAGTCCTTTGGCACCTGCAATATGTTCCATCGGTTTCATTAAAAGGGAACTCAAGCAAGTACTCAAATTAGTAATATCAAGGTCTTACTGCTTTATGATTAACTGAAAAATTAATATAATCCAAGTAATACCTCCTAGTTTGTTGGTAGATTGATCATCACAGTACCTCATGAATACTGCCCTGGTGTTAGGTTTATGATATCAAACGATTTTATATTTTTTTATGTGCTGTAGGACACTACTAATATAATAAACCCCTCCCTCACCACCCTTCCTCTCTGTTCCACTCTATATCTTCTCTCTCAGGAAGAGCAACCACCGCACTGCGCCCGCCGCTGGCCGCACCACCCCTCCTGACACTGGGCCGCACCATCTCGCGAGCACCTTTCCTTTCTTCCTATTCTCTTTTTCTTCTTCTAGGTTGTTTTCTTTAGTCTGCAGTCTTTTTGCAAAATGGACAACCAAGTCCCTTCGTTCAACTGCAAGAAGCTCTCAAAATTTGTTCTAGAACTTCTTTGATGAAAGGATGCCACCAACTTCCTAAAGTGACAGCTATTTTCAATAATTCCCAAGCACTATTCACATCAAATGCTTGTGACAAAAGTAACATAAAAATGTGGGGATTAACACTTCAGTATTAGGAAACAGTAACACTGATGAGTAGCATGTCCAAACTCTGTCATATTAGGAAACAGTTGCACTGAGTAGCATGTCTAAACTCTGTCATTCTAACATAATAAGCTATGGTTTCTTGCTCTTTTATTTTTCTCAATGATTTGCCTCAAGTTATACAGGTGCATGAATAATAAAGCGAAAAAATGATGTTGCAATCTCAAAGATGAAGAGGAACTCCAGCTCCAAGCAAGTCTGGAAAAGGAGAATTGGCTATTTCTGCAACACCAAGCTATGCCAGGTAGGATTATCCTGAGCAGGATAGACATTCGTTCCTTGAACCAAGGATGCTATTGAACTCATTTGGGTTAGGAAACACACCCCTTCATCAAACATCAGACTAGATATAGTTTTATCAAGGACTCGTTAAGGTGGAGAACTGAAACAGCTGCAACCAACCTTATGTTAGCCTTTACATTGATTAGTTTGATTGAAAGAATGTCTCCTCTTCATATGATATGTAAGAGAAGGTCTACACAGCCAGGACTTGCAAGCAACTCATGCAAAGAACCTTGTATCAGTTGAGAAAGATTCTACAAGCATAGTTTACAAGACTTAGCACGGCAGCAAAACAAGTTCGCTACACAGCTGGGGGGTTGCTACTTGTGAGGCAAAGACGGGACAATCTTACAACATTTATAGTGTGTGGATGTCGCTGCAATTACCAAGAAGAGATCCAACAAAGTTTAAGAAGCTGATGACAGTATCCTAGCAATTACGAGTAGGATTCCTGGACTGGACTAATTATTTGGGTGCCAGACCCATACACACTCCCATTAACCGATTAACCAAATCTTACTGCTTGAATCCTACTTGAAAAACCCAGTAAAACCTAGCAGTTTGTAGGTACATTGACCTATCTGTTAGATACGATCAGAAATTATTTTTGCAATCATTGTTAGTGTTATTAGTCAGTTAATTCGCGTTCCATGGGCTTCCCACCTAAGGTCACATCACTACAAAAAAAAATTGAAATCAGCAACGGCTAAAAACCATCGCTGATTGAGCTAAAACCATAGCTAAAAGGCATCAGCGACGGCACAACAACCGTCGCTATCCCGTAGCCACATTTATCGTCGCTATTTGATTCAGCGACGGCAAAATAGCCGTGGCTAATTAGCCACGGGATAAAACCGTCGCTAAAGTGTAAAACATCCGTGGCTAACTGATTTTTTTTTTAAAAAAATTTAATATTTTTTTATATTAGCGACGGCAATTTGGCCGTGGCTAACAGATTTTTAAAAAAAAATTTAACATTATTTTTATATTAGCGACGGCATTTTGGCCGTGGCTAACAGATTTTTAAAAAAAATTTAACATTATTTTTATATTAGCAACGGCAATTTGCCGTGGCTAACTGATTTTAAAAAAAAAATTAACATTATTTTTATATTAGCGACGGCATTTTAGCCATAGCTAACTAATTTTTTTTTAAAAATTTAATATTATTTTTATATTAGCGACGGAATTTTAGCCGTAGCTAATTGATTTTTTTTTTTTAATTTAACATTATTTTTTATTTTAGCATGGTTTTTTTTAAAAAAAAAAAAAAATATATATATATATATATATATATATATATATATATATATATATATATATTATTTTTTTAAAGATCAGATTTCTCCGAGATCTCTAAGATTTTTAAAATATATATATATATATATATTTAAAAAAATATCGAAAATCTCTCAGAGATCTGAGATTTCAGATCTCGAGAACTCAGATCTTTGAGATTCTCCGAGATCTCTGAGATCTCAGGTATCAGATCTCCGAGATCAGATATATCAGAGATCTCAGAGATCACAGATCCCGAGATCTCAGGTCTCAGATCTTCGAGATCCGAGATATCAGAGATCTCAGGTCTCAGATCTCCAAGATGAGAGATCTCAGATCTCCGAGAAAGAGGCGGCGGATAAAGGGAGGGGAGAGAGAGGCGGCCGGGATCGGTGTCGAGGGAGCCGGGGACTTCTCCTCAGTGGGTTTCTTCTCTGGAAGATGAGAGAAAAAAAAAAAAATTGAGAGAAATTTTTTGTTTAAGTTGGTTTGTAGAAAAAATTGAAATTTATATAGAGAAAGGTAATTGAAGGGGATTGGTTGTGTTAGTTTCACGCGGATCGATGACGTGGTATGGTTTAGTGCGTTGGATTGAGCTAAATTTTTTGGTGTTATTAACGGTTGAGATGAGATTTCACGCGGATCAGTGATATTTTTTTAAAAAACCAATTAGCGACGGCATAACCTCTTTACTGTTTTTTTTTTAAAACCAATTAGCGATGGCCTAATTGCCGTCGCTAACCTTTTTAATGTTTTTTTAAAACCAATTAGCGACGGCAATTATGCCGTCGCTAACCTCTTTACTGTTTTTTTAAAACCAATTAGCGACGGCAATTAGGCCTGTAGGCCGTCGCTAACCTCTTTAATGTTTTTTTTTTAAACCAATTAGCAACGGCTTTCTTGCCGTCGCTAACCTCTCTAATGTTTTTTTTAAAACCAATTAGCGACGGCCTAATCTCTTTACTGTTTTTTTTTTAAACCAATTAGCGACGGCCTACTTGTCGTCGCTAACCTCTTTAATGTTTTTTTTAAACCAATTAGCGACGGCCTAATTGTCGTCGCTAACCTCTTTACTATTTTTTTTTTTTAACCAATTAGCGACAGCCTACTCTTTACTGTTTTTTTTTTAAACCAATTAGCGACGGCCTACATGCCGTCGCTAACCTCTTTAATGTTTTTTTTAAACCAATTAGTGACGGCCTAATTGCCGTCGCTAACCTCTTTACTGTTTTTTTTTTAAAACCAATTAAACCTCTTTGATTTTCTTTGATCTTATCTGATCTTCTTTGAACTTCTCTGATCTTCTTTGATTTTCTTTGATCTTCTTTGATCTGATATTCTTTGATCTTATTTGATATTCTTTGATCTGATCTTCTCTGATCTTCTTTGATCTTCTTTGAACTTCTTTGATCTTTTTTTATTTGATCTGATCTTGAACTTCTCTGATCTTTTTTGATCTGATCTACTTTGGTCTTCTTTGATCTTCTTTGATTTTATTTGATCTAATCTTCTTTGATTTGATTTGATCTGATCTGATCTTCTTTGTTCTTATTTGATATTCTTTGATCTGATCTTCTTTGATCTTCTTTGAACTTCTTTGATCTTCTTTGATCTTTTTTTATCTGATCTTCTTTGGTCTTCTTTGATCTTCTTCGATCTTATTTGATTTTCTTTGATCTGATCTTCCTTGATCTTCTTTGATCTTCTTTGAATTCTTTGATCTTCTTTTATCTTTTTTGATCTGATCTTCTTTGATTAAAGAAAAATTCAATTACCTTCACTTTGGTTTAATCCAAGTAGCCCTAAAACCTCTAACCAGGTTAGGACTCGACACCTGTGCGCTAGTCGCTCTTCGCGATTGTAGACACAACAAGTTCGGTGATTCTCTGCTTGGAATTGCAGAGTCTTCACTCTCAATGGGTCCAGTTTATTTCAACTGCTACCCTATGCCTACATCTAGGAATTTCTATCCTAGACCTTCATTCCCTGATATGCAGTTTGAAGAAAGGAATCTTCAAACCTTTGGTTCTTTTTCCCCAAAAGAACTGTACATTGTGTAATCTCTTAAGGAGATCTCTCTGTGAGGGAATTGGATATCTTATCCATTGGAGCACATTATTTAATGGCTTATAATTGATAACAAGACGAGGGCTTCCTCGTTCAAGCTCTGCAGCTTTATTGACATAAAATGCAGCACAACTCCAAGGAGATTTAGAATCTCGAATGAGTCGTTTAGCTTTTAAAGATTGAATTTCTTGTTTGCAAAATTCCATAAGTTCGCTATTCATTTGAATAGGACGAGCCTTAGTGGGAATTTTTCTTTCATCAAATCCTGGTTCATAAGGAAGACGAACCACATGTTGGTGTGGATTTCCACACTTTAGGAGTAACATTTAAAACATGAATTTGGGGAATATGGACATTGTAATACCAATCTAAGAAAGGTAGATTAGCTTTCAATTCCTCACAACATTCATAGAAAGATTTGCTAAGTTCTTTGCGTTTTGACTCAGATGTCTCAGCAATGAACTTCTCTCGTCTTTCATCATTTTCTTGAGACAAGAAGTCTCTTTTGATTTTTTCTTTATCAAGTTTAAAATTTGTTGTTAAACATTCAACTAACTGATATGCTTGTTTCATTGTAAATGTTTAAGGTTATAGCCACATACCATTTTTGAATGGTAACAATATGTGGATGAACCTGTTTTTTGTTTAAATTGCAAAGGAAATCTGCTTGTTTCTGTTTAGAAGAAGAGAGTGGCTGAGAAGAGGGACCTTCTGCATCATCTTTATCTTCTGTTTCAGAAAAAGCGGGAAGATGATTTTCTTGCAACATTTGAATCTGAAGATCAGTTAAATTTTGATGTTGTTTTAACTGATTAACTTCTTTCTTAAGATTGTTAACTTCATGCTGTAAGTCTGACAAACTAACAGGAGAAGCACTTAATTTTGTTTGATTAAACCTTCTGATGATTTCTCTGTGATCATAAAAGGAAGTAATCACATCAGGAGGAGGTTTAGTTTGTGAAATTGAATTCTTTATGTGTTGAAGATATTCAGTCTTTATTTGAGGATTATCAATTTTATCAACAAAATCTAGCAGTATTTGTGACTGCTTATTTTGAGATAACATATTGATTTTGGGTTTCGCAGAAAGATGGCACAAACATGCACCAGGAGCACAATCACAAGATTGTTCAGAGGAATCAGAAGAATCAGAAGAATAATTGAGGTTATTCATCTGTAGTTCTGGTTCAGATGATTCGGAGTCTGAATCAATCAGACAATTGAGAAAGGCCTTTTTAAAAGATTTTGGAACATCTAAGGCTTGGACCTTTTGGGCCGTTCTGCACTGTTTTGCATAATGGCCGGGCTGACCACACTTAAAGCAGACAATTTTTGAAGTGGATCCTTTCTTAAAGGGCTTGGACTTATGAGTCCCATGATGTTTGGGCTTGCTATAGTACTGTTCAAGTGGCTTAGCAGGCTTTGGGCCATAAGGCTGTTTTCTTTTAAATTGACGGGCCGGGTTGGACCGATACTTCAGAACTGCCCCTACTCAACTTCAATCTAGAGTTCATACTCCAGAACCTCATCTTCAATTAAGAAATATTAGGACTAATCCTAATTATCCTCAGATTCCCCAACCTGTTTACAATCAAAATGAAGTTCCTGAAACTTCAGAAACAAACCATTCACCTACTCAATCTGAAATGGAATTTCAGGTTCCTAGAGTTGAATGTTTAACAACAAATTTTAAACTTGATAAAGAAAAAATCAAAAGAGACTTCTTGTCTCAAGAAAATGATGAAAGACGAGAGAAGTTCATTGCTGAGACATCTGAGTCAAAACGCAAAGAACTTTGGATGAACCTGTTTTTGGTTTAAATTGCAAAGGAAATCTGCTTGTTTCTGTTTAGAAGAAGAGAGTGGCTGAGAAGAGGGACCTTCTGCATCATCTTTATCTTCTGTTTCAGAAAAAGCGGGAAGATGATTTTCTTGCAACATTTGAATCTGAAGATCAGTTAAATTTTGATGTTTTAATCTAATCTCTTTGATCTACTTTTAACTTCTTTGATCTACTTTTAACTTCTTTGATCTGATCTGATCTTCTTTGATCTGATTTTTTTTTTTATCTTCTTTGATCTAATATTCTTTGATCTACTTTTAACTTCTTTGATCTTTTTTGATCTGATCTGATCTGATCTAATCTTCTTTGATCTTCTTTTAACTTCTTTGATCTGATATTCTTTGATCTTCTTTGATCTGATCTGATCTTCTTTGATTTTCTTTGATCTGATCTGATATTCTCTGATCTTCTTTGATTTTCTTTGATCTTCTTTGATCTGATCTGATCTTCTTTGATCTGATTTGATCTTCTTTGATCTGATCTGATCTTATTTGATATTCTTTGATCTGATCTTCTCTGATCTTCTTTGATCTTCTTTGATCTTTTTTTATCTGATCTGATCTTCTTTGATCTTTTTTGATC
This sequence comes from Berberis vulgaris, assembly GCA_963556465.1. NCBI lineage: Eukaryota > Viridiplantae > Streptophyta > Magnoliopsida > Ranunculales > Berberidaceae > Berberis > Berberis vulgaris. The sequence goes on from OY747126.1 coordinate 85,344,863, forward strand.
TGATCTACTTGGTCTTCTTTGATCTTATTTGATCTAATCTTCTTTGATTTGATTTGATCTGATCTTCTTTGATCTGATCTGATTTTCTTTGATCTTATTTGATATTCTTTGATCTGATCTTCTCTGATCTTTTTTTATCTTCTTTGAACTTATTTGATCTTCTTTGATTTTCTTTGATTTTTTTTATCTGATCTTCTTTGATCGTCTTTGGTCTTCTTCGATCTTATTTGATATTCTTTGATCTGATCTTCCTTGATTTTATCTGATCTTCTTTTAATTATTTGATCTTCTTTGATCTTTTTTGATCTGATCTTCTTTGATTTTCTTTGATCTGATCTGATCTGATCTTTTTTTATCTGATCTTCTTTGGTCTTCTTTGATCTGATATTATTTGATCTTCTTTGATCTGATCTGATCTTCTTTGATCTACTTTTAACTTCTATGATCTTCTTTGATCTATTTTGACCGTAGCTAACAAAAAAAAAATTGTAAACATTAGCTACGGCCCTAGTGCCGTCGCTAAAATAAAAAAAAAGTTTCAGGTGAAAACTAGGTCTCCTACCGAACTGGACAGAAATGTGTTATTGGTGATTTTATCCAGTTTCTAAATATATAGCAATTTTGCTTTATATAATTTTTTTAAAAAAATTCACATTTAGCTACGGTATTTTGACCGTAGCTAACAAAATTTTTTTTTGTAAACATTAGCTACGGCCCTAGTGCCGTCGCTATATTGTTTTCTTAAATTTATTTTTTTTTTAAATGACATTAGCTACGGTATTAGGACCGTGGCTAACAAAAAAATTTTAAACATTAGCTACGGCCCTAGTGTCGTCGCTATATTGTTTTCTTATAATTTTTTTGTTTAAATCACAAAAACATTTCTAAACATTAGCTACGGCTGTATTGCCGTCGCTAAGTTGTTTTGTTATATATTTTTTTTAAAAAAATCACATTAGCGACGATACCTAGACCGTAGCTAACAAATTTTTTTTCTAAACCTTAGCTACAGCCCCAGTGCCCTAAGTTGTTTTGTTATATTTTAAAAAAAAAAAAATCACATTAGCTACAGCCCGCGTGCCGTCGCTAAGGTGTTTTCCTATAATTTTTTTTTTTAAATCACAAAAACATTTCTAAACATTAGCTACGGCTGTATTGCCGTCGTTAAGTTGTTTTGTTATATTTTTTTAAATAAAAATCACATTAGCTACGGCCCTCCTGCCGTCGCTAAGGTGTTTTCCTATAATTTTTTTTTAAAATCACAAAAACATTTCTAAACATTAGCTACGGCTGTATTGCCGTCGCTAAGTTGTTTTGTTATATTTTTTTTAAAAAAAAATCACATTAGCGACGGTATGTGGACCGTAGCTAACAAAAAAATTTTCTAAACCTTAGCTACGGCCAAAGTGCCGTCGCTAAGTTGTTTTGTTATATTTAAAAAAAAAAATCACATTAGCTACGGTATTTTGACCGTAGCGAACAAAAATTTTTCTAAACATTAGCTACTGTCCGAATGCCGTCGCTAATCCTCGTATTAGCGACGGTTTTAAATCGTTGCAAAACGGTTAGCGACGGTTATTTTAATTTATATACCGAAACCGTGGCAGAAACTATAGCGACGGTTTATTGTCGTCGCAAACCGTTTAAATAGTGACAGTTTTAAAAACAGTCGCTAATTTCCGTAGCTAATTTTGGTTTTTTTTTTAGTGCATATGTAAGTTTGAGAAGCATGTAAACCATATGATTCTCATTCCGACTTTATCTGTCTAGGGGCCCAAGGTCCAAGATTAGTAAGTATGGGTCAGAGTTTCACCCTTTAACCCATGCATCTGTGTTTGCACACCCCTACAGTTCCAGGTTTCCTTTGGTTGTTCTATTGTAATTTTATATTCTTATCAGTAACTGATGTATCGTTCTTCCGTTATCAGCCAAGTTTCTTGCTTCCTTGGTAACAGTGACACCAATATGTTTCTTACATAGATAAAGAGTGGTTACCAGCTAGAAAGCACGTGAAATCTTTAAATTAGATAAGAATAGGCTTCCAGGCAGATAGTTGGTGGCACAGATATATGGAGCCATGGCACATCCATAACCTTATGGTCAGGGAAATCAAGTATATCATAATGAAGGTGCACATCCAAAAAATACAAAGATCAAGAGTCACTTACATTGGATGTTTTTCCTGGATAAGCTGCCCCACTCCGATTAAACAAAAGAAGAAGAAATGTTAGCCAGTGAGAATGGGGCATTCTAAACAATAAAATTGAGCTGCTGAAGAAACAAGATGTACATGGTAGGAGGTGACAAGATGATGCAATATTATTAGTCAGCCAAAATTGAGCATGTGGAGCGTGTCGCTAACATGATAATATGGTCATATCAATAAATAGATGGTTAGTGCGAAGGTGCCAAGAAATTTCCAAAATAAGTAAATATTATTAACAATAAATTCTTAGTGAATTCTTAGAAATCTTTGAAACAAATTTTTTTTATCAATAAAATAGCAAAACAACTTTCAATCCATAGAGAGCAGAACAGAGAAATAAAGAGAGAAACGGAAGGTTTGATTGATGAAGTGCTAATATATGATTGACCTCGACATTGAAAAAGGTGAGAAACGGATCAGAGGAGTCAACTTGCGCGGGGGGAGGGGGTTCCATAGAAAAAGAAAGGGACACAAGTGTTTCCCAGTAAAAGATTGTGACTCCTACCATTGCTACCAACCTTCCAGAGAAAATAACCAAAAAGTGTTTCAGGTTTTATTTTTTCCTCCTTTTTCTTTTTTTCGTATATTCATCTGTTCTCATGAGTTAAGGCAGAACTAGGTAAATAAATAAATGTTATATATAAAGGTTTAGCACATAAAACACATTTTCCAATTATACGAGAACTTGGAAAGGGTGCATAGCTCCCAAGTCCAAAACTCAGAATATAGTAGTATCCACATCATTTGAGTTTCCTTCCCAGCTAGAATATTGTAGTATCCACATTGTGGAATGATCTTGAATAATACAATAAAACAAAAAAGTTTACCTCCTTTCATTCAGCGAAAACCAGGAATTGCTGGTGCTGTACGAGCTAAATTTGTCAAAGCATCATCGAAGACCTTTTGAGTTTCCTTCCCAGTCAGGTCCACCCTAACCTATGTACAAAGCATCATTGCCTTATAGAATTTGAGGAGAGGAAAAAAAAAGGTAAAATGCTAACACTTGACAACAATTAATCCAGTTTATTCCACTTGCTAGGGGTTGATGCAACTCTTCATCCAATTCTGCCGTTTCAACTGTTTTTGGAATGTGCACTAATGGTAAAAGCAGCATCCAGTTTATTCCACTTGCTAGGGGTTAATACTTCAACTTTTGTCTTTAATATATCATCATTCGGGGGAAGCATCATATGCATATTCTTGCCTCAAGCAGTGCTCGCTTGCAGGATAGTCACTTGTTCTAATCAATGTGAATAAGATGGTGTAGCATACAGAATGCTATCAAGGTAACCGAGTTCATCAATGAATGTCTACTTCCCAGCTCCCATTTCAAAACCCCAGAGCATTCCCTAGACTCCTAGGGAATAATAATGCATCCCCTCTAATGCACCACAAGCGGCTTCGTGCTTGCACCCTAGAGATGCTTGAACACTGGCTCATGGAATAAGCCAGCACTACAAAAAAAATTGAAATCAGCAACGGCTAAAAACCGTCGCTAATGAGCTAAAACCGTAGCTAAAAGGCATCAGCGACGGCACAACAACCGTCGCTATCCCGTAGCCACATTTATTGTCGCTATTTGATTCAGCGACGGCAAAATAGCCACGGGATAAAACCGTCGCTAATTAGCCACGGGATAAAACCGTCGCTAAAGTGTAAAACATCCGTGGCTAACTGATTTTTTTTTTTTTTAAAATTAATATTTTTTTTATATTAGCGACGGCAATTTGGCCGTGGCTAACAAATTTTTTAAAAAAATTTTAACATTATTTTTATATTAGCGACGGCATTTTGGCCGTGGCTAACAGATTTTTAAAAAAAAATTAAACATTATTTTTATATTAGCGACGGCAATTTGCTGTGGCTAACTGATTTAAAAAAAAAATTAAACATTATTTTTATATTAGCGACGGCATTTTAGCCGTAGCTAACTGATTTAAAAAAAAAAAATTTATATTAGCGACGGCATTTTAGCCGTGGCTAATTGATTTTTTTTTTAATTTAACATTATTTTTTATTGTAGCGACGGGCATTTTGCCGTTGCTAAATGGTTTTTTTTTTTTTAAATATGTATATATTTTTTCGATCTCTCCGAGATCTTTAAAAAAAAAAAATATATATATATATATATATATATATATATTTTTTTTTTTTTTTTTTTTTTGAAAAGATCAGATTTCTCCGAGATCTCTGAGATTTTTAAAATATATATATATATATTTAAAAAAATATCGGAGATCTCTCCGAGATCTGAGATTTCAGATCTCGAGAACTCAGATCTTTGAGATTCTCCGAGATCTCAGGTCTCAGATCTCCGAGATTCGAGATATCAGAGATCTCAGGTCTCAGATCTCCGAGAGAGAGGCGGCTGATGAAGGGAGGGGAGAAAGAGGCGGTCGGGATCGGTGTCGAGGGAGGCAGCCGGGATCGGTGTCGAGGAAGCGGCGGACTTCTCCTCAGTGGGTTTCTTCTCTGGAAGATGAGAGAAAAAAAAAATTTGAGAGAAATTTTTTGTTTAAGTTGGTTTGTAGAAAAAATTGAAATTTATATAGATAAAGGTAATTGAAGGGGATTGGTTGTGTTAGTTTCACGCGGATCGATGACGTGGTTTGGTTTAGTGCGTTGGATTTAGATAAATTTTTTGGTGTTATTAACGGTTGAGATGAGATTTCACGCGGATCGGTGATATTTTTTTTTAAAACCAATTAGTACTTGCCGTCGCTAACCTCTTTACTGTTTTTTTTTTTTAAAAACCAATTAGCGACGGCCTACTTGCCGTCGCTAACCTCTTTAGTGTTTTTTTTTAAACCAATTAGCGACGGCAATTAGGCCGTCGCTAACCTCTTTACTGTTTTTTTTTAACCAATTAGCGACGGCCTACTTGCCGTCGCTAACCTCTTTAATATTTTTTTAAACCAATTAGCGACGGCGTAATTGCCGTCGCTAACCTCTTTAGTGTTTTTTTTTAAACCAATTAGCGACGGCAATTAGGCCGTCGCTAACCTCTTTACTGTTTTTTTAAACCAATTAGCGTCGGCAATTAGGCCGTCGCTAATCTTTTTACTGTTTTTTTTTTAAAACCAATTAGCGACGGCCTACTTGCCGTCGCTAACCTCTTTAATGTTTTTTTTTAAACCAATTAGCGACGGCCTACTTGCCGTCGCTAACCTCTTTAACCTCTTCCTTGATCTTCTCTGATCTTCTTTGATCTTCTTTGAATTCTTTGATCTTCTTTGATCTTTTTTTTATCTGATCTTCTCTGATCTTCCTTGATCTTCTTTGATCTTTTTTTTATTTGATATTCTTTGGTCTTCTTTGATCTTATTTGATCTGATCTTCTTTGATTTGATTTGATCTGATCTTCTTTGATCTGATCTGATCTTCTTTGATCTTATTTGATATTCTTTGATCTGATCTTCTCTGATCTTCTCTGATCTTCTTTGATCTTCTTTGATCTTCTTTGATTTTCTTTGATCTTTTTTGATCTGATATTCTTTGATCTTCTTTGGTTTTCTTTGATCTTCTTCGATCTTATTTGATATTCTTTGATCTGATCTTCTCTGATCTTCTTTGATCTTCTTTGATTTTATTTGATCTTCTTTTATCTTTTTTGATCTGATATTCTTTGGTCTTCTTTGATCTTCTTCGATCTTAATTGATATTCTTTGATCTGATCTTCTTCGATCTTCTCTGATATTCTTTGAACTTCTTTGATCTTCTTTGATCTGGTCTTTTTTTATCTGATCTTCTTTGGTTTTCTTTGATCTTATTTGATCTGATATTCTTTGATCTTCTCTGATCTTCTTTGATCTTCTTTGATCTGATCTTTTTTTATCTTATTTGATCTAATCTTCTTTGATCTGATCTGATCTAATCTTCTTTGATCTTCAATTAACTTCTTTGATCTGATATGATTTTCTTTGATCTAATCTGATCTTCTTTCATCTACTTTGATCTAATCTTCTTTGATATTCTTTTAACTTCTTTGATCTGATCTTCTTTGATCTAATCTTCTTTGATCTGATATGATCTTCTCTGATCTTCTTTGATCTGATCTTCTTTTATCTTCTTTGATATTCTTTTATCTGATCTTATTTGATCTAATCTGATCTTATTTGATCTGATCTTCTTTGATCTTCTCTGATCTTCTTTGAATTTATTTGATCTGATCTTATCTTCTTTGATTTTTTTTATCTGATCTTCTTTTATCTTCTTTGATCTGATCTGATTTTTTTTTTATCTGATCATCTTTTATTTTCTTTTTATTCAAAAATGTGTTATTGGAGATTTTATCCAGTTTATAAATATATAGCGATTTTGCTTTATATAATTTTAAAAAAATTCACATTTAGCTACGGTCAAAAAAATAATTTGTAAACATTAGCTACGGCCCTAGTGCCGTCGCTATATTATTTTCTTAAAATTTTTTTTTTAAAAAAAATGACATTAGCTACGGTATTTGGACCGTGGCTAACAAAAAAAAAATTTGTAAACATTAGCTACGGCCTTAGTGTCGTCGCAAATATAAAAAAAAAGTTTCATTGGCAAAATTCGAACCCGGGTAGCCTAGGTGAAAACTAGGTCTCCTACCGGGCTGGACAGAAATTTGTTATTGGTGATTTTATCCAGTTTCTAAATATATAGCGATTTTGCTTTATATAATTTTTTTTAAAAAATTCATATTTAGCTACGGTATTTTGACCGTAGCTAACAAATTTTTTTTTTGTAAACATTAGCTACGGCCCTAGTGCCGTCGCTATATTGTTTTCTTAAATTTTTTTTTTTTTTTAAAAATGACATTAGCTACGGTATTTGGACCGTGACTAACAAAAAAATTTGTAAACATTAGCTACGGCCCTAGTGCCGTCGCTATATTGTTTTCTTATAATTTTTTTTTAAAAATCACAAAAACATTTCTAAACATTAGCTACGGCTGTATTGCCGTCGCTAAGTTGTTTTGTTATATTTTTTTATAAAAAAATCACATTAGCGACGGTATGTGGACCGTAGCTAACAAATTTTTTTTCTAAACCTTAGTTACGGCCCTAGTGCCGTCGCTAAGTTGTTTTGTTATATTTAAAAAAAAAAATCACATTAGCTACGGCCCGCGTGCCGTCGCTAAGGTGTTTTCCTATAATTTTTTTTTAAAAATCACAAAAACATTAGCTACGGCTGTATTGCCGTCGCTAAGTTGTTTTGTTATATTTTTTTAAAATAAAAATCACATTAGCTACGGCCCTCCTGCCGTCGCTAAGGTGTTTTCCTATAATTTTTTTTTTTTAAAATCACAAAAACATTAGCTACGGCTAAGTTGTTTTGTTATATTTAAAAAAAAAAAAAATCACATTAGCGACGGTATGTGGACCGTAGCTAACAAAAAATTTTTCTAAACCTTAGCTACGGCCAAAGTGCCGTTGCTAAGTTGTTTTGTTATATTTAAAAAAAAAAAAATCACATTAGCTACGGTATTTTGACCGTAGCTAACAAAAAAATTTCTAAACATTAGCTACGGTCCGAATGCCGTCGCTAATCCTCGTATTAGCGACGATTTTAAACCGTCGCAAAACGATTAGCGACGGTTATTTTAATTTATGTACCGAAACCGTGGCAGAAACTATAGCAACGGTTTAATACCGTCGCAAACCATTTAAATAGCGACGGTTTTAAAAAACTGTCGCTAATTTCCGTAGCTAATTTTGGTTTTTTTTTGTAGTGCAGTAAAAAACCAAGTTCACAAGTGTAGAGGAAAGTCTCCTATAATAGATGCCAAGCGTTCTCCATTCTCCAAAAGGTTATGCCGAATTTTGGGATCAATCATACTATATTACATTTTCCTCACACGTAGTTTAATTGATCTATAGTTTACTGCATTGGTCTCGTTTTTCGAGTATTACAAGTATGTAGACCTATCTGGCTTTACCCTCGAATTCAACTGTAGGATCCCAAGAGAATCCTACATAGGCCTAACGATGGAAACACTAGTGCTTGCTATTGTAATGCCTATACAAGGTCATGAATGTCATTGTGAGGCTTTATAATACGTCACATTACAACCTTTTTTCCTTCATTCGTAAAAGGGAAACATAAAAAGCAAGGCAGCCTTGATAGATTTTAGGCTCCATAACTAGAGGATTCCTAATTCTCATACAAGAATCAAAGAAAATAATTGAAGCACAAATAGCCAAGACAAAAATATGACTAAGACCTCAATCACCATTCACCACACTCCTAACCTCCTCATGACCCCCGCATTCCTATTTTCTAACTTGATTGTTCATTTTCCTTTGTGGAGAAGCGCCTACCAATCTGTGTTCATTGCAAGAGATGGTTCAAGTTTACACTCCATAAACATACAACCATGGAGAGACTATCACACCCTAGCTATAAATGGTGTTGATTCTCCATTAGTACCTCTATGACCAATGGAAACTGCATTATATAAACGATGAGCATTTTGTCTTCCAACCAAAAGAAGTTGTATATTAACAATTCAAGATAAAAATACATCAAATAAAAAACTTGAATTCTACCATCGTGGAGTTAAACAAACTTATAAATCATAATACCTATGTCAGTGTTCTTTCTTTCCGATAACAATGGGATCAAAATAAAATAGTTCACAATAGAAAGCTTTACCTTAATCTTGTCATTCTCACGTAATTCAATAGCCACCAATGCATTTTTCAAGGTAATGCGTATGTCGTTGAAATCTAGCTATGGGGTGTCCAGCTCTATACCAGTAGAAACTAATTTGATCACTGACATAATAAGGCATATTTGAAGAGGCTATGTATTATAGTTGAAATTTTAAGACAGGTTCAGCTGATTCCACTGCATGTATGGGGTTGAATAAGTGACTAAAACCTCTCCCTTGAGTAAATAATAACCTTAAAACAGTAAAAATGAATAGTTTTAACAACACTAGTTAAAACTAATATAATTATGTATGACCTACTTGAAATATATAAGTCAATGTCGCACTCTTTAATACCTAATTTATTAGTTATAACAATTTTGTTTGAAATTGTTTGTTAAAACTCTAACATTCAGGACAAACACCTAGTTAACTAAAACAATTTATATGGGCAAATGGTCAACTCAGAAACTAAGATGTCAAGGTTGCAAATAGCCAAAGCATCCAAACCTCGAGTTGATCGCGTTCAATCCGCCCACTTGCAGCCCTATTTAGAAATACTTGGATTTAGTTTAGCAATTGGTTGAATATCTTGATTTTTAATTGTGCAATGCAAATCACATTGTTTTTCAATGAGAGAACAACTCTTTCTATGAGTCTCTTTGCTACAATATTCAAGAACCACTTCTTCTGTAGAGTCATCATCGACTTCCTCATCTTCGTTCTGGATATAAACATTTTCATCATTTTTCTTAGCATTGAAAGTTATGGCACCATAAAAAAAAAAAATTCGAGATACATTTAAAATATGGTTTACATATTTGCTAGCTAGCAAAATGATTGAAAGGTGGTGGCTCATGGTCATGGATGGCTATCGAATTTAAGTGGTGGTTTTCATTGGCAGTCGCTCTAATTTAAGTATTGGTAGGTATTGACACGTTAGGTGTCAAAAATGGTATGAAATTTTGGCACTAAGTTCTAGTGTTAATCGGTAGTTTTTTTTTTTTTAATTTCAGCTCAAATAAATTAAAAAATAATTTTTGTAACTTCCGGTTATGAAAACTAGAATCCTTCTATGTTAGTAGAACCAATTTTCATCTCTAAACTCCAAATTCCCGGGGTGCTCTTAACAATGACGGATTTTTTATTTTAATTTTTTTTAACAAATTAAACTATATTTCCTCTTCTATATATTTGGATATTAGGGTTTGATGAACTCAAACGATCCATAATCGTTCGCTTCAAATTAACATTCACCTTCAAGTCAGCATGAGGATTGGTGGCTTATGGTCATCACATCCCATTACTTCGACGGTAATTGAAAGGACGATACACTTCTGCTGTTGTTCGAAGATTAACACTAAGGTTGAGTTTGGGGGAAGGAGGAGTTGGAAGTTGGGATGGGCACGGGATGGGATGGGACGAGATAGACTCATCCCTATCCCTCCCGTTCATACGGGATCGGGACGGAATGGGATAGACCACATCCCGACCTCGTCCCATCCTAAACGGGTTCGGGACGGGATCAACGTGTTCTGATTATAATCAGCTGGAATATAATCTGAACATCATTATATGGAATTGCTAACTGAAATAAGCTAAGCATAATCCAGGGTCTATTTTTTAGCTAAGCATAAGCAATTGCAATAATGGAATAAACATTAAACATAAGCTAAAATTGCTAACTGGAATTGCTAAAAAATGATAATGGAATTGCTTATTGTTTAATGTTGGAATAAGCATAAGACTGGAATTAAACTGGAATAAACATTATATTGCTTACTGGAATTGCTAAAATTTCTAACTGAAATTGCTAAAAATAATAAGCTCTCAATATTTTTTAGCTTACTTCAGTTAGCTAAGCATAAGCAATTGCAATAAAGGTAAAATTGCTGAAAATACTAAGAAATAAATATTGAAAAATTAGTTCGGGACGGAACGGGATTGACGGGATTGAAAATTTTCATCACATCCCATCCCATTCTAGATTGGGACGAGACGGGATTGGGATGGAATTATTCAATCCCATTAAGATCCGAAAAAATTGGGACGGAATAGGTTCGAAATCGCGGGATGGGATGCCCACCCCTAGTTGGAAGGGGAAGGGGTTTAACATCACCATCAACAACAACAACAATGGATTGGGTTTATACTCATCAACAAGAACAACGACTAGACATAAGAAGAAAAATCAAAAGTCCTTATTATAGTCCTTGGATTGTGTTTACAAAAAAAACTCTATAAAGATCGTATCAAATTATCAATGGTCGTCGTCGTGGTTGGGGTGGTGGTGATGACGATGATGATGATGATGATAACAATGATGATGACAATAACAGCGACAACGATGATGAGGAGCTTACTCTTCCGGTAATGAAATTTGATGAAGTCACGAAGGAAATTGAAAGTAGGGGTGCTACTGCTAATGTATTCCCTTTCAAAAAATCTAGAGAGCTTGGACCTTAGAGTTAGGACAGTGACAGGGGGTTCTTTTTGTCTGCGTGATTGTGTTCGATTGGGCCATTATGATCATCTCTAGGATGATGAATGGTAATGTATTTGGCTTGGCGCGGGGCTGATTTGTTTGACTCTCTAGGAAAATTCATTTCCTTTAGACATATTAGAGGTTGTGCAAAACTACATGTTTTTAGGAGAGATCTCTTCAAGAACTCAAGATTCCCTCAAGATCTCTCCTAAAAATATGGAGAGCTTCCGGATGTTGATATGGCGCTAGGGGCTTGACTATCTAGATGACTGTTGTCCTTTTCCATTACTTGGATTTGCGAGTAGGCATTTAATGCTTGCTGGAGCTGGAGGAGGAAAACTCAACCTTTTTTTTAGCAGAAATTCTAACTGTCGAGGAAACCAGCGAGGGAGGGAGGGGCAACCGTCCATCCCCCTCAGGATGCATGTTTTCCATCCCTTACACGCATCCCGAAAGAGATGGAGGGTTGCCCCTCCCTCGCTGGTTTCCTCGCCAATTAGACAGGCTCTTTTTTTAGACACTTATTAAAGGTTAATTTTTTTTCTTCTAGGAAATGGGTTGGCTTTTAGCCTTTTTTATGAGACATTGTTCTTTCGTATGCAAGCGCATGCTTGCTGATCCGGATTTTCTTGTTAAGCTCACAACTGAGGTATGTAGAGATGTTTTTCTAATCACTTGTTTGTTAAGCTCACAGTTGAGACGGGCTTCTTTGGAGAACTCTTTGTTCTGGTTTTCGGTGTCTTTGGGTCTTGGAATTACTGAAGCAGGCAAGAAAACACCCCATTAGAGATGTTGGGGTTTGGTTTTAGAAAACGATTTGCTTTTGCTTTGCCCCTATAGGAGGAGAAGAAACAAGGATGGTTGAGGGGAGTTCATGGTGAGTGAGAGAAATACAGAGAAGAGTAAGAGAGGGCAGAGATTTGGAGGAGAGAGAAAATTTTTGGGTCTTGTTTTCTAACAAAATGACAACATTGTCCTTAATTAACACTAAACACATGCTTAGAGAACTTCCCCTGCGCTCTCCTGGTGCTAGGGCATGGCTCTCTAGACTTTTTGAACCCAAAGATACGATACGATACGATGGTGGGAGGGAATTTTGTTAAATATTGGAAGGGGAATTCTAAATGTCGAGGAAACGGGCGAGGGAAGGGACGTGGTGGGGTGGAGACCGTCCACTCCGCTCGGGATGCACGCACCAAAAATGATGGCATGCATCCCAAGGCGGGTGGACAGTCCCCACCCTGCCACGTCCCTCCCCTCGCCTGTTTCCTCGCTGCGTAGAATCACTCATATTGGAAAGAGCATGAGATCATGTCATGGTTAAGTTTACTAACCCTCTCTCAATGTATAACTCCTCAAATCTAGGAGTCGTGAAAAAATGTTGCAACCTATAGAACTAAATAAAAATATTTTAAGGGTGGGTTTGGATTTTAAAATTGTAGTACTATAAATTTAGCTTAAACTTGTTATGCCCATGCAAACATTCATGATACTTTTAGGGGAAATGACTTGTAAGACTTAATTTTTTTTTAGTTGTAGATCCTAATAATTGAAAATGCATCAAAAGGCTTAATTTTTGTAATTCAAGATTATTAAAAGCCACAAACCTAAATCATAGTTCACGATATGTATAAGGACAAATATACTCATATTCCTAAACACATTGACGTGGTGTTGTTATTTATGTATTCAAATTCTAGTTACATTGAAACGAGCAAAATATGCGATTTTAATGCAATTTGATATTTTTTTAAAGTTGTTTCATGTCACTAAAACACAATTGATCGATTCTTGTTGGGTAATTTGAAATCAAAAAATAAAATAAAATTTGGAAGTAAACTTATGATTGATTTCAAGAAGGCGAATTAACATTGAATATTGATCACTTAAATTAAAGGGTAATAATGTCTTTTTAATTATTTTTAAACCATTGGTTGGGTTTGTGGCTTGTAAAAGTCTTTAATTATTAAAAATAGATTTTTTGAGGTATTTTTAATTGTTAAAGTATGATGTGGCTTATAATCATAAAAGATAAGCCTTATAAGTGATTTTCCCAAACTTTTATTTCTTTATTACTATCTCAATCGGTGCACATCACTCACACTAGAAATATATGGAGGTTTTAGCACAATTCAATTCTTAGTATTTCATTTAAATGGTTAGAAACTTAAAATAGCTTATCCTTTAAAAGTAATCAACATTTTGTATTTCAAGAAATGTAGGTTCTAAAAATTTAACGTTCCAAGTCACTCTATTTCAGAATTTATTTGAGTTTCTAAGTTCTACTTATTCACTTATTATTAAATTTATATTAACATACATATGGAACATGTATGAGATCATTGTTAGCACTTATATCATAAAAGAAACAGAAATTCTAAATGGTGAGGAAACCAGCGAGGGAGGGGGGTGCAACCCTCCATCCCCCTCGGGATGCATGAAGGGGATAGAATGCATGCATCCCGAGGGGGATGGAGGGTGCCGCTGGTTTCCTCGCCATTTAGATGGGTACTAAAAGAAATAATAAGTTACTATGTTGAAAGAAGAAAAAATAAGTGTAAATGTCGTTTAAATTGTGTACCGAATCAAATTTTCTTCAAATAATGGATTTTAGTTTGATAAAGTTTGATCTAGGTCCTTTAATTGTGAAAAAACATGTTATTGGGCTTATACTTCATAATAGTGGTTCAGCCCTTCTAATATGAATTATTGGGTACTTCCCGGGCTGCCATTAGAATTCGCTGGAATTGGGTATCGTGTGAGCCTAAAGCTTCATGAAAGCAAACTTGAGGTTATATTTTATCGTATTTCCACGGAATCAAGTATCTTGGCATCCCCCATTTACTCCAGGAGTTCTAATCTGATGAGGTCTGTTTGTAGCAAGCAGAACATGGTTGATGATGATACTTATCATGTGCATCAAGTCAGTGGTAGCAAGAAACCTATGCCATATTTGCAAGCCTTGTGTCCTAGTATTAGCAAAAGTATGCCGTCAGGAGGTACTGGTTTATTGGAGTTCTTTACTGTTGAGTTTGTTTGTGGGCTTGATGCAATGAAACCGTTTGAAAGAGTGAGTGGAGATGTGATGGAGACATCACGGCCGACTCTGACTGTAGGCCCAAGAAACCTGCGCCTTGGGCCCTAAACATCAAGGGGATATCGAATAAAAGAAGATTATTTATTATTTAGGTTTTTTTTATGTTCTAATATTTGCATTGTTTATGTCAAGTATTGGTATTTCATTTTTTTTTAGCCTAATTTAAGAAATATTTCGGTGTGTAATGGATAAATATAAAAATTTAGAGGATATATGAAATACAGATAATGAATTTCGAGGGTTATATAAAATATGTGAAAAATAAAATGCAAGTAAATAAATTTATTAAACACATTAATCAAACCTACATACCAAAAAATGAAACAAATATGAAATTAATATATAATTAAAAAATTAGGATAATTTGAAAATCAGTAGGTGGTCTGAAAAATCAATAAATAATTAGGTATAAATAATAAAAAATTCAAAATTTATGAAAAACCCCGAAAATTTTCAAAAAAAAGTATGTTTTGAAAGCTAGTTTATATTTTTGCAAAATTTACAAAAAAAAAACCCCCGAAACTTACAAAAAAACCTCAAAAAAAATTGCCCTTTTTCATTTTGGAATTTCATGTTTTGCGTGGTCATAGAGTTAAACCCTAAAACCCCATATTGCGTATTTTTTAATTTCTTCATTAATTAAATCATTTTATTCTAGTCTGATATGTGACAAATTAATATTTTTTCCACTAATTTGCCTGATTTTAATATAGCTTTGTAGCCTTCATAGGTTGAAGCTATTTATTTAATTATGGCGACCTTGATTTTTTTAATTATTATAAGTCCTTTGAAATGATTTATTATTATTATTATTATTATTATTATTATTTCAAAGGGGTACCATTTGACGAGTTTGCCTAGGCCACTCAAATTCTCAGGGCCGACCCTGGATGGATTGGGTGAAAATTAATCTTGCATCCACTGAGTTTCACTGGGAAAAGGTGGGTCTGAACATAGCAGAAGGATGGATGGGGATCTGTAGATGGAGAAAGCCATGATGGAAGACATATGAGTTGGGTAGTAAAGGTGTCTCACTGGCAGATGATGTCGGAGTTGGGGAAGACATGATTATGTGGCAGTTTCAGCCACGAGGTTGAAGGGGAATGACAGGTGTAGGTCATTCATTGGTGGGAAGGACGCGCTGGCAAATCAGGAAGATTCGGTGGGTCAACATAGAAGGTATTAGTGGTAACAGGGTCAAACCATTCGCACCAGTTGTCAAGGAATATAGGAGGAGGAAATCTGGGTGTCCATTGTAAAATACACGTCAGGAGATTGGAGGGGAGGATATGAGAGAGAGAGAGAGAGAGAGAGAGAGAGAGAGAGAGAGGGAGAGACAAGCTATGAGCTGCGTGACAGATCTGTTAAGAGACGTTTTGGGAGAGTATCAAGGGCAACAGTTGCTGGATAAGGAAAAGAGTTGGGCTCTTAAAGGCGTACATAACAAGAAGTTGATCAACAAGTCAAAATCGACTTGTTAGGGCTGAAGTCTAAGGAGGGTTCTCTGGGTCTTAATGGGCCAAGCACTAAACCAGTAGCTGAAAAGTCTTGTGGTCCATTTCTAGCATCAACCCATTTGGAAGTTAAACAATACTTTAGAGTTTCGACTGAGGCATAAAAAGTCTTTTTTTTTTTTTTTAAGTGATTTGAAGTTAACTGAACGAGCTTCGAAATGAATTGTTGTTTTAGTTCTGAGTGAGTTACTGATTAAAAGCTGTAAAATTAAAATGTGTTTGTTTTTAGGTATTGAATAGAAACTGTTTGACAATTTTGCTCAACTGAAATGAAAAAAATTATGACACAAATATTGTGCTTAAAATCATACCAAATACGATTGTGGCGTCATTGTTGAATTTGACAAATACGTCTATGGCGTTTTAAATAGGTATTTGATGAAATCATTAATCCAAACATGAGTTATTTGATTTGATATCTTATTATACACATAAGACACACAAATTACATGTTAAAAACTTAAAAATATACATGAGATGGAGAGTTGAAGAGATGAAGAAAAACTTAAAAATACATAGAAATAAAATAAAGATGAAGGAGAAAATGGATAATCACAATGTTTGGTGAAGAGAATGAAGGTGTGCCGCCAAAATTTAGCCCTACTTATTTTTAAGAAGATGGGGCAGCAATTGTAATTAAAAAATTATATTAAGATTATTATTTGAATAATTTTTTTACTAAGGACTCAGTCTAAAGTGCCCTCAAAGATGGCGTTTTTTGCCTCGCCTTGGATAATTTTTTGACCATAGACCAGCCTTCTAAAAAATTTATGCTCAATGTGTAAGTCGGATGGTGAATCTGTTAATCAGTTCCTCATCCATTGCCCCCTAGCCTTTGAGGTGTGGGGTTGCTTCCTTGTTTAGGATGGATTGGGTTCCTTTAGGGTGGCACTCTCTATGGAAACAAGAGTGGTTGTGTGTGCTTCACTAGCCAAGTCCATGCACCTACAGCTCGATCTACTAGCGTTCTCTTCAATCCTTCCAGGTCAAGACCTTCGATTTACTCTCTCTTATGAACCCTTGGAAGAACTCAAAAGAAAGAAAGAACTCACTAGAAAGCAAGCTACCTTGAGGACTCTAATAAGCTGTAAGACGGCGGGAAGGCAAAGAAAGGTTTAAGAATTCCACAGTCTTGACTGCTAGGCTATCCTATTACGAAATTGGGTATTGCATATAGAAAGAGGACTCCTTTCTTTTTTTGTGTAGATTGAAGTGCGTGATAGATCTTTCCTTCAGTTTTTTTGTTTTGTTTTTTTTTGTTTTTGTCGAGATTGGGTTGGTGTTCAGTGTATCGTACTGTATCGAAAAGAATGCGTTGGATGGATGCCCGTCATAGAGCAGTCGACTAGAAGGTGGCAAGACTGTCGGCCTAAAAGAAGGCTGAAGACAGGTTACAAGCAAAGAGCGAGAGATGTAATCTCTTTCCCTTGCTTTCCGAAGGGGAGTGAGAGGAGACACCCCATTGATTTGGATTCAAGCCGAGAAGACTAGTCAAAGCAAGGGTCGAGAATGTCATAAATATCAGGAGCTAGATCAGTTTCCAATGAACAAGTAAGAATTGCCTCAACCAAAATGGATGGAATTGGACCTAAAAAAGCCATTCAGGTGCGTTTCGAAAAGCAGTGGCTTTTGAGGAAAGGTTTTTGTATGGGTGTTGTTGTTTTTTTTTTTTTTTAAATGTTCTTTTGGGCCCCCCAACCGACCTTATTTCTGTAGTCAACCGCGCGGTTTTAGTCTTATTGAAAAGGGGTCTGTCCTTAGTCTTTGGGACAGGCTTTCTTTCGTTCTCGCTTCATTTATTTGGGTTCAGGAGACAATCATTTAGATTGGGATATAGATCAATTGGCCAATCTTATTAGGCGTTAAAGTAAGATTTCCCCCTCAGATGGAGACCGGATTTGGTTGGTTACTACTTTTAGGTTTCGTTTCCTAATCAGTAAGGCGAAAGGGCGCCTAAATCAGTTCGTCAGCATAAAACCTTCACCTCCGGTGTCTCATGATTCTAGTTTTGTGTAGTCAAGTGCGCCAACATGCAAACTTTGATAGGTGTAGTGTAGTCACCAAGAAAACGACTGCGCGTTAGCGCAACAGCTTTCGCCAACGGCTTTCGCGGTATCGGCTTCACGAACGAGTTTAACACCTTGGGGAAGCCCCCTCACAGGGGGGTTTGGGGTTTACTTTTTTGAATTGAGTTACTGAGTTTCTAACACCTTACGTCGCTATGCCCTAGTGATTAGCACCTCTCTATTGCTTACTTGAATCAGAAACAAAATTTCTGATGAGAATTAAAGACAAACACTCAAAATAAGATGGTCCACTTTTTTTATTAAGACTTATGACTCCATTCATATGCCCTGTTCAAAACGCTGACAAACAAAGTAGAAAGGCAACTTTGTCTTCTTCTCGATGTCTGTCCATCTTGCACGTTACTTCCCTATTTGAAAGAGACTAAAGTAGCATCCCTGGTAGGCAATAGAGCTCGATAGAAGATGTCAAAGGGAAGAGGACTATGGAGCAAGCTGGTGATGGAGGGGTTGTAGTTGTTATGGTGGAGCAATAGGGAAATTAAATTCAGTCATATAAGTTCTGGGTTTGAATTTGAGGGAAGGGAAGATGTTGAGTGACTTGAACAATGAAAAAGAGTTTTCAGATGAGGAATCTGATGGTGAAGGCAGTGGTGGGACACGTGATGTTAGGCTGGATTGAAATAAGGTGGCTGATAATGGTCAGAGTTGACGATAGGTTAGGTGTAGTTGGGAGATATGTTTGTTTTAATGAACTTTAAGGTATTTTCATTGAACATGGGCAATAGGGATAATAGAGCGGTGGTGAAGATGATGATGCAAAGTGAAGTTTCAAGAGTTGGAATGGGGATGATTAGGAGTTTGCGGTCGAAGAGAGATGTGGGGTGGGAACTTCTGCCCTCGGTACGGACGTTGGGTGGTATTGTGGCACTGTGGGATAATAGGGTGATTGCTGGGGAGGAAGAGTTGGAAGGTGTTTTCTCTCTTTCATTTGTTGTGTAGGAGTAGGGTGGAGGATGACTTTCCTTGGGTGGCTATTGGGGGTTTTGAGCCAAATGATAGGAAACTTCAATCTCAAATTTTGCAAGAACTCACAGATGTTGATAATTTATGGAATCTTTCTCTTGGTCAATTTGAGGGTGACTTTAGTGTGATCAGGTTCATTGAGCTTCTGTATAACAATTCAATTATTTGTAGGAGTGTAGGATTGATTGATTTATCCCTGCGTGGGGCAGATTTTACTTGGACTAATATCTTGTTCTTTTGGTACCGCATAAGCTTGGCAGGTTTTTTTTTTTTTTTTTGAATCAATAATGAGTGGGAGGAACATTGGGTAACTTAACAAGTTGATAGGTACAGATCATACTCCAATTCTTCTTAAAGCGGGTGTTGGTCGAACCAAGAATTTCGGTTTTGTTTTGATATTGGATGTAAGGGTTGGTAATAGGGCGGATTTACACGGATTCAGAAGTTCAAATTGTATAATTCAAGACGAATGCAGATTTGGCTATATATCAGCTGTTGCAAATATCCGTTTTTATAGGTTATTACTAATAATACCCTTATAACTTAAAACTTTAAATACTATCCCTATACATATATAAGGGCATTTTGTCACTCAAAACTTAAAAATAATTGCTCATTATCATATCTTTCTGTACCAAAAGAGGGTCCCTCCACCTCTTATGTTACTACATACAAAATTTTGTCCAACCTTAAACTTATTGAACTCAGAACATTTATGTGTTCCTATAATGAACGCTGGGCTGAGGAACAATACTTGCTCTGTGTATGTTCATCACGGGCCAAACTGCCCTCAGCTAACGTTTCTAAATTCGTTTATGTCCATCTAAAGTCAAGTGACTGCCTCGGCCAATTTTCTAATTTCATTTGTTCCCATCTAAAAGTCAAGTAAGTAATGAAATATGTAGTACTATCTACTGTGATTTTTCTAACAAAAGAATGGCTTCTATGTCACCAAAAAATTATAATTTTCATTTACATTTTTTCATGCCAATATTTACATGCAAAAAAATAATATGTGCATCAATCGAATATGATTACGACCTTGCTCAACTTTTTGACATTCTTTGCATTATTCTCATTGAACTTCTTCACCATCACAACACCAATCCCGAGCTAGACATCGACTGAACTCTTCCATGAGATTGCTTCAGGAAATATGCGAAACGGCCAAATTGGTATTATCGGAGGCAATGGTGGTTTGGGTTGCACATGAAGCATGACATAGTGACTACTCTGTGCTAGGTGTGCCATGAAGCATACTGGTATATCGTGAAATTGTGATGGCAAGTAAAGATATGAAAAATAGGTAGAGCTTTGGTTCCCATAACAAACAAATACACATTGGTAACGGTTTGCTAAGAGTTTTAACATATCGGGTCCATAAACCAATTTTCCTTGTATATTTGTACCTGGCCTTCTAGAATGAGCAAAACATCATTGACAACCTTGACTCGTGCCGCATTTCTACCCACAACTCTTCATTACTTTCAAGTTTCATTAGTAGGTCTTTCCGTACCCGGCCACTTTTGATGTCGTAATGTAGGAATTTAGCTATGCATCGAAACCCATAATTTCCATCACCTAGAACTTTCTCAAGGTTGTCAATATAATCCCGTATCCAAAATGGAATTTGGCTCATCAATCTAGTGTTACAATTTTTCGGCTTCTCCTTTTTGTTAGACAACTTCTTAGCCTTTCCTTTTAGTTCCTCTTAAGTCATGGCGTATTCGTGCTCTGATGGGTAACTTTTTGTCGACCTCTTGTGCTTAGACAACTTTTTTTTTTTAAAGTTTCCCCTTGTCAGCCACAAGTGCTAATGGTTCAATCATTACAGTTGAACCCGAGCAACTCAACTCTAGAAGCTTCATCTTAAACACAAACTTCTGATCATGAGTTGAATCATTAAACCTATGCATAAGGGCGTCGACCACTGGGTCTATAATCACATCTCACGTTCACGAATAGGTATTGTGTCAAGTTGAAGCCAATACTTGCCTATGGTGTCTAATGGAAGTTATCTAGTGGGAGTTAGATATCCTGTAATTTCATGAGCACAAGGTAATCTATGAGTGGTTCGAAGCACACATCCACACTTGACGGGTTATTACCCACATTTTCACACCTCCCAATTTCTAATAAAATAAAATCAAAAGCTTTGTACGCCACCGACCCATGAAGTTTGCCAAATAATTTGGACACGTGTTCATTATTTACCTTCGTCAGACCTTGTTGAAATGATGATTCTAACCCTACCAGTTGGATTTGGATCATATCATGCTTTTTTATACATACATTCAGGAATAAACCTTGTGAATTTTCCAACGAGTTCTTCAACTTCGAGTGTGCCATTTCAACGCGATCGGCTGTCCATTGGCCAAAATGCATGAATGTACCGGTTCATGCAATGACAAAGTAATCCTCTTGCAAATATCAAACTGTCCTTACATATTCCAAACACTTCGGGTGTGATGTCCATCTTCTATCAAAGTCAACTGTGGCCTTGATCTATACAAATCTGAAAATGAATTTATAAATTTGTACCACCCGTAATTATCCTCAAAGTGTTTTTTACAATTCTTCACAACATTTGTGTTCATGTGCCATGTGCACGATAATTTCCTTGCCTTGGGAAAAACTCGCTCAATTGCCTTGATCAAACCCAATTCTCTAGTGACAAATACGCTTGGCAAGTTGTCTGGTTCGAAAATTCCTACAATTTTTTCTAATGCCCAAACATATGACTCTTTCTTCTTAGAACACATAAACTAAAATGCAACATTGAAGGTCTTTTCGGTCGACGTCACACCAACAATCTCAAACAATGACATCCTATATCGATTCGTTTTATATGTGCAATCCATAAGCATCACTTGTGAAAAACACTTTGCTAATTTAATTGATTCAAGATGCGCCCAAAAAATGTTGGTGACTCTATTCCGGTCCCCTCATCAACAGTATTCCACTCTATGTAATTATGCTTCATAAACAAGTACAAAGTACGTTGCAAAGTCGTCTTGCATTTTTTTGGACTGTCTTTATCCGACAAATTACATTGTAAATATTCTTCACATTCGAGATATTATTCGGATACATCTCTTTCAACCGAGACGAGATGTGGCGAGGGTTCACGCTCAACTTCGCCATATTCTGCACATATATCATCTCATCTTCATTCAATTTACCAACAAACGAATGAATAACAAGTGAGTTTGCTTGAGGATGATTGTGGGTTCCACGTGTTACTTGCAATATTCAATGGTAATTTTCTATTGGGATTCCTCTCAACTGAAATGTGCAGCCACACTTATTTGCACTGCTTGATCTAACAAAAATCTTTAACCTTTTGTCGGGCTTCCCTTGCCTTTGACAACCAAAATGGATCATTACCTTCTGTCTGTGATTAGTAGGTTCCGATTTAGTGATAATAACAACTATGTTATTATCTCTACCGATGCCTTGGACCCAAGCTATCAACTCAGACCTTGATGAGAATATCCAAAAAAATATAAAACTTGTTAATAACAACATGTTTATAACAATATCACATGGAAACTAGTGAAAACAAAAACACACAAACTATCTTACCTCGTCCGTAACAAATAAGTGACCATCATCAAGTGTCACTTCCATTGATATTTCTTCACTGTTAATGTCACCACTTCCATCATCGAATAACTTGCTATCAACATTATCATCATCATTCTGCATAATGATTCATTTTATAATTAGTTTCATATATTAAATTAAAATTTAATTTACTTAACAATGAAATGGCGGTTACCTCTACATCGTTCGTATTTGGGTTCTCAACATCGTTTGTAGGCATGTCCATATTTATTACATCCATGAGAAATGCCTATACACCAATGCATCAAACAATAATAAAACAATTAACTTGAAAAAAATAAAAATAATAATTATATACAAATTGACAGTGTTACCTCAATTGGAATGGATTGTTATTGCTTTTTAAATTGATTGTCTTCTTCACCCTCATGTTCGCCTTTAAAATCTTCAATTCTAACACCATCAACTTCATTAAACTCATTCATTTCCATATAATAAAATCAATCTAAGTTCTTCCAAGGGAAATGTAGTGGAATGCGAGGAAGAGATAGATGAATGCAATCGATGAGGAAAAGATAGGGGAGAGGACGAGGAGATCAATGGTTTTTACGATTTTACTTTGCGATTTTGGGGCTTTTGTGAGGATGAAGAGATGAAGGAAAGGAGGAGGACAAAGAAGTTACGAGGAAGAGGAGTTTGTTCGCCGAGCCTTGGACGAGGCACAACAAGGAGGAGTGCGAGGCGATCGAGGGGTTTGTTTCTTGCGAGTTTGCTATTTTGAGGTTGCCTTTTGTGATTTTGGGTTTAGGTTTTTCAAATTATTTGGGTGGTGTGGGTAAGTAAGAAAAAAAAAACTAAATGGTGGTGTGAGACAATACTTTTAGCGGTGTGGAGTAGTCGCTGCCTTATTCAAATTATATTGTCTGTACCAATGTGAACACAAGTATTTACACAAAGTTTTGAGGAATTACATCCAAAAAAGCAGAAGATTGACTGAAAAACAACTTCCGATTCCAGAAGCTAAGATGATTGCATCAATCAGTGAGACTTGATCGAGTCCACAACACAAGAACAATCTCACTTATTCTCCTCTATGTGCACCGAGAAAATGCTTAGAAGCTATCACTAATTCTGCTTCAAATTACTGTTTATCTTTTATCTTTCAGAATGTAAAGAAAATATTTGGAGAATTGTATTATTGTTTTTATAATTTTCTTGATTGAATACACTATTGTCATATTTGATTTATACTAAACCCCACTTTTGAACACTTCAGCTTTAGAATGTCAAAAATGAGGTTTAACAATAAATCAAATATACTAACAGTATATCAAACCCATAAAAATTGGAAAAAAAATCAAATACAAAAATAAAAAAAAAGGATAGAATTTGTTTTCTGTCCAAGCGCAGTGACTCCTGCAAGGAAGTGTCTTATCCTTGCACGAGCCGCTGCGTTTGGGTCTTTCTAGGCATTTTGGACAAGGTCACGTGAGTAGCTGCGAATTTGAGTGTGTGGCTCGCATGAGCCGCTGCGTTGGGTACAAACTTCTACTACCCGATTATGTTTTAGGGTACTTACCAGGGTTATTTTTAAATACTCGAGAGTTTTTAGACAGGGAAACCCTCTCTCCATTTTTTATTCATTCTGGCAGCTGAAGTTTTGAGAAGGAATTAAAAGGCAAAATTTTATTTTTTGAATTTAAAGGGAAAAATAAAATATTTTGCAAAGCGAATCTGCAAATGAAAGTGTTTTTATATACTATGCATGAAAATATTATAAGCAATGAAAATGCAATTCCAAATAATACTTTTTGCATTTTTTTTACAACAGAGGTGATAACTATGTTCTTGTTGCACCATCGATATGAAAAATCTGAAAAATTCTAACTATCGAGGGCAAGGAAAACAGCGAGGGACCCCACTAGGGGGTGAGAGCCGTCAATTCTCTCGGAATGCATGTTTGAACTTTCGGGATGCATATGTTAAAAAGTCAAGCACGCATCCCAAGAGAAGATGGACAGCTCCCACCCCCTGGTGGGGTTCCTCGCTGGGTTCCTCGACAATTAGACAGGAGTGCACCATGTATACTTTTAATAAATTAAGGCGGTAGCTGTGTTTGTGTTGCACCATCGACAAATTTTTTTGCTTTCGGAAAGGTTACACGTGTGGGGTCCCCGGTCGTACGAACCGCCGCGAGGGCGAACGTGAAAAAAGAAGGGACAAAAAGAGGAGAAAAAAACCAAAAGAAGAAGAAGAAGATGGGAGGAGGTGGCAGTTGTGAGGTGGTGGTGGTGAAGGGGAGGAGGAGGAGAGGTGGCGAGGTTGTGGTGGTGAAGGGGAGAAGGAGGATTAGTGGCGGTAGCGAGGTGTTAGAGTGAGGGGGAAGATGAGGATGAGAAGTGGTGGTAGCGAGGTATTGGGGTGAAGGGGAGGAGGATTAGTGGCGGAGAAGAAAGGGAAAGAAGAGGGTTAGGTTATATATATATAATGGTGGTATTCTTCCGGAGATTAAAACTCCAATTGCCCTGGGTGCTCTTAAGGAGATTTTTTTGTTATTTATCTATTTACAAATTGAACTATATTTCCCCTTTATATATTTTGGGTATTAGGGTTCGGATGAACTCAAACCATCCATAATCTTTCACCTTCGCCTTCAAGTCAGGATGAGGATTGGTGGGTTATCATTATCATCATCACATTCCATTACCTCCTCGACGATAGTCTTCGAAACGAAGCATTGTGAGTTTAACACTAGGGTTGAGTTTGGGAGGAGTTGGAAGAGGCTCAACATCACAGCCACCGCCAAAGCCAATAACAACGATGGGTTGGATTTATCCTCATTAACAACTAGAGGAAGAAGAAGAAGAAGAAGAATTAAAGGTCCTTATTACAGTCCTTGGATTGCGTTTACAAAAAAACTCTTTAAAGATCGTATCTATGGTCGTCGTCGTGGTTGGAGTGGCTGGGGTGGTGGTGACGATGATGATGACAGTGACAGTGACAGCGACAACGATGACGATGACGATGAGCTTGCTCTTCCAGTAATGAAATTTGATGAAGTCATGAAGGAAATTGAAAGTAGGGGTGATACTGCTAACTTATTTCCTTTAGACGTCTTAGAGGTTGTGCGGAAGGAAGGAATTCGTACCGATGTCCTTTTCAATTACTTGGATTTGCAGGTAGGCATTCCATGCTTGCTGGAGCTGGAGGAGGAAAATCCAGCCTTCTATTCTTTTTGTTAATTTTTTTTGACACTTATTAAAGGTTAATTTATTATTTTTTCTAGGAAAAGGGTTGGCTTTTTGCATTTTTGATGAGACATTGTTCTTTCATACGCGACCGCATGCTTGCTAATCCGGATTTTCTTGTTAACCTCACAACTGAGGTATGTAGAGATTTTTTTTAAATCACTTATTTGTTTATTTCTGTCATGGGAGCTAACTCCCATTTGTGAACATATTGAGTTAATTGCGTTAAGTTTCTTACAAGTCATAACCAACACAATAAATTTTTATTTTTTATTAATCAAAATGAGTGGGAACAAAAACAAGGAAAGGGTCCAGCAACAAAATTAAAGCTGGAAGTAACACAATAAGTCATAATAAAATTTAATACAAACCAAATTATAACAAGAAGTCAAATAACTAAACAAAGATCAGACCTAATAATCCCAGATGCCATCAATAAACAAAGTTATCATTAAATATAAACGTTAGGCAATCTTTATTTATTGAACACTAGCATGTAATCATCGGCATATTGTGAATTTTGAACCATTGGGGTGCCCTTTTGTGATTGAATACCTTGAACATTAATGGGGAGAGAGGATTTCCCTGCTTTATGCCACGTATGCTTCTAAAGAAACCTCAGTGACTTTTTTGTCATATATTAGGAGTTGAGAAACAGATAATTAAACATGTTTTGATCCAAGTAGTTTTCATTGTGCCTTTGCAAAATCAGGTTCACAAATGACTTTTTCCTCCTTGGATTAAATACGAGAATCCAGCGGCTCATTCGCCATCAACACCCGGTCACTTCTTTCGCTGAAAACTCAGAGCTTATAGCTAAAGGGAATGAATAATACTGTGATGGTATATATTATAATGCGTAATCATCTCCTCGTATTAAGTGGTTTACAAGTTCACATGTTATACACCTCGGACATCTCCTTATCTCTGTTTCAAAGGAGTAGTTTTTAGTCTTTCTATGCTATTTGAGACTTGTATGTTTTGCAATCCCTGATGATTTTAAGTTTGCCTTCTTATGTTCCTCATTTTTAGAGTATTGGACCTTCGAAAAAAAGAGAGAGAGAGGGGTCTGCATGAATGGGGGTTTGAGTGTCTCTTCAACAATTCAAACTCACTTATTCTCATTCCTCTATCTACCTATCCACCTCTTCTTTCCATTGAATTCTATGAAAAGTTTACACTAAGTTAACGTGTGCTATACTTTTTACAAGTCTTATCATCTTGCAGTTGGCTATTTATTCTTGTGGCACTACACTTGGCGAATTTCAAAACAGGGGGAAGGATTTTTGGCCAGAATTTGAGCTTTATGCTGCAGATCTTTTTGTTGGGCTGCTTGTTAAGACTGTTGTATTCAGTTTATATGCGCCTCTTGTTCCGATTGGACAGCAAAGTTTCCTTGGACACCTGCTACAGCCTATTTTGGCTTTCACTACCCAATTTTGGGACTCAAAATACACGTACTTGGACCTCCTTAACATGATCCCACATTTAATGATACATGGAGCGGTTGGGATTGTTTGTGGTCTTATTGGTCAAAGCATTGCAAATGAGATCATGAAAGCCAAAAGGTATGTTTCTGTAATGTTGTCGTAATACTTGGTGATTGAGTTGTAATACTCAGTTTATAATCCATGACGAAAGCATATCCTATCCTTCAAGGTTTAGTCATATTTTCTTGCTCATGTATCAGTAAAAATTATCTCTTAGTTGGTGAAATAAGGTCGTATTCCTTCATCAAGGAATAATGAACATATTATTACCTGTTACTTAGTTCTTAGCTTGATAATTTGTATTTTTAAGTGGATTTTTTTAGAGGAATAATGAACATATTATTACCTGTTAGTTCTTAGTTCTTAGCTCTTAGCTTGATAACTTGGATTTGTAGTGGATTTTTTTTTTCCTTTGAACCTTTGAACATATTATTACTTGATACAAGCCATTGCCAACTTTTTTTTTAACATGTTATAATGGGGGTTTAAGCATCTCATATAATAAAATTTGCATCATCTATAACAATTATGTGATATCATTGTTACAATGCTGTATTTATATTTATTTGACAGGAAGGTTGCTAAGAAATTTCAGGCATTTGCATTGCCAAAACACCAAACTCTTTTTGGTTTAACGTTTGACATAATTGAAATTGTAATATTAAAAGATTGTATTGCCTAAACCTTGTAATATACTTAGTTAAAGCCTTAAAAAACATGCAACGAAGGCCATAAACCCAACTTCACTAGAAAACATCAATCACAAATAACAAGCCGATTAATTACATTAACAAGAATAACTACCATTATAATGGTTACATTGCACACAACATCAAAGGTTCAATTTTAATGATAAGAGTACACGGATGGAAGTGGATAAAGAGATGCGCTTTCAAAATTTCTTTTTTGTTTTATGGGACTCCGGAAAGAGATGAGCCTACCAATAGCTTCTAGGGGATAGGGGAAATGGTTTAGGAGATGAACGTAAAAATGTTGATAATGTATGGATAGATGTGAAAGTGAATCTGCCAGCATCGCCCAAGTCATGGATGAATATTGAAAGGAGAAATTGACGAAACTTCCCAACTAAGTCCCTCAGGGACTCAGGCTTGCGTTGTCTCACACGAACGCCTGGCCTAAACTGATTAAATCTAACAGTTGCAAGCATAGAGATTCACACAACACATTCAGTGTTAGATTACTTAGTTCCTCCACTCGCACATCCTTTAACCAATCTCTGTTAAAAAGAAAAAGATTTTTGCATCTACCATTCTCACAAGAGGAAATTGCTTTATTTAAGAGTCAAAACCCATCTTCCTGTAAAGAAATCCATGCAACAAAAGCGTATGAATTTTGTTTCAGGTCTCACAATGCAATTTAGTGGATTGTTATTGCCACCCAACCAAAGCATCACATGTGGGAGCTTTGCCATTTAACGTACTAGAAAACCGGCCTAGGGAAGCTCTAAGAAGAGGGATCACAAGCTCTAGATCTCCGATGTACGTGGTAGTTTGAGAAGATATCAAGATAATTTGTATCCCTAGCTAGATTTCCAACATATGTGGTATTTATCGCGGATATTGTAATCACAGTCATAGGGTAGTAGACTCCATTGGGATTACCCCATACGGCTAGCGAAAACCCTATATGTGGTTGTAGTGGTCATTTTACCCTAAGAAAAGCATAAGAGATCTATGTACTTAAATCATTAATTGAACCCTAATTGGTCCAAGAACATTATGAGATTAATAAAAAAATAATCGAAAATTTTCGGCTTGTAGTTTGTATACATATTTTATCTATCCTTCTAAGCTATATGTTTACTAATTGAGAATTGATGAATATTGAAGTGGTAAACATGACATGCCACAATTTACGACATATTATAAGAAATAAAAAAAATCAATGTTAGATAAAGGTGCAACTTTTCATATTCTTTAGTTTTGATTTTATTTTTCTTCAGCGCTTTTCTATTTTCTCTCATCTTAGATTTCTTTATATATATACACACACATACATATATATACATGTGTGTGTTATATATTCTCTTTGGTTATCCCTCTCTCTAGCCTCTTCATACATTCTTGGTATTACCATATGTTAGAGCATTGATGAGGTTAGGGCAAATTTAATAAAAAATAACATTAGTCTTTCTCGTTTATTAATAACATAGTCATCAACCGATTGCTCGGTGAGTTTTGAAAGCGATTATTCGGTAACTCGGTGAGAAGTCATCAATTCTCATTGATTAATTGGGATTAATCACCAATTAAATAAGTTAGTAGGAGATCTTTCTATCTCTCTCCGTTCTTTTATAGAATACGATACCCCAGGTTCTCTACTAGTTTATTACCCATGCCGTTTGGCATGATTGAAAATGAGTCATGACATTAGGTCAAACTCAGTTATATTTAAATAATTGAAAAAACTTAAACTGCAACATTAATTTCTTTTCGAGCTTTGATTTTTCAAAATATAAAGTTAGGGTCTTTGCTTGAATGTGTTTTAGATGTTCAACTCATTCTTTGATAAATATTGAAATTACGACATGAAATACATTACATGTTTTTCTTTTTAAAATTCATATTATGGTATTTAATATTTTAAGAATTTATATTGATGACTGGTTTCATTGGAATGATCTTTAAATATGCATTTCCACGATACCACATTTTGTAATGTTTGACAACCAGTGTTCTAAAAAACGTTAGGTAGTAGGCAGGCGGCGAGCAGAGGACTAGCGCCCAGAGGCCTAGGCGATTTATTTATTATAATTTATAACTTATAAAAGTTAAGTATAATAGCATATAAATTACTTCTAATTCAATACCAAGATACATATACAAAATGTATAAAAAAAGTCTTAATTTTTTTGCTCTATTCAAACTAAAAATAAAAAAAATTCAATTTTTTAAAAAATCCGCTTAGACCGATTTTTAGAACACTGTTGACAACTAAGTGGATAGTTATGACAATAACTTCTACCCAAACTTTAGACTTTCCAATATAAGAAGCATGTGGGTATTTGCTTGATATTAGTCAAAATACTCCGAAGTGAATGCTTTAGATTTTTTTTTTTTTTGAAAAGTGTTTACAGTGTAAATGCACGTTCTAAAATTTTGAGCGTTTGTATTGGTCATTGGTTTCATTGAAAAGATCTTTAAAAGTGCATTTTAACGATACCAAATATATCAAAATTTGACAATTGTAGATAGTTATTGCAAATTTGATTTTGAGAAAATAAACACGAAAATTTCTCTCTCCGCCATATGGACATTCTACTCATTTTAAGTTCCATATTCCTTTTCTTTTGCCCTTCCATATACTTCACATATACGTAGATGTCATTGTAGAAAATGAATCTCAATCCTCAACTCTCAATCCCTCTTTTATCTTCAAATCCCTATGAATAGTAAAACACCAATGTGAATTGTTAGATAGGCCAATAAAGTAAGCATTTTTACCAACTCTTCAGTTTCAATGCATGTATTCACGTGGATATTGCACGCATGATTGTAATAATAGCTTAATATTGAATGAAATGGTGTTTGATTCTGGCGCTGGAAATTACAAGTACCACTCTTTCGAAACTTTTTAAGTATTCTGCACTACTATGGTCATGCTGAGGTTCGCATTTCAGATTTCCTGCCAAGTAAACTTTGATATTTGAGTTTGCTCATAGTCTACATTTTCATTTCTTAAAAGTTGCATAATTCCTTGTTCCATTATTTAACTGTTATCAGGAAAATGAGGAAATCAAGCAGAGAAGTACCCGTGCCACCTCTTATCGAAACCGCAAAGTATTGGGGTATGTATTGATTCTATCTTTTGAAAATATGATTAAGTTAGACACTTCTTAACCTTCCTTGTCGGGCAAAAAAGAGCTGGCAGCTTTTCATGTCTTAACATGGAAGATCTAGAATGCGGTGGTTTGTTAGATATTGTCTTTAGGGTTAAATGTCATCTCCACAAACATTCAGTACATACATGCCAATAGAGAAGTGATAGACTGATACAAAGTCTGATTTTCACTCATGATTCTATGGAGGGTCTCGAGTTGATGGTAGTTCCGAGGTCGGATTCAGGGGTGGTTCCCATGGGGACCTCCTCTGCTGCAGCCAGGGTACCATTTTACAAAATTCTTATTACATATAGCCCAAAGTAAAAAATTTCATGCTTTAAGTATCTTAGACATTCCAATTTTTATGTTTATAAAACCCAAAGATACGATGCTGGGAGGAAATTTTGCTAAATACTGTGAGGAGCATGTGATAATATCGTAGTTAAGTTTACTAACTCTCTCTCCATGTATAACTCTTCAATCACAAAATCACAAATAATTGAAAAAATTAGCAACCTATAGAACTAAATAAAAACATTTTTTGGGTTTGATTTTTGTTTTTAAATTGTGGTATTATAAATTTAGCTTAAACTTGTTATGCCCATGCAAACATTCATGATACTTTTATTTCTTTAATACAATCTCAATCAGTGCACATCACTCACACTAGAAATATATGGAGATTTTAGGACAATTCATTTCTTTGTATTTCATTCAAGGGGTTAGGAACTTAAAATAGCCTATCCTTAAAAAAATAATCAACATTTTCATATGAGGCAATATAAGCAAATAGTAGATTTGTATTTCAAGAAGTCTAGGTTCTAAAAATTTAACGTTCAAATAGTATGGGATAATTGTTAGCACTTTTATCTTAATAGAAGTAATAAGTAACTATGTTGGAAAGAAGAAAAAAGTGTAAATGTCATTTGAATTGTGTACCGAGTCAATTTTTATTCAAATAATGAATTTTAGTTTGATCAAGTTTGATCTAGATCTTTTAATTGAAAAAAAAACATATTATTGGGCTTATACTAAATAATAGTGGTTCATCCTCCTAATACGAATTCTTGGGCCCGCCCCTGGTCGGACTGCCATTAGACGCTGAAACTGGATATCATGTGATCCTAAAGCTTCATAAAAGCAGCTTTTAGCTTATATTTTATCGTATTTCCACGGAATCAAGTATCTTGGCTTCCCCATCCTCTATGAAACATAAGGAAGTGAAGTGTCTTCTGTAGAAGACACTACAACGTATCCAAAGATGACCTAATTCGTTGTGCTTGAAGGAAAGATGTTTGAAGTGGATTTGATTAGAGGCTCAAAATGGGTAGAGATCAAAGAGTTTGGCAGAAGACTTTCATGTATTAGGGTTAGGGTGGGTGGGCGAGGGGGATTGAATGGCTGGCAGATATTTAGACAAGGTTGATAAGGTTGCGAGTTGATGCGAATATGGAAATGGCGAGGTGGAAAGTCACAGGGATAGAAGATCGAATCTTAATTGTTGTTTTTGAAGTTCTGGGCTCAGTGGGCTCTTTGTCCAAGATCATCCTTGAGCCGGAAGGTAGATATGGGAAGGGATTGAGGGCTTTGTGTCTTCTTATTAGAAGAACCATTGACTCCAGGAGTTCTAATCTGATGATGTCTGTTTCTAGCAAGCAGAACATGGTTGATGATGGTACTTATCATGTGCATCAAGTCAGTGGTAGCAAGAAACCTATGTCATATGCTCAAGCCTTGAGTCCTAGTATTGGCAAAGGTATGCTGTCAGGAGGTATTGGTTTATTAGAGTTCTTACTGTTGGTTTTGTGGGGTTGATGCAATGAAACGGGTTGGAGGGCTGAGTGGAGATGTGACGGATACAGCATTGCTGGCCTTGACTGTAGGCCCTAGAGGCCTGGGCCTTGTGCCCTAAGCATTGAATCCAAAAAACAGATTATTTGGGTTTTTTTGAAGTTCTAAAATTTGCATCGTTTATGTCTGGTGTGTTGATTAGCGCTGTATGCAACTTCATCTTCTGCATGGTCTTAGGGTCAAAAACCCATACAACCATATACTGTGTATTTATTTAATTTTCTTCATTAATTGACCCTTCTTTGTAATCTGATATGTAACGAATTAATAATTTTCCCACTATTTGCCCGATTTTAATATAGCCTTGTAGCCTTCATAGGTTGAAGCTATTTAATTTAATTATGGCAAACTTGAGTTTTTCATTTAATTATTGTAATTACAATTACTCTTTGAAATGTTATTATTATTATTATTTAGTAATACCAAGTGTGAATTGACTCTTACAAAAAATCAATTATACTAAAAAAAATTTAAAGGGGTACCATTTAACGAGTTTGCCTTGGGCATTCAAATTCTCAGGGCCAGCCCTGGATGGAGTTGGTGACAGTTAGTCTTGCATCCACTGAGTTTCACTGGGAAAAGGTGAGTCTCAACATAGCAGAAGGTGGATGAGGGGAAGGACAGGTGTAGGCCATTCATTGGTGGAGAAGGACACGCTGGCAAATCAGGAAGATTCGGTGGGTCCACGATCGAAGGTATTAGAGGTAAACTTGGTCAAACCATTCACACCAATTGTCAAGGAGTATGGAAGGAGGAAAAGAAGCGATGAGCTGGATGACAGATCTGTTAGAGATGTTTTGGGAGAGTATCGAGGCAACCATTGCTGGATAAGGAAAGGAGTTGGGCTCATAAAGGGGTACATAACAAGAAGGTGATCAACAAGTCAAAATGGAGTTGTTAGGGCAGAAGTCTAAGTAGGGGCTGCAGCTGTTATACAGAATAGTGGAGGAATAAGGAAATTAAATTCAGTCATAAAAGTTCTGGATTCGTATTTGGGGGAAGGGAAGATGTTGGGTGACTTGAACGCAAAGAAGAATAAGGGGGAGGGATGCAGTTTGGTCCAGTTGCGAGTGTGGACAATGAAATAATCTTCAGATGAGGAATCTGATGGCGAAGACAATGGTGGGACACATGATGTTAGGCTGGATTGGAATAAGGTGGCTGATAATGGTCAGAGTTGACGATAGGTTAGGCGTAGTTGGGAGGTATGTTTGTTTTAATGAACTTTAAGGTATTTCATGGAACGTCAAGGGCTTGGGCAATAGGGATAGGAGAGTGGTGGTAAAGATGATGCAAAGTGAAGCTTCAAGAGTTGGAATCGGGGATGGTTAGGAGTTTGCGGTCGAAGAGAGATGGGGGAAACTTTTGTCCTCGGTACGGACTTCAGGTGGTATTGTGGTGTTGTGGGATGATGAGGTGATTGTTGGGGAGGAAGACTTGGATGGTGTTTTCTCTCTTTCGTTGTTGTGTAGGATTAGGGTGGGCGACTTCGTTGGGTGGCTATTAGGGTTTTTGAGCCAAATGATAAGAATCTTCAATCGCAATTTTTGCAAGAACTCACAGATGATGGTTTATGGAATCTTTCTCTTGGTCAATTGAGGGCAACTTTAGTGTTCTCTTGGTCAATTGAGGGTGACTTTAGTGTGGTAAGGTTCATTGAGGAAGTATAACAATTCAATTATTAGTAGGAGTATGCGTGATTTCTCAGAATTTGTAGATGATTATAGATTGATTGTTTATCGCTGCATGGGTCATATTTTACTTAAATTAATATCAGGTTGTTTTGGTACTGCATAAGCTTAGCAAGTTTTTTTTTTTTTTTTTTTCAAAATAATGAGTGGGAGAAACAGGAGGTACTTCAACAGTTGATGTACTTCTTAGGGTAGGTTTAGATCATATTTCTATTCTTCTGAAAGCGGGTATTGGTAAGATTAAGAAATTTTTGTTTTTGATATTGGATGTGGGGTTGGCAATGGGGCGGATTTACACTGATATTCGTCCCACCCCAAATGGGACGGACTTGGGTTTCCCTTAATGAATTTCGGGACGCATTCGGGGATTCAAATTGTATCCGTCTCGGATTCAAGGGGGATTTGGCCATATTCGCCTTGCAGATATCTGTTTATATATGTTATTACTAAAATACCCTTATAACTTGAAACCCTAAATCTTATCCCTGCATATAAGGGCATTTTCGTCATCCCAAAACTTAAAAAATTACTCATTATCATCTAGGGGTGGGCACGAGATGGGGTGGATCTCATCCCTATTCCATTCCGTTTGTTTGGGATCGGGATGAGATAGACCTCATCACATTTCAAATGGGTTCGGGACGGGATGAACATGCACTAAATAGTCCTCCAATGAAGAATAACAAAAGGATTTCATCTCACGTTGCTCAACACCAATAATGCAAATTTATGTATATATAACTTTCATCATGACAATATTAAATGTTATAAGGTTACCTTACAATTAAGGAAGAACAAACTCTTCGGAAAACTTGTATTCGACACCGACACTCACTCGACACGCCTCTGACGCGTGTCAGACACGTGGTCAATGTGTCGGCAGGTTTCAAACACATGGTCAATGTGGTTAACGTGTCAGACACACCTCCGACTCACACGAAACTTGGACAGGACACAGTCAAGACTAAGCAACCAACTTTGTTTTATTTTTAACTTATAATGTGTAAATAATCACCTAATTTAATGGTTGATCTATCTGAAGTGAATTGACTCTTTCAATTGAGACTCAAGATAAATAGGGCAAAGTCCAAAGCATAGATTATCTCTATGCTTCTTCTTAATCTTTGCTTTTTCTTCTCTAATTTGCTTTTTTTCTCCACTTTTTTACTATATTTTTTCTAGTTCTTTTTATAATGTCATCTTCTTCTCTACATTTTTTTTCTTCGTGTTTTTTTCTACTTGCAATAAAGATGAAGATACTCTAGCAATGCACTTTATTATATTATTGTTCATGTTTATATGACTTGTTAAAAAAAATTAGTCTGACATGTCGACGTGTCCCCGAGTCCTAGTTTTTGAAAAACTGTCGAGTTCGTGTCTGATATGATGCGCTTGTCCGTGTCTATGCATCCTTGCTTACAATGGAATTAAGTTTGTCAATTGAATGCTGGTAGATGGAAAGAGCCCCTCCATAGATTCGTCTTGCATATTTATGCAAGAGTTGAAATATCATTCATACAAGATACAATTAGGAGTAATGTTCTCAAATTGTCTTAATATAAGTTCCAAAATGAAAAATACTGCTCATTTACCAAATCTCAAACTATATAACTCATAGTAAAAACTAACCCAAATCATAATTTGTTTTTATTTTCTACAAAAGTAATTGTTCTATATCCAATCTAAAATGTGAAAAAGCATAAAGTTTTGTAGGTTCTATTTGACCTAAAATATCCAAATTGACGTTTCTATCTAAACAAAAATACCAAATCAAGCAAGTAATTTTCGAGCATTAAATGTTTTGATTTAATTTCAACACATCCTAAACTTTTCTTAAGAAGAGTAGTTTGATTAAAATTAATAATAATAAATAAATAAATTTAGGATGGATGGGCGGGATTGAAAATCTCCATCCTGATCCCATCTCTCTCTAGATCGGGATGGGATCAGGATGAGTTTTATCAATCTCAAAAGGACCTAAAAAATCAGGACGGGACGAGATCGGGATCGCGGGATGGGATGCTCACCCCTATTATCATATCTTTCTTATCAAAAGGACAACCCCACCGCCTCTGTTATTGAAAAGAAACACAAAGCTTCAACCTTTTAAGCCTATATTGCACTTAAAACTCTCTTTTTTACCAAATGTTTCTAGTTTTCTGTGTTTCACTCTTTTTGGTGAGTGGGTCACGACGAAGATGGATTCTGAGAGACCCCATAGAGGAGGATGGAGTAGCAGTAGACGTCCCTACTTTCAAGTTCCCTTCTTCTTTGAAAGAGGTGAGCAGAAGGAAGAAGAAAAACGGGGAGGATGAAAAAAACACATTAATCTAACACAGCAGCGAGCAAGTATTCTCCCTTCTTGCAAATATCAATTGAAAATAGGGATTTGCAATTTCTTGAAAAACAAGGTACAATTTGACTTGATGATTAGAAAAGGAGAAGATGAAGGAGGGGTGCATATTAGTTGAAGAAATGGTGAGGTGGAGGGGATGATTAGAGAAGACATTTTTTTAAACGATTAATCGGGATGGTGAAGCCGTTCGATACGAAGCGGGGATGGTTTTAATAATAAAAAAATTAATCGGTTGTTCGGGGCAGATTCTGGGATTCGCGATCCCTGAAGGATCGGGACGGATTTGCCCAAATTTACCCCGTTGCAATCCCTAATCGGATGGTTTGAAGTCTTTGACGACCAGGAATCAATATGGTGGATACAAGGTGTAGATACGGAGCAACTACATACAAAATTTGGTCTAAGCTTAAACTCATTAAGGTCAAAATAAGGGAGTGGTGCAAACAAAGGAAAACGAAACGAGGATTCTTTCTTTGTTGGATAAGATTTCAGCATTCGACAAAAAGGGGATGAGTTTTGGTCTAGAACATCCATAAGGGCGGAGGTTTAGAAATTGATGAGGGAATATGAGGCTAAATGAAGACGTGAATTTATAATTAAGTGGTTATTACTTGTTAGAAGGTGATGATAATACTAAACTCTTTCGAGTCTTTGAGGAGGAAGCTAAATGACATGTCAAGGTTGAATGTTGATGATGCTTTGGTAGATGATCAGGCAATTATTTTGCGTCATTTTTTGAGCAACTTTATCTTGATCTAGCGGGTGAGAAATCATAGTTGGATGGAGTGATGTTCGATAACATTGTTGATGTTCATAGGGAGAGGTTGGACAATGATTTTATCCCAGATGGAGTCCTTGAAGCTGTCAAGAGTTGTGGGAGGGATATTCCGAATGGTATTCTCTAAGGAGTGTTGGGATCTAATGGGAGAGGGGATGTGATGGAAGCAGTTGTGGGATTACAAAATACCTTTTTTCTTGATACCCAAAAATGAGGTGTTGGTTCGATTCATGAGTTTAGACCTATGAGTTAAGTGGTATGTACAAGATTATCGACATGGCAATGGCTAGGAGATTGTGGATGTGCTTGGATTTTATTATTGGTCTGAATCAGGGAGCTTTTGTTAAGGATTGAACAAATCCCCGACGATGTGAAGGTTTTTAATGAATTGGTAGACTCAAGGGTGAGGAGTGGCACAACAAAGGCTCTTATGCAAGATTAATTTTGATCTTTGAAAAATCATATGATCATATGAACTGGGATTTTATTGCGTGTATGAGGAAAATGGGTTTTGGAGATAAACGGATAGAATGGATCGAACCGTTTATTTCGATGGTTCATTTTTTTGTTCTTGTGGTGCATTTCTTAGGGTTGTTTGGTTGTGTTGGGATTTGGCGGCGGCTGAAGATTTGTTGAAGTGGTGGAGTAGCCCCATGCATTTAACGATTAAAGGCAAGGCGATGTGGATGACTCCATTTACTGTGTGTTGGTCGAATTGGAAGGAACAAAACAATATAATTTTTTGAAGGCGAAGGTATAGTTATCGAGGTGTTACGCTGTGAAGGTGGTTTCTCATTATGAAGCTTTTAACAGGGTATTTTTTGAGTTCGTATATACCAATTGGGATACTCTTATTTTAGGAGCTTAATTCTTTTAACGTCCCTCCCTTGTATTTAATGAGTAGTCTTTATCAATAAATTTTCTTTTTTGAAAAAACAATAAATAGTAATCCATGGTAGTCGTGTTCAACTTCGTATCTAGGTAATATTAAAACGCAACTGGTTCATTCCCGTATATTCCCAATTTTCTTCATTATTCTGATATCATAATATAGTTTGGCTATATCATAGTCATGCTCCATGGAAGGAGACATTAAGACTTTGCTGAGTAAGTCCTTTTTTAGTGTGTGCGTAAGGGCACTCGCACATGGGCTGAATGAAGATATTCACCCTCAGTCCTTGGTTCATAATTTTTGCAGTCACTCTTTGACTCCACATTCCTCCCCTCTCCCTCCACCCAAGTCCAAAAGAGTGTGTGCACCTATAATGAACGCTGGGCTGAGGAACAATACTTGCTCCGTGTATGTTCATCATGGGCCAAACTGCCTTTAGCCAACATTTCTAATTTCGTTTATATCCATCTAAAGCCAAGTAACTGCCCTCTGCCAGTGTTTCTAATTTCGTTTGTTCCCATCTAAAAGTCAAGTAAGTAATGAAATATGCCGAGCTATTTCTGTCGTAAAAAAATACTGTCACGGGGCACACAAAACAAAGTTAACTGCTTGACTTATGCTTCCTGACATCTCATTGTCCCACTGAACCCGCCATCATTTTGAGATTTTTAGAGTCCCTTTTTAATAACGAAATCACCTCTCAGGCACATTTTTAAAATAACAACCAATTTTTTTTATTCGGCCTAGATTTATAGTTGTCACAGTTTTTAGTAACATAATTTTTCTTCATGATTTTGGAATTTATATGTAATTACTTAATATATAAATCTACACTGGAGGCTATTAAGAAATAAATGAATATTATGCGCACGTAACATACACTAGTGGTACTTCTATGAGACAAGAGACAATGCATGATAATATGATTTAGGATGCGATTGAAATTTCTTCCATTTGATATAAATACATTCTTATTGTTAATTGACAATGAAGATTAGTTTATTGCATCTTTATTATAATTTTTTCTAGTTAATTGACACATCTATACTTTTGTGTTTAATTTAGGTCATAGAACTGATAAAATGTAAAGTGTAGTATCACTCCAGTGTGAAACCTGACTCGCTCTACCTTTCTCAGGTATACATAGTGGCCTTAGTTTGGGCTCACGCAATCATGCTGTTTCCATGGTAGGAAGATTTATTGAAAGTTTAGAATTGGGAAAGGTAGCTGCAGTTCTCGGTCAGGCATCCTATATTAGCTTGAAATTTGCAAATGATATTTATGGTGGGGATCGGTTTGTATATAGGGTCAGGGTGCGGGGCATTCAATAATGCAGTTTTCATCATTGAAATATGTAGTTCTGCATCTATTTAATTTCCATGAGGATGGATATCAGAGTGATTAAATAGACACCAGGTAAGTTATTCAAATTCAAATAGTTAGTCGGAAAAGCTGTATTGATGTTATTACAAGTTTTATGCTTTAGAAGTTAATTTTATATCTAACATGATGTTTAGTTTGTTTGGCATTTCAATGCTAGAAATGAAGTTCAATATTTTGTTCAAAATGCTATCTTAGACAGCGGTTACCAGTTATAATAGATAGCCACTCGTAGAGCTCTTTCGATTATCCGTCTCCAGCTTTCAAGCGCGGCAATTGGCAATGCATGTGCTTGTCCGCTTTTATTATTTATTGGAAATGCAAAGCCAATGCATTGTACATAAGCTAAAATTGTTATAAAAGAAAATTTCAATAGTATTTTCTAAATAAAAAGTAAAACACTTTAGAAAATTATTTATTTGCACCTATCAGAGTGAGAACGCATAAAATTTATAACTACATGGTTTAGAAGGAATTCAATTGTACCACATAAAATTTTCCTATTTAAATCAATGACATTCCTTGAATAATCATCTAGAACAATTACTGATTGCATATGGATCTTCTCTTTCGTCTGCAACATGTATGTTATTGGTATAATACATGTGTCATTGGCACTTCCGCAAAGCATATAATTTGTTTTGCTAAATATAATGTCCTGAACACCTTTCCCACTATTCTCACCATCTCCACTTTTGCCTTCAATCGATTTTGAAGTGCAAGCCTATTATAAGGTAAAAATATGTACTATAAACTTGAAGGTTAGACTCACTCAAAATTTAAATTAGTCGAGAAAAAAAATTCAAATGTCGAAAATGAGTTCTTTTCCAAACTGTATTCTCCAAAACATGAATTTTATAGTTTATTTATTTATTTATAATGTGCATTAAGATGTACGTCTATCTTTTTCCTGGTATGATATTAAAAATACTAACGACGTGAGATTCATTAGAAGCATTTTAATAATAAAATATATATATATATATATATATATATATATATATATATATATATATATATATATATATTTAAAATTTTAACACTTGTATTGATCATTGATTTTGTTAGAATTCAGTTTTTTGTTTGAATATGCATTGAAAACCCCTTTACATACTTCTTAAAAAATTTTGAAAAATACTAAATGCATTAGATGTTTTTAATAATATATATATAAATTTTAGCTTCTGTATTGATCGTTGATTTTGTTAAATAGATATTAAAAATATATTTCAACGATATCAACTATACCACCAATAATACCAACTATGTAGATACTTATAATAATTTTCATTTTGAGAAAAAAAAATAACAATATTTTTTCTCTCCGCCACATGTACATTCCACCAACATTTTTCACAATTTTTTTCATTTTCTTTACCTTTTTACGTGTTTTATATTTTACAAATATAACATCATAGAAAATAAATATCAACTTTCAATCCTTGCTATCTTTTGGCTCAAATCTTTAGCTTGTCCCAATCAACAATGAATAGTAAAATACCACTATAAATTATAATATAAATTTGATTTTAGACTATAAGCTGATTTCAATCACCAACCTAAAAAAATCATCTAACATATTGGAAGCCCCGAATCCTCATATGTATGATAAACTACTTACCATGTCTACCAGGCACGGATTCAGGTGGGGGCAAGTGGGGGCACTTGCCCCCACTGACTTTTGAGATTTTTTTTTTTTAAAAATAATTTATTTGTCTCTCAATTAGTTTTTAATTTTCTCCTCTATTCTCACTTTTCACTTCAACCAGGACTTCATCCTTCAAATCATGTACATATCAAATTCAAATTCTACTTTTAGAGTTAGAGATAGAGGTTAAATCCCTCAAATCTCTCAAAGAACATAAATTCTAGCGGACCTGGGAAACCACTGCCTGGCCCCCCCCCTCTTTAAACACATACTCCAAAAAGGTGTTTTAAAGAGGGGAGCAAAAATGTATTTTCGCCCCCCAGACAGGGACCAGGCTGGTTTCCCAGGCCAGCTAGAATTGCTCCTCAAAGAAACCAAAATCCACAGTTTCTTATTCACACTCCATCGATTGAATAAGATGAGGGAAACCCCTATATTTCATCATCTTCAAAGATCTATAACTATTGAGTTATTTGAGCTCATCTTCACAAGATCCAGTAGGATCCAAACCACCTTATTCTTCTTCTTCTAGGTACCAGGTGCCTTCATTAATCATTGTGTTGGTCATCTCCACAAAAAAAATCGTAAGCAACTCAATCTCTTCATCATTTTCTTCATGTAGTAGTAATCAACGATTCAAACCCTTCTCTTCTGTTGTGTTTCTATAAGTAGTAATCATCTTCAATGAATATAATAGTAATCATCTTCAATGACTGTCTTTGTTGTACTCCCATTTTTGTTATAGTAGTAATCAATGAATATAGTAGTAATTCTACAGGGCCTGGGTCCCCCTGCTTGGTTTGCTGCCTGGGGGGCAAAAATACACTTTTGCCCCCCCTATTTAAACACCTTTTCCAAAAAGGTTGTTAAAGAGGGGGGCAAAAGTGTATTTTTGCCCCCCTCTTTAAACACATTTTCCAAAAAGGTTGTTAAATAGGGGGGCAAAAGTGTATTTTTGCCTCCCCAGGCAGCAACCTCGCTGGTTTTTCCAGGCCAGGAAGAATTTCGGATTTAAAAAAAAATTCATGTTAAAGTAACTAATTTTTATATTATATTTAATTAATTATGACATCACTCCGCCCCCTCTCGACAAAAATCCTGACTCCATCACTGATGTCTACTTGTCCTTTTGTTTGGTGTAGTACCATAAGCAATAAGTAGTAAAAGGGGGACCCAAACAAACAATGAACGACACATGCTTTATATCTCATCGTTTGCATCCTCGCTTGGAAGAGGTTTTTTCACAATCTACCTAATATTCATAATTTGTAGATATTTGTCCACATTTCACCACACAAAGCTTTTTAAAAGAACTTCAATCAATGACACCTTTATCTCCATGATTAAAAAATATATATGATTCCAATCAAATTAAAGTTACTATTCTCCATTCACAAACCTTACCTTAACGAAAACAAGAAATCAGATTGTGAAATAATGGAATTCAATGTCAAAGAAACATGCCTCGAGAACTTTTCCGAACTTTCAAGTACCAAAATTTTAATCAGTTCAATACGAATATTGACATATGGATACACTAATGTTGTTTTATCAGAGAACTTTGGGTACCAATCGAAACATGTCCAAGTATTATGTACTTTGGATATCGATTCTACATGGAAAGTTGTTACAATCACAATCTCACTGTTTGCACAATACGAGGACATGGTTGGAGAGAGGTCAAGTCGTTTTCATTGAGTTACATTGCAACATAATTGTTTTAATCTACACTGTTGCTATAAAGATATCTCGTAACCGAACTTAAAATTAACTCTATCTCTATCTCATAACCAAACCCAAGTCCAAACATTATTTTTATTAACTTTTCCAAAGTGAATTATATAGAAGATATGAGACTAAACAATATAGAGATAGTTTAAAGTTAAGAAACCATTTTGTTTTAAAATTCAAACTAATGTTTCAACAATCCCCCACTTGAATTAAAAAAAAACATTTCTTCATCGAACAATCTATAAATATAAGATTGTGCATAAACAAAAGTGTCTTTCAAATTGAACTCTTGCGTAGTGTTCATGATTTAGATTATACTAGAATAACTCGTAGTTTTGAACTATATCTCTAACAACATTACACGCACAATCTTACCAAGGTGAAGTCTAAAAAATTCGTGCTTTAAGGCCATGCACGTATATCCCAGTATAATGAAGGCTCTAGGAATTTTGCCCATAAATTCCATAGGAAGCGGCATACTTCCACAATCACTTAGGTGAGTCTATCAAGAGTACTCCCGTAGCTAGGTACTCCACTCCACATATAGTATAGATCTCATTAAGAGTTTTAACTTATCCTAATATCGCTTTAGGAACTCATGCTTCAAACTAGGAATGAAATTACTATAAAGTCAACATGATTCACCTCACCTCATATCATTCATGACTTGTTATTATCCATTGAACCTATTTCTTGGGATCTCTAGTCTATAGGTCGGGTTACCATCATGAATAACTCATCAATCTAAGGGCATAAGTCTCATTCATTTCGAGGTTTTG
This sequence comes from Berberis vulgaris, assembly GCA_963556465.1. Lineage (NCBI taxonomy): Eukaryota > Viridiplantae > Streptophyta > Magnoliopsida > Ranunculales > Berberidaceae > Berberis > Berberis vulgaris. The sequence continues at coordinate 85,389,101 of OY747126.1, forward strand.
ATAACCTTCTCTCTAGCTAATCCTTTCGTCAAAGGATCAGCAAAGTTCTCATCAGTTTGTATATGATCCACTCTGACAACCCTAGTAGATAGAAACTCTCTAACTGTACTGTGCTTACGACGTATTTGTCGTATCTTACCGTTATAATAACGGTTTTGTATATTTGCAATAGCCGCGGTACTATTGCAATGGATCAAGACAGTTGATATCGGTATTTCCCATAGAGGGATCTCTGCTAGCAGGTTTCTTAACCAACCTGCTTCCTTACTAGTCGTGGCTAGTACTATCATTTCTGACTCCATCGTGGACTGTCCAGATAAGTCTGTTTATTTGGTTTCCAATAAACAACTCCACCAGCTATACTGAAAATATAGCCACTTGTGGCTTTGGAGTCATATGAGAGGGTGTTCCAATCAGCATCACTATATCCTTCAAGGACAGCGGGAAACTTCTAATAGTGTAATCCAAGGTTCTTAGTCCTCTTTAGGTACCTCATGACCCTTTCAATAGCATGCCAATGTTTTATACTAAGTCTACTGGTAAATCTGCATGGTAGTGACACAACATAAGCTATGTCGGGCCTAGTTAAATCGGTAGCATATCGTAGGCTACCAATGATGCTCGCATACTCAGATTGTCTAACACCATTACCGGTGTTCTTGAACAACTTTACACTAGGATCATTAGGAGTACATGCAGGTTTACAGTAAGAGTAATTATATTTATTTAGGATCTTTTCAATATACTGTGATTGATCCAAAGAAATTTCCTTTTTTGACCTAGTAATCTTAATACCTAGGATTACACTCGCCTCTCCAAGGTATTTCATATCAAAGTTCCCACGCAATAAAGATTTCACTTTATTCACGACATGAATATTAGAACCAAAGATAAGCAAATCATCCACATATAGACATATAATAGTGCAAATGTCATTATCAAATTTATAATAAATGCATTTGTCACTTTCGTTCACTTTAAAGTCATGTGAGATAATAAGATTATCAAATTTTTCATGCCATTGCTTTGGAGCTTGTTTCAAACTGCAAAGAGATTTATCTAGTTTGTAAACTTTATTTTCTTGCCCTAGAATTACAAAACCTTCAGGTTGGTCCATGTAGATTTCTTCTTCTAAATCACCATTAAGAAAACCAGTCTAAACATCCATTTGGCGCAATACTAGACCGTGTATTGCAGCAAAAGAAATTAACACTTGAATAAATGTAATTAACAGGAGAATATGTGTCGAAGAAGTCAACATTTTATCTCTGTCTAAACCCTTTGGCTACAAGACAAGCCTTAATCTTTTCAACATTTCCATCGGGTTTCAATTTCTTCTTAAATATCCACTTACAACCTATTGTCTTGCAACCTGGTGGCAAGTCTACTAAATTTCAGGTTCTATTGCACTCAAGAGAGTCCATTTCATCATCAATAAACTCTGAAATGGACTGTTTACAAAACAAATAAACTGTTTATGAAACTCTGAAAATGATTGCTGTGTTTTAACCAAGAGAGAGCTAGTATTTATAGGCTGAGAGAAAATCCTTTTGAGAGAAAACGTGCCTTAAAAGGCGGCGAAAATCACGGAGAAACGTGTGAAGAAAAGATTGGGTCTCCTCTGACTCAGTCTTGTTCTCTAAAGCAAATAAAGAAAGATATTTTTTTTTTCAAATAAAATTTCAGCAAAAAAGAAATAGGTTTCATCTCAATTCGACCTAGTCAGACGAACGGCGGTAGCGGTGCGCACATGTGGAGTGGACCAACATTGGTCTATCTCTTCCCTCCTTCGCTAAAGTGGGTACCCCTTGGGATCCAAACCCAAGTCTAAACACTATTCTTATTAACTCCTCCAAAATGAGTTACATCGAGGATATGAGACTAAACAACATAGAGAGAGTTTCAAAGTCAATAAACCATTTTGTTTTAAAATTCAAATTAATGTTTGAACAATGCTTGATTGCCTTGTTGTTTGGCTTGATTTGGGTTGTAGCTGCTTTTAACTATGTTGTTTGGCTTTATTGGGTTTTCGAGTTTATGTGTTTCCCTTGTTGTTCTTTGAAGCTTAGATGTCTGACAAGTTGCCTTCTATTCAGTGAGTTAAGTTGCCTTCTAATACCACGTACTTATCATGTTCTTGGTACCATCGAGGCACACTCCAGGCACATGGTACCAGGCAACGTAGAAGGGATCTTTAAAAAAAGGGGTAAAAAGTGTACAAAAAAAACAGCAAAACTTGACCCAAAAAGTGGCTTCCAAAATCTAAAGCGCAGCAGGATTGTATTCAATCCCTGGTTATGAAATAAATACGTTAGAAGGGGTTCTAACATGTCTTGGCCCAAAACGATTCTGTGTAGATTTCCACCTTAAATATCAGTGTGTTGGAAGTAAAAGAACTAGTGGGTGGAGGAACCTTGTTTATTTTGGAGCCTAAATTGCAAGTTAAGGTGTTAGTTAACCTGAATACCTGAACTTGTTAAAAAAAAATTTAGTGCTCTGATGCAATTTCGAGCACGTGATGCAGTCTTGGTATTAAATTTTTGGGTTAATTTTGTTAATCTCAGCGGTTCCCATCTAACAGGAAGAGATCTCGACCGTTTAGTATCAGAAACAGGGAGACGGCTAGGGCTCCCATGGCGGCTGCGCATCCGGCCAAGAGGGAATCATCTTTGGCTGGCAAGGACGACGACGGCCAGAATAGGCGCACCTTTGCGCAAGTCTTAGGCAAATGTATGAGTGACGATTTGGAGGAGAAACCGACGGAATCAACGAGCTTTCGAAAGGATGGCAGCCCGGCTCTTTTGCTATCTGATTCCGACGTTGCAAGGGGTGAATCCCATGTCTCTAACCACGTGGTGGTTTTGAAGTTCTCAACTTTTCGGCCATCTTTAGATTCGATTTGGGACTCCATTCACAGATCTTGGGGTATTTCGGGTGAGTTCATCATGGGTTTTATAGATCAAAGGCATGTGGCGGTTTATTTACAATCGGAGGATGAAGTCAAGAAGGTTCTATCTAAGGATTCCTTTGCTATTCGGAGCGTCAGATACAAAATTTTCCGTTGGCATCCGGGTTTTAGCCTACGCGAAGATCATGAGTTGGCCCCGATTTGGGTTAAACTACCCAATCTCCCTTTAGCATTATTTCTTCCGGCAATCATGAAGGCAATAGGAAACTCGTTTGGCAATTTCCTAAGGATTGATGATGATACAAGATATTTCGCCCAACCAAAGGTTGTTCGCATGTGCGTGGAGATGGAGGTTACTAAATCTTTACCATCCAGGATTTGGATAGAAAGCCCTAAGTATGGTGGTTATTAGCAGAAACTATAATATCTAGGATTTAAATATTGCGAACATTGCGCATTGATTGGCCATGAAAAGGATTATTGTAGAAAACTTACGGGTGGGAAGAAGGAAAATCCTAGGTTGGATGGTGATAATGCTAAGGAAGAAAATAAACATGAAAAGGCAAAGCAAATGAGGAACGAGGAGAACCAAGGGCAACACGGTGTGAAGCAAATTTATATCCCTATTATTAAAAAATTGAAGGATGATAAGAAGAAGATTGAGACGAGTGGGGCGAAGGATAGTCAAGAAGTAGAAATCATGAGTTTGTAAAAAGGTGAAAGGAATTTAAATCCCTCGGATAGTGAACATGCAGAACTAAATTTGAAAAACAAATTTGCGGCTTTAGTTGGTACTTCGACGGAAAATGAGAATATGGGGGGGGGGGGGGGGGGGTGATGAGAATTCAAGAAACGTGGAACATAAAATCTCCTCCTCAAAAGAAAAAGCCATTAGAAAGGAAGTCAGTTGGGGATAAAGAACAACTACATGTGGAAACTACCCAGGAAACACTAAAGGAGGCCGGTTGTACTGAAAGTGAAATAAAAAGAGCGTTAGTGAAAACAACGGGTTCAAATGGGAACAAATGGAGGGTATTAAGTATGAGAGTTTGAGGAAGAATACACCCTCTAACTCGGTTTCGGCGAACTCTAAAGTGGCTGAAATTTGTAGTAATGAAGTAGTAATCCTGGAGAACATTTTCGCGGAGGATAATATTGCTGAAACAGGGATTAGCACAGAGGGTGTGTCCCCTGTTTGTGCTGGAATTCCAGTGAGGGTGGATAAAGCGGAAAGTAGGGAAGAAAAAGTTACATTTTCTCGAGCTGGAATTCAGGGTTGCACTGGTCCTGCACGTCCTCACATTGGTGGAGACTCTAGTGAATATTGTGGTTCTAGTGATGTTTCCAGGGACGATTTTAGGGGTGTCTAAGGAGGGAATCGTATTAGTGCTCAGGGTGAAGCTCGCAGCAATGATCAATGCTGACACAGCGGAGTTCACGGTGTTCACATTGGTGCTCAAGGTGATGCTTATATTGGTGCTAAAGGTGACGCTCTCATCGGTGTTCAAGGTGTTGCTCATATTGGTGTTCATGGTGCTGCTCAAAGGGAGGTTCAAGATACTCACATTGGAGTTCAAGGTGGTGTTCAGGGTGGTGTTCAAGATGGTTTTCAAGGTGGTGTCCAAGGTGGCACTACACCAAATTGTCACTTTTGTAACAACTCTAAAAATAGTATCACTTTTGAGATGTTACAATCCACCAAACAATTTCAAGTTAAAACTAAATTTAGTCAAAAAAAATGAAAAAACAGTAACAAAAAAAAAATGATACAATAAGTTGGATCACCATGAATAGTATCACTTTTATAACCATACTCTTCATGGTGATACAATTATTGTATCATTTTGTTTTGTGAAAATGTGTAAAATTATTAGGTGGATTGTTACATTTCAAAAGTGATACTGTTTTGGGGGTTGTTACAAAAATGCCAATTTGGTGTAGTGTGGGGTTCAAGGTGCTGAGAACAGGGATGATTATGGTGCTCATAATGTGGTTCATAATGTTGCTCACATTGGTTTGCATGGTGCTGCTTACAGGAAGTCTCAAGATGCTCATATTGGAGATCAAGGTGGTGTCCTAGGTGCTGAAAACAGTGATGGCCATGGCACTCGTAATGCGGCTCATAATGATGCTCGCATGGGTGTTCACAGGGAGCTGAAGGTAGAGGAGGTCGAAACATCGACTGTCCATAGTGCAGGCCATGATGTTCATGATGCTCACGGTGATTCAGGGGGTACACATTGCAATGGGAAAGAACAAGGTTGCGAGTTGTTGGTTGACGTTGTGGTAACTGAAGCAACGAACATCGAACATACTGAAGTTGCTGGCTTACTCAAGATGGATCCTAAGCTTGGTAGAAATGCGAATATGATGGTTACTCCTCTACGTGAGAGACATACCTCTGACTTGACGCCTAATGTTATAGTCTTAGTCGAAGCAGGCCATTTCGATGTCTCCGGTTCCATTAATGGAGACTTTAGGAAGTTCTGGTCGTTAAGGGGATTTGGTTGGTCAAGCTAATAGAGAAAACGAACAGGAGTCCGATACCAACTATTCGGATGAAAATAGTTCGGATGAAGAAGATTTGAATGAAAACACCATCAGGTCAAGAATATTGTCATGTTTAAAGAAAGATTACATACGATTAACGAAAAGATTCGAGGAATATGACAACAGAAAATATGCTGGATCACGATTGCTTCAAAGACTTCAAGGTTTTTCCTCGAAGATCATCTAGAAGGAAGAAATGCAACGGCAAGTACAAGCTCTGATCAAGGGGTTTGACCAGCCTAGATTTGATATATGTTTTTCCTTCTACCTTGTTTTTTATATCCCGTTTTGGGATAAGTAATTAAGGTCTGACATCCGATAGTTGCCTCTCCATATCGGAGATTGTAACTTAAAAAAAAAAAATTTAATTAAATTAAATAAAATTAAAACCTGATCAGCAGCTAAAATGTAAACGTAACAAGTTCTTGGTACAGAGTGCAATGCTTGAACATGAATGATCTAAAATTAAACTAGCTCTTTGGATGAGTCAGCAAGGGATGACGATCACATACAATATTGATTAACACAGAGAAATGTATGAACACAGGATTTGCAGAAGTGGAATTTATTTGCTCACAAGTACATAGATTACAGCTGAGAAAAACAAAATCATACTTCCTAGCTTAGCTATCTATTTCTGATCAAAATAACCATAAGTCTATTGGAGGAGTTAAAAATTTCCTTGACAATATGGCCTTGGAAATGAGTGCATATGACTTTTCTGTAAAATGAATCCCATACCAAACCACAAAGCGCGATGGGTCTGTACATATATGCTTAACAGTTGGTCCGCAGTTGTTCGTAACATTCACATTCATATTATATTCACCACCATCTCCACAACACGCAACCAGTGGATCCTTGTTGAATCCTACAAAAAAAAAACCGAAGTAATGACTACTTTGAACAAACCAATATATATGAACAATATTAATTGCAATTACAGATTTCATAAGCTCACCAAATTGTTCTGGATATAAATAGAAAGGGTAGGCAGCATTGTAATAATCCAAGTATACGATGGTGGTATTAGTGTAAATTTTTTGCAGCCGCTCTAGTTCTTTCTGAAGTTCATGCTTAAGTCACGCAGAGAATTAACCGCGACCATTATAAAAGGTAAAAAGAACATTCGACAAAGGTATGCAACTTTAACTGAGTTTTGTTTAGATTTACTTCATTTTTCAAACAGAATTACTGACTTAAGCATCGAAATGTCTTTGGCCATAAAAAAATGATCTTCAACAGTCTAACATTTGTTTTGCAAGTCAAACTCACAGAAGGACAAGATTTACACGCATTATCTTCAATAATTAGGACCGAGTCCACCCTAACATGCTGTCCCATTCTTACGCAAGAGTTTGAAAGCGTTTAGTATTCTAAGGAGGAGATCGATTGAGGGTCGAAATATGTTGCTAAAATTCATTTGTGCGTGAGCAAGTCAAACTCACATAAGGACAAGATTTACACGCATTATCTTCAGTAATCAGGACCGAGTCCACCCTAACATGCTGTCCCAATCTTAGGCAAGAGTTTGAAAACGTTTAGTATTCTAAGGAGATTGATTGAGGGTATGAATATGTTGCAAAAATTCATTTGCGCTCACTCACGAACCAACTAATGAATCCTTTGGAATTACGATATTCCTCAAGCTAGGTGCTTCCTTAAGTATGTCATTTTCCTCTATTCCCATGTCTTATCTGGCTTATAGCTGTTGAGGGATTTTTGCAGCATGTAGTCTACACTCTTTTCTTCCTCTCCACATCCATTTCTTGTCAGCTGTCCCTTCAAAGATTCATCAATGGCCAGGCCACCTAATGGCTAATTAGTACGTGAACTGAGCTACCAGTCAATATACGTACATGATGTAAGAGCATCCACTACCCTTGTGTTATAAACAGTGCGTGTGCAGCCCTTCTAAGGAGCGAGGGAAAGGAGTGAGGGATGGGTGTATTTCCATTAGGTGTGCAGGAGCGAGGGAAAGGAGTGAGGGATGCGTGTGCAGCCCTTCGAGACAAGTGCATTTCCATTGAGATGCACACTGACACTCATCTCGAGGAGGATGGGTGGTTACACCCATCCCTCGCTCCCTAGAATTAGTGGTGAGTCTGGATCTATTTCTTTTCAGTACACATTTTAAGGTAAAAAAACTGAGTTTTTAAGGGATATCGGATAATCATTAGGCTAGCGGAGTCCTAAGAACAAGATAGGATGATGATGATTGTGTGAGAAATTATTTATGTGTTATGCAAAGAATTAATATACATGTGGTTGAGTAGTGAGTAGGAATTTACATCCTTGTAAGTTTTTTGAAGAATTTGATTATCTTGCTTTATTTTCATGCCAAAGAATCGAGACTGCAGTATAAATAAGGACCCTAGCTATAACAAAGAAAAACTTTATAGAACTAAGACCAAATCAGTTTATAAAAGTGATTCATTCCACCTTACCATAGTATTAGAACATTTTAGACATGCCATAAAAGATAAATTTCCGCTTTCACATAATGGATCTAAGTTATTGGAAAATATACAAGGATTAATAGATTATTTTAGAAAGCAACAAAACAAAATAGCAGTAGAAAATACTCTAGCATGAGATTCCGCATTAAATTGGTCTATATTAGACTTAAAGAATACTTTTTTGTAGAATTAGAAGCAAATGGTGAGATACGTGCCACCCGTAGAATAGAAACTAGGCCGGGCTCTTGCCGAGAGGATTTCCCTGATGATAGTCAAGCTTTGGATAAGCGTTTTTCCAGGGTACCCCCACCGCTAAGAGATTGAGAGTTTCTTTGAGTTTTATTGAATCTTTTCCAACAATGCTTCCTGGAATTCTCCGGCTAACAAATTTTGTTTTACAAAACATTGTACAAATTTATTGGATAAGCAACAAATAGTAAATAATAAATGTGTATTACCAAAATTAATGGGAATAAAATCATGGTAGAGAGATATTCGGGATAGACTTTTTAAACTCCACTTTAGAAAGGGGGAGGTAAAAACCACAAAACAAGTTTGAATCTTCATTTCTCAGGAAATCAAGTAAGTTTATTTTATTATTGTTGTTGTTGTTTTTTTTTTTTTTTTGGTTTTTAATCAATAACTTGCTTCTACTAAAAGTTGATTAATTTTAATGGTGTTTGTAGTGATAGTTGAGATACAATGAGCAAGAATCAGAAACACAAGTATGCAGTTCATCAAGGTAAAAAACCAGGAATCTATGAAACCTGATCTGATACAAAACCACAAGTTGATGGGTACCCAAAGAACTGCCATGAAAAAGTAAGACATTCCGGACAACCTTTTGACAAAAAGTAAGCTGTTGATAAGGGAAAAAACCCTGGGGTTTATGATTGTTAGATTCTAAGACAGATTATGTAATAAGAATTTCTATCGTTTCATATATTCGAATGATCTTCTTACATTGCTTTATATAGACCTCTAGGAAACATGAATGACTGTCAAAACAGAATGACAGCTATATAAACTTTAATCTAACAGACTAGCTAACAGAATGTCTAACTGACTGTGTATGCTTAACATTCCCCCGCAAACTAAGTGTAGTGCCATTAACTACACTTAGTTTGTCACGTAGAAGTAAAAATCTAGATGTACCAAGAGCCTTTGTAAGAATGTCAACCACTTGATCCTTTGCAGATATATGAAAAACATTGATGAGCTTTTTAGCAACCTTCTCTCGTACAAAGTAGATGTCTAGCTCAATGTGTTTGGTCCTAGCATGGAGAACTGGATTTGCACTAAGCTGAACAACACTCATGTTATCACATCAGACAGTAGGAGTTGCACTACCAATTCTTAACTCAGAGAACAACGACTGTAGCCATGACAATTCAGCTGTGACTGAAGCTAAACTCCTGTACTCAACTTCAGTGATGCTCCTAGAGACAGTACTTTGTTTCTTTGAGGACCAGGAGATGAGATTTGATCCTAAATACACACAATATCCTGAAGTGGAACGTCGGTCTGTAGGATCAGATGCCCAATCAGCATCACAATACCCAGTGAACTTGAGAGAAGGAGTAGGAACTATGTGTAGACCAAATGCTGATGTAGCCTTCAGATACCTTAAGATCCTTTTAACTACTTTACAGTGAGACTCATGTAGCACCCCGTAATTTTTGTACTTACTGAATTTTTTTTATATTTTTGTGTGATTGTCTTCATTAAGTTATGGGCATACGTATGAGCTATTTGTTTGTCCATGTGATGTGTAGTTTGTTTATTTAAGAATTAATTTTCTACTTACCTTCCTCTACCGAATCTCGGGACGAGATTCTTTTGAGTTGTATATATTGTAATACCCGCCTAATTAAATAAATATAAAAATTTCTTATTTATTAATTGTGGCGTATATTGTAATCTCATTTATTGGGAAAAAGAATTTTTGTTTGCCATTACTAAATAGAATAAAAATGTGGGGGTAGTTTATAAATTGGTGTTATTGTTCTTTTGGGCTTGGGCTGATTTTTTATATTTTGGACTTGAGCTAGGTCTTCATTGGGTTTGATATTGATTAGAGTTTTATTTTTGTGAAAGAGGGTGGGTGCATTCGGAAGTTCGGTGGGGGCGAATAGCCACCCACCTTATAAAGAGAATAACCCTCTTTCTCCTTTTTTTCTTTTCTCTTTCCTTCTCCTTTCTCCCCTTCACGAATTCTTCTCCTTGGCGGCGAGCTTGATCCTACCGCCCCAAACTACTCCTTTTCCTTCCTCTCTCGTCCCTCTCTTTGCTGAATGTTGGTGAGGGTTGGTCGAAGGTCGAGATCGGTGTGACAAGGAGGGGCGGTTAGATCTGAGCGGAAGTGGAGGCGGCGATGGTTGTGGTGGTGGAGGAGAGGCTTCCGCCGCCGTGCTCGCTGTTTCCTCATCTGATGGTTTGGGTCTAGGTTTTGAAATGGGTGATGTTAAGATACCCAATTGGCTAAAGAAGTTGCTGCGATGTCGCAGACTAATATCTTCAGGCCTGGGATTGATGTGACACAAGTTGTTCTCTTGCCACAGTTAACATGGAGAAGGCAGGAGAAAGCAGAAAGCAGTTGGTTCTGAAATGGAACAGGAAAATGGACATTTTTACATTACATGGTAGTTCTCAGCAGAACACAGTGTCTTGCAAGCTTGTTCGTCTTCCTCCCGATACCTTTTTGGTGGTGGGTTTCTGATTGGAGTTGCTTGATCTCATAAGGCTGTTAGTTCTTCACCTTTATCTAGGGTTATTGCGTGGATCCGTTATCCTTTACGGTTTGCGATCTCTTCGGTGAGTTCTCTTTTACCCCTTTTAGTTTGTTTTATGTGATGGTATGATAGTTATGTGATGTGTGGTTAATCTACTTTGATTAGACCCCCATTTTCTTTCTTCCTGATTTTGCCCTTAATTTGGTAGATTAAATTGATGGGGTTCGATTACCTTGATTAATTGATTTGAATGAATGAATGGATACCCATTGTAGTTCACATTGATTTTAGACAATTGTCAAGGCATTCGGGGTTTTCCAGGTTATCATCATCATTATAAATTAAGCATGTGCTTGAGTAGGGTTTGTGTAAGACTAAGGAACCCCTGAGTGTTATCATGAAGAAAATTTGGGCAAATTGTATCTCATAGGTTAGATCAGATGTGACCACATTTAGGTAGTAGGTGTATGTGCATTTTGGATTTGTCAAATCCCATCGGGTTGAAATTGAAATTCATCATATGTGTCCATACGGTTTATTAAAGTTGGTTGTCAAAGTGTTGTGCCACTATCAGAAATATTTTCTCGTTAATTGTCAAAGGTTATAGATACATTGCTCCTTTGTTTGATGAAATTCCTTGATGAAATAGAAGATGGATTTGGGGAAGTTTTACAAGAATGAAATGAGTCAATTTTGCTTAGTTCCTAATGTATCTCATTGTCATATGCTCTTTTGATCATGACTTGGAAGATATTATCTTTGGAGTATTTCTTTGGACCTATTTACATAGCTGGCGAAATTGATCCCAATTGCATAACATAAAATAGAAGAAAATTTTCTAGTAATAGATATTGGCTGAAATTTAACTAAGCACTTGTTTTAGTTTGAGTATTTGTATTGTTATGCGAATTGGTGTGCATATTGTTTTTCATATGATGCAAAGAGATGAGATATGTGAATTGGCAATGTGTCAAATATTTCTTGTTCCCCAAAAGAATGGTGGATACTGTGGTTGATTTATTTATGGTTGACAAAGAGTCACCATAAAAGAGTTTTGAGTTTTAGTTGATATTTTTTTATGCTCTTTTCCACAACTCCGAAAAAAAAATGTGAAAAGAAAAGAAATTTTTTGTATACAGATCTGCTTGTATACATGTGATATTATTATGGTATGCAGACTTGCTTGCATATCGGTGCACCGTTCCATGTGAGTTCGGTTGTACGTGTAGATTTAGGAAGAATATTTGCCAGTGATCGAACTTCGGGTGAGATGACATGACACTCGAGGTGGCACCCCACTTGGGTCATGTACGCTCCGAGTGGTTTCGATGGCAAGGGAGGCACACTTGGGTGAGGTGTGTTCGGCACATGGAGGATAGTGCGATTGTGGAAAAGTAGCGAGATTTCTTTTTTGTGTATATGCATGATTACCTCAAAGGAAGAAACTAAATGCTCATTCAACCATTGAATGAGAACTACATGTCTTCCTAAAGGTAGAAAAATGTGTTTTGTTAATATTTCAATAATAGTCTAATATGATTATGAATTGTATAGTTGTTGCATTTATGAGGATTGATAACTCATAAACTTTATTTATTAGTAATAAATAATGCATATTTATTTATTAGGATGATAACACATTTGCCTCATGGAGGAACTACCTGATGTGTGGTTGTTATTGTTTATTTTTGATATTGTCATGTGCGGATTTATTGATTTTGGGATGAAGATTTCTCACACCAGCTTTATTGCTGACCCAAGTGAGCTTTTGCTTCTTGGGTAAATTCCTTTTGGAATGTAGCCAATTAGCCTTTCAGGTTTAGAGATTTTGAGCTGCGTTACTAGAGTTCCGCTAGTGAGCTAGCCATGCCAGTCCTTTCCGGGTTAGAGTTTTATTTGTTTCAGTAATTTAATAATGTTTAGTTGTTGCTGCTATTTGTTTCTGTTATTTTTGAATTTTCACGTTTCGAGTTTTGGGGGAAACGGATAATCCTACATGAATTTTGGGATTTTCGTTTTCTTCGAAAATCGGGGCGTGACAACTCAAGTGGGTTTTGCATGAACTGGCATACCCTATTAACTAAATATGCAATGTCAGGTCTAGTGATAGTAACATATTGTAAAGCGCCAACAATACTCCTATACAACTGAACATCTTGAACTGGATCACTCCCTGTGTCTATCAGCTTCTCACCACCACACATAGGGGTAGACAACCCATTTGCAAATTGCATTTTAGCCCGACAGAGAAGGTCATGAATGTACTTGGATTGTGACAAAAACATACCATCTGCAGTGTGGGTAACTTGAATGCCAAGGAAGTAATGAACTAATCCCAATTCTCTCAAAGAAAACTGAGCATTCAGTTGAGATACCAAACGTGAAATATCAGACTTGCTAGATGCAGTAACTAAAATGTCATCAACATACACTAAGATGAAGATGGGGGATGGTGAGTGTCTGATGAACAAAGAAGAATCTGACTTAGTTGCTGTAAACCCAAACTTGATAAGAGTGTGCCTAAGCTTGTCAAACCAAGCTCTAGGTGTCTGTTTGAGACCATAGATTGCTTTTGAAAGCTTGCAAACTGCATTAGGTCGTGTAGGGTCTACAAATCCTGGGGGTTGCATCATATATACCTCTTCCTGTAGGTCTCCATTTAGGAATGCATTGTTGACGTCCAATTGAAAAACTGACCAAGAGTAAGTGACTGCCACAGAGAGAATGACTCTGATTGTAGATGGTTTGACAACAGGACTGAATGTTTCTTCATAGTCAAAGCTAGGAATTTGTTGGAAGCCCCTAGCTACTAGGCGAGCTTTATACTTCTGAATTGTCCCATCTGAATTCTCCTTAACTTTGAAAAGCCATTTACATCCAACTACACTCCTATGTTGTGGAAGATCCACCAGACTCCAAGTATCATTGCGTAGCAGAGCCAGATATTCATCATGCATAGCAGAGAGCCAATGTGGAGTGGTCAAAGCATCATTCAGACTGGATGGTTCAGCAGAAGCAATGAAGACCTTAGGTTTGTATATACCTGCTTTGGACCTTGTCACCATCTGATGTCCAGATTGAAGTGTAGTAGGAACAGCTGGAAGCTGACAAGTAACCTCTGGATTTGAAGGAGGATGAGTGTAGGGTAATGAAAAATGGTTGGGTTGAGTAGGAGAAGAAACCAATGGACTAGTGACAGAATCACCTAAAGACTGACTAGTATCAGGCAACAAAGGAGTCTGAGGGATAGTAGGACTTGTCAGTATTGGGGCAGTGTGTGTTGCAGTGGGTGAAACAGATAGTGGAATGGAAGCAGATGTGGAGTCAGGAATCAAGGAAGCAGACTTGACAGAAGAAGGATTTAATGCTTGATAAGGAAATGAATTCTCATTGAACACCACATCTCTAGATATGTATATTCGACCAGTAGGTGACATACATTTGTACCCCTTGTGTTGTAGACTATAACCAAGGAAAATGCATTCTTCAGACCTATATTTTAGCTTATGAGTGTTATAAGGTCTGATGTTGGGAAAACAAGAACATCCAAATACCTTGAGAGTATTGTAATCGGGTGCTTTGTGATAAAGGAATTCAAAAGGGGATATACCATTTAAAACAGAAGAAGGGACTCTCTTAAGAAGATAATCTGAGGTTCTAACTGCTTCATCCCAAAATTTTAAAGGAAGAGAGGCATGAGCAAGCAATGTAAGGGCTGACTCAATTATATGTCTATGTTTCCTCTCAGCAACACCATTTTGTTGGTGAGTAGTTGGGCAGGCTAACCTATGCATAACACCATTTTGAGTTAAATAATTTGAGAAGGGTCTGTATTCACCTCCCCAGTCTGACTGAACACTCTTAATAGGTAGTCCAAATTCTAGCTCTACCTGAGCTTTAAATTTGAGAAAAGTAGGAAAAGCATCCGACTTATTTTTCAATAGGTATACCCAAGTAAATCTACTATATGCATCAATAAAATGTATGTAGTATTTGTAACCAGAAGAGGACACAGTAGAAGCAGGTCCCCACAAGTCTGTATGTATAAGTTCTAAAGGAGAGTTGTACACAGTGGATGAACTAGGGAATGGAAATTTATGTATCTTTCCTAAACAACAGGCAGAACAAAAGACAGATTCATTATTGTTTGAAACAGAGATATTACATTGACTGAGTATTTTGTGAACTGATGTCAATGATGGATGGCCCAATCGAGCATGCCAAAGTGACACTGATGAAGAAGCCCTTGGAAAGACTGTCTGAACTGACTTATTTGTAGAGACCGTATGAACAGACTTGCTTGACTTTGAATAAGGAAGTGAATGTGGAATGGCTGATTCAGCAAGATGAGAAGACGACGGAAACACATATAGCCCATTGCTAAGTATTCCTTCCAATAGAATCTGGTTCGTGACATGATCTTTCACAAAACAGACATTAGAATGAAATTCAAAGAAGACATGGTTATCTTTTGCAAATTTGGACACACTTAAAAGATTTTTGGTGAGTTTGGGAACTTGAAGAACACTCTTAAGATGCAGTTTTCTTGAAGGATTGAATGAGTGTAATGTAGACTCACCTATATTCTGAATTTGCAGCCCAGTTCCATCCCCAATGAAGAGGTGTTCATTGCCAAGATATGGAGAAGAAGAGGTCATGTTATGCATGAAAGGAGTGCAATGATTTGTGGCACCTGAGTCTGGGTACCATCTCTGATCAGATGTAGAAGATGATGAAGGAAACATTTTGATTTGAGACTCAGAATTAGTGGCCCAAGTGGATTCAGTAGGTTGACTGGATGATGCTGAGAAGGCATTTCTAGATGCTATGTTTGCTTGCAAACTTGCTTGCTGAGAAGCCAAGTTGAAAGGTGATGTTTGCTGAGATGCAGAGCTTGAACTCCATGGATTTTGAAGATTAGCATCAAATCTGTTGTAGCATTTGAAAGCTAGATGACCGATCTTTCCACAGATTTGACACTGTGGTCGATTGCTTTGATGACCTTGAATCAGCACTACACCAAATTGACATTTTTGCAACAACCCCCAAAACAGTATCACTTTTGAAGTGTAACAATCCACCTAACAATTTTACACATTTTCACAAACAAAATGATACAATAATTGTATCACCATGAAGAGTATGGTTATAAAAGTGATACTATTCATGGTGATCCAACTTATTGTATCATTTTTTTTGTGTTACTGTTTTTTATTTTTTTGACTAAATTTAGTTTTGACTTGAAATTGTTTGGTGGATTGTAACATCTCAAAAGTGATACTGTTTTGAGAGTTGTTACAAAAGTGCCAATTTGGTGTAGTGCAGCCATTATTGCTGATTGAAAAACTGAGAAGAAACTGAGTAAAGAACAAGAAAAGAAGATGAAGAGCAATGAGTATGCTCTGATACCATGTTAGATTCTAAGACAGATTATGTAATAAGAATTTCTATCATTTCATATATTCGAATGATCTTCTTACATTGCTTTATATAGACCTCTAGGAAACATGAATGACTGTCAAAACAGAATGACAGCTATATAAACTTTAATCTAACAGACTTGCTCACAGAACGTCTAACTGACTGTGTATGCTTAACAATGATTCATTGAAGGATGCACATGCACAAGTTACTGGTCATCCTGGATCGAGCTGGCATAGAGTTAAGTCTCATGATTAATTAAGGGTACAGTACGTAGCAAGACTACAGTTCATCCCAGGGATCACAGAAGAAGTATTAGAGAGGGGTTAGTGGGGTTGGGCTGGTTTGGTTTATTAGTGAATAATAATGTCTTGCTTGTGTTGAACAGTTTGATAATGGGGTTTGAGTTTTGTGATTGTCTTCTACTTTTATGTAAGTGCCTTGATGGATTAGTGATAATGGTTTGCTGATTCTGTTCTATTTAATTCTTGTGAGGTATTCTTTTTGTTCAAAGGAGTTTACTTAAATCATCCTTGTATAGTCACATGAGAATTTCTTAAAACTTACAGTGCAGAGACCAATCTCTTTTTGACCATGGCAATGGTACAGGTTAACTCTCAACATTACATGAATTCTATTCAAGAACTGGGAGACTGATGAAAGCCAGGTCTTCCATCTCTTTACACCATGGCAATGGTACAGGTTAACTCCAACATTACATGAGTTCTATCCCAGAACTGTCAACTGGGAGAGTGATGAAAACCAGGTCTTCCATCTTCCATAACTATAAATCGATAGTTAATCACATGGTTTTCTCCACTGGTTTGTTCGAAACACTTGTTTCTCCCAACTCGTAAGTATATTTAGTATTCTCTCTTCAGATTTAGCAATTAGCTGGTGTCTGTTTTAGGTTCCAATTTCTGGTGAAATGGACTACTTTAAACTGTGTGTCCACTTCAAACATATAATGGTTGTCACACCAAGAGGGTGCTTACTCTTTGACTGTTATAAAAATAAACACTACTTTGTGAATCAAGGTTTCAGCTCAAAGACAGTGAATCTCTCCCTCTTGTTATGTTTCTCCATTTCAGAGGAAGTACTATCAGACCTCACAATAAGGCCAATCTTGATATATGACTGAAAGCAAAATAGTGCTCATATTTCATTTCGTTTCATTTTTTCTCTCAAGTGGTTAGCCTCGGACTCGCACATTGCTCAAAAAAAAAAAAAAAACATGGTTAGTCACTCTGCATATTCCTCCACATTGAAAACTGGAAGGACCATATAATACATTTCTGAAGCCTTCGACCCTTCAGTCAACAAGATGGACAATGGAGAATTGCCTTCATACCATCTGCTACTTGTTATAAACCAGTGCACCATATTGGCTAAAAAAACCTCAATGGTGGTGTGGAGTAGTCGCTGCCATAATTTTTTTGAAGGGTTGACAAATTAATCCATCTATGTTTAGTTTCCCAATAAAACAGATTTCGATGAAAGTGCGGTCATCGATCATTGGGTTCATAGACATATACCATAAGGAATCCAAGAAGTCTGGTTTAAGACCCAAGTGGATTGTATTCCAATGTGTCGCAGATTGAATCAACAAAGCTAAACATGGATTTGAATCAACAAAGCACTGGAGTTGTCTGTGTCCTTAACAGGACAATCATGGACAAGAAAAGCACCAAAGCTAGCAGGCTTGAAAACTCCATCTCATGCTCCCAAAATCTAAAACCATGGATGTTTGTTTTATGCAATTTTTTTTTTCAAAACGGGTTGAAATTAACCTAATGTACTGGCATCTAATTATTTCTTAAAATTTTTTGTCCCCCGATCTAGTAACTAATAATAAAAATACAACTATAAAAAGTACATTGCATATATCAAATTGAATCCAGTGTAGTCCAAATTTAAGTCAAAATACAATCAATATCGATAACCTTAGCAAGGACAAATGAACGTAATAACTAGAATATATAACTAAAATCACAAAATAAATAGGATAAGTATCTAGTTGAAGCTTGAAAAATCTTAAATTTGTGAACTAATATGATCCTAATACGATTTCATGGAAAAATGGTTTATATAAGCTTCAAATTTTATATGAGTTGGCTATTGGTGTATATTTTCATTGAATTGTATAGATATTAATTTCAAATATTTTTTTGGAGGTTTTATACCATTTGTTAACAAACATTTCATTTTTTTAATGTTTGCAATTACATTAAAATTGCATTGAAAAAAAAGAAGTAGGAACATGTCACAATGACAGAAATTGTAATTGTCAATAGCCATAAAAAAAAAAACCTACGCTCCAAGAAAACCGAAAATATGTTTTTATTAATCTAAATTTTTTTTTAATACAAGAGTATCGAATTGCATTATATATTGTATAATTGATTCTTTGTACGGATAAATATTTATTAAAATTATTTAAAAAGTTGAAGGGATAGCAAACCACCCCCCCCCCCCCCCCCCCCCCCACCCAGTACATAGATTACAGCCCAGAAAAGAGAAATCATACTTCCTAGCTTAGCTATCTATTTATTATCAAAATAGAAAAGAGAAATTTTACGCTTTTAATTTGCACATTGAAATATTTCTTAAAATTAGAAGACCAAAATTAACTCAAAAAAACGAAATCACAATCGTTGTCATCAATGTGAACATAAGAAAAATTGTGAGTGTGAATAGAATCTCTTACATTTTGTACTTGGATGACAGATTGATCCACAATTTATTATATATATATATAACACGTTTCTTCGAAATTTTATGTTTTTTCTTTACACACCGAAATATTTTTTAAAATTAGAAAAGCGAAATTAACTCAAGAAAATGAAATCACAATCCTTGTCATCATTGTGAACATAAGAAAAACGAGTGTGAAGAGGATCTCTTACATTTTGTACTTGGATGAGAGATTGACCCACAATTTATTATATATATATATTTCATGTATCTTCGAAATTTTACGCTTTAAATTTGCTTAAAATTAGATAGGAGACCGAAATTAACTCAAGAAAACGAAATCACAATCCTTGTCATCAATGTGAACATAAAGAAAAATGAGTGTGAAGAGGAACGCTTGGCTCAGGGACCTCAAGCACCTGCACCCGCACCCGCACCCGCACCTGCACCTGCTGCCCTTGCAGCTCAACCAGCCCAAGCCCAACCAGCGAAGGGAGCCAAGAAATGAAGTGTCGAGACAATGACATCGAAGGTTGGTCATGACGGCTGATGTTTTCTGATGTGTAGAAATGACTGTTGACTAGGTTTTGGACCTTATTGTTATCATGGTTTTGTTTTTTATACCCAGAGAAGACCATCTTTAAAATTTTCAAACTCTTATGCAATAGTAGTATGCTTTAGTTTTGTGCTTAAAAAAAAAAAAAAAAAAAAAAAAAAAAAAAAAAAAAAAAAAAAAAGAAAGAGGATCTCTTACATTTTGTAGTTGGATGAGAGATTGACCCACAATTGTAGACCCAACTGGGTTCCTTCCTTTGCAGGCATTTCTGAGTGGACTATAGTCATCCACTGCAAATCTCCTTCTTTTATGGTCCCCTTATGTCCTTGAAAATCTTCATGTGTCACAGCTCCCTATACATCACATTAAAGTTTACATACATAAAGCACTCCACCTTTGAGCATGTATGCATCAAAGTGTCTTTTAATTAAGCTAATAAAGTGTTAGAAAATAAGCTAAAAGTTTTAAAATGTCAATGGTTCACCAACACCATTTTGGTAGTGCTTGTAAATAAAGTGATTTTAGAATATATAACTGATTTTATTAATATAAATTTTTTTTAATACAAGAGTATCGAATTTGGGTCTCTTACTTAATATGTTAAACTTTCAATCAATACATCAACAAAGACATGTAAAAATAGTTGAATAAACAATTATCATATTGTATTATATATTATATAATTGATTCTTTATGAAAATTATTTTAAAAGTTGAAGGGATAGCAACTATCCCTAAATAGGTCCGCCCACGAGTACATAGATTACAGCTGAGAAAAACAAAATCATACTTCCTAGCTTAGCTATCTATTTATTATCAAAATAACCATGATTCTTCTTCTGTTCAGATATTACCGAACACGATAAGTCGATTGGCGGAGTTAAAAATTCCCTTGACAATATGGCCTTGGAAACGAGTGCATATGACTTTTCTGTAAAATGAATCCCATCCCAGACCACAAAGCGCGATGGGTCTGTACATATATGCTTAACAGTTGGTCTGCAGTTGTTCGTAACATTCACATTCATATTATATTCACCACCATCTCCACAACACGCAACCAGTGGATCCTTGTTGAATCCTACAAAAAAAAAAAAAAAACGAAGTAATGACTACTTTGAACAAACCAATATATATGAACATTATTAATTGCAATTACAGATTTTATAAGCTCACCAAATTGTTCTGGATATAAATAGAAAGGGTAGGTAGCATTGTAATAATCCACGTATACGATGGTGGTATTAGTGTAAATTTTTCGCAGCCGCTCTAGTTCTTTCTGAAGTTCATGGTTGTGGTACTGCACGAGGTCATTTACAGCGATGAAACATCCTGTTCTAGGATCATAGAAATCTTTAGGCATGTCAGCAAAATATGCGAGAAGTTGTAAACTGCAACCCAATGGATAGATTCCAGGAACTACGATTGTCTTCCCTCCAAGCTTGATAATTGTCTTGTGTCAAATAAGAAGAACAAGAAAGTATATATCAGCATAAACTAATCAAACAAAAGTATCATTGCAAAGATCTTCATTGATGAATTAAGCTCACCTGGACAGCATCGGAGAGGCTGTTAACTACTAGGGGCACAATTGTCCGAACCTCTTCTATAGACCGTTCTGCTTTAAATGTATGTACATAGTCATCTCCTCCCATTTCGCCCAACCAAATTAGTGAAGTGCTGAGGTAATCCCTGCAGCCTACAAGTTTCCAACCCATAAGCAGCAAAAAATCTACAGCATACATATTGAACCTTGTACTAGACCATTGAAACGTAGTAGTTACATTAATTTTAGATACCTGTTTTGCATATAGAGAACAGATGTTGTATAAACCAAGTAAGTTGAACCGTCAACGTATATTTGGATTCTTCCGGTTCAGTAATATTTCTCTCCGTGAAGAAGCTTTGATTCAAAACAGTGCCTCCTCCCACTGCAAAGTTCGCGCCTTGCTTAAAAGTTACTCCACATTTTTTTGACTGATATGGATGCAAATAATCAAGTCCTTGAGCCGACGCTGTAATATTACACGAATAATTAGTTAATTGACACATCCAGTTGATATATATAATTTTTTAAACAATATATTTTCATCATTGATTTCCTGCTAGATTTACACGTACCTACAAAGTCAATGATGATGCGCCCATTGCAATATCGACCATTGGGTGCATAAAAGTATGTCATACCATATGGATTCTGAGCAGTAGGTGGATTTATACCCAAGGCGATTGTGTTCCCTGTATCGGTGGTAGAATCACCAAAGCTAAACATGGTTTTGAAACAACCACATAGCACTGGTGGTGTTTGAGCACAAAGGATGACTACAACAATGGTGAAGCAGAACCCACAAGTTAAACTGGAAATTACCATCATCTCTCACACTCCAGAAACACTAGAGAGTCACGAAGATGAGGGAAGCTAGTGGTGTATTTTTGCATCTCTTCCTCTTTGGCCCAAACCCCCAATTGGATCCATCTCAATCATTCGACGTTACAATGAAAACATCGATCTTTGCTGTTATTGTATCCACATGGTACCTTATACAAATTATATCATGCTAATATCAAATCTTACGGAGATTTTAACTTGGACAAACACCCCATGGTTATTTATTCAATCCCTTGTTGCAAACTTGTGGTGGATAAAGAGATGTTAGCTCTGTTGATAAGAATTTTGGTAGATGATATAAAAAACCAATACAGTCAAACTCTGTAAAAAACATTCAATATTCTAAAATCCCATAAAAATGTTGTTCCCCCTTCAAAATAAATATATTAAAGTCAAGTATTGTGAAAATATCAAAGTGCACACAACGCTAAATTGACATATTTGTAACAACTTAAAAAACAGTAACACTTTTGATCTGTTACAATCCATCATATAATTTCAAGTCAAAACTAAATTTAGTCAACAAAATGAAAAATAGCTAAACAAAAAAATGATACAATAAATTAGATCACCATGAATAACATCACTTGTAAGCCCATACTATTTGTGGTGATTGTGAATTGTTATAGCTCAAAAGTGTTACTATTTTTTTGAGTGTTACAAAAATGTCAATTTGGTGTAATGGCATAATTGTGATTATGAGCTAACTAGCTAGCATCTTATCATAATTGTGGTTTCTAGTACTCTTTGTGACTGTTTATTCAATGGTGCCATTGAAAGTTTGAAAAAGCCATAATGAAGATGATCGAAAACAAACAATTTTTACGACTACACCGTACCACCATTCCTCTTTTTTACACCATCATTGAGTTTTTTTTTTTTTTTTTTTTTTTTTTATACTTTCTCACACCATCAATAAATATGCATAACAGTGAAATCCAAACTCAAAACGAAAAAAATGCAAAACATGGTAACTTTCGACCAATTTAAACCCTCAACTGAGATTGATTCTCAAGTTCATAAAAAATAAAAGTTGTAGTAAAATGACTATAACTTGCTCATTTCAAAATATTTTTAAGTGATTAAAATTTTGTTTAATAGATAACTCAGAGTACTACAACTTTTGTGTTTTAATTAACTTGATAATCGATATTGATCGATGACATAAGTTGGCCGAAAATCAAAAACACTATCCCATTTTTATTGCGAGACAAATTTGCGCGACTTTAGCAAAATGACTATAACTTTCTCATTTCAAAACATTTTCAAGTGATTCAAGTTTTGTTTATTAGATAACTAAGAGTAATACAATATTTATGTTTTGATCAAATTGAGAATCATTCTCAATTGATCACATAAGTTGGGTTAAATTCAGGAATACTATACCGTTTTTCATTGCGAAACAAATTTGTGAGAGTTTAGTAAAATGACAATAATTTGCTCATTCAAAACATTTTCAAGTGATTCAAGTTATGTTTATTAGAGAGTACTACAATATTTGTATTTTGATGAGGTTAAGAATCGGTCTCAATTGAGGGTTTAAATTGGTCGAAATTACCCAATTTTGCGTTTTTTTCGTTTTGAGTTTGAGTTTCTCTAATATGTTAAGTTATGCATATTTATTGAGTTTGGATTTAAGGGTTTCGACTTTGAGGGAATTTTGAGAGTTTTCGAGAGAGAGAGAGAGAGAAAAGATTTACAAGAGATTTGAGTGTGGGGAGAGATTTAGAAGAGATATGCAAAAGATTTCGAATGAAAGAGGGAGAAATCATTGTCGATTTGAATATATTGGTGGTATAAGAAAGTATAGTGGTGTGAGAAAGAAAGTAAATGATGTGAGAAAGAAGAAATAGTGATGTGATGTAGTCCCCGCATTCTCCATCTACGAAAGGAAAGCTTGCGTGTAAAATGGACTTTAATCATACCCATTTTCTAGACCAAATTCAATGGGTCCGTATCGTCTCTTTTTCTTTAAAACAACTTAATAGTCCTCAATTTCATTTTTCCATCATTGTACACTCACTCACGAACCAACTAATGAATCCTTTGGAATTTCGATATTAACAAGTTAGGTGCTTCCTTAAGTATGTCATTTTCCTCTATTCGTCTTATCTGTCTTATAGCTGTTGATGGATTTTTGCAGCACGTAGTCTACACTCTTTTCTTCCTCTCCACATCCATTTCTTGTCAGTTGTCCCTTCAAAGATTCATCAATGGCCAGGCCACCTAATGGCTAATTAATACATGAACTAAGCTACCAGTCAATATACGTACATGATGTAAGAGCATCCAATGTATTACCTCGCCTCTTTTAGGAGTTTCAATACTTTGGTCTCTAGGTCGGCCATTATATGATAAACAACGGAATAGTGATTAAAAGTTTACAACCTCTCCGAATCAGAATGATGGATGTGTAAGATATTTCCATAGTTCCACACATGCTCTATTTTCGATATCACATTTACACACCTGGTAATTGGTGTGTTAGTAATTGGGTGTATTCAATGGGTACACCAAGTAATAAGGTCGGTGAGGCTTAGTACTACTCTCCATTAGAGCTTAAAGACATGATGAGAAGACCTCACCAAGTGATCTTTATCTTTTTCTAGCTCATATAGAACAAAGAATCTCAATTTGCCGATGCAGTGGTAAATCAAGGTAAAATGTCTTGTAATCTTAGACGTTGTATTAGTTTTGATCATCTAACTATAGTTGAACTAATATACTCTATGAATCCTCGTTTTTACAAATAGCAAAAACTCTTAAAAAAAACAATACTGAAATAAAAAGGATAATAATAATAATAATAATAATAATAATAATAATAATAATAATACAATGATGCAAAAACATTTCAGAATGAAATAGGAGATGTGGTAATTATTTTATTGAGATTTGCTAAAAGGGTCCAATTCCAGATTAGATTACTAGGATTGTTCGTACCTATTTTGCCACCACGTGTCAGACAAGTGACGACATCAACACGAGACAGACATGTGGGGTGGGTAGGGCTGAACAAAAACCGATCAAATCGATCGAACCGATTGGTTCGGTTTAAATTCGGTTCGGATCGGTTTCAGTTTTAAAAAATTCAAAACCGAAGTGGTCGGTTCGATTTTCAGTTTCTATGTGATTTTAACCTACCAAACTGAATATATATAATAAATAATATATATTTTATTTATAAATAATACAATATGTTTAAAATAGTCGGTTCGGTTCGATTCGGTTACGGGCCCATGGGCTCAGCTTATTATTCAAACAACACTCTGTCACGTGCTGGGCACGAGCACTGAAAATCCTAGTCAACCCTGACATACGGGTTATACCTTTAGATCACTAGCTGATTTAAGGTAATTTCATCTACTCCATGCAACATGCTGATGGATTAGATTCGCACGTCCCTAGCAGCGGAACCTTTATTCAAACAAAGTAAGCTTAGTCAGCCAAGATTGATTATGATGGCTTCTGGTTCATCCCGATACCTAGTCCGCTGAGCACGGGCACCGACGGTTTAGGAAGTGGGAGTCTAATCAGCGCTACCACACCTAGTGACGATGACTCACCAGGGATCATTGCTCCCTTCAAGGTCAATGATCGCCGAACCTAATCAGGTAAGCCTAGCTGGTGATGACTAGCAACAAAAGCTTCTGATCAAAACCTGGACTTGTAACCCCCAGTGCAAGGGGTAGATAGCCTAGAAGGTGTGAGCCTAATCAGTCCCGAACTGATTTCGATGGCTCACCACGGGACTACTGCTTTTCAGCATGGCCGCCAAATCACCGAACCTGGACTTGTTGCCCACGTTACAAGGGTGTAGATAGTCTAGAAAGTGGGAACCCAGTCAGCCACGACCTGATTTGGACAGGGGACCACTGCTTTTCAGTGTGACCGCCGAATCCTCTCAAATTTGTAGCTTAATGCACTCAAGTATAGATAATTTGGATGGTGGGAGCCTAGTCAGTCTTGAACTGATTCCGATGGTTTGCCACAGGACCACTGCTTTTAAGTTTAGTCGCAAAACCGCCTCTCTCGAATTCATAGCCCTCACTGCGTGGGGAGGGTGTAGATGGTTCGAAAGGTGGGAGACTAGTTAATTCTGAACTGATTCCGACGACTTGCCACGGGACCACTACTTTTCAACCTGGTCGCCAAACCTTTACTCCTTGAATGTGTTGTCCACTCTGCTCGGACATAAATGATTTGGAATGTGGGAGCCTATTCAGTCCCAAACTTATTCCAATGGCTTGCCACGAGACCGTCACTTTTCAGCCTGGTCGCCAAATGAGAATCTAGTTGAGTCAGCGTCTTCACGCTCAAATGGACTTACAATCTAATGTTAAGTGAAGGCCACTTGCGCCGATATAAGGATTGTACGAGATAAAAGCTACTTAGGATGCCAACCTGAGCTTACGACGCCAGACTCAGCATGAACACTCTGACACGCACGCTCGACCATCACAACTCACTCGCAGCAGCAACTACAGTCGACCGGTCGGACAAGCAAGGTAACTCTCAAACAGCTTACCTCGGGGACAAAGCACTACTCCGATGACTCAACCCCCAGCTAAACTATTCATAACATGCCCACTACCGGACATGACTACACCGTGATGACCCCGAGTCATTCACAGCGCAAAGCGGTCAAGCTTTCTACTGCAACCAGACCAGTCAACGTCCTATTGATTCAACCAGCCTATGCCAAAGTAATACGACAAGACAAAATGAAAACATGCAATAGAAACAACAAATATGGAACGGATAAAGCTGTTCTCATTAATGATCAAAGACAAAAAGAGTACAAGCATACAAAGTCCACTCCTTATCAGGAGAGGGTGCAGAAATGTAAGAGTTAAGCCTGGTGGAAGAAGGAGCATAAGTTGCGTTCACACACGCCGCAGCCTGGACATCAGGGCTCAAATTGCCTTCCTCGCTCGATGACGTCGATGCGACAGACATGTTCGTATACGACATCTTCTTATAACTGCTGAGATCCCACTACGGATGCTTCTCCTTCATCAGCACCAGCAACTCCAGCCGTCCATGCACAACCCAGCGGAACTCACACTTGCCTTGTTCCTGGAAAAGTTATTCCACCTGCACCTTTGCATCAACAAGTTCACACTCTAGTAGCTCCAACTTGCCAATCAGCGCGTCGACCTGAGATTGGTCTGTGGCCAGACTGCTCTTCACGACACTAAGTTTATGCTGCCCCAATTCGAGCTGGTCCTCGGCTTTCCTCGCTTCTTGAGCATAGAACTCCATTTCGGATTCCAACGGTTGCTTCTCAGCTGCCCAGTCGGCTTCCTTCGAAGCACCCTCTTCCACGAAAGACAGTAGTTCAGAACTCGCCTTAGCCGCAACTTCCTGCATAGCCTCGACTTCTCGGCAGATACGGCTAAAGTCCTGCCTAAGTCCGTCCCTTTCGGATACCACCTCTGTCAGATCACGCTCAAGGTTCTCCAGACGAGCCCTTTGAGCCTCAACGGTCACGGATGATTGATCCAACCACTTCTCTTCAGCCTGCTTCTTAAGTCGCTCAATTTCATAGAGCGCATCAGAATACAACGTCTGCATATGCAAGAAAACACGCTCCAAGATGTATACTCTTTCACGAGCCTCCTCAATTTCTGTCCCAGCAACATCCGCGTGACTCAAATGAGACATACCCATCATAAGGTATTTCAAGCCCTTATCTATACACCCTTCCAATGAATCCTCCTCAGGTTTGGAGAGTGATCCATCAGCCGGCTATGACGCCTGCTTATATGCTTTCTCGAAACATACTCTACGTCCACCTCTTGGTGCCAGATCGTTGAACTCAACTTTCCCAAACCAGTGCAAACATGCTTATTCATGCACCCGGATGAAGCTTTCCCTAATCGGGAACTATGCCGACACCGCCCTTCACGGTCGCCACCGTCCTCAAGTTCTCCTTCGTGGCCTTTCCCTTGTCAGCAACAGTAGCCCTTTTTTTGAGGGACGACTTAATGTGATCCGGAGGGAGGGAAGGCAGTGAAGTATCCAAAGGACCCTCCAACACCTCTAACTAAGGCCTAGAGCGAGACTATGAGCAATGCGGACTGCAAGAGACATGGCCGGTACCACCACCACTATCAGGAGAAACAACTATGGGGCGATCGTATTCTACCACCTTAGGAAAATCCTCACAAGAGCCTTCTGCCGGAGCAGCCTCACGCGAATCGGCACCAGTAAAAGCAGTTATTGCAACCGCATAAGACGGTCATTCAGAGCCTCAACATGTGCATCACTAAGGTTCGATCTGTCTACAACTCCTGCCAATCGCAGGTAATCCTTCTCCAAGGGAAACATTAGTTTCTGCCTCAACAGGTCTAGCAGACTCGCGCTCCCCCTTCACCGGAGCAGGTCGTGCCGAAGACGAATCAATTTTTACGCGAGGCCTCTTCCTCACGGAAGAGGCAAGAGTCTCAAACGACTCCTCCACATTAGACAAAACAGAAGCTTTGGACCTAGTAGCCTTCCTCTTCCTGAAAGGGGCCTCATCTTCCAACTTAATGAGCGACTCTCGATACAGAATGGGGGCGACGTGCCAGTTTTCCTACAACCCACTACGGATGAAGTTGGAAACCCTTATGACATCAACCGCCTTTCTTTTCGGTAGGACGCATAACTTCACCATGGCGTTTTACTCCTCTAAGGTAAAAATAGTAGTGGAAAACCTTCCTGCAAAAACACGCAAGTGATGGTTAATCAGCCCACTATCAATCACATCAAAGTCGCAAAAAAAAAGATGAACTTACTAAGCGGCCTGAATTGTCACTCTAGCGGACGACCCTTGCATTGAAAGTACTTCGAATCTGCAGGATCCAAGAGGCAATACTTCTGCCATAACTTGAAATCATTAGGTAGCTTAACAAATCAATTCGGCGACTTCATCTTACAAACAACATTACTCTTTAGCCGATAAGAGGTCAGCAACTGAATCACCCACGGAATTACACTAACAATCAGCCTCCTTAGCACTTAACAGAATCATGAGGATGATCCTATATCCATTGGGCCCCAACTGAGCTGGAGGAATCCCTAAGAAGTCTAAGAACTCCCAGATCACATCCAAAATTAGAAAACACACTCCAGTTTGAAGCATTCCGCGATGCAAAAAAATAAAACTAGCCGGAAGTGACATCGGCGTCCGATCGCCCGTCAGAAGATACAATGACAGGTCCTCAGGGACCTCAAACTTCGTACGGATTTTGGCTAGACCAGGTTTGTACAACAACCTATCTTCAAAAAACTCCAGGCCCTCAGCCAAGACAGCGTCTTCGAGAAAGTTTTTTTAAGCCATGAGGAAGATGAGTTGTGAGATTTGAATCTTGAAAACATGCATGTCATATATTGTTAAATATCTCAAACTCATTTAGAACACAAGTTTGAGCATGAGTAAATTGTTTTGGCAGCATGTCGGATTTTAAGTGTGCGTGCGAGTTTAATTGGTTGATTACGGATCTTTTTATAAAACATGTTGAGAACACACTTATAAGAGAAACTTTCATCAAGTAGCTCACTTAGAAAATAATGAAAAGTTTGAGGTGCTTAGTGAAAATCTTACGAAGTTGTGGGACTAAAACATAAATATGGGATAGGATTGCCACCTCATGCTCTATAAGCAACACATAGCAATGAGTCCCTTACCCTCATCCTCTTAATTTTACAAGCAAAGAGCTCCCAAAGAAAAAGAATTACAACAATTCTCTTGAAGAAACTTGACTGAGTTTGGAAGGGATCCTCAATTAAGTACATGTTTATGCTTAATTTTTGAACTATAAGCTTTGCTTAAGGTATCGGTTTGTTAGATATTGTGTAAGATAGGGTAAATTAAGGTTTGATGTTGTTTAAGGTCAGGGAAATTAAGGTTATCATGTTGTTTAGAATCATATTGAATTAGGTTGATGGTATGGAGAGTTGTATAGATGATTCGATGTTTATATGGACGTATATGCAAATTCGGACTGATTTGCGTACTGTCTACGAAAATTGGTGTGATCTATTGTACACAACTCCAAATTACAAATGGTTTGTTGAGTTGGAAACTAGAGACATAGAGATTTCCATGGATATAAATTTTGAATTCTAATACCATATATTCAGATCTCACCATCAATTTCAATCAGACCTATATATTGTGTCATGTTCTGAAATTTCAGCAATTCTGTGTTGGATTGTGTTGAATAGATCTCCCTCCATAGAGACCCAATTTAAGCATATAATATATGCTTTTGAAGCTAGTGGTATCTATTTGGCACACAACTGAAATTATTATAAAATTCATAGTGTAGGATCTGATATAACATATAGAATGAGAGGTGGTTAGAATGCATGATTCAGGTTATGTTAGGAAGGCAGGAGTTGTCTATGAGTTTTGAGCTTCACAAAGAAGCACGGTTACTCTTTTATCGTGTCCATGCATTCATTTATTTCTTGAACACGTGTTTTACATATTCTATAAGTAAATGTGATGCATGTTGAGCTTGAGCCTATGCCATTCATTTAGGTTCAGAGAAGGCTTCGACTGCATCTCAAACACATAGAGAGTAGAGAGTACAACAAGTAGGGCATCAGTTCTTTTAATGTGAGTATAATTGTCATAAATTCGAGAATTAATATTCATTTTTTTGTTGTGGAATAAATTTTTATGTTGTCGCCTCACATTCTAGACGTTAAAAGTAGAATGGTTATTTGTTGTGTTATCGTCTCACATTCCAGATGTTAAAATGGGAATGGTTATTTGTTATACTGTCGTCTCACATTCCAGACGTTAAAAGTGGAATGATAGATGTTATCGTATCGTCTCATATTCCAGACGTTAAAAGCGGAATGGTGATTAGTATGTGTATGTTTGTAGCATTGAAATTTGAATTATAAATTGTGTTAGTCGTTTTCTCGTTTATGACTTTATAATACTCACTGAGCTTGTGGATAGGTTACCCATCTCATGATTTCATTTTCAGGTCTTTAGCTAGAGGTGGTCCACTGTACAACTAGAGTCTTTTAAAAGGATCGAGTTTTGTGTCTTATGTTTCCTTAGTTTGTATCAATGACATGTATGTTTTGTGTAAATATTGTGAGTTGAAAATTAGGGAAATCTCCTCTTTGTTTTTGGATCAAAATGATGTTGTTTGAGCAAGTGTTGCATCTCATGTAAATAGTGTAATTTCATTTTCTAGATGTTATTTTCAAGTCATATTGATTGACGTTTTGTTGTTGCTATCACATCACATTCTGGAAGCAGGTCCCACTCGACCACCTGGAAAGAGGCGTGACATGAACAATCTTTTCTAATCAGAGTGGTAGCTTCGAAAGTAAGGAAAGTGGAAGAATCAGACTCTACACAGCGGTTGACCTAAATAGAAGTTGGCTTCCCACCTATTTTCCATTGAACCAACGCACATTCAATTAATGCAGCACGTGGCTCAAGCAATGATTCATGCTTAATCATCATGAGCAGCGCATCCCTTCAAAAGATGACAGCGAACCGTGTGACGGCTCACTAACTCAGGGGAAGTAGCTGATGATACATAAAAACGGTCACACCCCTGAGCCGTACACGTGTCATGATGATCTCGAGAAACGGCTCCAGCATCAGCCCAATACTGATCCGGCCCAAGCGATTCTAAGCCCGTTCACTTCAGTCCGCCAAACAGACTCAGATTCTCACAGCACACTAGGCCCACACGTCTCACAACTATCCTCAATATCCGTAAGCCCTCCTTAGGCAAGTATCTCGATGATCAGCTTCAGATAGGCAACTACAACTGCTCTATGCTTCCAACTAGGAAGCAAACACCAGCGTATCTTCCATACAGGGAAACTCCCTTCTACGAATTGCTCTTGGATTGAGAACTATCTCCCACGTATCTAGGAGCACAGAGCTAACATGAAACTTCCCTCCTACAGCACGACTCCTAATTAGAGAGGGATCACCACGAAGATCTCCTCCCTAAACTACGCCTACGATGGTTAAACCATAACTCCTTTCACTATAAATAAGACATGAGGTTGGTAAGCTAAGGTACGCTACAAATTCCCTATTATAGCATTACACCTTCCTCAGAGCATTGTATGACTTTAGCATTGGAGTGCCATCGGCCACTCCTCGGTGGTTTGTGACTCACGTGCATTACTTGTGCATGTCAGCGGGATTAGGTCGAAGCAAGGAACGAAAAAAGACTGCATCAGTACTGATTGCCCCTTAAAAATTATGCCTTTTTTCTTTCACCCCCATGTTGCTCCCTGACACTTCCTTAAATGGTGGGTCCATACTCTACTAATTCACATAATAATTAGTTGACCCCCTTCAATGAGAATTCAGACTCTGCCCTTGGTGGTGGAGGTCCGCTCACTCCCGTTTCTCTATTCTCTTCCATTACATCTTTCACTATTTTATGTTTTGAATGAAAAAAAAATCAAACACACTTGAGAGAAGTTAAAATTTATCCTTGACAATACACATGGCATTGACCACCCATATACTTTCTTTGTAGATTGAACTCCAATACAACAATCTTTAATTAAGTTATGTGCTCAAGAGGGAAGTTATGCTTTATGATCTCAAGATCATTATATGAAAAATGACTTTTAAGGCCTACTTTTTAATAAGATAGACAATTAAGGTAATTTAGTTTACATAATGACTAAATTGTGCCTACATTTCTTATTTTATGACCAATAAGACATCTTTTATTAACTATGATTAAATCATAAAATTAAAAGACATCTTTACCCCTTCCAAAACAAATAAAAACTTAAAATTAACCAGCAGTGGTTCCTTTTCCGCATGGGTTTCTCATTAGAGATTTCATAAAACTACGTAATTTCCAATTCTTGCAGAGAGGAACCCCATGTTCTTCAGTACGGCTGTAACATTGATGGGCTAGGGGGAGATGATGATGGGAATTGGGGCCGGGAAGAGAATTAAACGTTTGATGGAGGTTAGAAAACATAGGATGTTTAGGAATATTGGGTCATCTTCCACCAAGTCATTGATCATGGATGGAACCAACATGGGTGTGGTGGATATAATGTGATGGGAGTTTTAGTCCTCTGCATCCTTGGACCCGTGAGTTTGTTCCATTGGCATTAGAGTTAGAAGGGGAAGCCTAGGGGAGACTTGATGCCAATGTACCTTGCCTCCTTGAAAGTTTATGGGCTCGTTATGATCTTATTACTATTTGATTGATTAGAGTTGTTTATTTTTATTTTTTTTCCTTTTAGTGTAAAAGATTTTTGACATGATGTATAGAGATTGAAAACAAAGACATTTTTTTCTTTTTCACTCAAGATTTGTATTCATTTCAGTGACCCCTTTTTAATTGAGGAGGCAATTTTGTATTACAAATTGTTGGTGTATAGAAATTTAAATTTGGGTGAATTAAACAAAGGCTTTTTAGATTTAGTTCAATTCATATTGCTTGCTAATTTATGTTGCATCTTGCTTTGTTGATTTCTTTTGATGTATTTGTTGGTGTGTTAATTTTAGCATGAAATTCTTTGTTGGACTAGGCACTTGTGAGTTGTAATACAATTTTTTCAACTTTTATTCCAAAATTGGCAGTATAAGCATAATGTTTGGAGAAGAAAGTAGGTCTTTCACAAGCAGTATTTGGAGACTATATCTAATTTCTACAACTTTCAAGATGAGGCAAAAATGCTCGAAAGGGAGATTGCAATTATGTCCACAAGACTAGTTAGTGGAAGTTTTGGTAGAGAACACAAAGATGCAAATGAAAAAGACTAGAGATTGAAGAAAGGAAGACAGAAGAATAGCAGTGGCTAGTTGTTACATTGGGTTTGATTAGGTAGGGCATAACTGTATTTTTATTTTATTGGTTAACAGGGGTTAACAATAGAGGCCTTATTGACATGAAAGAAAAAAAAACGTATGCACAAATTAGTCATTATGTGAATTATGATACTTAATGTTCTTTTTTGATAAAAAGTAGGCTTTAAAGGTCATTTTCCAATCGAAAATGCTAAGAAATCATGTTTTTGTAATCATATATGGTGATGTGGCGTGATCTTGAAAGAATGATGAAATCCCCAAAGTGTTTATGTGTATCTCAAGGTTGTAAAAAACCTCATCTAACGATACCACATCATCCTGGTTATAAAATATGGTTACAAAACCTGGTTTCCTAACCTCACTCTTTTCCAATTATAATATGCTACGAACAATGACTTGTGATGTCCACTAAGTCTCAACCACTACGCTAACTGCAATTTGTAAAATATTTCTTTCAAGTGTCGCTCACAAAAGGTTCACAAATATTTCATATTTTTCAAGTTTATTTGAATTTTTTATTTTTATTTTAATAAGTTTATCCGAATCCTTATGTAAGGGAAGAGAGTGATTAATTATATATATATATATAATAGAAAGAAACAAAGATATAAAATAACAAATGTATAATTGAGTCAGTAATTACATATCATCAATCATGCATCATATTTAGATAGTGTAGGGAGCTGGCCTAGGTAAGCTCTTCACAATGCCACACAGAGGTTCAGTTTCTGGAAGATTATATTCATCCCTGAGAGATCGAGCCTCATTGGCAACACTGATGTATAATTGTTGTCCCAAGTATTGCCTTTCCCACAAGTTTGATCTCAAGTTCCACATTCCTGCATTGTCAAAGGTCAACAGTATAGCTGCCCATGAATGAGGAAAAACTTCAACTGTGTGCCTGCTCACTGCATCAAGAAGGTTGTAGTTCTTTCGTTTCTCTGGCGTCCATTTCCCAGCTTCAATCGCTACGGCAAAGAAAGAGTAGCCATCCAAGTGGAATGATTGGACGGATTTCTCAGGGTTCTCAAAGATGATCTCCACAAAGTTACGGAATGTGGCATTTAGGACATTAGGTTGAATGTTGATTTGCTTAACAGCATCTTCAGTAGGATCATCAACAATGGTGTTGTACTCGAATACTTGGGAGGATACTCCATAGTATTCGGCCAGCTTGAAGGGTGTGTCCTTATCAACGTGAGATACACCGTTAATGGCGTGGCGCAACTTTCCATCAACTTCCCCAGCACTGGGTATGATCTTGATAGTGCGGGTGATGTTGATTTGACCATAGTGGTATGAACCCTGGGGATTGGGGCGAGCTGCACTAGCAGTGAGATTCCAACGGAATGAGCGGAACTGGTTAAGGGACAAAGCCCAGCCAGTTGGTGCCTCTGGGAGTGGTAGAGTGGCGGGACCTTTTCCACCTTCATAGCCAATGATAGCTGTTGCGGTGAAGTGGTATTGGGTGAGGCGCGTTGAAGCCACCATGTAGTAGTCCTTTGGCTCTTGATCTGCTGTCACCAATACGGAGAAGCATTGGCCTACATGAACATCAAGGTCGTCGTAGGTATTCTGCATTATATGAGATCCTTCCATCTCAACCACCTTCATCAGGTGTCCCTGAATTCTGAAGTTGAGGGAAGACTTGAGGCCCACATTGCAGATCCTATACTTGTAGGTCTTGCCTGGCTTCATTGTGAACATAGGTGTATCCTTCCCATCAGTACTTCCGTTCTTTCCGTTAATGAGGACACCAGTAGGCCTTCCAATAGAACGACCATTGTCTAGAATTTGCTTGAGGGAAGTATGGCTCTTGGTGTACCAATCACCAATGAGGACTGTGTACTCATCTTCAGGGTCAGCATAGGGGACAGGAATCAAAAGGCGACTGTTAACTCGAAGGCCTCCAAAGCCACCAGCGGCCTTGTGCATGCCAAGGCTTGGGAAGTAGAAATAGGTACCGATTTGATCCTTCACCTGGAAACGATATGTGTAATTTGTTCCTGGCTGGATAGGGCAATTAGTTCCTGGCATTCCATCTTGCCACGAGTTCTTCCTCTGTTGGATCCCATTCCTGCATCCATCATTCATATTATTATTAACCATCACTCATAAGACGAGCAATCTTGCACAATTGACAATCAAGAAGCACAAGTAAACACAAAAGATACTTACCAGGAGAACAACAATGGCTCGTCAAGGTGATTGAATACATTGATAACAATATTGTTGTTCGTGGTGGAATTGATG
This sequence comes from Berberis vulgaris, assembly GCA_963556465.1. Classification (NCBI taxonomy): domain Eukaryota; kingdom Viridiplantae; phylum Streptophyta; class Magnoliopsida; order Ranunculales; family Berberidaceae; genus Berberis; species Berberis vulgaris. The sequence continues at coordinate 85,424,883 of OY747126.1, forward strand.
TTAGGACCAGGGAACTCATTGTTGATCAAAATGACTTGTTGTTCAACGCCCAAAGGAGATCGAGTACCATATGTTACATCCCAAGTGAAGAAAAGGTAAGGATCTTCACCATAGACCACTGCCACCGCAGATAGGCCTAGAAGAACCAAAACTAATGAAACCTTCATCATCCTGCCCCAATTTATGAACAAATTACAACCTACAATAAATGGAAATTATAAGAAAAAACACTAAAATAAAAAAGAAACATAAAATCGAAGAACTCTGCACCTTTTAATTTTCACCTGACGATTACCTACCTAATAGAAACAAAAGAAGAGATTTTAAGGAAGAAGCTAATTATTTATTTATGGATAGCTTCAACCTTATTGAACTCTACTGTGGAATTATTGGATTTTTTACTTCATGATGAAGAGCTACACCCCCTGCTGTTCCCCTCCATCTACCTCCTTATATACCAGGGGGCAGCTAGGAAGGAAGAACAAATCAAAACCGAAAAGTCCTCTCCACCTTTCACTCTTTCTCTGGTTTATTTTCATCCATGCCTTCAGACATTTTTTTTTCTTTATTTTACGAATCGACACACTTAATATAGTATTTGTGACGTGTTATCGAATATGTTCAACCTATTTAGGAGTGGAATTTTTGTGGACACATTCAACTATTCATAAGGAGTACTGTTCCTCATTACATCCCTACAAGTTGCATTTGCCATACTAAACTCCAAGATAATACAATATAGAAGTTATTACAGGTAAAACATAACAATAATCTGTTAACATAACAATGTTATTATAAGTTTTGTTGTCAAACATATGTCACCCAAAATGTATAGATTTATTATTGCATCTTTCTTAAAATCTCCACTAGGAACTTGAGAACTATATTTTCTCTCTAATTCAATCTCGATCAATCTCCGTAGGTAACAAATATAAACGACTTAAATATAAACCAAACTTTATTTCTTATAAATTTTTTTCAAAATACCTTCATAATTTATTGAAGAATGAAAAAGAATTATAAAAGAAAAAATTATTGAAAATTTTCTTCTTTGAACTTTGAACCAAGCACCCGATTCAGCCAAAATCATTAGAAATGGAAGAAAAAAATCCCATCATTGATCTAATATTTTGAACCAGGTCAATCAAGTACCAAAATTTATCGCTCTTTGTGGTCTGGGATGGGATTCATTTTACAGAAAAGTCATATGTACTCATTTCCAAGGCCATATTGTCAAGGCAAATTTTAACTCCGCCAATAGACTTATCATGTTCAGTAATGTCTGAACAGAAGAAGAATTATGGTTATTTTGATCAGAAATAGATAGCTAAGCTAGGAAGTATGATTTTATTTTTCTCGGCTAGCTGTAATCTATGTACTTGTGAGCAAATAAGTAATAAGTTCCACTTCTGCGAATCCTGTGTTCGTACATTTCTCTGTGTTAATCATTATTGTATGTGATCATCATCCCTTGCCGACTCATCAAAGAGCTAGTTTAACGTTAGATCATTCATGTTCAAGCATTGCACTCTGTATCAAGAACTTGTTACGTTTACATTTTAGTTGCTGATCAGGTATTCAGGTTAACGAACACCTTAGCTTGCAATTTAGGTTCCAAATAAACAAGATTCCTCCATCCATTTGTTCCTTTACTTCAACATTGATATTTAAGGTGGAAATTTACCACATAATCATTTTGGGCCAAGACATGTTAGAACCCCTTCTAACATATTTATTTTGATAACCAGGGATTTAATGATTCCCATCTCCAACCAGTTACACTTCCTAAACTTTTCATTTTTTTTTATTGAATAGATTTCACGACTATAATTTTATAAAGGAATGCCCATGCTGACAGATGCCCGTACGTTAAGTTAATTTAAACCAGTTTTGAAAAAACATGCATAAAATAAACATCCATAGTTTTAGATTTTGGTAGCGTGGATATTGAATTTGTTATACAAATATTCCATAAGTCATTTGACATTCAATTGATATCCCTCTAAAATGGTTGGTCCTTGAAGTAGTACACAAAAAAAAATCCAAACTAGCTTCGACTTTTTGATACGAAAAAATTGGTTTTAATTCCTTAAACCCCAATGGCCCAATTCTTATAATCATTGTCCGCACACACATGCTCAACAGAGTCAGATGCGATGAATTTCAACTAAAACAAGTTGTTCATTTACTTTACTTTTTAACTAGTACTTATAAAATGGAACCATATGTTTTTCATCAATTTGCAAGATAAAGTTAACTTTGAAACGCATTGTGGGTTACATATTTTTTTGTCTAATGTTGATTGATGAGAGAACCCATATGTGTTTGGGTCCCTCATCACTACTACAAAAATGGGCAATTCTGGCGGATAAATATATGACACTAAAGACATACTCTCGGCGCAAAAAAAAATTATATCCGCCAGGCAAATGTTGCAATGGCGGATATAAGATCCGCCAGAAAAACTGGCGTCGGGAAAGGGATTGTCCCGGCGGATAAGTCTCTTAATCGGCTGGGAGTAATTTTGAATTTAAAAAAAAAAACAAAAAAAAATATCCGCCAGCATAACATAGTGGGGGATATAAATGACATTACAGTTTTTTCGTGGCACTTATATTTGATAGAGTAATTGATTGGACGACACATACATACGCCGGCTACAAATTGTTAAACACCGGGACTTCAGAATAGGGGACACATAAATACGACGGCTACAAATTGTTAAACGCCAGGACTTCAAAACGGACGACACATAAATACGTCGGGTACAAATTTATAAACTCCAGGACTCCAGAATGGCGACACTTGTATACGCCATGAATGAGTTTTTAACCGTCAGGAATCCATATTGGGCAACACTTGTATCCACCTGTAATTTAATATTATCCGCCATGCATTAATATTATCCGCAACGAATGAGTTCATAACCGCCATGAAATTTTGCTCGTTATCCACCAAGACTTTAATATTATCCGTCAATATATAGGTTTTGTAAACATTTTAAAAAAATTGCACCTGATCTCAAAATAATATTAATATAAAATAAAATGTCATATATTCGACGTCCCAAATATGTGTCATACATCTCTGCCATGAACAAAAATACACATCGTACATCCGCTAGTAAAGATAAGCAGACAGTCCAATCAACTACCCGAATTTGAAGCCGAATGTGTCCCTGATCCTTCAGATGTTCTAATAAGCCTAACTATATTTGCATCAGACATATTACCAGAAAACAGTCCGCTGAATCCACCTAATGGAATACCGTTAGAATGATGAGAGTCATCAGAAGAATGTTGTGAAGGTGAAAACAGTCCGTTGAATCCACATATTACGAAAGGCATATGTCCAATAGGATGCATCAAATTCATAGGATAAGAAGGCTGAAATGGTTGACTTTGTCCTGACCGGTGTGATGGTTGAGAGCTCTCCATGGTTCCCCGCTACTGCATAGCATGCATGAACATCATCTGTTGATACTATTATTGTTGTTGTTGTTGAGCCCGTAATTCCTCCAGTTCCTTCTGCATAGCCTCATGCTTGGTCTTCATTTCTAGGCACTGAGACTCCAAGAAGGCTTCTCTAGTCTGTGATCCTCTCCTTGATGAACTACTAGCACTACCCAAGGCATAAAGCACCAAATCAGGAGTCACACCATTCCCATAGCTTTGAACTCTATTTCAGGTCTCAGGACCCATCTGCTCCACATAAACTTGTGCGTGGAGCTCTTCTGAGTCTTCTGCTCCATGCTCAATTCGAGATTGAAGGGAATTATCCATGGAAACCTAGCAAAAATACTTAGAACAATTAATAATTAAGAAAATTAAAATATAATATAAACTAACAGATAATCAAAATATTAATTAAAAACAGTTACTCCTTTCTCTTATGATGGCTCATCAATCCAAAAATTATCTTTTCTTGTGTGGGTGAAACGAAAGAATGAAAGAGGATCAAGAAATTCTCCACGCAGCTTCTTCTACATATGAATTGAAGAACCAAAAAATAATTAGATCATATTTTTGTACATTTATTAAAACTGTGAAATAATAAAATGAAAAAATATATATACATACATAATTTTTTCGAGCACGTGCATAGGACTTCGATCCAGATGTATGGTCCATCGTTTGCTTAGCATGAACTACTTTATTCTTTACCGATTTTCCCTAAAAATATGAAGAAAAAAAAATGAATTTTCCTATAACAGTGAACATATCTGATAGACTAGAAAAATTCATAGTTAACATGCAGTTATTGACTTATTTTTTAAAGAAAGAAGACACATGGCTACTATAGTTTCAATTGATGTGTGTTTAGATGTAGCTGATACTGAATATAATTAAACAGCTCAAAACTATAGTTTCAATAGCTACTATACTGAATACAATTATATGGCTACTATAGTTTCAATAGCTCAAAACTATAGCTGATACTATAGTTTCAATAGATCCCCCCCTCAAGAAAAATGTTCATAGAAAAAATTGACTACAGCTCGAAACAGGAACTTCTAAGAAGAAACAGTGTACATGAACCTTGATGATGCCTCTGCCACACAGTCTCTATCACAACAAACATGCAATTCAAAATCATGAAATGCTTGACAAGAAAAAAACTAATGATGCGAGAACCACACACAATCTTCCAGGTAGCATATAGTGAAGTAGCGATGTTGCAACCATGAGACAATCAGAAAAGAACAAGCTAGTGAAGTATTGGTTTTTATAACTATGAAACAATCTCTAAAACTGCAAAGTAGCAACACTGCAACAATCTTTAAAACTGCAAAGTAGCAACACTGCAAAGTAGCATTTTTTTAAGCTAGTGCAGTATTGGTTTTTTTTTTCCTTGTTATATATTTGAGCAACCATGTCTAGCCTACTTTGGAAGAAAAACTAATTGAGTTTTTTTAGGTGAAAAAGCATGGCATGAGCAAATTATGCTGCATCATTATATCGTAGGGGTGATGGCAATATAAGCAAGATCAGAATTCAAACAATTAGCACCTTCTACAATGAAGTAGATTTGGCTTCCTCGTCACTTTTAATTAATTGGAAGAATTCAGTTGTCTCCTTCACAATGATTCTGACTAATTCTAAACTAAACTAGACAATCCATTTTGCTTTCTATTTCAACCACTTCTTTGTCTTTCTAAGTCAATAAGACTCCAGCTGAAACAGAGGATGGTGATAGAAGGAATGTATCAATGAAAGCAATAATGGAACAACAAACAATCAGAATTCTGAACCGAGATATCATTCAGGAAGTAAAAGCAGCAATAATAGACAACTCAGGGGGGACCGAACAGGACCTGTTTGATCCACAGAGCAGGGGATAAAATGACAATTAATGACACAGGGAATGATCAAAAACTTGTTTCGCAGGATCAAGGGGGCAATACGCTGGAAATCAGAGGATTGCAGGGGACAAATTTTGCCAATAAACAGGCTGAGAACAACCTGGAATGACCCTGTGATCACGTCTGACATTCAGTTATATACTTGTGTAATTGTGGACACAAATTGGATTACTAATCAACTAGAGCTGAAATGACCCTGTGATCATATTTGACAGAGAATGCTGAGCTCAATTAAACATTTTTGGAAGAAAATTCCATCCACCAAGTCAGGCCGTAACAAGCCATCCTATTATTATTTTTGATGGTTTCCATATATTTTGCAAGATAGTTAGATCAGGACAATTCCATATATTTCATTCAAATGGTAATCTAGCATCCCCTACCACCATAATTGTTTCAAGCCAAGCAAATATTTCATTCAAATGGTAATCTAGCATCCCATTAAATCTATTTTGCTTTCAAACTAGTTACTAAAATTCAATTAACAACATTATAATGAGTTTAATTTACCTGTCATTCGGGTGAATCCCAATAATCCACCATATTACAAGGACATCCGAATTTAGTTGGTCCAAAACCATTTGCAACTACTTGATCCAAAAAAAATTAATCCCATCTGTGTAGGTTTCTAAGTTTCGAGGTATTTCCAACCAACTCCTATCTATATTCTAGCTTTTAAGAGCTGCAAAAATTTTCAACTCTAAGTGAATTGTGCAACTGTGCTTCTAGCTATGTGTTTCTCACTTACACAACTACTAAGATAGATTAAAATTCAACATACCAAAAGCCCATATATTATATCTAAAACCCATCAACCAAAACTAGTAAAACATAAACCCCATGGATCAAACTTCAAAATTTTCAACAAACTCACAAGGATCAATTAAACCTCCATCCAAACATGAACCCAACATACAAAAATTCAACAACAGATTTTATAAAAACAAGTTGTTCATTTACTTTACTTTTTAACTAGTACTTATAAAATGGAACCATATGTTTTTCATCAATTTGCAAGAAAAAGTTAACTTTGAAACGCATTGTGGGTTACATATTTTTTTGTCTAATGTTGATTGATGAGAGAACCCATATGTGTTTGGGTCCCTCATTAATCAGTATCACTGGATTTAGATAAGATTTCCCTTGACAATCTACATTAAGCTTAATTTATTATGCTTGATGGGGTAGCTACCATCTAAAAAAATGATAAAACATCGATGGTTTCAGCTTTCAAGAGTGTGGAGATGGAGTTTTTTGCAAGCCTAACTTTGGTGTTCTTGTCCATGGTTATCCTTGTGGGGACTCAGACAGATCCAATGCTATGTTGCTTCAGATCCATTCTTAGTTTTGGTGATTCAATTGGTGACCCAGGAAATACAATCCACTTGGGTCTTAAACCTGTCTCTGTCCGGAATCCTTACGGGATGACATATTTCTATGCACCCAATGGTCCATATTCTATAGGGGTCGCAATCAGTGTGACCCGACGTGCAAACTCAACACGACCCGTTCCGTAGTGGTTTTGGATTTAGAATAGAATGACACGACTAATAATTGGTTTTGGTTGACACGACACGAATCATCAAATTTATGGGTTGGGTTTCAGTTTAAGGTTTTGACACGATTTGCATGACCAACCCATTTGTTATTTCAGAATAATTATTATACGGCTAATAAGCATATATACGATTTTTTTGGTAACTATATAATTTTGGCATGATTAGGGAGAATCAAAACTTGCACTTGGAGTATGTACAAACTTTAGAAAATGACTTTGGCATGGTCAAATACGTTGTCTTAAATGTAGTAATAACGATTAAACGTGTCAAGGTCAGGCAACGTGACTTGACGCGGCTCAAAGACAAGTTGAATTTGAGTTTGACATCTTTGACATGATTACTAAATGAGTTGGCTTTGAATTTGACAAGTTGATGCGAGATATTATTTTGACACAACACAACCCCAAGTTTTCGTAGACACAGGATCAACACCAAGGGGAGCCGTCTGCAAGCAACCAATATCCCCTTGGATTCAACAAGCAACAACCAATACAACATGAACATGTCCAACCTAGCCAAACCCAACAGCGGAGTAGTAGTCTCGAGGAGATTATGAAACAACGGTCTCAGAGCACAACTGATTCCAAAAGAGCACCTCCCAAAATCATAAATGCCAAGCACGTAATGCATTCTTTTCCTACAGATCTTTAACTCTATAAGGTGTATTCCCTCTTGTCATTCTTCATGCCTAGTGCGTGGGATTTCTCCACGCTGAGCACAATAGTGTTTTTTTTTTTCCTTTGGTGAAGAGCTTTTGTTATTTGGGTTTTATGTAGAGTTTGGTAGTTTGTAGTTGTCTGTAGACTCGTACTGAGAAGAATAGATAAAGGAAATGAGAAAGAAAAGTTAGTGATCAAATTAGGAATTATTTATTTAGATTGTAGGACCTGTGACTCTGATTTACCAATGGGTCGGCAAATTTGGAACCTTCTTATAGATTTTCTTTGCTTGCTCCGTATCTAACAAACAAATTTTGTATAGATCATCTTTTTTAGATTCAATTGTATAACTTTCTAGAAAATCCATGCCTTTTACTTTCCTGATCTTCTAGTTATAGTTTGGGAAAAAGATGTAGTTCTCACTCGTGTCACGTAACTACTACTTTTAGAATAAACAGATCACGAAGATTGATTAAGAATAGTACAATGAGTTGGTTTAACACTAAAAGTAAATAGTAATATATCATAAATAAGGATTGTTAATGCAAATAACTTAGTGTGTCTTTTGTTGGGGTGTCCTTACTGATGAAGCTCCTTAATTTATTATGAGCATCTCCAACGTCACACAATAGATGTCAAAGTGAGACTCTTTCGGATGTTTTTGTTATACATTTGGCCAAAATACACTTTTGTGGTGCAATTGAAGATGGAGAAGCAAAATTATAGTGAGTGTCGACTTTCTCACAAAAAGGTTAATCATCCTCAAACTACTTCTTTTTTTTTAAATTGGGTCGTTGACCCTTTTTATTTATTTATTAATCCATGCCCTATAGGGTTAACCAAATCAGGCCCAAAGGCTACAATATTGTTGCCACTTAATGTCTTCGTCGCCTCCATCTCATATAGAGACTTGCTTTCGCTCCGGTCCATCGCCTCCACCTTGCATGAAGACTCGCTTTCGATTCGCTCCGGTCTAGTCCATCTCATATAGAGACTTGCTTTCGCTCCGGTCCATCGCCTCCACCTTGCATGAAGACTCGCTTTCGCTTCGCTCCGGTCTAGTCCATCTAAGCAGTTGCATTCAATACTCGAAGGTTTATCAACGGCGGAACAAATGTGCTCCTAATAATCAGGCGAAAACTCACAAAATCCTAACTGGTGAGTCTCGAACCCGCGACATCTCACAAAGAGAGTGGATGTCCGACCAACTGAGCTACAATTGATGGACAATCATCCTCGAACTACACTACTCATGAAGATGAATATAAAAAATGACCCAAGATAGTCACATTATTCAAACAAAAAAAAAATGGCCGAACCAAGTAAACGGTCAATTTTAGTTTGGTTTTTCTCCTTTGGTTGGATCGGTTTGTAAAATTTTAAAATCTGTATTGTTTTTGGTTCTTAAATAAATTTAACCGAAAAAACTGAACAATAAATATACTTAAAAAAAAAAAAAAAAAAATATATATATATATATATATATATATATATATATATATATATATATATATATATATATATATATATATAAAATAGCTCAGGTTGTTGGGTTTTGGTAAACTTATGGTTGATTTGTTTGATTTTGATTGAGACTGACTTGAGGGGTTGTATTCAATAATTAAGAATTGTGAAAGATTTTAAAATTTAAGGGTTTTCAATTAAGGATTTAAAAGAATACATATAAATCCAGGGGTATTCAATATGGATCGTGAATGATTGTTTTAAAATCTGTCAAAATCAGGAGTATTCAATTCATGATTTTCAAAAGTCTATCAAAATTAGAGATATTAAAAAATAGTGGATTTTGATGGATTTGTCCAATTGATGGATTCTGAAGGATCCCCTTCCAAATCCAACCTCTCCACCTCGAATTCTCAATCTCTCTCACTCTCCATTTCCTTTTTCATTCTCTTTTTCTTCTTCTTTTTTGTTGAGATCAGAAAGAACCCTCGTAGAATCCCTCTCTCTCTCATGGATGACGATGATGACTTTGGAGATCTCTACACCGACGTCCTTTGCCCCTTCTCGGTGGCTCCAACTCTACCACATGCCACAGTTGTAAACCCCCCACCCGAACCTCACCAAGCCAAACCAAACCAGTCGATATTTCGTCTTCGTTGTCGATCGATCGTTCGATCTCTCTCTCTTTCCTTTTCTATCTCTGCAACTTCTTCTAGTGTTAGGGTTAGGGTTTGTGAAAGAAGAAGATGAGACAATAGACTTTGATTTGGGATTGGGAGCAATGGGTGTGACTATTTGAAATCCATCAAAGTCCATGTGGATTTTGTAAAATCCATGAGATTTAAAATCCTTCATAATTCATTAAAATCCTTAATTGAATACACCCTCTTATTTCGGTTTGATTCAATTCATTTGTTTGTAATTTTGGTTTGGAAACCTGCCAAACTGACCGAGATGGATTGATTTACGAGTTTTGCCTCGAACTGAACCAAACCGAACCAAAACATGAGTTTGCAAAGCATTATATCTTATAAGTAATAACCATTGTCTAAAAGTTTGACAGAAATGGATATCACGCTGCAATGAAGGATGGAAAACAACACCATGCATCAATCAACCCAAAGTCATAACATTCAAAGTCTAATATTAGGACAAACTTTCAACACTTGCACACCCAAAGAGGAAAAAAATGGGGAATTTTTTGTTCACAATATTTCTATTCAAGTCAAATGGTCGAAAATTTTGGACAAATTTCTCAATTTAGTCCACCACTTATATCTCTCAAACATACATTTTTTAATGCTCATGTTAGAGAAAGAAAAGGTGAAGAGTTGTTTCCGGAATTTGACATTTTCAAACACTGTCGTCCTGTTTTCTGTAAAGGAAGAGATAAATAGTGGGGAAGAAGAGGAAGTTAGAGAGATCCATAACTTACTTCTTCTTTGGTATTCTATTCACACATTCAATTTTTTATCCTTGTTTAGGTCACCATATCTGAGAAGGATTGAATCCTTTAAAGAGCCTAAGTAATTAGTACTATATTGTATATGTACATAAATATATATAACATATATAGAGATATAGGATGTCTAAGGTTTCACTAGCGTTGTTGGTTATATGCCTTTCCATTAATGTGGTTTGTCGAGCAGAAGATCCCTATATCTTCTTCACATGGAAGATAACATATGGTATGAGAGCTCCGTTGGGTGTTCCTCAACAGGTCATTTTGATCAACAATGAGTTCCCTGGTCCTAACATCAATTCAACCTCCAACAACAACATTGTTGTTAATGTGATCAATAACCTCGATGAGCCATTCTTGTTTACATGGTAAGTAGTTTATTTTCATTTGTCTTTTCTTAGTTACATGCAACTAATGGAAATGATGGTTACAGGAATGGGATCCAACACAGAAAGAACTCTTGGCAAGACGGAATGCCAGGGACCAATTGCCCAATTGCACCAGGAACGAATTTCACATATCGTTTCCAAGTGAAGGATCAAATTGGAAGCTACTTTTACTTCCCAAGCATTGGCATGCACAGAGCTGCGGGTGGATATGGAGGCCTTCGTGTGAATAGCCGTCTTCTGATTCCTGTCCCCTATGCTGATCCTGAAGATGACTACACTGTCCTTATCGGGGATTGGTACACAAAGAGCCATACTGTTCTCAAGAAAATCTTAGAAAGTGGGCGTTCGATTGGTAGGCCTGCTGGCATACTCATTAATGGAAGAAAAGGGAGCACTGATGGAAAGGATAAACCTATGTTCACCATGAAACCAGAGAAGACCTACAAATTCAGAATCTGCAATGTTGGGATCAAGGCTCCCCTCAACTTTAGAATTCAGGGACATTCCATGAAGCTAGTGGAGATGGAGGGATCTCATGTGGTTCAAAATGTATACCAAAACCTTGATGTTCACGTTGGCCAATGCTTCTCGGTGTTGGTAACAGCTGATCAAGATCCTAAGGATTACTACATGGTGGCTTCAACCCGACTCACCCAATACCACCTTATTGCTACTGCCATCCTTCGCTATACTAATGGAAAAGGTCCTGCTACTTTACCACTCCCAGAGGCAGCTGGTACTGGCTGGGCATTGTCGCTTAATCAGTTCCGCTCATTTCGTTGGAATCTCACTGCTAGTGCAGCTCGCCCCAACCCACAGGGCTCCTTCCACTATGGGGGCATCAACATCACTCGCACCATCAAGATCATAAACAGTGTCGGGAAGGTGAATGGAAAGACCCGCTATTCCATTAATGGTGGATCTCATATTGACCTGGAAACTCCCCTCAAGTTGGCTCAGTACTTTGGAGAAGCAGCAGCGTCGAAAGTGTTCAAGTATGCCAACATTAATGTTGATAACCCTTCACCACAGCCTAAACAACTCGTCCAAGCACCTAATGTTGTCAATATCACATACCGTACTTTTGTGGAAATCATATTCGAGAACCACGAGAAAGCAGTCCAATCGTGGCACTTGGATGGCTACTCTTTCTTTGCAGTAGCCATTGAACCTGGGAGATGGGCTCCGGAGAAACGAAAGAACTACAATCTTCTTGATGCTGTGAGCAGGCACACAGTTGAAGTTTTCCCCAAGTCTTGGGCAGCTATTCTATTAACCTTTGATAATGCAGGGATGTGGAACTTGAGGACAAATCTGTGGGAAAGGAACTACTTAGGGCAACAACTATACATCAGCGTTAATAACACTGCTCGCTCCCTCAGGGATGAATACAACTTGCCTGATACTGCTCTTCTTTGCGGTATTGTCAAGGACATGCCCAAGCCACCACCTTACACAATCTAACTTCTTGTTTTCGTCTTATCTATTTTACTTATGCATCTATCTAAGCCACCCCAATCCGCCTTTAGTTTTGGGATTCATTTTTGTTTACGAGGTTGTCAAACCTAGTTATATCCTTCACTACCTACAATCTTCATCTAGTCTCCAACCCTGTAGTCTATAGTGTGCTTGCCTAGAAAGCGGAAGGAAAGGGCTGAAAAAAGAGGTGGAATAGACTACAGTTTTTTTGTTGTTGTTGAGATACCTTCAAACAAGAAAGGGAGATAGAGATAGATAGTAGATCAAAATGAGGAGCATGGCAATTTCTTCATTGCTTTTTGATCATGTATCACAAAACTCAGTAGTCAGTCATTCAATCAATGTATCCGTTCTTTCCCATTTTTCTGTTTTTTTTTTTTTTTTTTTTTTCATCTCTTATTTCATGTATTTGCATGCGTAATGAAGCCATGCATGAGAGTAGAGTTTGTTATTCAATAATAGAAGTGGTTTTTTTTAAATAACTTTTATTAAATAACTCTTATTGCCTGGCAAAATTGTTTTAATAACATCCAATCAAAATGCAATTCTTCTGATTCAGTTCCAACATACTGGAGCTGAATCAGAAGATGCAGAGCAAAACTCTTCCGATGAAAAATGATTCAGAATTGAAATGGGCAGCGCTTATTGCAAGCACTAATTAAGGGAAGTTGGCTGTTGCTGCAAGAGAACAACTGAAAATAACCAAATTTTCAATTATGAGCACTTTGTCTCTATGAACGTTTCTAACTATGACAGGGAAATTGGAGGTTTCCGAGTTCTTAATGAAGTCATAAATTGGAGCATCTCTTTTGGTTGGAAAAGAATTCGGGTTATGAACAAGTTCAAATGCAGGCCTCAGATTTTGCTCCAAGCCCCGGAAGAATGGAATGAATCCAGCAAGAAGCAATATGCAATGGAGTTGCAGTCAAGGCTTCTTCTTTTGTAGGATTTTGGCTTCAGTTTTTTAAATATTGATGACATAGTGTGTAGTAGATAAAGCTCAGTCCCTACTAAAACTCTCTCTATAAATAATTCTGAGACAAGTGGCCGGGGCAGCTTGTTCTTGTACAACTGCAATTTCCATATCATGTATCGTATAAGGTATTTCAAAAAAACAAACTAAATAAACTCTAAACATAAACAAAAATTAGCGATGATCTTACTAGGTCATTATAGGTCACTGATTCTATCCTAACATCTTCTGAGTAGAAGTGCTTCAGAATTTGATCAAGAGTACTCCATCAAAAGTTATATGTAGGGCCTATTCAAAACTATTTGAGTCCGGCCGAGATGCTACAATTTAAACTGGCACTGCAACTAAGCAAGAAAACATAGGTGGTTGTGAAGAACTACCCCTTATCGTTGGATATATAAACTAGATGTTTGTAAGGGTTAGAGTATCTTTGGCGATGCAGCAACTGATAACAGCAATAACCCAAGCTGTCATAGAGCTATGTAGATTTTTCTTACAACTAGTATGTCAATGCGCTCTACATGGGCATATATACAATATGTTTTTTAAAAGAATTTAATGAGTATAAAAGTGTAAATTTATAATGTTTGGGAATTTTGTGAAATATTGAAAAATGATAAGAGTAAAAAAATATTTTCGTTGTGAATAGGTTGATTTTTTAAAGTTGTGATATATTGTTACTGTCAATGACCTATAGACAACATAATAGTGTTTTTCACGAAGGGACAAATTGTCTTTTAGCATGCGTGACAAATGCATTCACTGTAGCTGAGACCAATTTTTAACGAAATTAAATAAAAAAAATAACAGTAAAAAAATGAATGGTAATGACTAATTATGTGTAAAGGCCTGATTATAGTTTGTAAATAATTTTCACCCTGTAGAATGGGCTTCTTCAGCATAACCAGCAAACACTAGACGATCATGGCAATTTGACCCAGTGAATAGGGTCATGTTGGAAATATGGTTTTTTAAAATAAAAGAAAATGGGTGTGTATCAGGTTTCGATCTCTGGATCTCTCTCTAATTTTAGTCTCACATCTTCTATACAACTCATTGCGGTAGAGTTTATAAGGAGATTGTTTGGACTTGGGTTTGGACCCCTTGGGGGTACCACACTTTTGTGAGGAGGGGAGAGATAGACTCTCGCGCCCGCCGCCGTCGGGGTCGGGTCATTTATAGAGCAACCCATTCTTTCTTTTTGCTGAAAAAAAAATTATTTTGAAAATAAACTTTTTAATAGCTGCAGGGAAACTGAATCTAGACGGGACTTTATCCATGTATCTAGACGTTTTCTTAAAACCCACATTTTCCACATGCTTTTAATTGCGCTCTCCACGCAATGAATCTAGACGGGATTTTATCCATGTATCTAGACGTTTCTTAAAACCCCACGTTTTCCACATGTTTTTAATTGCGCTCTCCACGCAATGAATCTAGACGAGATTTTATCCATGTATCTAGACGTTTCTTAAAACCTCACATTTTCCACATGTTTTTAATTGCATTCTCTAAGCAATGTATCTAGTTGTGATTTCGTATTTGAACGAATATGTATTCTCACTATAAATACAATACAAACTTAGAATTTAGAAATAAAAAGAGAAAAATAAAAAGCATTTTGCAAAAACAAGAGTTCTTCTTTTGCAATCAAGAGAACAAAAACATTTTTGTTTTTGCAATTAGTTTTTTCGCTTAGCATTTCAATCAAAGAAGAATTTTCTTGTTGTTGATTTATATACAATGTATTTGTGATTCCGAGCAAACAAGAGTTTAAGGGTGAATAGTATTCCGTTCATCAACAGTGCAATTATTTGAACGAGACAGAGAAGATTCTGGGCTGTTTTATCCTGGGGACGACGGGGCTATTAAACTGCTTGCACATTTTTGGGCAGAGCCGCGAAACGTCTTAAAGAGAGCGACCTAGTCCACGACTCAACCCAAGAACAATTGGTACCTTCGTTCCTATCTTTTAATTTGAATTCTTTACAGCATATCCAACAATTTTAAGACGTTTTATTTCTGCCATGATTACAATTATTGAATTTGTTGTAAAAAAAAACCTTAACATGCCCTTTCGCTTTAAGGGCCAACATTTTAAAACATGAAGACAAAAGATGTTGTTTTTTTCCTAACAACACAAAAGGTTGCATATATTTGTGTAAGAATGCACACACTTGATCACACATAAAACTTGAGTTAATTGTTAAAGAAGTGAATTGTATATATATACTTGGTTATATATAGATTAGCGATGAACAATTAATATCCTGATTCAAATAGGAAACAAGGTAATGGCGATGTTTAGTGCAAAGGATCATGTTTCGAGTCTATTGCCATTATTCGTTTTGGATTACGAATGAATTTGAACCTTAAAAATAAAAGAGGAAAAATCTGAGGATTATTTCCATAATAATGTACTGATAGTTTAATCCATAATAGCTAGTTGGTGCATTACGAATTGCACTAACAACTAAAGAATTTGGCTGAGCATTTTGCTAGACTCTCTGTGTCCTTTTACTAATGACTATCATGTTCACCAATCTATTGAACTTATTGTGAACATCAAGTTAAAAGATGTGAGTTTCCAGTATCTTAGTGCATTCGTAATGATAGAAATTGTATGGATTGTGGTATGATTGTGTTTTTTCTGTAATTCCATTGAAAAACTTTAGTCTAGACTCTAAACCTATGAAGGACTAACTAGAGGAGATTGTGTATGAGTAGAACATCTCTTTGTAATTTCATACATTGTATAATTGGTTTTCATCACTGTGTATGTGGTGCTGAAATCAAGAGAAGCCACACATGAGGGTTTATCATTAAACTCAAATGGCTTTTTAGAGATTTTTCTTTCAGCAGTGGCAGCCCACTTGAACCTAAAAGCATACCCAATGAATGTTTTTAGGATTGAAGGACCACCCACATCTGCATTGAGACATCTTCATATCTTCTTCACAAAATATTCAATGTTTTACTATTTGGTTGTGGATACTCTTCACAAATCTTCAACTTTTGGGGAGGAAAGAAAGGTATAAGCTTTTAACATTGAATCAGTAAACCTTGCTGCGCCATAAAATCGACTTCATGAAAAGTGCCTCAATGAGTGTAAACTCCCCAATACACTCTTGAAATCTTTAGTCGGATGGTTGCTTAAGCGTGTGCTAAAAGTTAGAAAACTTTGGGTAGTTTAGCTTATGTTAGGATTCCTGATCCTAAAAGGAATAAGCTTGCCAGTAGGGTATATGAATGTGTATTCATAGGATATAATAAATTTCCTTTTATTTCAAGGAATAGTGGGGGTTATTTCGAGGAATAGTGGGGGTACATCCTCAAATAACGTGCCTATGATCAGGATAAATGAAACTGATAAAGCCACAGAATCTGAGCCTAGGAGAAGTAAACAGAAACGAACTTCTAAAAACTTTGGCCCCGATTACTATGTCTTTTCAATCGAGGAGGATTCCTTTAGCTTTCAAGAAGCCTTATCCTCTATAGATGCAATTGAAAGGGTCATGAGGTACACGAAGAGAACTAAGAACCTCAGATTACATTATCAGAAGTTTTCCGTTGTCCTTGAAGGATATAGCGATGCTGATTGGAACACCCTTTCAGATGACTCCAAAGCCACCAGTGGCTATACTTTCAATATAGCTGGTGGAGCTGTTTCTTGGAAATCAAATAAACAGACTATTCTGGCACAGTCCACGATGGAGTCAGAGATGATAGAACTAGCCACGGCTAGTGAAGAAACAGGTTGGCTAAGAAACCTGCTAGCAGAAATTCCTTTATGGGAAAGACCGATTCCAGCTGTTTTGATCCATTGCGATAGTACCGCGGCTATTGCAAAAATACAGAACCGTTATTATAACGGCAATAAACGACAAATACGTCGTAAGCACAGTACATTTAGAGAGTTTTTTGTCTACTGGTGCTGTGAGAGTGGATCATGTACGAACTGATGCGAACTTGGGCGATCCTTTGACGAAAGGATTAGCTAGAGAGAAGGTTTTCAAAACCTCGAAAGGAATGGGACTAATGCCTTTAGATTGATGAGTTATTCATGATGGTAACCCAATCTATAGACTGAAGATCCCATGAAATAGGTTCAATGGGTAATAACAAGTCGTGAATGATATGATGTGAATCATGCTGACAAAATAGCAATCTCATTCCTAGATTACAGCATGAAATCCTGAAGCGATAGTAGGATGAGTTAAAAACTCTTAATGAGGTCTATACTCTATGTTGAGTGGAGTACCTAGCTACAGGAGTACTCTTGATAGACTCACCTAAGTGATTGTGGAAGTTTGGCCGCTTCCTATGGAATTTGTGGGCAAAATTCCTAGAGCCTTCACTATACTGGGATATACATGCATGGCCGTAAGGCACGGGCTTTTTAGACTTCACCCTAGTAAGGTTGTGCGTGTAATGTCTGTTAGAGATAGAGTTCAAAACTACGAGTTACTCTAGTATAATCTAAAGCATGAACACTACGCAAGAGTTCAAGTCGAAAGACACTTTTGTTTATGCACAATCTTATATTTTTTAGATTGCTCGATGAAAATTGTTTTTAAAAATCCAAGTGGGGGATTGTTGGAAATATGGTTTTTTAAAATAAAAGAAAATGGGTGTGTATCAAGTTTCGATCTCTATATCTCTCTCTAATTTTAGTCTCACATCTTCTATACAACTCATTGCGGTAGAGTTTATAAGGAGATTGTTTGGACTTGGGTTTGGACCCCTTGGGGGTACCACACTTTTGTGAGGAGGGGAGAGATAGACTCTCGCGCTCGCCGTCGTCGGGGTCGGGTCGGGTCACTTAGAGAGCAACCCATTCTTTCTTTTTGCTGAAAAAAAAATTATTTTGAAAATAAACTTTTTAATAGCTGCAGGGAAACTGAATCTAGACGGGACTTTATCCATGTATCTAGACGCTTTCTTAAAACCCACATTTTCCACATGCTTTTAATTGCGCTCTCCATGCAATGAATCTAGACGGGATTTTATCCATGTATCTAGACGTTTCTTAAAACCCCACGTTTTCCACATGTTTTTAATTGCGCTCTCCACGCAATGAATCTAGACGAGATTTTATCCATGTATCTAGACGTTTCTTAAAACCCCACATTTTTCACATGTTTTTAATTGCATTTTCTAAGCAATGTATCTAGTTGTGATTTCGTATTTGAACGAATCTGTATTCTCACTATAAATACAATACAAACTTAGAGTTTAGAAATAAGAAGAGAAAAATAAAAAGCATTTTGCAAAAACAAGAGTTCTTCTTTTGCAATCAGAGAGAACAAAAACATTTTCATTTTTGCAATTAGTTTTTTCGTTTAGCATTTCAATCAAAAAAGAATTTTCTTGTTGTTGATTTATATACAATGTATTGGTGATTCCGAGCAAACAAGAGTTTAAGGGTGAATAGTATTCCGTTCATCAACAGTGCAATTGTTTGAACGAGACAGAGAAGATTTTGGGCTGTTTTATCCTGGGGACGGCGGGGCTATTAGACTGCTTCTACATTTTTGGGCAGAGCCGCGAAACGTCTTAAAGAGAGCGACCTAGTCCGCGACTCAACCCAAGAACAATTGGTACCTTCGTTCCTATCTTTTAATTTGAATTCTTTACAGCATATCCAACAGGTCAAGTATGGGGCAAGTTTTTTTTTTGTTAAACAGGCTGATGACAGTCTAAAAGAAATGTTATTTACATGTTTTAAACTATTATTTTTGTCCTAAAATGACAATAAAAATGAAGAACAATTTTAGTTCTCTTTTTAAGGCATGACCCATTTACGCAAAATGGTGTGGAAAAAGGGACCAGCATATTTTCAAGACCCCAAATGCCCCTTAAAAAATTCTTCCATAGGTCACCAATATGGGAGGATCGCTTCAAATATTGGCCTCAAGAGCGGGGCGGTTGTTTCCTTTTGCATTGGGCCAGATAGGTTCTCATTTTTTTTTGACAAAATGTCTTTTGTCGAATGTTTTTAAAAAGGGACATTTTGAGACTTTGACACAGTCAAATACCCCCTAACTGGCCAATGCCCGTGAGTGTAAAAAAATAAAAAAAATAATACAATTCTTGAATCTTCGAGGATGATAAATTGATTTCTAATTTAACAATTCGAAAGCATCTCAAGGAGTACTATTTGAAGCATTGAAACACAAGTCTGTGAAGGAAAATAAGTGCGTGAGATAATGATGTTTGTTCATTTTTGTGTGTGTGTGTGTGTGTTTTTTTTTCTGGAAAACTTCTTTGAAATTATGCTTTAGTTATCCTTGGTACGAAGTAGTTCTTAGTATAATTATATTAGCAAACTACTTGATCTTTAATAAAACTCATCAGTGCTTGAGGTATTCAAAAAAGCTTCAATTCTAGGTAGTCAGGCTTTATAACCATTTTTTTGTCAGGTTTTGGGTTTTTTACATTTCTACTCCTTCTATAGATAATGTTTGTAGTTGTGTTTTAAAGAGAATGGATAAAAATGTTAAAAAACCGAATACTGGCCAAAAAATGGTTTTTACAGCGTGGCTGCTTAGACAAACTCAAACAAAAACAAAAACAAAAAAAACAAGAGAGAGAGAAAACCTTTCATGTGAATGCTCTCTTGATTGTACAAATTAGAATTATGAATTATAAAATTTATAATATTATTAAACCACATTTAAATTATAGATAATTATGTCGATGCAAATGACTTCATGCCAATGAAAACATGTTTTAATTAGAAAGAAAAGAAAAAATATATAAATTTACTAATGAGAGAAAAACATGGAACCGAATAACTAACATTCCGGCATAATAACTAAATTATCCTAATCTTAATGTCGTCAAACTCACTATTTTTAAGAATGTTTTATGGACCATGAATTTTCCCCTATGAACCTGATTATAATATAGGGTCACTTTCTCCTCAATGTTCAATTGTTATTAGGTATGCAATCGTCTGTGAAATTTTAATAGGAATGAGAGTTTATCAACATTACAATTTATTTTTCTTTTGATTTTGCATTATCTTATAGTTTCCATTTATCATAGGTGTACTTTGTCCTGAGATCGAACGGGACAGGATGGCGAAGGTATCATTGGTTTTGGTTCTTTTAGGCCTCACTGCGGCAGTAATGGTTCATGCTGAAGATCCTTACCTTTTCTTCACATGGAAAGTAACATATGGTACACGATCTCCTTTAGGCGTTCCACAAAAGGTCATTTTGATCAATGATGAGTTTCCTGGTCCCAACATCAATTCCACAACTAACAATAACATTGTTATCAATGTTTTCAATCAACTCGACGAGCCATTGTTGTTCTCTTGGTACGTAAGTATGTTTTGGTGGTACTAGATCGATTATCTTACGAATGATGATTTATATTAATAATACTCATGATGAATATACAGGAATGGGATCCAACAAAGGAAGAACTCATGGCAAGATGGAATGCCAGGAACTAATTGCCCAATCCAACCAGGAATGAATTACACATATCGTTTCCAAGTGAAGGATCAAATCGGTAACTACTTCTACTTCCCCAGTATTGGCATGCAAAAGGCAGCTGGTGGCTTTGGAGGCCTTCGTATTAATAGTCGCCTTTTGATTCCTGTCCCATATCCTGATCCTGAAGATGAGTACACTGTGCTTATTGGTGATTGGTACACCAAGAGCCACACTGAACTCCAAAAAACTCTAGATGGTGGGCGATCTATAGGAAAGCCTGTTGGTGTCCTCATTAACGGAAAGAATGGAACAACTGATGGGAAGGATAAACCACTCTTCACCATGAAGCCAGGTAAGACCTACAAGTATAGAATCTGCAATGTTGGCATCAAGTCTCCACTCAACTTCAGAATTCAGGGTCACCTAATGAAGCTGGTTGAAATGGAGGGATCTCATACAATGCAGAATGTCTATGACGACCTTGATGTTCATGTAGGCCAATGCTTCTCAGTATTGGTAACAGCAGATCAAGATCCGAAGGACTACTACATGGTGGCTTCAACCCGCCTCACCCAATACCATTATACTGCAACCGCCATCATTGGCTACGAAGGTGGAAAAGGTCCTGCCACTTTACCACTCCCAGAGGCACCAACTGGTTGGGCATTGTCCCTTAACCAGTTTCGTTCCTTCCGTTGGAATCTCACAGCTAGTGCAGCTCGCCCCAACCCCCAGGGATCCTTCCACTATGGCCAAATCAATATCACTCGCACTATCAAGCTCATACCTAGTTCCGGGGAAGTTAATGGCAAGTTGCGCCATGCCCTTAATGGGGTATCTCATGTTAATCCAGAAACACCCCTCAAGTTGACCGAATACTATGGAGTAGCTTCAAAAGCATTCAAGTACAATTCCATTGTTGATGATCCTACTGAAGAAAGTGTCAAGAAAATCACCATTGAACCTAATGTCCTCAATGCCACATACCGCAACTTTGTGGAAATCATCTTTGAGAACCATGAGAAAACAGTCCAATCATTTCACTTGGATGGCTACTCCTTTTTTGCCGTAGCAATTGAAGCTGGGAAATGGACTCCGGAGAAACGAAAGAACTACAATCTTCTTGATGCAGTGAGTAGGCACTCAGTTGAAGTTTTCCCCCACTCATGGGCAGCTATACTATTAACCTTCGACAATGCCGGGATGTGGAACTTGAGAACAAATCTTTGGGAAAGGTACTACTTGGGACAACAACTATACATCAGTGTTGCTAATGAAGCTCGCTCACTCAGGGATGAATATAATCTTCCAGAAACTGAACCTCTCTGTGGCATCGTCAAGGACATGCCCAGGCCAGCTCCCTATACTATCTAAATACATAATTAATATATTGTTGATCAAATGTAATTGCATTATTCCAGTATGTATAATTTCTGACTCAAATATATGATTTCCTTTTCACTTTACTTCTTTGTTTTTCAATTGTTCACTCCTTTCCCATTCTTATTAATCAATTCATAACATTTTGTACACATTCTAGAATATGATTTGGAAAAGTACCTAAAAAATATGAAATACTCGTGTGAAGTTCTTTGTATGAGTAACACTTGACACAAGCATTGTAAAATATGACAAAAATAACTAGGAATTAGTGTGCGAAATGGTGAAACATAAACATGCATTAGTTTTCTTGTTGGCTTAAAAAATGTAAACCGTAAAATAGGTAGAAGACACCATATGTAGTTTGCAGTCGGATTCTCTTTTTTGTGTAGAATTATGTTATACGTATACGCCTCCACTTTCCTTGTTTGCTTAGATTCGTTAAAATATATATATATATAATTATGTTATTGATTGCAGTTATCTTAGTAGGTAATCCTCACCAGATTGGCATAGCATGAAGTTCAATCCTCACCAGATTGTTCTAGAATTCATAAAAAACCTTAAGAATCTGCCCTTGCTTCCCTTCAGAACACTCTATCTTTATCGAGATTAGAGAATTGTTGTGGAAAATGGGTACGGCATGTAATTTATTTACGGATTTGGGTTTTGACACTTTCATAGTGTCTTGGCATTCCTTGATATAGGAATGTTTCTTGTTGTAACTTGTTTCCCTTTCTTTCATTAATAAACACTTTCATGTTTGACCGAAAAAAAAAAAAAAAAGATATCACCTGATTGAAACAATAAAAGTCATGAAGAAGGAATGTGATTTTGCGAAATCTCGCGAAATTTCAACGAAAATTTCTTCTTCTTTTTTTGAAATTACGAAAGAAAAAAAAAAAGCCAAATTAAAAGTTACATTCTTTTTTAAAAAATTTGCGAAATTTTTTTCGTTAATTTCAAAAAATTTCTGAATTTTTTCGGTAAATTTTTTTTTTCCGTAAAAATACAAAACCCAGCTACCAAAAATTACATTTTTTGAGGGTTTTTTTCGAAATTTTTTGGAGTTTTTTTATAATTTTCGAGATTTTTTGTATTGTCAATTCTTCTAATTATTTATTGATTTTTAAAGTCACCCCCTGATTTTCTAATTATCATTTATTCTACGTATATATTGATTTTTGAAACCAACCTACTGATCAACAGGCTTCTGAAAATTATTGGAAGGTTGTAGAAGTTGTGGATGAAGACGTCTTCAACCTGGACTCTTTATTGACCAAGATGTCCTTACAAGCCAACAGGGATCGCAAGCTGGCTAAAAAAACCCAGCGTGATAGAGCCATTGAATGGGCTAATTTTTCGATTTTTCCAACCAGATCCAGGTTGATGCTTAAACATAGATCCACTAAATCAGTCTCTTCCAACAAAGTCGGGCGGATGGAACTTAAGGGTTGTAGCGCCCCTGTTGGGTTGGTAAGGAACGATTCTTCCAACCACACTCAAGAGTGTTCGGTGTCTCTTGCTTACCCACCGGGTTTTGATCCACCAACAGAACAGTGTGTTGGAGTCCATGGGTTGTCAACAAAACAGTGCGCCTCACATCTAGAAAGTTGCTCATCCACACTAGACCACGTAGGGGCTCCCCCAAGTTTCGAGACCACTTGGACGAACCAGCTAGGTAGGGTTCTTCCGGGTGAACCGGCTTCTAGGCAATCTTGAGCTTCATGTATTGTTTCTAGGGTCAATGACAGCGCAGAGCTCTCTATTTCTGATTGGTTTGGCAGTGGGAGTGGACCTCAGTCAAGATGAAGAAAGGGCTTTGGGTATGGTTCAAGCTGCAATGCAGCGTTCAACATCTGACAGAGCTAAGGACAAGCAGCAACCTCCGGGTCGAAGGTCCTTCATGAACCTCAAAATTCTTTCGTGGAATTGTAGGGGGCTCGGGAATCATGAGAGACAAAGGGATTGTCGAAGATTAATTTCAGATAATCGTCCAGATCTTGTTTTCATTCAGGAATCCAAATCGGAGAGATGCTCTAGAGAATTTATCATAAAGTTGTGGGGTGACAGTTCTTTTGATTGGGCTATGGTGGAATCCATTGGCATTTCATGAGG
Source organism: Berberis vulgaris (assembly GCA_963556465.1). NCBI lineage: Eukaryota > Viridiplantae > Streptophyta > Magnoliopsida > Ranunculales > Berberidaceae > Berberis > Berberis vulgaris. The sequence goes on from OY747126.1 coordinate 85,449,176, forward strand.
TCTATTAGCTATTTGGGATACAGATCTTTTGCAGATGAGGGAAGTGTTGAAAGGGTCTTTTTCTCTTTCTATTTAGTTTCAAATGATCTCAGACAACTCTTTTTTGTCAGAGTCTAACATTTATGGATCGTCAGACCCTTCCCTAAGATAGCATTTAGAGAACATTTATGGGAAGAACTATATGACATTGTTGGTTGGGTGCAATCTCCATGGATGTTAGTAGGGGTGGGCACGGGACGGGATGGGACGAGATATACCCATCCCTATCCCATCCCTTTCATATGGGACAAGATCAACGTGCTGTCTGTAACTGCCGCGAAGATTATCATTATATAAGAGTGTGAAAAATAACTTTCTTATAATTAGATATAGATGTGGCATGCAAATATAAGGGTAGTCACTAAATCCCCTAACAATGAAGTCGAGTGGGCTTGACTTTTAGAAAATGACATGATAAATGGGACCCGCTAAGAGTATTGTGTCGCTGTGATGACCTCCTAACTGATTTTACAATTTCATTACTGGGAAAAACAAAATTCATGGTTCCTTGACAAAATGACATTTCATCTTTTGTTAGGGAAGAAATATAGAGCTATTTGTGATGTTGTAACATATTCATAATGGTTTACCATGAGTTTCTGTCAGTCATCTGTAAGTTTATATGAATAAAAATAAATAAATAAATAAATATATTAATAATAAATATTAAAAAAATTGCTTGAGATTGGCGGGATTGAAAATCTTCATCCCATCCCATTCTAAAATGGGACAGGACGGGATCGGGATTAAATTATTCAATCTCATTAAGACCTGAAAAAATCGAGACGGGACGGGACGGGATCGGGATGGGATCGGGATCACAGGATGGGATGCCCACCCGTAGATGTTAGCAGGAGATTGCAATATTGTACGTCACATGAACGAAAAGAAAGGTTGCGGAAGGAGGTCTATGAGCATGCAGAAATTCAATCAGTTCATTAATGAGGTCGAGTTCGCTAATTTTAGTTTGAAATGGGGAAAGTTCATGTGGTCAAATCGTAGATAACACCCTATTCTTTGTCAACTTGATCGGTTTCTGGCTTCAGTGGATTTGATTGCTAAGTTTGGCGATAAATTTGAATGGCTCAAGGGAGTGGCAGGTTCTAACCATCACGCGATTCTGCTGGCAAACTCTTCTATTAGTGGCAACACTCGCCTCTTTTCCTTTGATAATGATTGGTTTTATCACCCAACCCTGACAAAGGAGATGAAATCATGGTGGAACAGCTCAGTGATCTCTGGTCACCCTGGGTATTGTTTATGGTGGAAATTAAAGGCAATCAGATGCAACCTTAAAGTTTGGAGTAATACAAATTTATGCATTCAAAATATTTCTGTTTTGATTGCTAACATTGATGCTGAGGAAGAGATCCGAGACCTGACTGCTGATGAAAGGTTTCGTAGAGTGCAGTTGCATCAAGAGTGGACTAAGTTAACCAAAAGAGATAAGAAGTTTTGAAGGATCAAGTCTAAGGTCAACTGGGCTTGTCATATGGATCAGAGGTCAAAATTCTTTCATAAATTGACCAACAGACGTAGACTATTTAACTCTATTGAAGCTCTTAGCACAGATCAGGAATTGGTAGTAGATGAAACCAATATCAGAGAAATCACGGTCTCTTATTAATTCAAGGAGTTGTTCAGTGAAAAGGAAGAGTGGCAACCTTTCTTCTCGGATATTACTTTTCAGTTTATATCTCAGCCGGTGGCTACCTCCTTGGTAGAAAACTCTTCAGATATGGAAATTAGAAGGGCAATACAAGAGCTCAAATCATAAGTTTATTCTAGTCTTGATGGTTTTTCAATGGAGTTCTAGGTAATCAAAATTGATTTTCTTAAAGTGATTGAAGATTTTAATACTATAAATTTTTCGGATTGGCAGTTGAACACCACTATCATCTCGCTTAATCCTAAATGGCCGGAGTGCGGACAGTCAAGGACTTTAGACCTATTAGTATTTTGAACGGGGCTTACAAGATTATTGTTAAAGTGTTGACTGATAGATTGAAAATGTCCTTCATTCAGTCATTTCTTCATTTCAAAGTGCAGCTGTCAGTGGAAAGTAGGTGGTTGATAGCTCTTTGATTGCCAATTAAATTATTGATTCCAATAAAATAAGGTGTTCCAGGGCTCGCCATCAAATTAAATTTCTCAAAAACCTTTGACAATGTTTCTTGGAGATATTTGGATTTGGTGATGGCTCACATAGGGTTTGACTCCAAATGGATCTAGTGGCTTCACACTTGCAGATCTACAACTAATTTCTCTTTGAAGATTAACGGACAACTACAAGGGTTTTTAAATAGATCTAAAGGCCCGCGTCAGAGTGATTCTGTATCTCCTCTTCTTGTTTCTTTAGCAGCAGAAGGTCTGACCCAAATGATTCTCAAAGCGGTTGATATTGGTCTATAAGAGGGTTTTCAGTTGTAGAGGGTAGTCCTCCTATTTCCATTCTTCAGTATACGAATGATACCATTTTTTTTGGTGATACCTATGCCACTCGGGTTCTTGCTCTCAAAAAAATTATGCTTTGGTTCGAAGTATTTCAGGTCTGAAAATCAACTTTCACAAATCAATGGTGTTGCCCATTGGAGAAGTCTCTGATCTACAGCAGTTGGCGGGTTAATTTGGTTGTGCATGGGGGCAGTTTTCAGTTAAGTACTTAGGCATGCCTTTGGGTTCTAGATTTAAAAGTAAAGTTGTATGGGATGAGACTATCGAAATGATGAAATTGAGACTAGCTTCTTGGAAGAGCAAATTCCTCTCAAAAGTGGGCAAAGTAGCACTTGTCCAATCCATTTTAGCTTATATTCTAGTGTTCCTTCTGTCTCTTATCAAGGTTCCCTTTTTTAGTTGCAGCCAAGATGGAACAGATCATGCGCGATTTCCTTTGGGGTTCCACATAAACCTCCAAAAAAATGCATCTAGTGGGTTGGAGAAAATATGTTGTCCAAAAACTAGAGGTGGATTAAGCATTTTTCAAGTGAGTACTTTCAATTTAGCATTACTTTCCAAGTGGCTTTTGCGATTTGCAGAAGAAGATGACAATTTATGGAGATCGCTCATCATTGATAAATATAGTTGAAATAGATGAGAATGGGATACTAGAACCAAGTACACTCCATATGGGTGCTCTATGTGAAAGTCCATCTCTCGGTGTGCAAATATTTTCTACCCTTACACCTCACTCCGTTGTGGCAATGGCAATCTCATCTATTTCTGGCATGATTCATGGTGTAGCAACCAACCTCTGAAGGTCCCATTTTCAATGTTGTTTTTCATTAACAACCAGAACAATGGAAGAATTAGCAATTTTTGGTCAATTGACGATTCCTGGGATCTTTCTTTTCGGATATCGCTAAATGATGGGGAGCTAGAGGAGGCCGTCAATAATGAAACAGTTGGATATTCAGATGCTCTCGGAGGGATTTGATAATTTGGTGTGTAAGGGTAAAGGTGTGGGTTTCTCGATGAAATAATTTTATGATATGCTAGTTGTATCTCATTATGAGACCCACTCCAACCCCTTCATTTCCTCTCACAAGAATCTGGTTTTGGTGAAAAACCTTTTTCCTCGGATTAATTTCTTTTGTTGGTCAGTATTGCATGAGAGGATCCTGACTATGTGCTTTGCAATGAGAACGACGAGACTCTGGATCACTTGATGCTTCATTGTAGATTCTCCAAATCCATTTGGAACAGTTTCTTGTCAGAATTTGGTTTGAGTTTGATGTTCCAAGGTTTCCTTTTGGATTGGCTAAGTTGGTTGTTCCCTAATGTTTTATTTTTGTTTCATTTCTTGGTATTTAGGTTCATTTAATACGTTTAATAGATGTATTTACATTTTCACATTTTCACACCCTCGAAATTCATTATATATTTTTATATATCCTCGAAATTCTTATGTTTTTTATTTATAAACTTTAATATTTCTTAAAATCAGAATTATGGTTGAATAAAAAACGACCAAACCGATTAAATCGATCGAACCAATCAAAATCGAACGTTTGGTTTTAAAAAATTCAAAACCAAAGTGGTCGGTTCGATTTTTGGTTTCTATGTGATTTTAACTGACATAACCGAATCGACCAAATATATATTATTTATATAAAAATAATATAATATGTTAAAATAGTCGGTTGGTTCAGTTTTAATCGGTTCAGATACGGTTTGCATAAATTAGAATCGGTTTGGTTTCAATTTGATTTTGTTAATGGTCGGTTTGGTTTCGGTTTGAAAATTTTGAAACCGACCAACATCATTTCGGTTCACGGTTTAGGTGAAAAATTGAAGCGTCAGTTCGATTTTCAGCCCTACCGAAATGAACCTAAAAAACGAAATCATAATCCTTGGTCATGACATTGTTCTCGAGGTAAATCTCCAAAAAAATACATGATTTTGAATGATATAAACAATTTTTATAAAGTATGGATCCCTATCTAATGGTTAAAACGAAAGAGAACCTTTATGAAACTTTGTTTTATTGTACAATCACATTTTATTGTTGCATATATATTGACCTCGTAATGAAGACTTATTATTAGTAATGCAAATCTTTGTTTTAAAAAATTATTTTAAAATATTGTTATTTGAACTCAATTATTTTTGTCATTTCTTTCAATAAAGGCTAAAGTGCAATTTCAAATGGCTAATGGAAACAATGTTTGCGCCACCCCTTACAGTAACCGAATTGCCCTAAAGGTTAGTCATCTTAGCCACCTAAAATCCATGTTACTTTCATTATTCAACAATAAAACTCGAATGTGCTCCTAATAATTCTAAGATTGAAGCTCATTAACTAGTTGCACAAAAAAATAAAATAAAACAAACACGTAATGTAATCCCCGTGACAAATTAAATCTTTTTGTTAATCATAAACCTCATTGTTGGGAAAATAACTTATTGATTATTTCCCAATTGGTTGATCGTAGGCTGAAGTCTCCGATTCAAGTCCATGTTGGCCAAGCTGGGCATCTAGAGCTTCGTTCTTTCAATTGGGTAGTTTCGATTACGAGCTCAATGTTTAGTCATCTAGGCAATAATGATATTCTCCGTTGGGTGTTTAATTGTCCAGGCGATAATGATAATATTTTTTTACCTTATATCACTTTATCGTGCCACAACAGTCCAACATATCTTTGAAAATACTATCTTTCAGTACTTAACATCTTGATTGTTAGGACTGATCATATCATATGCACGCACTTTTATTCGTTAGTATTGTGGTGCGCCACTAATCCAATATATTTTCTAAAGTGAGATGCTACGTGTACCCGACTATTTGGCTCGGTTGTACTAACTCTTTATTGTACCGGCATTTTGAGATGTTTCAACTTTATTGCGCCAACCTAAAAGATGTAACATGATATTCATATAATTATTACATAATATATCCCTTAATTTATACATGTTAGTGTTTCGATTATTATATTTTATAGTAATTATTTCGTTTTCATGTCTTTGTAGGAATTTGAGCGTAAACGATGAAATCATATTAAAGCGACAAGTTAAGAAACGACAATTAGTCGATTCTAACGGTGGTATAAAGCAGATGGTCACAAACCTAAACCCGAAACCTAATTCATAACCTAAACCCAAAACCTAATCCATAACCTAAACTCAAACCCAATGCCAAGCCCAATCCTACCCAAAGAATCTTCTCCAAATTATACATTAATGAATCATTCCCTCATTTCATCCCTATTCATCTTGATAATTTTCTATAAATAGAAGATAATAGGGTGAGAAAGGAGGGGAGGAAGAGAAGGGAAAAGAAAAATTAGAAAAATATCAAAACCTCTTCCTCTCACAAGGTGATTCTCACAATCACCATCACCACCTATCCATCTCTCACTCACTCAGCAATCACCACCTCGCCACCACCATCACCCGAGCACCACCACCACCTCCACCTCTAGACAGTACAACTGCCACCACCGTGAAATAGGGGCGTGACAACCCTGTTTCACGTCAAATCTTCACCATCACCGTCCCTGTCCCTCTCCCTGTCCATCATCCATCAACCACCATCTGTCCTTCCGCCACCACCTAACAACCACTGACCACCGTCACGAAACAGAGCCGCCACCATCACCACCTTGAAACAGGGGCGTGACAACCCTGTTTCGCATCAAATTTCCACCTCGCGACCCAGACAAACCGTCCACACCACCGAGTTCCGCCATCACCGCCCTCTTTTCTTCTCTGCCTCCCTCTCTTCGCCACCGTCCAGCCACCACAACCACCGTGAAACAGAGCCGCCATCACAGCGACTCTGTTCCGCCTCGCGACAGAGCCGAAACAGGTTCAGCCGCCATCTCAGCCTCTCTTCATCTCGACCTCCTTCCTGTCTCCATCCCTCACGGCCACCATCACAAGGCGAAGAGTTGCAACGGCACACCACCATCGCGACAGGAATCAAAACAGGGGAGTCTCCTTCCTCCGTGCTCTTTCTCTCTCTGTTTTTTAGTATTCTCAGTGCACCTCTCTCTCTTTTGCAGGTTCCAGACGCATTTGGAGGACGAGACGCTCGCGAGGAGCGAGAACGAGGCCGCGGCAGCGCCGCTGCTCGCTGGAGAAGACGAGTGGTACTGTAGCAGAGGCGAGAGACCAAGTCAAATTCAGTTTTTCGCTATTCACACCTCCGGTTCTGCTCTGTACCACCACAGATGTTTTGGGGCCATTTGTCTCGGGATTCGTGTTCGGACCACCTGCTGATCTGCTGAGTACCACCACATCGAGTTTGTGACAAACCAAAGGGATTGCATAATTCATTTTGATTTATTTTACTGAATTGTGTGCTTAATTATTAATTACAATTTATTTCTGAATTTTTGATAAATTGCTTTCACCTTTCATGTTCGAGAAATTAAACTTGATATGTTTGGTAGTTAGAATTACCCTTTATCAATATTCAAAACATGTGCTAAAATTATTAAGCTTAAACTTTGATTAAGTGTGCCCTAAAATGACACTTAATACTTGGTAAGAGCGTATTTGCTTGAAATAATTTGTTAATGTTTGATAGAAACATGATATAAGTTGAATTGGATTTTAACGATCACATATTCGGTGTAAGCAAGGGATTCTCATCCCTAAAGCTTCTCGTTTTTAAATTTAGTAATTTAGATTTAAAATATTTTTGCTAACTCATTTGTGAGTCCAAGCCCACAAAACTCATCTCATCTATCTTTTATTTTTCTTATTTTTAAATTTTTTTTTTTGTTTTAAAAATGTTGTAACCCCATTTTCTCTAAATTAGTTTAATTAAATTCTAAAATTTCAATTGCATCCACCTTCTTCGTGGGATTGACCAGTACTTGCCGTTGTCTACCAGTTAGGCACCGTGCACTTGCGGTTATTACAAGTGGGTCAAATTAACCTATTATTTTAGGTTAGTTAAACTCGCATCATAACACCAACTTAATTTTTTTTAAATAGATTAGAAACCATTTTGTGATAGAATTTTTTCGTTTATGAGCGTTAATAAATAAATTATAAGAAATATAAGTGAGTGCAACTATTAAAAAATACATTCAACCTCAAGAGTACTTCAAAAAATCTACAGGGTCATCCGTACAAAGTCCAAAATTAGCAAGTAGTTTAAATTTAGTCGAGCTTGGTGCAACAAAATAGAAATATCCCAAAATGTTGGTGTAACAAAGAGTTGATACAACCAAGCCAAATATATAGTCACGTATACAGAGCAACTCCGTTTCTAAAACATTTTTTCCCTTTTTCTTTTATTTATCAAAATGACATTCATATAAAGCAAGCATTTTCAACCTTCTTTCAACAATCAAATAACGGAAAATGAATTTTAAGGCCTATTTTTTCACAAAATAGACAATTTAGATACTGTCGTTGATGTAATGGCTAATTTGTGCCTACTTTTATGACTAACAATGACTATTTTATTAACCCAGGTTAACCCATAAAGTTATATGACATATTTACCCTTCATAAACAAATAGAAAACATATTTTTATAGTTTTATGACCAACAAATACTAAAAAAAAACCTAATTAACTAACAAGCGATTACTCTTTCTCTCAACTTTCTTTTTCTTCTTTCAATCTTTTCCACACACAAAACCAAAAAGAAAATTTTCTTTGCACATCTTGAGGTATTTTACGATTCTCAAGTTTTATTGTATTTTATTTTTCTTATTTTTTTTCTCATGATTGTGAAGAATCGTCCAATTTACGATTCTCAACCACCACCACAACAACAATAGAGCAACAACGTTGATTGCCTTGAAGGATGTTTGGCAACTCTTTGTTGTTGTTGTGTGTTGGATATGTGCTTCTAAAGTAGATTAGAGTTAAGTTTTGGAAACTGCATTACCTTCCTCGTTGAATAAATTATTAGGTTAGAAAGCAATTATCATAAACATCCTCTACCAACAATATGGGGTTTGTATTATTAGGTTGAATAAATTATTAAATTTTGGAAACTGCATGGGCGTTAGTTTCAATATAGGGTCTGATATTGTGGTTTACTAGTTGTTTGAAGGACATGTCTCCACACTTATTTTCTAATGTTTGGATGTTAAGTGATCTGATATTTTCTAATGTTTGGTGTTACACAAACACTCTAAATGTTTTTTTTTTCTTCTCTCGTTCTCTCTTCTTCTTCTTTCTACACTCCCTCTATCTGTTTCTTCTTCTTTTTTCCCCTCCTCTTGTTTTTTTTCCCACACTTTCACTCATTGGGTATCTATTAATTAATTGAAAAAATATGATTAAAAAGTGTTTTCACACTGTCACTCTTTGGGCATCTGTTAATTGAAAAAGTATGATTAAAAAGTGCTTTCACACTTTCACTTTTTGCCCACGTAACTTGTTTTTTTTATTAAAAAGTTTTAAAAAAAAAAGTGCAAAGTAAATAGCTTGCTTTTTTTAGATTGAAATTTGGGTTTGTGCAGTTGACATTAGTAGAGTTTTTTGTTTGTTTAATAAGTTTGAGCGGCAAGGAATTTGAGATGAAATAATCAAGATTTGATATAAATCTACAAGATTTGAAAAAGAAATTCTTTAATACTTGCTTTTTCTCCATTATCAATTGTTATAGGACTGTGAGCAATTGGTTATACTTGAAGCTTACGAAAATGACTTTCGTGCAAATTTCAAATCCTGGAGAAACAGGGTTAGTAAATTTTTTTTCCAAACAACGTTATACTAATCAATTTTCCAATTTCAGTTATTAATTCTTTTTTTTTTCATATAGATGTAGTTCAACTATTTTAGCCACGAATGCATCGCAAGTGATACCTGATTTCGCTACCAATTTTACTGATGCTAGAAATGCAAGTGACCCATTGGCGTCTAGTAGATGGGGAAGTGATATCAAAGAGGTTGGTCAAATATTTTCAACAGTGTTTGATTTACGGGTTGCGATAGAAAAGTATGCATTAGCGCACAAATTCAAATACTCATTTGAGAAGAATAATGCTTTATATGTAAGGGTGAAATGTGGGGTGGATGGTTGCCCATGGAAGTTGAGGGCATCTAAAGTAAATAACACTTTAGAATTTAATATATACAAGTTTGATCCACAACATGTGCACGTTGCGGCTGATGAATTTGTTTCTAAGTTTGGGGCTTAAAAAAAACTAGTCTCTAATATTATGGAAGAAAGAATACGATGGATTCCAAACTATGCTCCCAAACAAATTGTCAAAGACTTCAAGAATGACTTTGGTGTGAATTTGCAATACAAGCAAGCTTGGCGCGGGAAGGAATTGGCTATAGAATGCCTTCTTGGTTCTACTATAAACTCTTATAGGCGACTACCTTTCTTATGTCAGAAGATACGAGAGAATAATCCTGGCAGTGTGGCATTTGTGACAGTTAAGGAAGATCAGTTTTATCAGTGTTTTATTGCATTTCAAGCTTTTTTGAAGATTTTTTAGTGGATGTCGACCAATTATATTTATTGATGGGACATTCTTGAAGACAAAGTTTAAATGGACATTCCTTGCTGCACAAGCATGCGATGCAGATAATGGAATGTATCCAATTACTTTTGCCATTGTAGCAGGGGAGACGTTTAATGATTGAAGATGGTTTCTCCAAAACCTCAAGAATGCATTAAAGTCAAAATATGATATTATTATTACTTCAGACAAGCATCCAAATATCATATGTGCAGTGAATGACGTATTTGGTAACTCATTGCATGCTTATTATTTCAGACATTTGGAGCAAAATGTTTTAGACCATGTACGTGGGACATACTTGAGTCTCGTCTCAAAAGATAGCTTAAAAATGAATTGTGGAAGGCTGCATGTGCTCGATTGCCCCCAGATTACGTGGAAGCAATGAAAACTATTAAAAAATCTCACCAGAAGCACACAAGTATCTTGAGGATAGTCATCATGAGCATTGGGCTGTGAAAAAATTTTCATGTAGACGTTGGGATCAAATGACGTCAAATATGACTGAGACGTTTAATAATTAGATATTGGAAGCAAGAGAATTCCCAATATATGCACTGATTGACAACATCAGGATCAAGTTGATGACTTTGATTAGCAAACGTCAAACAGAGCAATGGAAGTGCGCAATTGGTCATCGCATTGATCATGAAATGAAGGTTAATTAGACTTGAACATAGTTTGACCTTCTATCAAGCATCAGCTTGTGAGTATGAGGTTTGTGGTGGGGAAATTAGTCATCGGATTAATCTACCTGAGAGATTTTGTAGTTGCATGGATTGGTGGCACAGTGGTTTGCCCTGTATTCATGCATGTGTTGTGATGAAAACGCTGAAAATGGATCCATATGAGTATGTAGATGATTGTTATTAGAGGGGAACACAATGGCAGGTTTATGTACATTCCATCTTACCAATAGAAACATGAGATATAGGCGATCAACTGTGAATGAAGCTCCGATAGATGAAGTACCAATGATTCAACTTCCAGTAACTCATGCAAGACCAGGACGTCCAAAGAAAAAGCGCATTGAATCACAAAAAGTGCCAAAGAGAGCTGTGCATTGTCGTAGATGTGGCCAAGATGGCCACTATCGAAATACTTGTACTCGAGCTATTTGATTTTATTGAGTAGGTTGTTATATTTTTTTAACTACAATTTGAGTAATTATTTTTACGACAATTGTTAGCTTTAATTGTATATTAATATCTTCATATACTTTCTCATCATTTTATGACAATTGTACAATAGTAGTTGTATTGTATAGTAGTTGCATTGTACTGTTGTACAACAATTGTTCTAAGAGTTGTATAATCTCTGCAAGGAAAAGTGATATAAGCAGTAAGCATGGACTTGGACTGAAAAACGTAGCAGCTGTCAAAACCAGTATCATCTATGTCAAAACCAATTATTATTGGGTTATACTTGCAAATAAAACTTTACTTAGTGTTAGATTATTAATAGCCGAAGAGTAACTAAAATTAGGATTTATCATGCACTATCCATTATTTTTAGGTCAGGAACAGGCTAATGTTTTAGTGTATGGTCAATTTATTGAAAATTGTCGTTACTTGTAGGTTTTTTCTTCTGTAGTTTTTGTTGGTAATAAAATATAAAATTATGTTTTCTATTTGTTTAGGAGGGTAAATATGTCATATTATTATATTGACTAATTTGGATTAATAAAAAAATCGTTATTAGTGATAAAAATATAAAATTAGACATAAATTAATCATTACATCAATTATAATATTTAAATTGTCTAAAAAAAAATACGCCTTAAGATCATTTAACAAATCTGACCAAATCATTGTCCTCATTCAGTGGCAAAAACATCTTTTATTTGAGAACTATCTCATCACACAGATCTCTGTCTCCTACACCCTTCTTTGAAACAGAGACGACTCTGTTAGAACCCTAAAACCCCTTTTCGATTTCCATTGCCTCTGCGATCGATCTCTTCTCGCTTGGGCTTCTTCAGCCATGGATGAAGAGTATGATGTGATAGTCCTCGGAACTGGACTCAAAGAATGCATCCTCAGCGGTCTCCTCTCCGTTGACGGTCGCAAGGTTCGATCGTTACTTACTTTCGTCTTCTCAATCAAGTTCAAATCAATCATCACTGTAGTTAGGTTTCTTGTATCCAATTGAACTGTTAGGGTAATCGAAATCAATCTTATCTTCTTTAGATTCCTTGGTTTCAGTTTCAAATTTGCTTTGATTGTGGGTTTTGTTTGTGGAATTGATTGAAGTTGAAGTCAATCTTCTTTGCCCTAATTGTTTTGGGGTGCATCAGTTGCGCTTACCTTATCGAACTTGGGTACTGTTTTTTATTTGGTTTAATTGCTGATTGAGATAGATTGGTGGATTCATATTTGTTGAAAAATGTGTTTGATTTATAGATCCTCTGGTTATTATGGTAAAATCAAGTTCATTTTAATAAGTTGGATGAGAAATGGGTTATTATGTGAAGATCACCAATAATTCTAGGGAGCCATGTTTGGTGGCCACTTTTGGGTTTTTTTGATACTTCTATTCATATAATTCTACCCCATCTATGGATGGTTTGTGTGATTGTGTTTTAAAGAGAAGGGGTTAAAAGTATAAAAAAAAACCAAAAGTGGCCACCAAATATGGCTCCCTAGACTTACTCGAAGATCAGTGATGGGTTTAAGTGGATGTCGTGAGCGGAAGTAGGTCGTCATTTCTATGAGTAAGCCTAGGGAGCCTTGTTTAGGGGCCTCTTTTGGTTTTTTTTACACTTTTTACCCATTCTCTTTAAAACACAACCACAAACACCATCCATAGAAGGGGTAGAAGTGTCAAAAAACCCCAAAGGCACAAAAGTGCCCCCCCCCCCCAAACAAGGCTCTCTAGAATTGTTGCGTTCCAATATATATTAGTTTACATTTTTATTCATACATGTCACTTTTGTTAAATACGCTCCTCACTTTTTTTCCCAGTTGACAAATTGTTTGTTTCTCAATAAGGAATGCATTTCATACTTAGTGTGATCGTTTGGACCTAATTGGTCCTTTTTTTAATAATTTTTATTATTTATTTAAGTTGGGTTGTAAATGGGTCGAGTTTTATCAGAAAACCCATCTGATACGATCCAAAATAATTGTTCGGATCTCATTTTCTCAAATTTGGATTGGATTAGATTTCAGAACTCAATCTGTAATTCTTATCTGACTGGATTTGGATTTGGGTAAATCCAATCCAATAATAATGTGAAATTGTACAAGTATATAAAATTAATAATTTTATAAATATTATATTGATTATTTAGAAAAATGGGTTTTTTTGGTCATTTTAGCATTTAGTTATTTAAATAGGGGGGGGGGGGGGGGGGGGTTGTTCATTTTAATTATTTATTTTTATTTGATTGATTATAAAGGAAAAAGATCTAACTTAAAAGTGTTTTTTTTTAATAAAAAAAAATGTCAAATTGAGTCATTTCGGATTGGATTCGGGTGGATTTTGGAATTGAGGATATTAAATGGATTTGGGTTACTGAATTGGATAATTTTCTGATTGGATTTGAATTGGCTTAAATTTTTATTTGATCGGATTTAGATTTCTAACAATTCGACTCAAATTTGATCCATTGACAACTCTAATTTGACGTCTCAAAAATGACCATCTAACACTAACTCGAATCCGATCCATTGACAACCCTAATTGGATGTCTCTAAAATGACCTAACTTACCATAGGCACACTTCCCACACTTCTGATAGTTTCTATTGTGGACCCACATGATACTTATTAGCTTAGTAGCTCCTCGTAAATTACTCATGGTTGACTGATTGTAATTTCTTTTCCTACGGGGTCAACAAATCCAATCTAGACCATTTGAGTCTTGTACAAATTTCCTTGTGCATCAACTGGCAATTCCTAATCCCTCATAATTAATGAAAATATTAGAAGTGTGATGTCGTACTTATGTATATTATAATTATCATTATTTTTCCTTAGTCACCATTCATCTCCCTCTATTTGCCTTTTTGTTCTTGGATTTACTAACGCTATATGTTAAGGAGCCTTATCATTTACGTCTAATTTTTTTGCCGAAGTTCTATCTCCAAAGTTAGGGAACATGGACCTCAACATAGTTAGGACATTCTTGTGTATTGGAAAGACCATTAATTGAAGAAGCATGGAAAATCATACCATGGTGGGCAAACGTTGAAGACAATAAAGACACATAGTAACTGCTAGGGCTAATATGCAAGTTCAAATTAAGTAAAGAAATAAAAGGATATATATTTATGGTGGAAGATAAACATGTTATGTGTTTATTATGATTGTTGCTAGGACTCATGGATACAATTGAAAAATGCAGATGTAAACTTTAGAAGTTCTAATTGTGAATCTTCTATTGTGATATCAATATTTTGTTTTATAACTTTTATTTATTTGTTTGATATTTATTTTTTAACGATAGAATGGTAACTATTATGTAATTTTCTTATCTTTCTTACACGTGTCTATTTTTTTTTAGTTGTTTTAATTTTTAGTTTTGTGCATCATTATGTTTGTGTCACTTTCTTTACTCCTATCATGTTTATTGGTTCCAAATCTGAAACTTTCTACTTTTTCCTTATCTATGGAGATTTATTAAAGTGGATGTTATGGATGTTAAGTTGGAAGGTTTAAGGTTGTGACAGGATGTTATCAGCCGCTTGTGGGTCTGTCATATCTTTTGGTTTTTTATTTTGGTTATCCTTCTTTTGTTCCTTTGGCTTTCCTCAACTCTTGCTGTATTAGTTCAGTAAAATTTATTTAACACTTCTCTCCCCTCCCCTTCCCCCAAGTGCTAAACAATATTAAATTTGTGTCCATATCACGTATCTTCCATATCTTGAATTCTTTTGGTGAATACATGATGATAAAAGTTCACTTTATAATGAACTCATTATGCATATTTCTTTTAGTAGGATTTTCAAGAGTTGTTTGTAGTTCTCACTTTGTATTTGCAGGTGCTGCACATGGATAGGAATGACCATTATGGAGGAGAGTCGGCGTCGCTGAGTCTTATTCAGGTTCTACATCTTTTAATTGCTGAGCCTTATTTAAAATGCATTTTAAAATCCTTTTAACTCACTCAGGTGTTATTCTAACTGCAGCTCTGGAAAAGATTCAGGAACGATGATAAGCCCCCTGCACACTTGGGCTCTAGCCGGGATTATAATGTGGACATGATCCCAAAGGTTTATAATTTGCAGTCTTCCATTGTGCCTTCCTTTTGACTCCTCACATTGAAATTGTGATTCAGCTGCTTATTTTGAATTTTATTTGTTCTAATACTTTTACTGTTAAATTTATCTCCTAGTCTGATATCTGCTTCAATACTACGTCTCTTACCAGTTCATGATGGCAAATGGTGCTCTAGTGCGTGTCCTCATCCACACAGATGTTACAAAATATTTGTCCTTCAAGGCTGTGGATGGAAGCTTTGTTTTTAACAAAGGAAAGGTATTTCCTTGGCTTCCCCATATATGTTCCACTTCAGGATTGCTTAAACTTTGAGGTTGCTTGTCCGAGCTAATTGTTTCCTCTTGCTATTTATATAGGTTCACAAGGCGCCGGCAACTGATATGGAGGCCCTCAAATCTCCGCTGATGGGTTTATTTGAAAAACGCCGTGCTCGTAAATTCTTTATCTATGTTCAAGACTACAATGAAAGTGATCCTAAGACACACGAGGGAATGGACCTTACAAGAATTACCACAAGAGAGCTTATATCGTATGCTCTTCTTATCTTTGTCTTTTTTGTGATAGTTGCTTATGGTTCATATATATAATTTTAATGCTGATTAATTTTCTTTAATAATAATAATAATAATAATAATAATAATAATAATAATAATAATAATAATAATAATAATAATAATAATAAAAATAATAATAATAATAATAATAATGTTTTCCTGTTACATTTATGTTCAAACGAGGTTCTTTATTTAAATTTCTTGGCACTATTCATTGACAAGCATTAAACTCCCCCTTTCTTCTGCTTATGGTTGGGTTGATTTTTGGTCAGCAAATTTGGTCTTGATGACAACACAATCGACTTCATTGGTCATGCTGTGGCGCTTCATAGAGATGACCGTTACCTTGATGAACCTGCTCTTGATACTGTGAAAAGAATGAAGGTAAATGATTCTGATGGTCCATACTCTAAAATGAAATGTTGACTCAAAATCTTTTTCCTGTCCATGCATTAGGAGTTGTCAATTAATCTTTACATTAATGACAGCTGTATGCAGAATCTGTTGCACGTTTTCAAGGCGGATCACCATATATTTATCCTTTGTATGGTTTGGGAGAGCTCCCACAGGTTTGTCTATTTTGATGCCTGTTTGTGGCTTTGTGCTATGGTACAGTGGAAGTACAACAAGGCAGATAGTTTATCCAAATTGAATATTTTGTTGATTTATTTCTTTCAGGCATTTGCAAGACTCAGTGCTGTTTACGGTGGGACCTACATGCTGAATAAACCTGGGTGTAAGGTACTTCCGGAAGCATTTTTGACATCAATGTTTACCATCCTTCAGTATAGTTTTCAAGTTTCATGTTCCTTTTTTTTAATTGTGACACTATTGTGGCTGGTGACTTCTGTCATATGCCAGGTAGAGTTTGATGAGGAGGGAAAAGCTTGTGGTGTCACTTCAGAAGGCGAAACTGCCAGATGCAAGAAAGTTGTTTGTGATCCATCTTACTTGCCCAACAAGGTGAGGTTTTTGTTTATCAGGATATACTAGTTATATTCTGAACAGTATGACCATATTTGGTCACATATGAAGGCATTCTATACTTCTATAGTGAATAACAAAAGAACATATGCAAGAACAACCATGAAGTACAAGTAGGATTATTGCTGTATAAGAGGTTGATTTCTTTAAGCTGATTCATCGAGGAGTATCTGTTTCGCACAGACTAAACATTAAAGAGGGAAAAGGAATTCATCTCTGAGAACTCTTATGCCTCATATGTGTCGTCCAATGATGAAACAGGTTAGGAAGGTTGGGAAGGTTGCTAGAGCTATCTGCATTATGAGTCATCCCATCCCAAACACCAATGATTCTCACTCTGTTCAGGTGATCTTGCCTCAAAAGCAATTGGGACGCAGATCAGACATGTGAGTTTCATCTTCCTTTAGCTTGCGATTTAACATGAAAACCTTTTTTGCTTGAGTTGTGTTGTGTGTTTGGTACTACACTTTAGTTCTTTGAACATTAAACATTGAGAACATTACAGTCTTATACTGAAAGCGAATTCAGTTTCGATGACACCAAAAAAAACCCTGAATGTGAATAGCCAAAAGAATAATAGAAAACTACTCCTAATGTTTGAAATGAATTGCATTTTCATGAACACAAGTCGATACTTGTTTGGACAAAGAAAGAACAGGATTACATACCTTTAGATGATTTATGTTCTGCTGGGATAGCTATATTTGTATGTAATCAGGGAATGTGGGCATAGCAGGCCACTTGGAGAAACCAAAATCCCCCCTGCCCTTAAAAAGCATTGTCTTAGTTGCAATTGACTAATGGTTGAGTTATAAAAAATAATAAAAATAAAATAAATCAACACTTGCAAACAAGATGCGTATCAAAAAAATATTGAGAATCTCAGTTAATGAATGCGGTTATTTACCTTTTAGCTCCCATTAATTTAGGCGAAACCCTATTTGGGTGCCATTAATTCCTTTTATTCCATCTTACACCCATTTTGGATGGGTGTCAACTATTAAGCCAATGGGTTTGACTACCGGAAACCATTATATTTTTTTTAAATGTCTAAAATACCCTCATGTATCAAGCACGTGATGGGTATTGAATGCATTGAATGTCATAAAATTAAAACTAAAAAAAATATTAATTAAGAAAACTACTGACCTAACTCACTCACAGCCATCGATGGCGGCCTCTCATTCTCGGTAGACCTTTCATTTCTTTTAAGAATCTACCCCGGATTAATGACAAAGAAGAAGATAACCAATTCCTCATCTGCCAAACATAGAGGACAAACATCAAGTTCAGGTTCGTCCCTCGGCATGTTCAACAATTTGGACGGCATAGGGCACCAAATTCAAATTTTTATTATTTATTACTTTAGTAAGGATGTGTGCTATTTTTAGTATTAATATTTATATGTGCTCACTTAATATATATATATATTTTTTTTCTTTTGAAAACTTCAAAGAGAAAGACATTATGCATTCAAGGACTCAAACCAGGGCCCTTTTTACATGTCAAAGTATAATCCATCAATAACGTAGCTAACCTAAGTTATGCAATTACTTTTTGGATACAGTAACAGGGTAGTAAAAATACCAGTCCTTCGTTGTATAGATAATAAAAAGTAATTTTTTTGGTCACTTTTGGGTTTTATTTTTTATTTTTTATGAATAAAGTATATGCATTATGTAAAATTCAAAGACAAGGACAAAGAAGTTACTATTCTGTGCAAAGATACCAACAAAAGAATAGCATATCGACTTTACCAACTTTGAGTTCATTAGTTTGCAGAACAAACTAAGGATAAGGTAGCAATGAGGATTGTTAATTTCTTACATCTTTTGTGTGTACTTGACTAGAAATCCAATGTATAAAAACTATGGCCACATTGGACTAGCACATCTAATTTAGATGAAACACCTATTGCATACAAAAATGCTTGATGGTGATAGATATACATGAATACAATAACAAGACCATAACATAGTGAATTAATATCCCCAAACATACAATATGCAAGCAAACAGTACACAAAATCTTAGCCCTTTGTCTTATAGAAATAGTATGGAGAAATGGAGTATGAGTATCTACAACATAATACTAAAAACTCACATAAAGAACAAACAACAGAAAACCAGGCAAGGCAACTGACCTGAATGTGGTTACGGTGAGCAAAGTCTAAAACAACCCTATACTCCAACAAGCCTTGAAACTCTCGCTGCCTCTCCCTTTCAATTCTCACTAGCAAATCGAGTATAGCATGTCTGCCACATAACCGAAGCATGTCCCTTCAGATATGCTCAATTTGTCCTTCATCATGGTCTACAACCAATCCATTGCGAACACGGTCAATTGGAGGATTTGGTGCCATAATCATAGCGGCAACTGCAACTTGTTCATCCCTTCTGCCACCACTGGCTTATCATTTGGACTCATTCCCTCACAAGCCTTACCTTCACAGGTTCAGTTTCTCCAAGCCATTCGGCCCTGGGATTGTTCCTCTGTGAAATGTTGGATGCATGGTCACTTAAGCCACTATCCATCCATCTGAGAACAATATGCCTCACTCTCTCCCTATCAACATTCCCAAAATCAGGAGACTACTCCCTGCTTGATATTTCATGGTCTCCCCGTTGATTATGTACATCCATCTGGCCATGTGATCACGTTCCATATTCGTTCTCACTGACCTCGTCTGAAGTATCCCGATTCTCACTTTCCCTACTTTCAAACAAGTTTGTGCTTGACAGGTTTGTATTGGATTCCACAACTCCTTTGTTGCCTCAATCATTCCCTCATCATCTCCCTCACACAGTTAAGTACCTGCTCATCCTCCAATTCCCTCCACATTTGCAATAGAGAAAAAGCTCGAGTATTCGACCTCTCAATTGCACCATGCCTTTTACCGTGGGGGTGGCCGACAGTTGCAAAACAGAAAGATGGGGAGGAAGAGAGAGACAAAAACCAAATTTTACCGTTTGGCACCCACAACATTCTAGGCATTCCTATTTGGTACCCATCACGTGCTTGGCACAGGAGGGTATTTCAGGCATTTAAAAAAAATCTAATGGTTTCAGCAATTAAACCCATTGAATTAACAACCAATACTCAAAATGAGTGTTAGGTGGAATAAAAGGAATTAATGGCACCCAATTACAGTTTCATTTAAATTAATGGGGGCTAAAAGGTAAATAATCCTTATTTAATGTTCATATTATGAGTATCCATCAATGTTCATGTTATGATTATCTATCATGCATGGAAAGAATGGAAGGAGAAATAGCAGGAGGATCTTGATTGGCTTGCTCCATGTTTATTAAAAGTGAATAAAAATATCTATGCAAAGGCTTTAAAAAGGTATTGTGTGAAGCACATATAAAAAAGCTTCAATTTGATATTTTGGTTGGATGGATAGTAGGGGTGGGCACGGGACGAGATGGACCCATCTCTATCACATCCCGTTCATTCAGGATCAGGATGGAACGGGATAAACCTCATCTCGACCTCATTTCATCTCAAACGGGATCGGGTCGGGACAGAATGAACACGTACTAAATAGTCCTCCAATAAAAAATAACAAAAAGAGTTATCTCATATTATTCACACTAATGTCAAATTTATATACATATAACTTACATCATAAATAATAATAGATATTAAATAATAAATATTAAACTTTTTTTTAGAAGGCCAATAAATATTAAATTTCATTTAGAATTAGTGATTCAAGTCATTTAGATTTCATATAGAATTTCATCTTACATTGATTTAATTTCAACACATCCTAAATTTTAATTTAGAATTGTATTTTGATTAAAATTAACATTAATAATTATTAAATAAATAAATTCAGGACGGGATTGAAAATCTTCATCTCGATCTCATCCCACTCTAAATTGGGACGGAACGAGATTGTGATGAGTTTGATCAATCCCAAAAAGACTCAAAAAAATCGAGACGAGTTCGGGATCGCGGGATGGAATGCTCACCCCTTACAGATAAGATACTAAGATTCCAAGCATTTTGACCACAAGGCAGCTATGCCCCTTGTATGTTCTCTTCATTTTTAACCAATATCATCTCAAAATTTGATATTCTTTATGAAAAGAAATGCACATTTCCATAAATTTGGACGTTGCATTTGAAAAATCCTACATAAACCTAGCTAGTCATTAAGAGTTTTAAGGATGGTTAGGGGAGCAAGAATGTTTGCATCTTGAATTGTCTTTAATGCCACTATGCTCACAAAGCGGTTGTGGCGCTTCACAAATGAGCCGGAAGCCTTTTGGAGATCCATTATTGGTGACTACCACAGCCTAGACAATCATTATAGATTATGTAATCAAATTGAGGACTCTTTAAGCATCTACCCTTCATCACGATGTTTCCCAAAAGGCTGACTAGTTAGTAATTCAGTGCAAGTGTAACGATTTTGCTCTTTTGGGTGAGTAGAAGTGCATAACTCATTGGGTTTTGATAGGAACGATGAGCATTTCTTTCGCTTGTCAAATAACTCTTTTGGCATTGTGGTAACTCTTGCAAGCTAATCAATTTATGTTTGTTGGTATAGTTCGGTGATGAGATATAGGGGTGTAATCTTTCTTTATCCCCTTGGATGTCCAAATTGTACCTTTAAGAACTTCTTGTCCCCATCCGTGTCGATATTGATTTCCCCCAATAAGTGGTATCTTTTCTTTTGAGCCACCCAACATTACTCCTAATCCATATTTGAGTTTAAACTTGAAGAGTTTTAGCTCATGTCAAAGTTTGAGCCTAGACATTGAAAGGATTCCTAGTAAGATTGCAAGCTTTCCAGACCTCCTAGTTCCTCAAACTCAAACTGCATATTCTAAGTTGGAGGTCATTAACTTGTGTGGTTTGGAGTTTATACATTGTTTTTAGAAATTTTAAAATTTCTTCAAAAACTCGGATGTGGTTTTTTGTTCTCTACTTGTGCGCATCAATTGGCCTTCACTGTGGATGAAATGTTAGTGAAAGAGGAGAGTACACAACTATGTGAAAACAAAGCTTGCTTGTGGAGGAGAAACTCATAAAAGAAGGATCTTGGAGATGACATAATAGCATTTTTTTATGCACTTTACACGGCAAGTACTCCTACAAACTCCTAAACCGAGCGTGTAATACATTAGAAGGACATGCCCTAGTGGTCGGCTGAGTCACCATATTCCAACCAGGCGAGTATTCGGTGGACCTTTTTATTTTGTTTTTTAATATTATATTTGTTTTTTACATAGTATAATAGCAAGGGTGGTGCTCTAATCCCCCGTAGATTATCTTTGTGTTGCTGGAGAGGGGAGAAGTTAAAAGAAATTGATGAAATATTGATTGGATCATTCCAATTGAAGCACAAGTACTAGATCATTTTGTAAGGTAAGGTGATAATTTGACTTGGACACAGGTTAGAGAAGCAAGGGAAAGTGGTGATGATGTGGGACCAAGCATGAGGTCTTCGTAATGATAATTGAGTAGGAGTGGAAGGTGGAGAACATAGTGAAGGGATATTGAGTGATCGTGGAGTCTTTTCTTCTTTCCTATTTGTATATAGTGATTATGGATTTTTTTTTTTCTTCTAACATATTTGTGGATTTCATGATACTTATGTTTTACATTTTGCAATTTGAGTTACTTCTGTAACTCTTATAGGTATGGTTGAATAATTGTTTTTGTTTGCCTAATTATAATTTGTAAGCCTTTCATTTATGTAATCTTTGTTTGGTGGTTGTCATGTTACACATGGCTTTTTGTTATTTTTTCAGTAGTATACCATTGATATTTGTCTATTAGATATGCTAATGTCTCCAAGTGTGGGAATAACCTTAATGTGTAAATCAGCCAAGTAATTTTTGATAAGTCCCCATTGTAAACTGCATAGGCATTTTGTAATGTTTCGATTCAAACAATGTGCAATACAAGGATTAAGTTTTTATACTAGCTATGTAATGATACATATGGGTGTGTATGGATGTGCTTGACAAGAGTGTGGGGTGCCAGACATCGACTAAAAGACCCACCAAAATGGGTCAATGGGGACATAGTACGCTATAACTTTTTCGGTCTTTTAGTTTTTTTATTAGTATTGCTACTTTGTGTTATTACTATCTTGTCACAAAATATTCTTAACATTACTGGAACGTTGGAAAAATATGTGAAAAAAAAATGATAGATCTAAAAGTGAGTGTTCAAGTGTGTTTGTATGTGTGTGTGTGGAATGTATTCATTTATCTACTTCCTTTTCGAAACTGCTGCTACTTTTTAACCTTTTTTAATAATGAATTGACAAATTCTAGTGCCAAGATTGACCACTGAAAGAAAAAATTTCAAGCTTACACTGTTATTAACTTTTGATCTTTGCTGATGCCATTGTTTGAGCAGGTACCTGTTCTGCTGTTCATACTCGCACAACATTGCTCCTAAAGGAAAATTTATTGCTCTTGTGTCAACGGAAGCCGAGTCTGATCAGCCGGAGGTCGAACTAAAGCCAGGACTCGACCTACTGGGACCTGTTGATGAGATATTCTTTGATATTTATGATAGATACGAACCTGTTAATGAACCAACTTTGGACAACTGCTTTATATCGACGGTGAGCATTTGATTTGTATCTCATCATAAATCTAATACTGTTTTGTAATTTTTTATGGATGCCCACTGACCAAATTCATGTTGGTCTAACAGAGTTATGATGCCACAACGCACTTTGAGTCAACTGTCACAGACGTGCTCAGCATGTACACCATGATCACTGGGAAGGTAATAATAGCTCTTATCAACGATTTTTTGTCCCAACAACATTTGAATCCAAGTCACGATGTTGTGATTACGGAAACTATGAATAAAATGTTAGTATATTTAGTTCTTATCATGTGATTGATATGTGATAAAAGATATTATATCAAGTATATTTACCCTGGAAGGCGATTGGTCTCGTAAAACCAAGGTTCTAAAGTTACTGAAAGTGTAAATATGGTTCATGAACTTTCTTTTGAACCAAAGAAAATTATAGGAACAAACATTAGTATCACAAATAGTGCAACCTGTTCTCTGATTAAACGTGTCTTAGATATTGACTTGATCTGATGTGGGTAACAAAAAAAAAAGTGATCATGTTTATTAGAGTTCACCTTTGTATTAACGAAACTCTTGTATTTAGTGTTGTCTGAAATTTCATTGGACTGAGATGCCATATCTCTCTGTTTGTTTGTATACAGGTTCTTGACCTCAGTGTTGATCTAAGTGCTGCCAGTGCTGCAGAAGAATGAGTAACTTTTAAGTTGGCCATGGGCACAAAGCTTTACGGTCAGCTCTGTAACTTTTAAGGATTTAGTGTGGCTGGTGTGTGCCACATTAACTTTTAAGTATATGACTCATCACAGATTTGATACTTCTGGACCATAATGATCAGTGTTCTGTACCTGCTGTGTGAATCAAGTTTACTTCGCCTTTTTCTATCTGATATCCACCTTAAACGGATGGTGATGTGCAGACGAGGCGTCTAGCCTGCAGAGAGCTGTTTGTTGTTATTCCAAGTTTTCCTGGTGCATTTAAACGTCTATCTATTGTTTCATCATCGCCGCACACATGATTTTGAATTTTATGGGCATTGTGAATCATACAAAGTTTGTCAGCTTGGGTTGGCCTGCTAGGAATTAGACCGGAGTGGGTGATTGGACTTTGGATTCCTTGTGCCACCTAACTAGGCCATTCTCTCTTCGATTCAAAATAGTAATGCCTAAGGGCAAGACACTAACATATAATGAGGGCACAGCGAGGTGGCTGCTCTGTGGAAATTCAAAGACAATTCTAGTTTTATAACTAGTAATATGTAACAAGTGGCAAGTAGTTTACCTTTTTAGCCATTTCAGATAGGAAGTCTAGATGCGTATATGCCTGCATGGGTACATTGCAGTGAGGGAGCAAAATTTCATCTAATCTATGGGGAATAAAATTGATCCTTTTAATTTGGTTATTTGCGATTTGTCCCTTATCTAAAATAGCTAATTGGAGGTTGCTTTTATCATTAATCATTATTGCAGTCTTCTCCAGAACTAGCAATGAACATGCGTTGACTGTCAAAAGGCTTACGTTAATTATCAAAATGTCATTCAAACAATTAGTCACAGATGAACTTTGAGATACAAAACAGTATCTTGAGGAAAAATTAATACTCAAATTTTTCATGTATCTCCAGACAAATTTTATGAATAAAATACAAAGGTGGGGGTATTCAATTCGGGATTTGAATGGACTCTGATGAATTTTAAATCTAGTGGATTTTAAAAGGTTTCAAATGATTTTATAAAATTCACTGGATTTTGATGGATTTTAAATGATTGGATTTTGTAAATTTTATAAAGGTATGTTAATAAGAATCCATAAAAATCCATTAGTTATAGGAAACAATGAAAGAACGTCACCTACATTGTTATCCATGCCAACACAAATCATAAAACATTTATTAAAACATCAATTAAACAATTATTTGTATGTTACGAGAATTTCACTTCAAATTAAAAAAAAAAAATCAAATACATTGAAGATGGTCCAAAAGTAATACAAATAACTATTTTACTTCAAATTGTTATCTCCGCCACCTCTCATCCCTTCTTCTTCTTCATCATCTTTTTATTTTTCTTTTTATTTTTCTTCTTCTTATTTTTCTTCAATCACCACCGCCACCTCTCCTCCTCCTCCTCCCCCTCTTCTTCTTTTTCTCCATCGATCACCACCGCCACCTCTCATCCCACCTCCACCCATTTTCATCTTCTTATTCTCAACCTCCTCCCCCTCACCTCTTCTTCTTCTCTATTATTTTCTTTTCTTCTTCTTCTTCTCTTCCTCCTCCACTTTTTTTCTCTCTGTTTTTTTTTTCTCCTTTTTTTTCTTCTTCTTTTTGCGCTTGTGAAGGTTCTGGCAAGTGGGGAACCTCCGCAAGGGCGAAGAAGAAAAAAAAAAGGGAAAAGAATAAGAGAGGAGAAAAAAATAGAAAAAGAAGAACTCAGAAGAAAAAAAGAAAAAGAGAAGAACGAAAAACAAAGATGAAGAGAGGACAAGAAGAAGAGAAAATATGAGGAAAAGAATGAGAAGAAGAAGAAGAAGAAGAAGAACAAAAAAGAAAACACAAGAACAAAAGAAAAGAGGAAGTGCGGATGGTGGTGCAACCAGCAGTGGTGTGGGCGAAAGTTGTGGGGCGATGTGGTGCTACTCATGTGAAGAGAGAATAAAAGGGAATGTGGTGGTGTCTTTCAGCAAATCACAAAAAATGGGATGGTGACATCCTTCAGCAGAAATGGTGGTATTATTTAACAATAGCCAATACAAATCCGTTGAAATATGAGGGAGGAAGGTTGGATTTGGAATAACTCTTGTTATATATACTTTTCACTCACAAATCCTTCAAAATCCACAACTTTAACAAATCCATTACTTCTTGAATATTTCCTGATTTTGATGGATTTTAAAACAATCCTTTAAAATCGATATTTGAATACTCATAGATTTTCATGTATTATTTTAAATCCTTAATTGAATACCCCTTGATTTTAATGAATTTTAAAATCCTTCACAATCCATTAAAATTCGTAATTGAATACCACCCCAAAATTAGATCTCGAGTTACGAATTCATTTCGAGAAAAATAAAATAAAACCTTATTCCTCAAAGCAGACTAGAGAGGTTGGGGTTGGTGGTGACTAGTAAAGATGGTGAGAAAGGAAAATAAATCAAGGAGAAAGAAAGAGGAAGAGAGGAGAAGACATGGTGGTTGTCGATCTTGTAGTAAACAAAAAGAGAGCAGAAAAGAGGAAATGGCGGGGCGGGGTCATCGGTGTCACAGAGAAGAGAGGGAGAGACGAAGGGGTGGGGCGGGGTAGTGTAATCGATGTCGCAGGGTGGACAAACCACAAATAACCTAATTTTTTTTTCAAATTTTAGTGCTCGTCTCCGTGTAGATCCGTGCCTAGTACATTGTTCCTGTCAAGGACTAAAGTTTGTGGTTGTCTAAAACCTTGTACAATTTAATGCCAAAAATGGCTCGAATTGCCTTACAGTGAAGTTTGAATATTTGGTTTTGTATGTTTGAACCTAACACAGAACAAAAACATGACATGGTCTAGCACACAGTGTGTGCTTGCTAAAGAGTGGATGGGTTATAACTTGAGAAGTTGCAAGATGGGTTACAACAAGTAATTTGGGTGTTTTACAAGACTGGGTAAGTTGAGGGTGTGATGAGGAAACTCCTGTCCCAAACTGGTTTTCCAGAGGTTGGGGTTGGGCGGACTTAGTCAGGGCAATTGCCCTCCTCAACTTTTAAAATATTATTATTATATATTAATTTTATAAAATAATTTAATTATATAATATATAATAAAATATCAAAATTGTTCATTCCCTTTTTTGAACACATTTTTACCGGACATTTATTAATTTACTCTTTGCAAGATTTTTTTTCTTTTTTCAATGCAACTTTATTAGTATTGCAAATCAATTCCCAAATATATTATCTGCTCTACAACATTTATCTTTCTGTGCTCATCGGATTGTAGAAATAAGGGGCTCATCGGATTGTGGAAAGAAAGGGTTTGAAGTTCATCTTCCACTGAATTACCCACAAATGATTTTTGTTTTATATTGATTGAGGAATCGGTTGAAGACGATGGATTCTCAATCGTCAATGGATCCCGTCTCTCGTGCGTGGAAAGTTTCCTATTTATATCCCATTCTTTTTTCTCTCAAACCGAACAGATTTTTCGGCAATAAAAAATTAGGTTTTGCGTTCTTGCAAAACCATGGAAATTCGTCACCAACATTGAAGCTAGCTTCCATGGAAGAAAATGATGAGATCTCTTCAAGCTCCTCTTCTGCCAAGCTACTCCCTAAGCTTTTCTCATCATTGATTCACGTTCCTGAACTCTGATTTCTCTTTGCATTGAGTAGGAGATTCAATAATGATACTTCAACATTTGTCGTTGTTTAATGTCTTCTCTTTCTTTGGTTTATTTTTTATGTTTGGAGTGTGTGGGTACCAAGTTGGGTTGGAAAAACAGAGCTTAAAACTGTGGGCTGACAATTATGGACTGAAAAGATGACTTGGACTAAGATCGAATCGAACCGGCCCAAATTTTTGATTAACCGGGACTTCGGTTACCCGATCTCATCTGGTCCGGTCTCGGTCTCTGAAAATCAAAATTTTAGAGGTCCGGTCCGGTCCTCGGTCTTGACTTTTTGGGCCGATTAATCGAACTGACCCACCCCTAGTTTAACACAAACTTATTTTCGGTCCTCTTGGTGCATATGATTTTTTTATGGCTATTCACAATTATTACTTTTTTCATTGTGACTTGATCCAAATTTTTTGTTTTCAACACAATTTTATATAATTGCAAATAGTAAAGAAATGAATTGCTTTTTCAAAAGTGATATAAAACCTTCAACAAAAAAATATTTGAAATTAATATTTAAAATAATAACTATAGAATTCAATGAAAATATATACGATTAGCAAACTCGTACAAAATTTGAGCTTTATACAAACCATTTTTCTTTGAAATTGTATTAGGATCATATTATGTTCGCAAATTTAAGATATTTTTACCTTCAACTAGATACTTATTCTAATTATTTTATAATTTTAGTTATATATTCTATTTATTACGTTCGTTTGCCTCTTACTAATGTCATCGATATCGCGACTCTATTTTAGCTTACAATTGGATTACACTAGATTCAATTTGGTATATGCAATGTATTTTTTATATTTTTATTTTTATTAGTTACTAACTTAGGTAGGAGATTTTTTTTTTGCTCCACCCTTGATAACTACTACTATCAACTAATAATTATTTTTCATTTCGCCCCCTAGACTAAATTCCTGAGTCCACCACTGGTCACTGTGTTTGTAAAATCTGAATTTACCGATAAGACTAACTGTAGTTTCTAACAAAAAACTCATGAGACTTCTTCAAGAAACCGACGACTTTCACACAGTAGCAACTCACAGCTAATACTGCTGCCAAGTTTTGTTCAAGCTATTATGTAGAGCTGTAGATCGTAAATGGTGTTGAGATGGGGTTATCAGGGTTGAGTGTGTTGAACATGCTGCCTGTCTTTACATGCATATCTTTAATTTTGATTTTGTTTCGATTGAGCATGTCATTAAACATGTGTATCTATGAATTTAGAATCTGATAGAAAATACAATATAGAGTGGAGGCCAAGTGAGTGCATATGATATGTTCACCAAGTGAGTAGTCGATCACAATATCACTACGAATGATTTTTGCATTCCAACCACATGCAACAAGTCGTTTCATGTTTTGTACCTGTTATCCCTGAACATGTGAAGCTAGCCATCCCTTTTGCAACAAGCCTACAAACATACCAAAATCTCCAGGATACTTCGACACTCCACCTGCTTCTACAAATATCTCTCCATACCATTTGGGGAGTCTCAACTTGCATCCAAGCTTCCCCTTTCAGTGTTTGATTTTTGTATTTTGGAACTAGACACCTCAGTATCTGTTTCTCCTAATATGACAATTATTGACTTAATTTGTTACAACTGTATTGAAATGAAACAGATGAAGGCGCTAGGGTCCATGGGTTACCGACTAAATCACATTTGGCCTTTAGTGTATTTTGATTAGCATTAGAGGTGCATATTTCCATAGTTCTTGCCCTGGTATAGAGTTCTACGTCTGAAACTCTAATACCAGGCAAAGATGATTGTGCAAACTGCAGGTCTTTGCCAGGGTGAACTCCGCCATCTGGTAAAGAGAATAATGTAGACTGCAAGTATTGGAAATAAAATTGCTGCAAATTAAAACAGGAACGAAGTTTTCTCTTTAAGATATTTCACGGCTCTGTCCAAGATTGTACAAGCAGTCTGATAGCCCCGTCGTCCCCAGGATAAAACATCTCAGAATTCTATATTTGTCTCGTTCAATCACATGCACTGACGAGGAATGAAAATCTATTCACCCTATTTTTGCTCGAGTGATTCGTGGAACCACATCCATTCGTTATATAAAACGAAAAAAAAAAGTAGGATTCTCTTTCACTTTCAGACCCTTCGTCTCGTTTGCTAAACAATCTTTCTCTATTTGTTAAGAGAAAGGAGGAAGTAGTGTGTGAGAGAGACGAACTGTTTAGCAGTTTCCATCCGTGAACTGTCTGACTTTTGTGAATCACGAAATACAATAAATGTGAAATTACAAAAGTACTGGAACTCTGTGAAACTCTATGAAATATGAAATATAGACTGTATCCAAAACAAATAAAACTCTCTATTTTATTAAACAAATAAACTCTGAAAAACGATTGCATTTATTATCTCAGAGAGAGTTGGTATTTATAGGCTCGTAGAAAATCTTTTTTGAGAGAAAACATGCCTTAAAAGGCGACCGATATCAGGGGAACGTGGGGAGAAAAGACTGGATCTCCTCTGACTTAGTCTTGTTCTCTAAATCAAATAAAGAAAAGATATTTTATTTTATTTTTCAAAAAAAATTTCAGCAAAAAAAAAAGGTTTCATCTCAATCCAATCCAACTCGGCTCGGCTGGTCGGACGATAGCGAGAGCGCGTGTGGAGTGGATCAACATTGATATAATTCTTTTCTCTTTCACTAAAGTAAAGTGGGTACCCTATGGGGTCCAAGCTCAAGTTAAAAAATTATTCTTATTAACTCTTCTATGAGTTACGAGGATATGAGACTAAACAATGAAGGGAGGATTTCAAAATTAAGAAACCATTTTATTTTAAAATTCAAACTAATGTTTCAACAAGTTTTTGCTTAGGTTTAGAACTCGATGAGTCTGCGTTACATCTAGGCGCAGACGATTCAAACTCGACTATTTCTTCCAGTTACTAACATAATTTTAATTTCTTGACCGAAATTATATTTAGTCGGTGCCATAAAATATCTCTGATTATGGACCAACTTGCGATCCTGACAGGGCAATAGACATGGCTGGTCCCCTTGGAACTTAAATTCTTTTGTTTTTTTAAATATTTTACACTATCACGGAGAATAATTTTGAAAATTGTCTGAACTTGTAATCAGTAAATGCATTCATTCCCTTTTCCAACACCCTTAGTAGGCTTATTCTCTAAAGCTAAAAACTCAAAAGGGGAATTCTAAATGTCGAGGAAACCAGCGAGGAAACGAGCGAGGAGAGGGATGTGGTGGGGTGAGAACCGTCCATCCTGCTCGGGATGCATGCCACAATTTTTGTGCGCGCATCCCAAGCGGGGTGGACGGCTCCCACCCCACCACATCCCTTTCCTCGCTCGTTTCCTCGCCCATTTCCTCGCTCTCTAGCCTCACTCAACTCAAAAATATTCTCACTGACTTACCTGTTGAAAGTTCAGAATATCAAGCCCTCTCATTTACCTCCTTTTACTGAATTCACAAAACCCAAATTACTTTCTCGATAAACCTTTAAATCTAAACAACCCACTACACTAAATTGACATTTTTGTAATAATGCAAAAAATAGTAACATTTTTTAACTATAATAATTCACAAAGCAATTTTACACATTTTCACAAACAAAGTAATTCAATAATTGTATCACCACAAATAGTATGGGCTTATAAGTGATGCTATTCATGGTGATCTAACTTATTGTATTACTTTTTTTGTGTAGCTATTTTTCATTTTGTTGACTAAATTTAGTTTTGACTTAAAATTGTTTGGTAGATTGTAATAGCTAAAAAATGTTATTATTTTTTAAGTTGTTACAAATATGTCAATTTGGTGCAGTGACCCCATCATCAGAAACTTTCTAATTATGGTCTCAAAAGAGAGGTTATAAATATTTAAACATATTTGATCTTCAATTATATATAGATCAACATATGCATTCTTCTTCACCTAGATTTTTAGCAAAATATCTCTAAGCTTCTTCATCATGTCTTCTTCTTCTTCCCTACTAACAACATTTCTACTCATCTGCATAGTCTTTGTTTGGAGTCATTCGACAATATTTGCTCTAAACTTTTCTTCTTCTACCGCTAGTACTAACAATTTGACCACAAGTGCCCATTTGAGTACTATAAGATCTATTTGCAAGGGAACACCATATCCAGATGTGTGTTTTGACTCCTTGAAGATTACAATCTCAATAAACCTCAATCCAAACATCATTTCCTCTCTTCTCCAAACACTCCAAATAGCCTTAACCGAAGGCGGAAAGCTCTTGGATCTCTTCTACCAAGTCCAGAACTCAGGAATTGTCGAAAAACAACGGGGTACTATGAAAGACTGCATGGAGCTTCACCAGATTACAATGTCATCTCTACAGAAGTCTGCGTCTAGGATTAATTCTCGTAAACTAGCAGATGCTAATGCCTTTCTTAGTGCATCCCTCACGAACAAGAACACATGCTTAGAAGGCCTAGATTCTGCCAGTGGTGCGGAAAAACAAGTCCTGGTGGATTCTTTGATTAATTCTTACAAGCATGTCAGCAACTCACTTTCCATCCTCTCTGGTTCTAACCCTCCCAAAGGCCTTCTGGGTCGACGTCTCATGGGTTTTTCAAGTTGGAAAATGCGCAAATCTGTGCAAACCATGCATGATGATGACGGTAGTAATGTGTTGACTGTAGCGGCAGATGGGTCAGGCAACTTTATGACGATCACTGATGCCATCAACTTTGCTCCAAACAACAGTTTTGATAGGACAATTGTGTATGTTAAGGAAGGGGTGTATGAAGAGAATGTGGAGATCCCAAGCTATAAGACAAATATTGTTCTTTTGGCTGATGGGAGGGATGTTACTATTATCACTGGTAGCAGAAGTGTTGGTGGTGGTTGGACTACTTTCAGATCAGCAACTGTTGGTGAGTTTACACAATTTCATTGTTTTTCTTCTTCTATTAAGTAGAGATCTAATTTTTCTTGAAAAAGCCTGCTATATTTCGCAAAATCCAGAGTCCGAGGCTGCTAACCGGATTCTGGATTACTTGAAAAAACATGTAAAATCTTGCAGTTTGATTGTTTGAGCAAGTATATTACCTTATTTAATTATAGTTTTTGCATTTGGTGAACAGCGGTAGCTGGGGAAGGTTTCTTGGCTCGTGATTTAACCTTTGAGAACACGGCTGGGCTAGAAAACGGGCAAGCTGTTGCTCTACGCATCAATGCAGATTTAGCTGCAGTTTGTAGGTGTACAATCAATGGTTACCAGGATACGTTATATGCTCATTCGTTTCGACAGTTTTATAGAGAGTGTGACATATATGGGACTGTGGATTTCATATTCGGAAATGCAGCTTCTGTTTTCCAGGGATGTAACATTATAGCAAAGCTCCCAAAACCTGGACAGTTCATTACAATCACAGCACAAGGGAGAGATATCCCAGAAGAAGATACTGGGTTTTCGATACAAAATTGTTCTATTTTGGCTTCAGATGAATTGTATCAAAGTTTCATGAATGTGAAAAGCTACTTAGGGAGGCCATGGAGGGAGTACTCTAGGACGGTTTACCTCAAGTCA
The DNA here is from genome assembly GCA_963556465.1 of Berberis vulgaris. Lineage (NCBI taxonomy): Eukaryota > Viridiplantae > Streptophyta > Magnoliopsida > Ranunculales > Berberidaceae > Berberis > Berberis vulgaris. The sequence continues at coordinate 85,482,418 of OY747126.1, forward strand.
TACATCGATGATTTTATTGACCCCGCAGGATGGAGGCAGTGGTCAGGCAATATGGTATTAGATAAATTATACTATGGAGAGTATGAAAATAGCGGGCCTGGTTCAATGACTGAAAATCGAGTGTATAATTAATGTAAGAAATATTGTAAACTTCATCATCTTAATATGTTGGCTTCCTTGTGACCTTCATTATACATTTTCTGCTTGTATCATCTTTAATATGTTGGCTTCATAATTTGCCATTACTTATTATAGATTTTCTAAAAAAAAAGGTCCATAGACTTTGGAGAAGTAAAAGGCTGGATCGCATTATGGAAAAGCCTCATTGTAGATATAATGTGTAGAGACTATCTCCCATGACTTTCAGTGACATAAATTTAAGCAAAGCTTTAGAAATTTACAACACTACATTTTTTTTTAGTTCTTGTTTCAAACTTGGTTATAATCTCAAACATGCTAGAAAATCAGGTTTCTACATTCAGGATGACGTGGTGTAATCTTGAAAGAATGATGAAATCACCACATTATTCTAATTGCAAAACCTAGTTCCTGACCTCACATAAACTGCGTTACATTTTATCGATAAACTACTTTACATTTTGTCCATCGATGATATAGATAGAATTCTGTTTAGATGGTTGGAATGATTTCTTGTGGAGAATTTACCTATAATTAGGAAATTTATTTGTGAATTGTGAGGTCTAGCATTGGAATTTATTTTGGGTTCATTTTCTTAAAATATGGGCTTGGGTTATTCCAAGTCCCAACCCAAACACAGGATAGTGCCATAGTGGAAACAGTTGAAAGACACCCAATAGCCAATAGGGAATGGGCGTTGTCAAGAATATCAGTTGTTAATTGAAGGCAAACAACAACACATCCATTTCATTATCTTTTCCTCACTCCTCTTCTCTGTCTCTCTGCTGCTAAGTCCCTTGTTGATTGATTTAGCATCCAAAGAAGAATAAGAGTTTGAAGAAACAAGTGAGGATGGAGGTTGGGTTCTTAGGGTTGGGGATAATGGGGAAGGCAATGGCACTTAATCTCCTCAAGAATGATTTTAAGCTCACTGTTTGGAACAGAACTCTCTCCAAGGTGAAACCCCAAAACCCCATTTTACTATTTAATCTCTCAGATTGATATTATAAAGTAATTTATCTCTTGAATCTTGATCAAAGTTTCTAAACATGCATCCTATTGAGCCTTGAACAACATTTGTGCATTAGAGAGTTTGGGGTGTTAGTAATCCATCCAAAAGAAAGTACCCTTTTCCATGAAGGAAAGAAAAGAAGAAAGCACCATCTTAGATATAGTAGTGAAAGTTAATCACAGTCACTGATTTGGGTCAAAACTAGTTGATCATCTACCAATCAATTTGAAGTTCAATATTTTACTTTCTTCAGATGCCTTAGGATCCATGAATTTTGTGAAACATAGGGTGTTTCCAACCTCTAACTTGATTAAGAGGCAAAAACGAACACCCCTAATTGTTATATGGGTCTATTTCATCCCCAGAACATTATTTTTGTTATTTATATCATTTGTTAGGTTTTTTTAATTATAGTACATCAATGCAGTGTGAAGAGCTTTGCAAGCATGGAGCTTCTGTTGCAGAAACACCTGCAGCAGTGATGAAGAAGTGCAAGTACACTATAGGAATGCTATCTGATCCTCCTGCTGCTCTATCGGTTAGTGAAACAGTATTTGATAGTTGTTTTTACTGGAAACCAAATGTGTTAGAATTGATGGGTTGAATTAAATGCAAGTTTTGGTAGCTGTCCAGGTGGTGTTTGACAAAGGCGGTGTGCTCGAGGAAATATGTGATGGGAAAGGCTATATTGACATGTCAACAGTTGATGCTGATACTTCCTCAAAGATCAATGAGGTTAGCGTGGCACGCCTATGTTAGTTTGCTTTAAGTTTTTTCTCATTGTATTTCAGTTACAAAAGAGTAAAAGTTTCACCAGTAGGCCGCTACATTATTGAAATGAACCAAGTAATTGGCCTTTTGAGAAAGTTCTTGATATTCGTGACAGAGTAAAGAGGTGAGACTTGAAGCACCTGTCGCATGATGTGATGAAGAACAATCATCGCCAATTTACCAACTTAATATAAACCTCATGTGGAGTTTTATGAATTCACTTTATAAAATCAAGAAGAGGATCAATAAGACATGAAGGGTCTGTTTGGCCACACCAAAATCTACATTCCTCATCCTGGATTTGATTGCCGAGAATCTGCACTATCAAAACCTACAGAAGATTTGTCTATACGCTTTTTGCCACTTTCCCTAATGTTTTTTCTCTTAGTGTATATATATACGACACTCTTGTTGCATCCATTCGTATGTACGAGCTTTTGGGATTTGAGCCCTGCATGTAACTCAAATGACCAAAAAAAAACGATATTCTTTATTTAATCCTTGTTTTTAAAACCTTCTTTCTATAAACCCATTACGTGCATAACCAAATCCTCACCCAAACTATAACCCCAGATACAAACGTTTTAGGTATCTGAATTAGAAAACAAAGGAGATTATGGTGATGGCTGTCAGTGGTCGGTCACTAGCGTAGCCCTGGATTTTAATGGTGTTGGTGGTTAGAATAGAGCCAGGTGGTGGCTCCTTCTTCTACTCCAAAAACAGTAATTTGGAGTCTGAGTTGTTGTTTGGTGAAGATGGGTATGCATGTCATGAATTCTTCTAAATTCAAAAACAGGGACTAAATCCACATTTAAAAAAAACCCGAAAAAGTAACTATAGGAAAATAATAATAATAATAATAATAATAATAATAATAATAATAATAATAATAATAATAATAATAATAATAATAATAATAATAATAATACTAGAAAAACTAATTGTTTAAGTGATCATGAAAGATAGAACATTATTAATCTCGTGTGCCCTTGTTCCCCTTGAACAAATAAATGTTATTTGAAACTGTTAGGCTATTCTGTTAAATCAAATTGGTGAATCCACATGCTTATTATTGTTACTTAGTGTTGGAAGAGTTTTTGTTGCATGTTTGTGTGGAAGTTAATGAACAACTGGGTTAACACCAACAAAAAATAATCAGCTATTCCTCCATAATGAGTTCATGCCAGGAAATTTTTTTGTTGCATTATACACTATTGAAGACTCTGCAATAGAAACAGTCAAAACAATTATATGTTGGTAACCTGGTAAAATCTTTGGAGAGATTTTGATGGGGATTGGGGGAGGCTTAATGGGGATTTCAGTTCTGATGAGTTTTTGGAAGTAATTCAGAGTCATGGAAGCTATAAGTCCCCAAGTGACCGGTTTCCAATGGGTTTATGTAAGAAGTGTTGGGAATTCATCAATGAGAAAGCTATGGAGTTGGCGGATGATCTTTCAGAAAAAAAAATTCTCTGGTAGGAGAATGAGTGTGTCACTCATCACTATAATTCTTAAGAAGGAAAGAGTGACTTCCATTAGAGACTATACCCCCATTAGCCTTGTTTGGGGGGATGTAAAAGATTATTGGAAGAGCAATATCTAGGAGATTGAAGATGTGTTTGGATGACATTATCGAATCCAGGTAGGGAGATTTTGTCAAGGACAACCAAATTATTGATGGGGTTTGAGTTGGTGAATTCAAGGCCTTGAAGTAGGGTGCCCGGGTTGTTATGCCAAATTGATCTTGAGAAGGCGTATGATCATGTGAATTGGAATTTTGTGGTGTATGGAGAAGATGAGTTTTGGTAAAGGTGGATGAGGTGGATTAGGATTTGTTTATCAATGGTTCACTTGTTGCCAATGGCATGACAGCTCAACGGATGGTACCACTAGGTCATGGGTTCAAACCCAGCTTGCGGCATCTTTATGGGTTTTGGGATCCTATAAAAACCCTGCTTGCCTTTCAAAAAAAAAAAAAATGGTTCACTTGTTAGTTTTGGTTGGTGACTCTTCTGTGGGGTTCTTCAAAACTGTTCGGGCATTCCGTTGGGTGATCACATGTCAATTTTTATTTACTATTCTAGTGGAGGCACTCATTAAACTTATCGCTACAGCTTTGGAGATAGGATTGTTATTCAGTTTTCAAGCTTCAAAGGAAGGGCCGAAGGTGCACATCTTTTGTTTGCCTATGACACACTTTCCTCCTAGACGATGATATTGGTGTTGACAAAGGATGAACTGATTGTGGGAGTAAAGCTGGTGTGCTGGGTATTAGGTGGGTGTATTGTCAGCCACTTACATGGGGCTTCCCTTGTGTGATAAAAGCAAAAGTAAGCATTTGTGGGGTTTTGTAGTAGAAAGATATAATATAATTAGAAAGTGGTTGGTTGGTTGATAATTGTAAACAGGTATGCAATGTGCCTGTTTCATGAGGAGTCTCCCAGTTGTTCTTTATTGCTCTCGAAATTTGGAATGCCGTGTCCAAGGAAAGTAGGGGCAAATGCCCAGTAGCTAACTCTTTTGCTAACTGGTGTGAACAATGAAGAAAGCAAATGCTCTCAGCGATGTGTACATGGGTGTGGGAGAGATTGTTCATAGCCATACTAATGGTAATCTGGAAAGAAAGAAATGCACACATTATTTGAGTGTAAAAGTAAAGACCAAGTGCGTAACCATCAAGGGTCTACTTTGATCTTGGGGAGTTACTTGGGACTTATTAAAAAACAACTCGTTTACTGATTGTATGTTAGTGATGTTTGTCATATGCTTTTATAATAATTCTCTTTGACGAGTTTATCACTTGTTTTTCTCATTAATGCAATGCGTTCATTTTGCTGATAAAAAAAAAAAAAAAAAAGTGGTTGGTTGCTTTTGATTAGAAAAGCTTTGATGATTTCAAAAGATGACTAGTAACCTTTCATGGGGTGGAGGAGAAGAAGATAAAGGGGTTTCATGCCTGCGATATGGTGTGTGCCAACGGAAGCAGATGATCTTGGTATTCATCCTCTTTCGTGTAGATATGGTACCGAAGACTAAGAGGAATGTTTGTGGAAAAAGTCATATAACCAAATACGATAGTTCTAGGGCATATTGGTTTCATGGGCATCTGGCTGATCCTTATGGTAGCACACAGAGAAACAATTTAGAAGTTTTAGGATGACTTTACACCAGGTATTGAGGGGGTATTAGGAAGAGGCCATAAGGTAAGTTCTCGGTAGATGTTTTGGTGGGGTTTGTTGAAGCTTTTAAAGAAATTTTCTGAAAGTTTTTTTTTTTTTTTTTTTTTCATTTAAATGAAAGAAGCAGGGTAGAGGGGATGAGTTTGGTAATCTGATTGACAATTGTCACGGATCTATGAAGTGGGATTTCCATCTTCACAAGGTGATTCTTTAAGTGGGAGAATCAAATGAGCTTGGAAAGGTTTCTAGTGTTTTGGGTAGTGCTTCTGAGGGAGGACAGTGATTAGGTGGGTTTGGAAAGATGACAGGGAGAAAGGTTTTACAATAGGTCGTTTCTTTTTTAATTTGGCTGTGAATCATCTGACTGTAGGTGCATTTTAACTTCCCTACCAAGTTGGTATTCAAAAGAGAGGGTCCCCTCAAGGGTGCATTTTTCATGTGGACGGTAGTGTGGAGCATGCTTCCTTTCGCGATAGAGCAGACATGTACAGGCCCAGATATTAAGGTGGGTTGTTCAATGTGTGATCTTGATCTGGAGAGCTCGGTTCACCTTCATTGTGGATGGTTTAGAGGGGAAATGACCTCTTAGTTTAACCTCATTCAGACCTCGATGTTCATCTAACTGTCCATAGACTTCAATGTCCTACTCCATGGAATCAGATTCCGCTTCACAGGTTGATCCGCAAAAAGGGTGGGAGAGATTATTATTATTATTATTATTATTATTATTATTATTATTATTATTATTATTATTATTATTATTATTATTATTTTGTGTGTGCGCTCGCTCGCGTGCCTGTGATGATTCTGTTGTGCTAGGTTTACAAGGGAAGGAGAACTTAGCCATTTCCGAACCCGTACTTGAACTGGATAGTTAGAAATTAAGCCAGCCCGATTGCAAATTTTCAAGCTATTTGAGGCTGCAGTACCCAAGTTTGATAGTTGGGTTAACTTGGATTGCATCGGGTGAATCATAATATATAACACTTTGAAAAATGGTGAATGTAGAATACATCAATCCATAGGAAAATCGAATTTGCAATAAATGACGAGATAATTGAAAAATAATATGAAGATCAAACTATATGATTTATCCATTCTGGTTAGTGGTGATTCTTAAGTGAATGATACACTGAGTTTGTCTTCCTCTCTGATCCCTTTCACAAGTTTGTAGCTTGCTTACAAACAAAATAAAATTTTCTTACAAACTATATTTCCTTCTCTGACATGCCTATGAAAATGTTTCTATTAGTCTAAAAGAAACAAATCAGTTGCGAAGTGTTAGTGGGACCATGGAGAGTTGATGATCGTCAAGTTTTTTTTTTTCTTGGAGAGATAATTCCATTTCAACAAAGCAACAAATTAACAAATGCCTTTTGTTGATATTTTTGCCTGTGCGTGGGTCAGTTTCACCCTGCCCCCGGCTTGTATATAGCTCTGCCACTGCGTTGTGTGTGGTTCGGTTGTTGGATTACTTGACTGTGATTTCTTTAGCTACCCTTTAAGTTTGAGATGTATGTTCGGAGATGTTAAGGTCTCTTCATTTATCTATCTATGCATGTTTGACTCTATTGTTACCCTTAAAATGGAGTCTGCCTGTCATGGAGCATAGCAAGGATTCTGAATGTAGCATTTTTATAGTTATTATTTGCATTCTCTTCATATTTATCCATGTAAATTATGCTTAATGCTATATTGGACTTGAATAGTAATCTACAGCTGTATTTCATATGTCTACTTAATGGAGTATCCTGCTAGGAATTGAAATATTTGTATTGATGGTTAGGACTTGCATATTATTAATTTAATCTGTAGGCAATCAAACAAAAAAGCGGACAGTTCCTTGAAGCACCCGTTTCAGGTAGCAAGAAGCCAGCTGAAGATGGCCAACTAATTATTCTTGCCGCTGGAGAGAGGGTAAGTATATGAAATTCGACAGGTTTATATCCTCTTCTAGTTACTCTAGTCCTCATTTCTGTTAAGTAGTGAAATATTCCAATTTGCTGCTTATCTTCCTGGTTGGATTTTCAGGCACTATTTGATGAAGGAACTCCTGCTTTCGATGTAATGGGAAAGAAGTCTTTCTTTCTGGGTGAAGTTGGGAATGGAGCAAATATGAAATTGGTTGTCAACATGATAATGGGAAGGTAAATTTTTTTCTTAACCTGAAATCTATGTAATAGTTATAGTAGTTTCTGTTTTTAGTATCACAAAGACGATGTCCAGCTTGCATTGATGAAAAAATTGTCGAACACAACTCATTTAACCCAGCATCCCCTGAAGGGAAAGCAAAATGTTAATCTTGTCTAAATTATAGTTGGAATAAACAATGTCTATCTGCGGTTATAAAGGTTAGATAGTGTCAAACGAGCAACGTCTCATCATTTGAATATAGGAGGTAATGTGAATCGGACCTAACTTATGTCTTAGATCCTTCCTCTTTCAATATGAATATATGATGGAATGATAGATACACCTTTGGCCATGAATGATGGGCATAGTATCCAGTGAACATTGTATTTAGGTTCTGAAGTTTTAGATTGAATTTAATCTTTTGTGAGTACACATGCATGACTAAAATTTTACTTGCAAAGAAAATCAGGACTTTTAATGCATAGCTCTACCCAACTCTCTCAAGTCTCAATGCATAGGCTCCTTTTAATTTCTAATTTTCAGACTCAAAAATGTCACAGAAAAAGAAAAGCTCATTGTCCAGGAATAATAAAATTGTTTCATTGAAATTGATATTGTTGGTCATTGCAGTATGATGAATGCGTTCTCTGAGGGACTTGTTCTAGCAGACAAAAGTGGACTGAGCCAGGAAACACTTCTTGATGTAGTGGTAAGATATTTGTTACTGAAAGAATTTGATTTCTAATGAAAAAGGAGCTGACCATGTTAGTTTTACCATTTGCAGGAACTAGGTGCCATAGCTAATCCAATGTTCAAACTTAAAGGACCATCAATGATCAAGAACAATTACCCCCCTGCTTTTCCTCTGAAGCATCAGCAGAAGGATATGAGATTGGCTCTTGCACTAGGAGATGAGAATGCTGTATCAATGCCAATTGCTGCAGCAGCTAATGAGGTTTTGTTTCTACCATCTTTTTTAATTGCTTCCATATGGTGCTTGTGACTAGAAACTTAGTTTTAAGGTGCAAATTGGTTAGTATAGATGTTGCTACTGACAAACATGGATGAGAAAAAAGAAAAACTAGCTGGCATAGCTAGGACATCTCTGTTTGAAGTATTTTCTACCATGTTTAGAACTTGGATCATCCACAGTAAGCTCAAGAAATTGATTCGACCCCACCAGTAAGTAAAGTAAACTTGATATGGTTGATAGTGGATTGATAAATCTGTCCATCCGCTGTCAGTCTGGTTGGGTTTATTGCACCCTTTCAAAGGATGCAGTTGACCCCAAAGGGGTTGAGATCTTCCTTGTGATTGTATGATGTTTTTATACTACCCCAGTTTAGTGCCTTAACCAAATTAGAAATATCAGTGTAACATTTCTATCTACAAACCTTTTTCCCCACTGCTTACTTTGGATGTTCTTAACCAAAAACAAATATCACTTTACACAGGGATGTTCTAATGAAAGGAATAAAGAATAAACAACAATGCAAGTCATGAACTAGGAAGTCTGCTAAAATGGTTGCTAGTCAGGCATAACTGTAGGATATGGTGTTTGAGTGTGGAGTCGAGTTTGCGTCTTAAGAAAAAGCTTTTAGTGATGGTGACTTAATCTTTGGCATTTAACATATTTTCATTCCAATGTTTATGCAGGCGTTTAAGAAGGCCAGAAGCTTGGGCTTGGGAGACAATGATTTTTCAGCTGTACACGAGGCAGTGAAGCTCCCAGAGAGCTCAAAATGAAGATCCCGCCAACTTACATGCGTAAATACACAGGAAAAAAAAAAACCATTTATTGTGTTCAATTCCATTATGTAAGAGTTTGAAGAATCCAATGGTTAATAATTAATAAAATTGTGAAACAAGTACTAACTGTCATTGTAAAAATGAGTACAAACGAAAAATGTTAGTTGGCCTACATCATGTGAAACTGGGCAGCCTCATTGTTGCATTTGGCTCAACTTTGAGTTTGCTGAGTTATGGGTGGACTATACTAGCACGTGATACATGCCTACTGTGTTATTTCCCTTTAACTCCTAACGCGTGCAATGCATACTACGGTGGTTTTATTTCCTTTTTCAAAGACTGGGTCTGCACACATTGCAAATAGTATTATACTAAATTTGAAAAGAAAATGAAATAATATTTATTTTAGAGTAAGGCTAGCGAATAAGGTTTTGTAACTATGTTTTGTAATCAGGATGATGTGGCATTGTCAAATGAGGTTTTTACAATCTTGAAATGCACAAACTGTTTTGAAATTTCATCATTCTTTCGAGATCACGTCACGTCATATTGATTGTGAAAACCTGATTTCTTAGCATTTTTTTTAAAATTTTATAATTGATTAATTTTATCTGAGGAGAGGACAGTTTCTGTTCCCCCACTTCACTACCGGCAGCGACCTCCTTCCCTATATAATGGGAGGGAGATAACAAGTGCTATGACAAACTAAAAGGTCGAAAAAAGATTATCTTCAATTCCCATTCAACAGTCAATTCGAACGGGCATATGTTTGCAACCATATATAACTATTTTGAATCAGACATATAATACACCAAAAGAGTTGTTTCGACATCTCGACCTTGTCACATTCTCATTCCAACCAGGAAAGACAAGTTCAAGAGATAGCAAAGATGTGCACTTACATCATTCCTTTTTGTTTCAATGTTTTTTTTACCTTATGTCTTATGAGGCTTAGTGGTCACTAGCAACCAGTTTAAGGGTGTGTTTGGTTGCGTAAAATTCTATGTCATGAAAATTTATGAGGAGATTCCTACATTTTAAGTAAAATTGATGTATCACTCCACATATACCATTTGGTTTAGTGATTAATGGTGAGAATGAAAGTCCTAGAACATGGGAATCACATGCCTTGGTAAAAATACAAATTAAAATATTTGAAAATTTTGCAAAATGTAAAAATATGATTTATTAGTGAAAAAGGAAAAGAAAAATTTCTTTCTTTTTTGAATAGGTTGTTCAAAGTTTTGTTCATTTTGCAATTAAAATCATCTTTAAGGCATGTGTGACACAACCAATTTTGTTCGAATCGAAAAAAGTACACTAAAAAATAAGAGTAGTGTTAATTATGTGAAAGGGTTTTTTTTGTACTTTAAAAATAGTAGAAGGTTTTAAATAATTTGTATTGAGGGCTTAAATTTAATATATTATTGTTTAAGAGGCCTTGATTTTGATTTTACAGGATTTGACTTTTAGTGGGCAATTTCATCATTTTGGCGGTGTTACCAACGCCCAGCATTGTAGAAAGGCCCTCTTGAGTATAAAGAAAGAGTGAGGCTAGAGAGCGAGGAAACGGGCGAGGAAATGAGTGAGGGGAGGGAGGTGGCGGGGTGAGAGCCGTTCACTCCGTTCGGGATGTGTGTTGTAATTTTTTGTGTGCGCATCCTAAGTGGGGGGATGGCTCCCACTCCGCCACCTCCCTCTCCTCGCTTGTTTCCTCGCCATTTAGAATTTCCCATAAAGAAAGAGTGAGGCTAGAGAGCGAGGAAACAAGCGAGGGGAGGGAGGTGGCGGGGTGAGAGCTGTCCACCCCGTTTGGGATGCGTGTCATAATTTTTTGTGTGCGCATCTCGAGCGGAGGGGACGGCTCCCACCCCGCCATCTCCCTCTCCTCGCTCGTTTCCTCGCCATTTAGAATTTCCCATAAAAAAAGAGTGAGGCTAGAGAGCGAGGAAACATGCGAGAAAACGAGCTGGGGGACGGCTCCCACCCCGCCACCACCCTCTCCTCGCTCGTTTCCTCGCCATTTAGAATTTCCCATAAAGAAATTAGGTAAGTCATTGTTGAAGGTGACATACACAAAGTGGGAATGAGAAACACAATTAACATCATATCACTTCACTAGCAGCAGACCAAATACAACCATCCAATATGTTTTATGTCATTGTTAATTCCAACACACTAATTATTGATTCCTCTCTCATCTACAATTTATTTAGTTTGGCAGCGATTGACTGTTTGATACCACCAATTCTAATTTTTGGAATTTTCTTTTTATTGTCGCTTTAGAAAAAAAAAGAAATAAAGAAAAAAAGAAAAAGAAAAATAAGAGGCGGTCATGAACATTATCATGTTTTTAGTTATCGAATAGATCCGCGCCTTTAGTAAAATAATCATAATTTGCTCATTTCGAAACATTTTCAAGTGATTCAAGTTGTGTTTATTAGATAACTCAGAGTACTAAAATTTTTGTGTTTTGATCAACGTGAGAATCGGTATTGATCGAGCACATAAGTTGGTCAAAAGTCAAGAACACTATTTCATTTTCATTGCAAGACAGATTTACGCGACTTTAGTAAAATGATCATAACTTGCTCATTTTTTCAAAACATTTTTAATTGATTCAAGTTGTGTTTATTAGATAACTCATAGTACTACAACTTTCATGTTTTGATGCACTTGAGAATCAATCTCAATTAAGGGTTTAAATTGGTTGAAAATTACCGTGTTTTACATTTTTTCGTTTTGAGTTTGAATTTATCTGTTATGCATATTTATTGGTGGTGTGAGAAAGTAAAAAAAAAAAAAAAAAAAAAAAACTCAATGGTGATGTGAGAAAGAGGAAATGGTGATGTAGTGTAGTCGTTGTCTTTGAGTAATAATGTTAGGTGCATTTTGTTGACTCCACTTTATGACCTTTAGGTAGAAATTAAGACAGAAAAGCGAAGTCTTTCTCTATAAAAGCCAAATTAGCTAAGCTAGAGTTTAAGTGGATGGATCAGTTGGATGATGAGAAATTGTTACAAATTTACTCACTTGAATTCGAAATACTCCTCCATACATTCCACTTTATGACCCTTAGGTAGAAATTAAGAAAGAAAAGCGAAGCGTTTCTTTATAAAAGCCAAACTAGCTAAGCTAGGGTTTCATATAGTATATTTTACGGGAAATTCTAAATGACGAGGAAAGGAGCGAGGAAACGGACGAGGGAGGGGGTGAAGCCGTTCATTCCCCTCGAGATGCGTGAAAGTGCGTATCTCAAGACCCTTACATGCATCTCGAGGGGAGTGAACAGCTGCACCCCCTTTCCTCGCTGCGTAGACAAACCATATTTTACATTCGGTGTGTGATAGTGATAAGGTTCTTGAAGGTTGCATAGAACAATCCTTACAGGATTAGAGAAAAGTAGTGTTGAATGTTTTTAAGGTGTAAAAAGGATTGTTTTTCATAAAATATTATGGGAAAATTTGTAAAATAAAAATTCAATAAATATTGATGTTACTTTTCCCTTAGAGGTGATGTTCAACTCAGGTTAGGAAACAGTTTTTGTAGTCTTTTGAGTATATTGTGTTGTATTTAAACTAAAAACTTAAGACTCTAGTTGATTCAATGGAAATAAGAAGAATAGAAACATACCCGATCGATCCATAGCGATTTTCTCATTGATTGTGATGAGTTTGGATTGTTTAGATCTTCCGATTGATTCAAGCGTTTTCCCTTAGTTCTCTGTTGAGAGGATACAGAAGACAATGCCAAAAATTTTCTCAATTACGCATACGCTCAATCGGGGACCCATCCTATTTATAATGCCCATAAGTCACAACCCTTCAACTTACGGGCTGTGAATTTCCAATTCTGCCCCTCATTGAATTAGAAATTACATCCTTATTTACACCATGTTATTTATTAATACCTTATAGTCCAATACCCCTATTAGATCACATATTTAAATGGACTACACTTTAAGATAGCAATACACGTTATATTACATATGTGTGCCCACATTATTGGATTTGTCCAACAATCTCCCACTTGGCCCACATATGTTACCGTTAATGTGTATAACCTTATGAGCTCAAAACTTGCTATCACAAGTAAAGGTATTTCGAAACAATCTCGTCCATTGACTATACTGATATAGGATTAAAGCGATTTGCGTCACAAGTAGCGTAACGAAATCCATCAATAGTCACATATACCAATATAATCAAATGACATAGATCAAACATGGATGTAGAGCATGGAAATTACATGTGATGTGATCCAAACATGTCTATTTCCAACCGGTCCAACTTTAATCTTTAATGAGATCAAACATATAATAAACAGACAATTGACTGAAGACTTTATTTCTGCAGAAAATACTAAATTACACCAATGTGTCCAAAAAATCATCATAGAACAACAAAACTTCCACTAAACCATGATATCCTCATGTGACATAACACCCATATGAGCGGTGTGCTCATGAAAGACATTGGGTGGTAATCCCTTAGTAAGCGGATCCGCAATCATGAAGTGTGTCCCAATATGCTCTATGAAAATCTGTTTATTCTCTACTCTCTCCTTCACAACCAGGAACTTTATGTCAATATGATTTGACCTAGACGAGCTCCTGTTGTTGTTGGCATATAAAACTGCTGACTTATTGTCACAATATAACTTTAGTGGTCTTTCTATGTCATTCAAAATGCGCAGCCCAGTGACAAAATAACGCAGCTATAATCCGTAGTTGGAGGCCTCAAAACACGCCACATATTCTGCTTCCATGGTGGAAGAAGCTATGAGTGTCTGTTTAGCACTTCTCCAAGAAATAGCTCCTCCAGCTAACAGATAAATGTAGCCTGATGTAGATTTTCTACTATCTTGGCATCCAGCAAAATTAGAATCAGCATACCCTATGATCTCCAACTGATCTGATCTCTTGTATGTGAGCATGTAATCCTTAGTTCTCTGTAAATATCTCATAACTCGTTTAGCTGCTTTCCAGTGACTCATCCCAGGGTTATCCAAATATCTACCAAGCATTCCAACAATGAATGCTATGTCTGGACGTGTACATACTTGAGCATACATAAGACTCCCAACAGCGGATGCATAGGGGATCTTTTGCATCTCTACAACTTCAAGTTTAGTCTTAGGACACTGTTTAAGACTGAATTTGTCTCCTTTAGATATAGGGGTATCTCCTGGTTTACAATCTTGCATGCCAAACCTTTTAAGCACTTTTTCTATATAGCCCTTTTGTGATAATCCAAGAATACCCCGAAAACGATCCCGGTATATCTGAATCCCTAAGACAAAAGAAGCTTCACCAAGATCTTTCATTTCAAATTTCTTTGATAGAAATCTCTTGGTTTCGTGCAACATGTCTATATTATTAGTGGCAAACAATATGTCATCAACATACAAAACCAAGAAGATATGCTTACTCCCACTGAACTTATGATACACACAGTTATCAACAACATTTGTCTCAAAACCAAACGAGACAATTACTTGATGAAATTTGTAGTACCATTGACGGGAAGCTTGCTTGAGCCCATAGATGGATTTCTTTAGTCTACAAACCATATTCTTTGGGTCTCCAGACACAAAGTTTTCTGGTTGCACCATATAAATTGTTTCATCAATGTCGCCATTGAGAAACGCTGTTTTAACATCCATCTGATGCAACTCAAAGTCAAAATGCGCAACAAGAGCCATGATTGTCCTAAATGAGTCTTTCTTTGACACCGGAGAGAAAGTCTCTTTATAGTCGAAGCCTTCCTTTTGAGTGAAGCCTTTAGCTACAAGACGAGCTTTATACCGTTCCACATTACCTTTTGAGTTCTTCTTGGTTTTGAATATCCATTTACAACCAATAGGCTTTGTATTTTCAGGTAATGGGACAAGATCCCAAACTTGATTGTTTTGCATAGACTTGTACTCCTCATTCATAGCATCTATCCACTTTTGAGAGTTAGAATCCTGCATGGCTTGATGGAAGTTGATTGGATCATTTTCCACCAATCCATCATTTTCCTCATGTTCTTCGAGAAATACCATATAATCATCCGGAATAGCTCTTCTTTTTTCTCTTGTGGATCTCCTTAATGGCATTTGATCTTGAGGTTGTTGAGTTTGTTCTTTTGGAATATTTAATTCAATTGGAGCAGGGAGTAGTTCAACATTGTCCTGTTGAGGTTTCAGATCTGCTTCTTGATCAACGACAGGTATTGGAACATGTACATTGTCAACAACAGTAGTAGGAGTCGAAATTGATTCCTCCTCAAAGACAATGTCTCGTACCTGATTTCTCCCCCCAAACTCGACATCCTCAAAAAATGTTGTTGTCCCCGTTTCAAAAATGGACTTAATAGTGGGATTATAGAACTTGTAGCCCTTAGATCGCTCAGAGTAGCCAATGAAGTAGCTGCTCAGAGTCCAATTTCTTTTCATTCGGCCGATAATGCCTTGCTTCAGCTGGACATCCCCAAATGTGAAAATGCTTTAGACTAGGTCTTCTACCTGTCCAAAGTTCATAAGGTGTTTTGGCAGCTGCTTTAGTTGGTACTCTATTAAGGATGTAAGCTGCAGTCTTTAGTGCTTCTCCCCAGAGTGATTCAGGTAATGTAGAATGACTGATCATACTCCTTACCATGTCCTTAAGAGTTCGGTTTCGTCTTTCAGCTACACCATTCATGCTAGGTGATCCCGACATGGTGTACTGTGGGACGATTCCACATTCCTCTAGGAATTTAGCAAATGGTCCTGGACGTTGTTCACCGAAACCGTCATATCTGCCGTAATACTCACCACCACGGTCAGACCTGACACTTTTAATTCGTTTGTTGAGTTGGTTCTCAACCTCAGCTTTGAAAGCTTTGAACATATCCAGTGACTCAGATTTCTCATGAATGAGATATAGGTACCCATAGCGTGAGTAATCGTCTATGAATGATATAAAATATTGTTGACCATTCCAAGAAGCCGAAGGGAATGGTCCACAAATATCTGTGTGGATCAATTCTAAGATGTCTGAAGTTCTGTTTGCACCTAATCTCTTTTGTTTGGTTTGTTTTCCCTTGATGCACTCAATACAGACATCAAAGTCTGAAAAATCAAGAGAATCTATTATGCCATCTGACACGAGTCTCTCCATTCTTGTTTTCGAGATATGTCCTAAATGTTTGTGCCATAGTTTTGATGAATTTCCTTCATTTAGCTTACGCTTAGTACCACGTGATTCCACATGCAAGGTTACATTATATGAGGCAATAGTATCAAGAAGATATAGGTTATCAAATGTGCTTAATGAACCAGTACCAATAATATTGGAATTTAATGAAAGACTAAATTGATTATTTCCAAATGAACAACAATATCCAAATTTGTCCAACAAGGAAATAGAAATTAAATTCCGTCTAAATGACGGTACTACAAAAGTGTCTTTCAGTTCCAAATAACAACCAGTCCCTAAGAGTAACCTAAAGTTTCCTATTGCTTCCACTTCTACCGATTTTCCATCGCCCACGAAGATGCGTCTTTCAGCATCACTTGGCTTTCGGTAGCTCAAACAACCCTGCATAGAAACACTTATGTGAGTAGTAGCACCGGAATCTAACCACCAAGTGTTTCTAGGTACTGAAGCTAAGTTAACCTCAGAACAGACCAAAGCAAGAAACATACCCTTTTTAGCACGCCAAGCGTGATACTTGGTACATTCCTTCTTTACATGTCCAGGTTTCTTACAAAAGAAACAACCCTCATTGCCTTTCTGTTTCTTTTGTGTTGGACCCTTAGCAACTTCATTATCCTTCTTTCGTTTTGTGCCCTTATCTTTAGAGGTGCTTGTAAAATGAGCTCATTAAGAGTCCATTTCTCCTTTTGACAGTTGTAACTGACCTTAAACTGACTGTACTGTGGAGGAAGTGATATCAAAACTAGATGCACGAGTAAGTCCTCAGACAACTCAAGCTTCAGTGCTTTAAGTTTTGAAGCAAGATGAGACATCTCCATGATGTACTCTCTAATGTTCCCTTTGCCTTTATACTTTAATGAAATCAAGCTAGCTAAAAGCGTGCTTGTTTCAGCCTTATCGTTTTTAGCAAAACGCTTTTCAAGTTCAGTAAGGAACTCACTGGCATTGGTCACCCCTGCGGATATTGCACCCCTAAAGGCTTCTGGAATACCTCGCTTGATGAGCATGAGACTCATGCGATTGGAGCGTTCCCACTTCTCGAAGTATTTCCTGGCATCAGGAGTACTTGCATCTGTAAGAGGAGTGGGTTGCTCAATCCTTAAGGTAAGGTCCAGATCCATACATCCAAGAAATATTAACACGTTCTCTTTCCAGTCTTTGAAGTTTGTCCCATTAAGCATGAGAATATTATTTACAACAGCAGATATACTAGTAGCAGACATAGTAGCTGTACAGAGAATAAATTACATAAATAACATATTCACATCATTATTCAATTGCATAAACTTTTAAATTCATACAATAGGTAAATAAAAAACCCATATTAAGATACCTAGCATAACATTGTTATTTAGTCTTTGGACAGAAATATCAATCTGTAAGTGGTACTCTTCGTACACAATGAAACCGGCCTAATATTATGCATTTCTTTGGACTGACATAATAAAAGCATGGTAAAGTAAACTTTATCACATATTTAAGACTAGGGACTATCCGGTCAAAACAATCTTCCTTTGGGCCGATTGTTTCACATGGATGTAGCATGCTCACTTATTTAAAATCAACCAATATTTTCTAACAGTGGTTGCTTTGGCAACCTATTAGTTAAATTGTGTAAATTTTAAATAAGGAACACAATAGTAATACATGAAACCAAAATTATATTCTATGTATAAATAAAATATAGTCATTAATACAATTAAAACATGGGTTTAAATAAAATATAGCCACAATTACATAGGTCCCAATACTTTAAAACAATATTACCAACAGCAACGGGCCCAATAGTCAAAGTAAAATGTACTAACAGGCCCAATTATTAATAACAGCAATAGGCCCAATAAGTGAACAATCACCAAGCCCGTGAACAGTCAACTGAATAGTCACCAGGCCCGTGAACAGTCACTATACAAGCCCAACATTCGCCAGGCCCAACAGTGAATAGTATCGGTCAACGATGAACAGTCGTGGTCAATGGTGAACAGTCGCGGTCAATGGCGAACAATAGCGGTCAATGTGAACAGTATTTTTTTATAATGCATAATCGCAGATACTGTTCACTGTAACAGTGAAATCGTTTTTCACTATTCGCGACATTGCATATCACTGTTCACTGTAACAGTGAAAATGCTTTTCACTATTTACGACATTGCATATCACTGTTCACTGTAACAGTAAAATCGTTTTTTTTTTTTTTTTTTTAACATCTATTTCATTGTACAATACACCAAATTGTAATCTATTTCAATAGTAAATATAATTACAATATAATCACTGAATACAATTACACTCACAATGAAACAATGAATACAATTGCCATGAATACATATCTATATAGATTCAAGTCTATAATCATGAATACATAATCACTGTAGGTCCAGATCATGCTATATCAATCGCTGTATTAATCAATAATCACTGTATTAATCCATAATCCATAATCACTGTATTCATGCTATTCATATGAATCTATAATCATGTCCAGATACATAAACTATATGAATCTATAATCATAAATAACATATAGTATTCAATTGCCTTGCTATTATATGAATATGTATCACTGTATGAATCTATATATCACTGTATGAAACAAATAATTACTGTATGTTTTCCTTTATAATTTCACATGGAATCAACAGGAGTTGCTCTGATACCAATTGTTGTATTTAAACTAAAAACTTAAGACTCTAGTTGATAGAAGAATAGAAACATACCCGATCGATCCATAGCGATTTCCTCGTTGATTGTGATGAGTTTGGATTGTTTGGATCTTCCGATTGATTCAAGCGTTTTCCCTTAGTTCTCTGTTGAGAGGATACATAAGACAATGCCAAAAAATTTCTCAATTACGCATACGCTCAATCGGGGACCCATCCTATTTATAATGCCCATAAGTCACAACCCTTCAACTTACGGGCTGTGAATTTCCAATTCTGTCCCTCATTGAATTAGAAATTACATCCTTGTTTACACCATGTTATTTATTAATACCTTATAGTCCAATACCCCTATTAGATCACATATTTAAATGGACTACACTTTAAGATAGCAATACACGTTATATTACATATGTGTGCCCACATTATTGGATTTGTCCAACATATTGATGTTACAAAGTGCGTAAAATGTTTGTAACGACTATAGGCTAAATTGAATTATTTGTGTTGTTCTTTAAGGTAGGCCAGATTTTTTCAGTGTGCTAATAATTCTGTGACAAATAAAGACTATTTTTAATGTGTTAAAGAGTGAAACTGTTTAATATCTTCAAACCTTATGTCAGATATTATTGTGCTGTGCCTTGTCTCTATCCACAATTCTCTCGCAGTTATGATTTATATGTGCCTGAGAGCAAGATGATACCACTGTAGCTTTCGTGCATTTCCCACTCAAGCTTTCGTGCATTTCCCGTTCTAACATGTATTCTGGGACAGCATGTGCTAATGTGCAGACGCATTGGTAATGTTTAACACGAGTTTAATTACTGTAAAGATGTGGTCTTGTTTGTCATGGAAGAGGCGTCAGGCTAGTATTGCATTTGTGGTTTGTATGGTGAAGTAACGCTCAACGTAGTCTTCTAGAATTTAACATGTGAACCCTTTCAGCAGTGTGTGTGGGTGTGGATGTGTGTTGTGGATATGTTACCCTTCAATCGAGCAAATGACAAAAGACTTCACTCGAATTTAATTTCTCTGTGATGACCGGTGTTGTTGATGGGAGAATCTTATGAGAAGTAGACTTGAAATGGATTGATTAACATCAGTTTGATATTAAAATTATAATTGAGTCCATTGTAATTGTCGGCAGATGGCTATTTTTATGATTTCATCTAACATTCAAAGTATAAGTATATCTTGCTGATTCTCATCATAAATCAGGTGAAAATGTGGCTGTCTACTTGATCGAACCTAACCTGATGTGTGTGTGTGCCAAATTACACGAGAAAGAACAGAACAATGTGTCACAGGGCAAGATTGCAAGTCAATGCCAATGGTAGTAGAGGTCCTCTGCAACATTAGTACATTACTATGAGCTCCAAACTTTGTTGGCAATTAATGGTTAAAGCATTTACTTTCCCCATCAATGCTGTCCTTCCCTTCTCGCTTGGTACACCAGTCAGAATTTTGAATTTTCGATACTCTAATGGTTAGAATTGCTTTAGTTTCAAAATCTTCAACAAATAACTATCAACAACATTAATAATCATATTCTGGATTCTGGCTAGGGGCCATATTACCAACATCTCATCACCATTTCTTGATTTTTGCAAGTGTTATCCTTGCACACGGACCATGCTAATTGTTTATTTATGTATCTCTGTAATTTCACGGACATCTCCAAAGAAAACCATTAAAATTAAGCTATAAGAGCTAGGGTTGAAAATCGAACTGACTTTGGTCGGTTTTAAAATTTTCAAACCGAACCGAACCGATTATTAACAAAACTGATTCGAAACCAAACCAACTAAAATCGAACCAAAACTGAAATAAAACCGAATCGACTGACTATTTTAAATATATTATGTAATTTTTATATAAAATATATATTATTTACTATATATATTTGGTCGGTTAAAATCACATAGAAACCGAAAATCGAACCGAATACTTCGGTTTTGAATTTTTTTAAACGAAACCGATCCGAAAAGAATTTAAACCGAACCAATCGGTTTTAATTGGTTCGGTCAATTTAAACGGTTTGGTCGATTTTTTGTTTAAGCCTAATAAGAGCAAATAAGTGATATGATGGGATGCCAATAGTTTTGTTTAATTGTCATTAAAGGTCGCAATAGGTTTTTTTTTTGTCAGTCTCTTGATCTCTGGGGCTTATGTCATTGCATATACAAGGGATTCATTAGGTTGTACCGAAGAAGCAATGTCACTCGATCATTATGAAATCGACAAGTAATTTTCTATCCATCGAGGATCGTCTATGCCACCTTGCACTACCTTGTCAATTTTCATTACACAATAGTCTTAGGTGATTGCATTAAAATACCAGGTTTAGGGTTGCTCCCAAGTCCTTGAGAGTTGTCTAAGTCATGTTGCTCATAAGGTATATAGATTATCATTTTTGCCGACTATTTCCAAGTCATGTTACAATGAGGTAGCAATGGAGTTATCACAGTTTTGATATCAATCACAAGAGTTTGGTGCACCAGCACTCCTCAATGGTAGTTGGAATTTATTAGATGACATAATAATATATACTCTGCTGTGCTGTGCTGTGCTTTGCTTTGCCTCTAATATGTTACTAACACAGCTGAAAACTTATGTGCCAAATTTTCTTTCAATGTCACATTGATTCATACAGGGCCATACTATTTTTGTTCCCAGTTTTTTCGTTTGCTAGCTTTGAATACAAAAAAATTATTTTCCAAATCAGGGGAACAATCCAGATTATGCAATTAAGTTTTTCACATGAGATTAACTACCAGCGAACCGATAATAAATGCTTATTAGTTTAACCCTTTCCAGACCAACTTAGGACATAGTCAAAGTAAGATTTATGATTTCTTAGTTTATTGATAATAAACCATGATAAAACATAATATTTATTGGTGGTGTGAGAAAGTAAAAAAAATAAAAAAATAAAAAACTCAATGGTGATGTGAGAAAGAGAAAATAGTAGTGTGGTGTAGTCGTTGTCTTTGAGTAATAGTGTTAGGTGCATTTTGTTGGTTCCACTTTATGACCTTTAGGTAGAAATTAAGACAGAAAAGCGAAGTGTTTATCTATAAAAGCCAAACTAGCTAAGCTAGAGTTTGAGTGGATGGATCAGTTGGATGATGAGAAATTGTTACAAATTTCCTCTCACTTGAATTCAAAATACTCCACCATATTTTCTTTGTATTTTGACCATTGTTTTCTTCGTTTTTTCTTCTAATGGGAGGATGTAATTGCTACATTATGCATTCGCGTGTGTGATAGTAATAAGGTTCTTGAATGTTGCATAGAACAATCTTACAGGATTAGAGAAAAGGAGTGTTGAATGTTTTTAAGGTGTAACAAGGATTGCTTTTCATTAAATATTATGGGGAAAATTGTAAAATAAAAGTTCAATAAATATTATGTGCAGAGTTATAAAAAATATATATCTTTTAATGTTTTTAAGGTGTAACAAGGATTGTTTTTCTTTTCTCCTCAATTAAACATTAATTGGTTTCATTGGTTTATCTAGCTCACTCCTTCAAACAAATCAAGCTAACAGTCATGATAATGTCATTCCGAGGAGTTCAATTCGTTAATGTCTGAAGTTGGCTACTTCAGAATGATTAGCATATGTAAACTTTTAGTTAGATGACTATTTAGGACTGCCAGTGAGTATGTTTTCAAGATGCGTACAACTGAAATTATACTGATTTCTTTTGTTTTGGTTCTAAACTTCTATATGATACCCTCAAAACCAACTATTAGCTTGGCTCACCTACTGGCACGAATATATTAGCCTGGGTCATGGTACTTGGGTTCATATCAGTTCTATCTCTTTAGCTCTTGCTCTGACTGTATTTTGACTAACAACTGTTTACTTAGGTTGCCCAAGGAGGGAGCTTGGGCTACTAGTTGTTAGGTTGGTGGTGCATTTCTTCGATTGGAGCTCCTAAATGATATGTTGTCCAGTGACGAGTTGAACACACTGCCCAGGGCAAACCCATCAACTCGGCATTTCAAAAGTTCTCCTCGACAAATCACTATATGAATGTTTTGTTTGCCTCGTTCAATACTTAGCTTCTTTTAATAAAATTACCTATAAAAATTATCATTGCAGAACAAGTTTGGTTTCATGGTAGTATGGATCATGTCGACATAGGCAATCATAGGAAACATATCATGCTTTGTGGTTGATTCTTTCTTTGATTTCACTTTGCGAGTGTCTATGTGATCATGTATAGAGACCAGAAATAAATATTTATTATGTGACTTTTAGTTCAAGGACTATTTTATAGAAATTACGAACTATTTTGATATCTATTTTTATGCAATCAGTTCGTTGTGTTATAACTTATCAGTTTGAGCTTCCATCTTAATTTGCTTTTTGTACCATTGTTGATTTTTCTGTTTGCTTCATCACTTGAGAGAATTGGTTTCAGTTTTGTTGGAACAATGTGTATTCCTTTAGGTCATGTATTCATCTTCTCATTGTCAATCTGTATTGAGCGATCACTACACCAAATTGATATATTTATAACAACTTAAAAAACAGTAACACTTTTGAGCTATTACAATCCACCAAACAATTTCAAGTCAAAACTAAATTTAGTCAACAAAATGAAAAATAGCTACACAAAAAAAGTGATACAATAAATTAGATCACCATGAATAGCATCACTTGTACGCCCATACTATTTGTGGTGATACAATTATTGAATAACTTTGTTTGTGAAAATGTGTAAAATTGCTTTGTGAATTATTATAGCTCAAAAGTGTTATTGTTTTTGCTTTGTGGATTGTTATAGCTCAAAAGTGTTACTATTTTTTGGTGTAATGACGTACCATGAAAATTGTTCAACTGTTTAGAATTAAGCCGTAGACTATACCAAAACTGTTGAAAAAAAAACATTGAAGACTACTGAAGACTACATTGTATTCAGTTGCTTTCTAAACTCGATTACAATCTGTTCCTTAAATACACAACAAAGAAGAAATTACATTCAATTGGTGTGGTTGGTCGTTGGAAGTTTGCAGGTTTCTTCGGTGGAATTGATTGTGCGTCAGTAGATCACTGTAGACGCATTGACATTTCAACAAAAACAACCTATTGGCCACTAAATTATATGAATGGAAATCTTGCAAATCTTGAAGAATGCATAGTTACTTGTGGTTAGAATTTCTGTCCTATATATCATCATGTCGGTGTGATAGAACTAGAACTAGAACAGACAACAAAATGATTTCAATATATTTCACTTGATGAAGAATGTACAACCTACATGACTTATATAGAGAATACAATGTCTAGCTGTCATAACAGATGTGCTTAACAATAACAACCTGTCTAACAGTCTACTAACTACTTCTGAGTCATAGGTTTACTAATCACATTATGCTTAACATTCCCCCTCAAACGAAGGGTAGATACATCAACCACACTGAGTTTGTTACGCAGCAGTATAAACCTGGGTTTACCCAAAGCTTTGGTGAAGATATCAGCAACTTGGCTTGATGCTGAAATATGATGCACCTGAAGAAGCTTGCGAGCTACTTTCTCACGAACAAAGTATATGTCAATCTCAAAATGCTTGGTCCTAGAATGCAGAATAGGGTTGGCACTGAGTTGAACTGTACTCTTGTTATCACACCAAATAATAGGGACAGAACAACCAATCTGAAGTTCATGAAACAGTGATTGCAACCAAGTGAGCTCAGCTGTTATTGAAGCAAGACTCCTATACTCTGCTTCAGTACTGCTACGAGAGACAGTACTCTGCTTTTTAGATGACCACGAAACAAGATTGGTGCCTAAATATACACAATATCCAGAGGTAGACCTCCTGTCATTAGAATCAGATGCCCAATCTGCATCGCAATACCCAGTGAGCTGAAATGAGGGAGTAGGAACAATGTGAAGTCCACAGGTAGGTGTAGCCTTGAGATACCGCAGAATTCTCTTCACTATCCGCCAATGTGATTCAAGAGGACTCTGAAGAAACTGACAAACACGATTCACAGAGTATGCTATTTCAGGCCTAGTAATGGTAACATACTGTAATGCACCCACAATACTGCGATATAGTTGAACATCCTGGACTGGATCACTTCCTGTGGCAAACACCTTCTCACCCCCGCTCATAGGAGTGGATAAGCCATTAGCATATTGCATCTTAGCCCGACACAAAAGATCAGAGATGTACTTGGACTGAGATAGGAACAGACCAATGGTAGTATGCTGAACTTGAATACCCAGAAAGAAGTGAACATGACCCAAATCCTTTAAAGAGAACCTAGCATTGAGCTGATGAATGGTCTGAGAAACAGCATGGGAATCAGCACCAGTGATGAGGATGTCATCAACATACACCAGAAGAAAAATAGGAGAAGGAGAATGTCTAATGAAAAGGGAAGAATCAAATTTTGTGGAGACAAAACCAAGTAGTGACAAGGTGTGACCAAGCTTATCGAACCAGGCACGAGGAGCCTGCTTAAGACCATACAAAGCTTTATTAAGTTTGCACACAGCACTAGGTTGGGAAGCATCAATAAACCCAGGGGGTTGCATCATGTATACCTCCTCTGATAAATCACCATTCAAGAAAGCATTGTTGATATCTATTTGAGAAACTGACCATCCATACGTGACTGCAATGGTAAGAAAAACACGAATGGTAGTAGGCTTAACAACAGGACTAAATGTCTCAGCATAGTCAAAACCAGCAACCTGTTGGAAACCTCTAGCCACTAAGCGGGCTTTATATCTATGCACAGTACCATCTGAGTTGTGTTTCACTTTGAAAAGCCAACGGCAACCAACAATGGAGCGACCCTGAGGAAGAGTAACCAAGGACCAGGTATGATTCCTTTGTAAAGCCATATACTCATCCTGCATTGCAGAAAGCCAATGAGGAGTCTCTAAAGCTTCCTGCAGACTAGAAGGAGCAGCTGAAGTCATTGTCACATAGACCTTGGGCTTGTAAACACCAGCCTTGGACCGAGTGATCATAGGATGCCCAGTAGGAGCACTAGGATTAGATAGAGAAGCCTCATGAACCATTGGAAGAGGAGTAGAACTAGGATCAGAAATAGGACTGGACTGAGTGAATATAGGATGCTCAGTAGAAGTACTAGGACTACATAGAGGAGACTCAGTAACCAATGGAAGATGAGCAGGGTCAGAAATAGGACTGCCATCAGGAATAAAAGTAGTATGGGCAGGGCTAGAGACAGGCAGGCTAGGAGTAGAACTAGGAGCAGAGATATGAGATGGTACCACCGAGCTAGAAAAAGGAGCATTACTAGAAAAGGAAGGTCTAGTGGTAGGAAAAGAAAGAGGAGAAGGAATAACTGCAGAGGAGGAAGCAGGACCAACAGAAGAGGAGGAAGAAGGAGTGGGATGCCATTTTGTATAAGGAAATGAAGTTTCATGAAACACAACATCCCTAGATATGTATAATCTTCCAGTAGATGACAGACATTTGTAACCTTTATGCTGAAGACTATAACCAAGAAACAAACACTCAACAGATCTAAATTGAAGCTTGGTTGAATTATAAGGACAAGTATTAGGAAAACAGGAACAACCAAATACTCTCAGAGAACTGTAATCAGGAACTTTATGGTAGAGGACTTCAAATGGGGAAAGACCCTTAAGAGTAACCGAAGGAACTCTATTAAGAAGAAATACTGATGTCCGGACAGCATCATCCCAAAACTTCATTGGAAGTGAAGCATGAGCAAGTAAAGTAAGGGCAGACTCAATAATGTGCCTATGTTTACGTTCAGCAACACCATTCTGCTGATGTGTAGTTGGGCAAGCAAGACGATGAGCAATGCCATTTTGAGCAAAGTACTTAGAAAAAGGTCTATATTCCCCACCCCAATCAGACTGAATGCTTTTAATAGGGAGCCCAAACTCTAATTCAACTAGAGTTTTGAACTGAAGAAATGTGGAGAAAGCATCAGATTTATTATGCAAGAGAAAAACCCAAGTGAATCTACTAAAGGCATCAATAAAATGGATATAATATTTAGAACCAGAAGAAGAAGGTGTAGAAGCTGGACCCCAGAGATCAGTATGAACTAATTCTAAAGGTTTGGTGTATATAGTAGAAGAACTAGTAAAAGGAAGTTTGTGTATTTTCCCTAAGCAACAAGATGAACAAAACTCCTGATTTATTGATTTTGGAACTGTCATATTACAACCAGTAAGAGTCTTCTGCACAAGAGAGAAGGATGGATGACCCATCCTAGCATGCCAAAGAAATAAAGGACTGTGTGAAGCAGTATAAGCAGGTTGAGAAGTGGAACTACTGAAAGACAGTCTAGGCTGCCTTGAAATGCTGAAAGACTGCCTATCGGGCTTGGAATGCTGAGAAGGGCACTGACTTGGAACTGAAGTGCTGACATACTGTCTATTGGACTTAGAATGCTGAGAAACATGCCTATCGGGCTGAAAATACTGAGAAGAGGACTTACTTGGAACTGAAGTACTGAAAGAATGCCAATCAGGCATGGAATGCTGAGGAGAAGACTGACTTGAAACTGATAAGCTGAAATACTGCCTATCGGGCTTGAAATGCTGAGAAGTGTACTGTCTTGGAACTGGAATGCTGATGGACAGACCAGACTTACTAGAAAAGCTATCGGGCTTGCTTACTGGAATGCTGAGTACGGACGCTGGACTGGTATGCTGAGTACTTGAACTACCAGACTGACTAGAATGCTGAGTACTATCGGGCTTGCTTACTGGAATGCTGAGAGATTGGCTAGATTGGCTAGAGTGTTGAGTACTAGATTGCTGAGAATGGCTAGATTGCTGAGATTGGCAAGATTGCTGAGTATTAGAATGCTGAGAATGAGGCCAGGAAGTGCTGAAATGCTGAGAATGAGGCCAGGAAGTGCTGAAATGCTGAGACTGAGGAGAAACAGAAGAGGACTGGGAAGACTGAGAATGCTAAAAATGCTGACTAGAAACCTGAGACAGAGGACTGCCAGGAAATGCTGAAACACTAGAATGAAGAGAAGAACTGGGAGCAGTATGAGGAGACTCTGCTAGGAGCAACTCAGATTTGGACTTGGGAGATACCATGGATGGAAAAACATATAACCTGTTGTTAAGCTTCCCTTCCAAAAGAACTCGATGAGTGACCTGATCCTTGACAAAACAAAGGTCAGGATGAAACTCAAAATAGACATTATTATCCTTTGCAAAACGAGAAACACTTAGCAAATTTTTAGTTAGCTTAGGAACTTGAAGAACATTTTGAAGAAGTAAAAGTTTTGAAGAATCAGAGGACTGAATAAAGGACTGACCAATATTCTCAATAGGTAAGGCTGAGCCATCACCAACAAACAACTTATCTTCACCACGATAAGGAACTGAAGACATGAGGTTCTGAGCATAAGGAGTACAATGGTCGGTAGCACCGGAATCAGGAAACCATCTGTAATCAGATGATGTAGAAGCCTCACCTGAACTCAATGTAGACTGAGCATTGGTTCTCATATCAGACATAGGAGGCTGACTAGTAGCAGAAAAGGCATGACGAGGAGTGGTCATAGCAGAAGGAGATCCTGAAAAAGATGATTGAGAAGTAGAGTTCCATGGATTAGGAGCATTGGTGTCAAACCTATTATAACACTTAAACGCAAGATGCCCCATCTTGCCACAGATTTGACACTGAGGACGCTGTGAACCAAAACCGGATGGCCTATAACCTCTTCCATGACCAGATCTTGAACTTCTTGGTTGAAATGGAGGTCTTGATTGAGGTCTCCACCCTTGTGAGTTGGATACAAACGATCTAGGAGAAGGTTTATGAGCTGTATGTGCCATATTAACCGAACTTAAGATATCCAGATCTTTAGTATGCCTTTCAATCCTGGATTCCTGAGCAAGCAAGAGGGCCTCAACCTCTGCCACACTATAATCATCAGATCTGGAACTCACAGATACTATAAACGTATCATATATCTGAGGCAATCCATCAAAGATAGCATTAATGTGATCTTTAGAAGATAATTGGTGTCCTACTGATGCTAACTGATCAATGATGGATTTGAGCTTCAACAAGTAGTCATTGATTGAAAGTCCTCCTTTCTTGAGAGATTGTGATTGAGTTCTGAATTGAGAAACTTTCGCTACAGTCTGAGAATTGAAGAATGTCTCAAGAATCTTCCAAATATGAGCAGAAGTGGTACAACCGACTAACCTGGTAAGTAAAGATTCAGTCATGGAGGATAGGAGCCAAGAAAATAGAAGCTGATCTTGTTGTTCCCAGGTAAGAAGATCAGGATTGACTCTGTTGTTTGTTTGATCATCCATGGATAAAAACCTGGATGGAGGCGAGGTATTCTCAATGAAATGTTGCAGTTTATGACCTTTGATCGTAGCTAATACCTGTTGTTTCCACAACAGATAGTTATGCTCATTCAATTTGACAGATAATGAATGAGAGAAGATCACAGGCTTAGACTCTGTCATGGCAGAGTTCATGAGTGTAGTCGCATTGGAGGAAGATTCAGCCATTAAAGACTTCTTGAAGAACTAAGAACAAAATAGTAGAAGGAGAAGCTTATAGCTCTGATACCATGATAGAACTAGAACTAGAACTAGAACAGACAACAAAATGATTTCAATATATTTCACTTGATGAAGAATGTACAACCTACATGACTTATATAGAGAATACAATGTCTAGCTGTCATAACAGATGTGCTTAACAATAACAACCTGTCTAACAGTCTACTAACTACTTCTGAGTCATAGGTTTACTAATCACATTATGCTTAACACGGCGGAATTGATTGTGCGTCAGTGGATCATCATGTAATGGCCATATAACATTTAATTTGTTGTCCATTTTGTCAGCGGTTATTGAGTTTTACCAAATTTTTTGATGTTATTACATATATTGGACTAAAGAAGCATCCCTTCTTCGAACCTAGATGTAGAGATGCCAAGAGCTAGGAGATAGCGAAGATATATATATGCACTTACATCACTCCTTTTCGTTTGAACGCTGTACCTTATATCTGATAAGGCTAAGTCGTCATTATCAACCTGTCTAAGCAACACAGATGAGCCAGACTCGTTGTTATCTGTACAACTCACTGATGAAGGTGACACGCACGAGTGAGAACAAGAAACACCATTTAGTGATATCGTATCACTGTCACTGTCACTAGCTGGAACTAAGAATAACAGATTGCATTGTTATTCCAAATCACTCTTAACTAAAGACTCCTCTCATATCTTCAGCTTATTTAGTTTTCTATAAGTATGAAAAGGTGACCCTGCTTGCATGTTATACATGTGCTTTGCCTAGTCTATTGTACAAGCATAATTAGACACTGAAATAGTTACTGGTTCATGGCGTTGTTTCATGGACATGGATCCTAGTGTTACTTGTAGTTGGTTATCTCAAACGTGTATTGAGACTGAAAGCGAAACACAAGAATGAGAGGTTACCTCCTGGTCCTAAGGGGATCCCGATTTTGGGAAATCTACTCATGTTGGGTAAGTCTCCTCATCGTGACCTCCACCGCCTTGCCGAGCAATTTGGTTCAATAATGTACTTGCAGCTTGGTTTTGTTCCCACCATAGTAGTCTCTTCACCGCAGGCAGCAGAGTTGTTTCTCAAGACTCATGACCTTGTTTTCGCCAGTAGACCTTTTACCGAGGCTGCTAAGCACACCTCATATGGTCCTTATTGGCGCAACATCCGTAAGTTGTGCACGTTAGAATTGCTTAGTAATATGAAGATTGATTCTTTTAAGTCCATGAGAAGAGAGGAGTTGGGACTATTTTTAAGGTCAGTCATGGATGCTGCAAGGGTGGGTGCTACGGTGGATGTGAGTGCCATGGTTACTTCACTCAGCCAAGACATGGCTTGCCTGATGGTTCTTGGAGACAAGCACATGAATAAAGATCATGAAAAGACAGAGTTCCAAGCTGCGGTTCAAGAAGGTATGCACTTGGTAGCAGTTCCTAATGTAGCTGATTACATCCCTTACGTTGGTGCCCTTGACCTTCAAGGCCTGGGTCGACGTATGAAGGCTGTTAGTAAGGTCTTTGATGACTTGTTTGAGAAAATCATCGATGAGCATCTTCATGGTACACAACATAAGCGCCAGCACAAGGACTTTATCGATGTTATGTTGTCCGTGATGCAATCAAATAATTCTGAGCTACCAATTGACAGATCGAATATCAAAGCTGTCACTCTGGTAAACATTCTTACATCCATTCCGAACTGTTTTAATTTATAGGTCTCATAGTTTTTTTGTTTTTGTTTTGGTAGGACATGTTGGCAGGGTCTATGGATACTACATCAACAGCAATCGAGTGGGCACTTGCAGAGCTCCTAAAGAATCCACAAGCAATGAAAAAGGTGCAAGACGAGTTAGAGAGCGTCGTTGGGTTGGAAAGGATGGTGGACGAGTCGGACTTAGATAACTTGGTTTATTTGGACATGGTTATCAAGGAAAGCTTGAGGCTTCATCCAGTGGCACCACTGCTGATTCCTCACGAGTCTATGGAAGATTGCACAGTCAGCGGCTTCCATGTTCCTAAAAAATCAAGAATCATTGTGAATGTATGGGCAATCGGGCGTGATCCTAGTGCATGGCCTAATGCTGAAACCTTTCTACCTGAAAGGTTCATGGGGTCTAATGTGGACTTAAGGGGACGCGATTTCCAGCTTCTTCCCTTTGGATCCGGTCGACGAGGTTGCCCCGGGATGCAGCTTGGGCTACTCACTATTAGGTTGGTGTTAGCACAAGTGTTGCATTGCTTTGACTGGAAGCTCGCAAGTAGTGTGTTGCCCAGCGAGTTGGACATGGATGAGGAGTTTGGCCTCACTATGCCTAGGGCAAACCATCTACTTGCTGTTCCAGCATATCGCCTTAACAAACCCTTGATTTAATTTGTCAATTGCTTCTTTATCACTTATGGATATCAATGTATGAAGACTTTTTTTCCATCACGTACAGAGAAAAAACGCAATCAAGGTCATGGATATCAATGAAGTACTTTGATGAGCAGTTAAAATTGCATAAGCTTCACTCATGGTTTTAGTTCCCACAAATAATCCACAACAAAATAGAAATCATTCACTTGACCAGGTTGAACTAAACTTGAGAAATGGAAAACATAGTTGAAACTCAGTTAGACATAGATGAGAACCCGTACTTGAACTGGAGAACTTAGCCAATTCCGAACCCGTACTTGAACTGGATAGTTAGAAATTAAGCCAGCCCGATTGCAAATTTTCAAGCTATTTGAGGCTGCAGTACCCAAGTTTGATAGTTGGGTTAACTTGGATTGCATTGGGTGAATCATAAAATATAACACTTTGAAGAATGATGAATATAGAATACATCAATCCATAGGAAAATCGAATTTGCAATACATGACGAGATAATTGAAAAATAATATGAAGATCAAACTATATGATTTATCCATTCCGGTTAGTGGTGATTCTTAAGTGAATGATACACTAAGTTTGTCTTCCTTTCTGATCCTTTCACAAGTTTGTAGCTTGCTTACAAACAAAATAAAAATTTCTTACAAACTATATTTCCTTCTCTTACATGCCTATGAAAATCTTTCTATTAGTCTAAAAGGAACAAATCAGTTACAAAATGTTAGTGGGACCATGGAGAGTTGAAGACCGTCAAGTTTTTTTTTTCTTTTCCTGGAGAGATAATTCCATTTCAACAAATTAACAAATGCCTTTTGTTGATATTTTTGCCTGAGCGTGGGTCAGTTTCACCCCGCCCCCGGCTTGTATATAGCTCTGCCACTGTTTTGTGTGTGGTTCTCGGTTTTTGGATTACTTGACTGTGATTTCTTTAGCTATCCTTTAAGTTTGAGATGCATGTTCGGAGATGTTAAGGTCTCTTCATTTATCTATCTATGCATGTTTGACTCTATTGTGACCCTTAAAATGGAGTCTGCCTGTCATGGAGCAAAGTATCATCATTTGAATATAGGAGGTAACGTGAATTGGACCTAACGTATGTCTTAGATCCTTCCTCTTTCAATATGAATATATGATGGAATGGTAGATACACCTTTGGCCATGAATGGTGGGCATAGTATCCAGTGAACATTGTATTTAGGTTTTGAAGTTTTAGATTGAGTTTAATCTTTTGTGAGTAGATATGCATGACTAAGATTTTACTTACAAAGAAAATCAAGCCTTTGAAATACTTGTACCCCTACATCTTTTTCATTTATACTGACTTTGCAGGATAACTGGGTAAGGTGTGCTACTTCTTGATTTTATTTTATTTTGGCCTTTTAGCTTTATATTTCCTACAATATATTATTACTAGGCTGCCGCTATAAGCACCACAAATTCAGAAAGTAGTCAGGAGCCACGGCAATGTATACGATAATGAGAGTGCTTTCTTGGTGCACATAATGTTATTTGAGCCATCACATACGCCACACGGTCCACACCATGCTGAGTCAAATATGTTGTGTCTTGACCAAACTGACAGCACAGTCTGTGTGTGTTTAGAAACCAAGCCTGTACTTGATTACCTAGTTATTTGAATGCATACCTCTACCCAACTCTCTCAATGCATAGGCTCCTTTTAATTTCTAATTTTCAGACTAAAAAATGTCACAGAAAAAGAAAAGCTCATTGTCCAGGAATAATAAAATTGTTTCATTGAAATTGATATTGTTGGTCATTGCAGTATGATGAATGCGTTCTCCGAGGGACTTGTTCTAGCAGACAAAAGTGGACTGAGCCAGGAAACACTTCTTGATGTAGTGGTAAGATATTTGTTACTGAAACAATTTGATTTCTAATGAAAAAGGAGCTGACCATGTTAGTTTTAC
Source organism: Berberis vulgaris (assembly GCA_963556465.1). NCBI lineage: Eukaryota > Viridiplantae > Streptophyta > Magnoliopsida > Ranunculales > Berberidaceae > Berberis > Berberis vulgaris. The sequence continues at coordinate 85,516,088 of OY747126.1, forward strand.
CATTTGCAGGAACTAGGTGCCATAGCTAATCCAATGTTCAAACTTAAAGGACCATCAATGATCAAGAACAATTACCCCCCTGCTTTTCCTCTGAAGCATCAGCAGAAGGATATGAGATTGGCTCTTGCACTGGGAGATGAGAATGCTGTATCAATGCCAATTGCTGCAGCAGCTAATGAGGTTTTGTTTCTACCATCTTTTTTAATTGCTTCCATATGGTGCTAGTGACTAGAAACTTAGTTTTAAGCCGCAAATTGGTTAGTATAGATGTTGCTACTGACAAACATGGATGAGAAGAAAGAAAAACTAGCTGGCAAAGCTAGGACATCTCTGTTTGAAGTATTTTCTACATGTTTAGAACTTGGATCATCCACAGTAAGCTCAAGAAATTGATTCGACCCACCAGTAAGTAAAGTAATCTTGATAAGGTTGATAGTGGATTGATAAATCTGTCCATCCGCTGTCAGAGTCTGGTTGGGTTTATTGCACCCTTTCAAAGGATGCAGTTGACCCCAAAGGGGTCAAGATCTTCCTCGTGATTGTATGATGTTTTTATACTACCCTGGTTTAGTGCCTTAACCAAATTAGAAATATCGGTGTAACATTTCTATTTACAAACCTTTTGCCCCACTGCTTACTTTGGATGCTCTTAACCAAAAACAAATATCACTTCACACAGGGATGTTCTAATGAAAGGAATAAAGAATAAACAACAATGCAAGTCATGAACTAGGAAGTCTGCTAAAATGGTTGCTAGTCAGGCATAACTGTTGGATATGGTGTTTGAGTGTGGAGTAGAGTTTTGCGTCTTAGGAAAAAGCTTTAGTGATGGTGACTTAATCTTTCTTTGGCATTTAACATATTTTCATTCCAATGTTTATGCAGGCGTTTAAGAAGGCCAGAAGCTTGGGCTTGGGAGACAATGATTTTTCAGCTGTACACGAGGCAGTGAAGCTCCCAGAGAGCTCAAACTGAAGATCCCGCCAACTTACATGCGTAAATACACAGGAAAAAAAAAACCATTTATTGTGTTCAATTCCATTATGTAAGAGTTTGAAGAATCCAATGGTTAATAATTAATAAAATTGTGAAACAAGTAGTAACTGTCATTGTAAAAATGAGTACAAACGAAAAATGTTAGTTGGCCTACATCATGTGAAACTGGGCAACCTCATTGCTGCATTTGGCTCAACTTTGAGTTTGCTGGGTTATGGGTGAACTATACTGGTTCTCGAATGTCATACATGCCTACAATTACTTGATTTTTTTTCCTGTGTTATGTCCACGCAACTCCTAACGCGTGCAATGCATGCTACGGTGGTTTTATTTCCTTCTTCAAAGACCGGGTGTGCACACATTGCAAATAGTATTATACTAAATTTGAAAAGAATTTAATAAGTGTTTTTTAAAAAGGATTTAATAAGTTAAAAAATGCAAATTAAAATTTTTAAAAATTTTGCAAAATGTAAAAATATGATTTGTTAGTGAAAAAAGATTTTTTTTTTTTTTTTTTTTCTTTCTTTTTTGAATAGGTTGTTCAAAGTTTTGTTCATTTTGCAATTAAAATCATCTTTAAGGCATGTGTGACACAACCAATTTTTTTCAAATCGAAAAAAGTACACTAAAAAATAAGAGTAGTGCTAATTATGTGTAAGGATTTTTTTGTAAATAAAAAATAGTTGAAGGTTTTAAATAATTTGTATTGAGGGCTTAAATTTAATATATTATTGTTTAAGAGGCCTTGATTTTGATTTTACAATATTTGACTTTTAGAGGGCAATTTCATCATTTTGGCGGTGTTACCAACGCCCTGCACTGTAGAAAGTAGGGGTGGGCATCCCATCCCGCGATCCCGTTCCTGTCCCGATCCCGTCCCATCCCGTCCCGATTTTTTCGGGTCTTAATGGGATTGAATAATTTCATTCCGATCCCGTCCCGTCCCGATCTAGAATGGGATGGGATGGGATGGAGATTTTCAATCCCGCCAATCCCGTCTCGTCCCGAACTAATTTATTAATATTAATTATTAATATTTTTATTTAATTATTAATAATTTTGATGCTTCAAATTATTGAAAACTGTTGAAAGAATAAAGTTTTCAAGTTGATGGCTTTGAAACCTATCTATTGGAACTCAGTTGATACCCATGAATTGGAGTTGTTGTATGTAGAGATTCAAGTTGTTGAATTTGAGTGTTCTTTGTGAAAAATCTTGATGAACTATGAAATGGGTAATTGTAGCAAATAATACTATCAGACCTTAAACAAAGTGCCCAAGTGACAGAGTTTGTGGGGTCTAATATGGTTTATGTGAGAACTTTGATTTTGTTGCAAACCTTTTAGGTATGATATCCTTTTATGTTTTATGGTAATGATCATGTCTGTTTGAATGGTGAATTGAGATGATAAAAGTTAGTGGTTGATGAAGATGTATGGTTTGACCTATCTCTTGCAAAACGTTATGACACATTGCTCGTTGTGGCCGGAGGTGATGATAGAATGATAGTGATAAATGAGTTTCAGAGTTCAGTTTAGCTAATAGGCTTATCACGTCTGCTGAAGATGCAAGTTGGTAGTGAGCAACTGAGCACCAGCCCTGACTGGGTTCCACCATTTAAGCTTTATATTATACTCATGGGTGCTTGCAAACTGGGGCCTGCAAGTGAAGAAGATTGGCACGCTGATCTCGTCCCGTCCCGAACCCGTTTGGGATGGGACGAGGTCGGGATGGGGTTTTTTCCATCCCGTCCCGTCCCGATCCCGTATGAACGGGATGGGATAGGGATGGGTATATCTCGTCCCATCCCGTCCCGTGCCCACCCCTAGTAGAAAGGCTTTCTTGAGTATAAAGAAATTAGGTAAGTCATTGTTGAAGGGGAAAATTCTAGGGGTCGAGGGAAAGTGAGCGAGGGATGGGTGTAACCACCCATCCTCCTCGCGATGAGCGCCCGCGTGCATCTCCAACCCGATGCGCTCATCCCGAGGAGGATGGGTGTACCACCCATCCCTCGCTCCCTCTCTCGCTCTGTAGCAAAGCTCTTGTTGAAGGTGACATACACAAAGCGAAGTGAGAATGAGAAACACAATTAACATCATAAGAAATTCTAAATGGCGAGGAAACCAGCGAGGGTGGGGGGTGTGACCGCTCATCCCCCTCGAGATGTGCGGCTGTATTCTCAAGATGCATAAAAGCGCGAGTTTCGAGAGGAATGAGTGGTCACACCCTCCCCCCTCGCTGTTTTCCTTGAATTTTGAGAGAAATGAGTGGTCACGCCCCACTCCCTCGTTGTTTTCCTCGCTGGTTTCGTCGACAGTTAGACAGGCTTATCACTTCACTAGTTGTTAATTCCAACACACTAATTATTGATTCCTCTCTCATCTACATCTTATTTAGTTTGGCAGCGATTGACTGTTTGATCCCACCAATTCTAATTATGGAATTTTCTTTTTAATGTCGCTTCAGCCTTACGAGTGTGGAATCCATCCTCGGAGAGGTTGGAGTGATCAAATCATAAAAGAGAAAAAAACAGGAGGGGTTAGGAACATTACCCGTTTTAATTTTTTGGACAGATTTGTACATTTTTAGTAAAATAATCATAATTTGTTCATTTCAAAACATCTTCATGTGATTAAAGTTGTGTTTATTAGATAACTTAGAGTATTACAACTTTTGTGTTTTGATCAACTTGAGAATCGATCTTGATCGAGCACATAAGTTGGTCGAAAGTCAAGAACACTATCTCGTTTTCATTACAAGACAGATTTGCGCGACTTTAGTAAAATGATCAAAACTTTCTCATTTCAAAACATTTTCAAGTGATTCAAGTTGCGTTTATTAGATAACTCATAGTACTACAACTTTTGTGTTTTGATGAACTTGAGAATTAATCTCAATTAAGAGTTTAAATTGGTTGAAAGTTACCCTATTTTGCATTTTTTTTGTTTTGAGTTTGAATTTATCTGTTATACATATTTATTGGTGGTGTGAGAAAGTAAAAAAAAAAAAAAAAAACTCAATAATGATGTGAGAAAGAGGAAATAGTGATGTAGTGTAGTCGTTGTCTTTGAGTAATAATGTTAGGTGCATTTTGTTGATTCCACTTTATGACCTTTAGGTAGAAATTAAGACAGAAAAGCAAAGTCTTTCTCTATAAAAGCCAAATTAGCTAAGCTAGAGTTTGAGTGGATGGATCAGTTGGATGATGAGATATTGTTACAAATTTACTCTCACTTGAATTCGAAATACTCCTCCATACATTCCACTTTATGACCTTTAGGTAGAAATTAAGAAAGAAAAGCGAAGTGTAAAAGCCAAACTAGCTAAGCTAGGGTTTCATATAGTATATTTTACGGGAAATTCTAAATGACAAGGAAAGGAGCGAGGAAACAGGCGAGGGAGGGAGTGAAGCCGTTCATCTCTCTCGAAATGCGTGAAAGTGCATATCTCAAGGCCCTTACATGCATCTCGAGGGGGGTGAACGGCTGCACCCCCTTTCCTCGCTGTGTAGACAAACCCATATTTTTACATTCCCTGTGTGATAGTAGTAAGGTTCTTGAAGGTTGCGTAGAACAATCCTTACAGGATTAGAGAAAAGTAGTGTTGAATGTTTTTTAATGTTTTTAAGGTGTAAAAAGGATTGTTTTTCATAAAATATTATGGGAAAAATTGTAAAATAAAAATTCAATAAATATTATGTGCAGAGTTATAATATATATATATATATATATATATCTTTTAATGTTTTTAAGGTGTAAAAAAACTAAGAAATCATAAATCTTACTTTGACTATGTTCTCATAGTAAATCATAAATCTTTGTTGATCCTCTTGTATTCAATAAATCTGATAATGGTTAGACTGATTATAAACGCTAGCTTGTTACCTGCTGACTTGTATTCAAAATTTGGATGTAGGGAGTAAGCAGCTGAGGGGAATGGCAGCATTGCTGAAAATTGAAGGACACGGAAGACTAAATGTTGGGGAAGAGTTGTTTGCGATTTAAGTGATAAGGTTACAAATCTGTAGGGTTATCATATTTATTTTCTATCTTGTTTTTGTTACTTTTCCCTTGGGGTGATGTTCAGCTCAGGTTAGGAAACAGTTTTTGTAGTGTTTTGAGTATATTGATGTTACAAAGTGCGTAAAATGTTTGTAACGACTATAGGCTAAATTGAATTATTTGTGTTGTTCTTTAAGGTAGGCCAGATTTTTTCAGTGTGCTAATGCCTAATTCGTGCATTTCCCACTCAAGCTTTCGTGTATTCTGGGACAGCATGTGCTAATGTGCAGACGCATTGGTAATGTTTAACACGAGTTTAATTACTGTAAAGAAGATGTGGTCTTGGTCTTGTGATTTTGTCATGGAAGAGGTGTCAGGCTAGTATTGCATTTGTGGTTTGTATGGTGAAGTAACGCTCAACGTAGTCAGTCTTCTAGAATTTAACATGTGAACCCTTTCAGCATTACTGTGTGTGGGTGTGGATGTGTGTGGTGGATATGTTACCCTTCAATCGAGCCAATGACAAAAGACTTCACTCGAATTTAATTTCTTTGTGATGGCCGGTGTTGTTGATGAGAAGTAGACTTGAAATGGATTGATTAACATCAGTTTGACATTAAAATTATAATTGAGTCCATTGTAATTGTCGGCAGATGGCTATTTTTATGGTTTCATCTAACATTCAAAGTATTAAGTATATCTTGCTGATTCTCATCGTAAATTTTGTGAAAATTTGGTTGTCTACCTGATCATGTAGAAATAAATATTTCAATTGTTTAGTCTTTGATTCATTCCTCAATAGAGGTATAAATACAATAGGATTTTTTGTCTTACAAGAAACAATCTGACAGAATATAGAAATTAGGTTACCTAAATATGAATTTAGAATATCCTAAATATATATATGTTTCTATAATCTATAATTGCTTTAGTTAAAACATCAGCTAATTGCTTCGCTGAGGTTACAAATGGAAAGCGAATAACTTTCCTGTCAAGATTCTCTTTAATAAAATGGCGGTCAATTTCCACATGTTTTGTTCAATCATGCTGAACTGGATTATGTGCAATCTGAATGGCAGTTGTATTATCACAATGTAAATTCATAGGCCTTTTGTAGCTTGAAACCCAATTCCTTCAGGATATTACGGATCCACAACATTTCACAAACTCCATGTGTCATACCTCGAAATTCAGCTTCTGCACTTGATTTAGCAACAACTTTCTATTTTTTACTACGCCAAGTTACAAGGTTCCCACCAACAAAAGTGAAGTACCCTGATGTAGAGCGTCTATCAGTTTTATCACCAGCCCAATCCGCATCTGTGTATCCAACAACTTCCAATTCATTTTTTTCAAATAATAATCCCTTACCAGGCGCCATCTTCAGATATTTCAAGATACGAAAGACTGCATTCATATGCTCTTTACTAGAACAATGCATAAACTGGCTAACAACACTCACAGCATAAGCAATGTCAGGTCTAGTATGAGAAAGATAAATTAACCTTCCTACAAGACGTTGATACCTTCCTTTATCAGTAGGGACTTGATCAGGAAGAATAGCAAGTCCATGATTCATCTCAATGGGTGTCTCTATTGGTTTGCAGTCCAACATCCATGTTTCAGCGAGCAAATCAAGAACATACTTCCTTTGTGAAAGTGAAATCCCTTTCTTCGACCTTGCAACTTCAATACCCATAAAATACTTCAGTTGCTTGAGATCCTTCATTTCAAATTCCTTTGACAGATACTTTTGCAAATCATTTATTTCTTTCGGATCATCTTCTGTAACGATCATGTCATCAACATACACAATTAGGGTTGTAATCTTACCATTCTTGTGTTTGATAAACAAGGTATGGTCAGAGTTGCTTTGTTTGTACCCAAAATCTCTCATGGACTTCGAAAATCTTCCGAACCAACCTCTTGGAGACAGTTTCAGGTCATACAAAGACTTCTTCAATTTACACACCTTGCCAGCGTCTCTTGGGTTATTCTTCACGCCTGGAGGCATATCCATGTACACTTCTTCCTCCAAATTTTCATTGAGAAATGCATTATTCACATTAATTTGATGCAAGGGCCAATCTTTATTTGCTGTAAGTGAAAGTAAAATTCGGATAGTATTAATCTTCGTCACAGGTGCGAAAGTCTCTTCATAATCAATTCCATGACGCTGTGTATATCCCTTGGCAACTAATCTTGCTTTGTATTTATCAATAGTTCCATCTGCATTAAGCTTCACATTAAACACCCAATGACATTCTACAGTCTTCTTTCCAACAGGCTTGTCTACTACCTCCCAAGTGACATTCTTCTGAAGAGCTTCCAATTCTTCATTCATTGCTATTGTCCATTTTGGATCCTTCAATGCGTCCTGCACGTTACTAGGAATAGATACAGTAGATAATTGATTAATAACAAGTGCATATGACTCAGATATCCTATGGTTAGACATAAAGTTAGCTATAGGGTATTTAGCTTGGGCTTTGATGTCTGGTTCATATTGCTTTTTAGGAATTCCCTTAGTAACCCTTTGTGATTTTCTAGGTTCAACACTTTCTAACACAGAAGACTCATTAGAGGGTAAATATACTTGAGGTGGATCGTTCTGGGCGAGATCTTCAGTTGCTGATGTAGAAGGGGAAATGTCTTGTGTGTGAGTTTCAGATATATTTTGATCATTCTCTTTTGTCTCATGAGGGAATTGATCGCTGGGAACTAAGTGGTCAATTGTCTGCCCATTGGAAGTGTCTATCTCTCAAGACAAGTCATTTGCTGCTGCTGCGGAAACAGTTTCTGTTGTTACAGGAACTTCAAATTGTTCATCCAAGTGTTCAAATTCTTCAAATACATCAATAGAACGAGGATTCCCTTCACTATCGCTCTCCCCCTGAAGGGAAGACTGGGAGACTCCCCCTGAGGATTGCTAATAGAGCGTTGATAAAGTTGAGAAATAGAGAGATCTGTGTTTGCTTGCGACGTGAGAAACAGAGAGATCTCTGTGAGAAATGGAGAGACGAGGGACAGTATATTTTGCGTGGTAGATATTTAACATAAATCTTATAATCGTAAAAATATTTAGTTCTAATTTATAGTGACAAAATATTATATATTGGTCTCTATTATATATGTAATTTTTTTATTGTAAAAAATGAGTAATTTGATTTAATAAGCTATAAAGTTGATTCACACAACACAATTATTCAAATAGCTCAATTGGTAGATATTGCAACAAATTTTACTATAGGTTAGGAGTTCGATTCTCGTTGAGCCTAAAAATAAATATATTATATATGAAATTCCATAGTGGGGTCAAGTAGTAGGTGGTGTCCATAGAGATTGGGATTAGCTCGGCTCGTTTTAAAATATAAATTTTTTTATTGAAAATAATTTCCTAATAATTTTTTTGGTAATTGTTAACAATACCTATGACAACTTTCATTGATATACATTCATTTTACAAACAAAAAAGTTATTTGATAAAGGTAGTTACATTTTCTCGCAACAAATTTTCTTGAAGATTGTAAGTCTTTTCGAGAAAAAAATTCATACGTAAACAAAAGTTTTCTTGCAACAAAACAATTTGTCAGTAAAATTATTTGATTTTTACCAACGAAATTTTTTTGTAGTTGTCACTATTACCAACACCGTGTTTCCTTGACTTATCAATTGTTTTACTAACAAAAATGAAATTCCTTGGTAAAAACTTTTAGTTACGGGGATGCTTCCACGAGCCCAATAACGAATTTTTTCTTGTTAAAAGTTTTTTTCTAACAAAATTTTGATTTTTGTCAAGGAATTTTTTTCGTGAATCACTGTAGATTCATTGACATTTAAAAAAAAAACAACCTATTGGCCACTGAATTATATGAAAGGAAATCTTGCAAATCTTGAAAAATGCATAGCTACTTGTGGTCCTATATATCATCATGTAATGGCCATATAACATTTAATTTGTTGTCACATTTTGTCAGCGGTTATTGACTTTTACCAAAGAGTCAGTCTAAATGGCGAGGAAACCGGCGAGGCGGCGAGGGAGGGAGTGCAACCATCCATTTCTTTCGGAATATGTGCAAGAAGATGGAAGACATGCATTTCGTACAAAAAAAATCGAAAGACACGCATCTCGAAGGGATGGAGGATTGCACCGTCCTCCCTCGCTGATTTCCTCGCCATTTATAATTTCGTTTGAATGCTGTACCTTATATCTGATAAGGCTAAGTCGTCATTATCAACCTGTCTAAGCAACACAGATGAGCCGACTCTAGCGTCGTTATCTGTACAACTCACTGATGAAGGTGACACGCACGAGTGAGAAAAACACCATTTAGTGATATCGTATCCCTGTCACTAGTTGGAAGTAAGAATAACAGATTGCATTGTTAATTCCAAATCACTCTTAACTAAAGACTCCTCTCATATCTTCAGCTTATTTAGTTTGGAAAAGGTGACCCTGCTTGCATGTTATACATGTGCTTTGCCTAGTCTATTGTACAAGCATAATTAGACACTGAAATAGTTACTGGTTCATGGCGTTTGTTTCATGGACATGGATCCTAGTGTTACTTGTAGTTGGTTATATCAAACGTGTATTGAGACTGAAAGCGAAACACAAGAATGAGAGGTTACCACCTGGTCCTAAGGGGATCCCGATTTTGGGAAATCTACTCATGTTGGGTAAGTCTCCTCATCGCGACCTCCACTGCCTTGCCGAGCAATTCGGTTCAATAATGTACTTGCAGCTTGGTTTTGTTCCCACCATAGTAGTCTCTTCACCGCAGGCAGCAGAGTTGTTTCTCAAGACTCATGACCTTGTTTTCGCTAGTAGACCTTTTACCGAGGCTGCTAAGCACACCTCATATGAACGGAAGGGCTTAGCTTTCACCGAGTATGGTCCTTATTGGCGCAACATCCGTAAGTTGTGCACGTTAGAATTGCTTAGTAATATGAAGATTGATTCTTTTAAGTCCATGAGAAGAGAGGAGTTGGGACTATTTTTAAGGTCAGTCATGGATGCTGCAAAGGTGGGTGCTACGGTGGACGTGAGTGCCATGGTTACTTCACTCAGCCAAGACATGTCTTGCCTGATGGTTCTTGGAGACAAGTACATGAATAAAGATCATGAAAAGACAGAGTTCCAAGCTGCGGTTCAAGAAGCCATGCACTTGATAGCAGTTCCTAATGTAGCTGATTACATCCCTTACGTTGGTGCCCTTGACCTTCAAGGCCTGGGTCGACGCATGAAGGCTGTTAGTAAGGTCTTTGATGACTTGTTTGAGAAAATCATCGATGAGCATCTTCATGGTACACAACATAAGCGCCAGCACAAGGACTTTATCGATGTTATGTTGTCGGTCATGCAATCAAATAATTCTGAGCTACCAATTGACAGATCGAATATCAAAGCTGTCACTCTGGTAAACATTCTTACATCCATTCCGAACTGTTTTAATTTATAGGTCTCATAGTTTTTTTGTTTTTGTTTTGGTAGGACATGTTGGCAGGGTCTATGGATACTACATCAACAGCAATCGAGTGGGCACTTGCAGAGCTCCTAAAGAATCCACAAGCAATGAAAAAGGTGCAAGACGAGTTAGAGAGCGTCGTTGGGTTGGAAAGGATGGTGGACGAGTCGGACTTAGATAACTTGGTTTATTTGGACATGGTTATCAAGGAAAGCTTGAGGCTTCATCCAGTGGCACCACTGCTGATTCCTCACGAGTCTATGGAAGATTGCACAGTCAGCGGCTTCCATGTTCCTAAAAAATCAAGAATCATTGTGAATGTATGGGCAATCGGGCGTGATCCTAGTGCATGGCCTAATGCTGAAACCTTTCTACCTGAAAGGTTCATGGGGTCTAATGTGGACTTAAGGGGACGCGATTTCCAGCTTCTTCCCTTTGGATCAGGTCGACGAGGTTGCCCCGGGATGCAGCTTGGGCTACTCACTATTAGGTTGGTGTTAGCACAAGTGTTGCATTGCTTTGACTGGAAGCTCGCAAGTAGTGTGTTGCCCAGCGAGTTGGACATGGATGAGGAGTTTGGCCTCTCTATGCCTAGGGCAAACCATCTACTTGCTGTTCCAGCATATCGCCTTAACAAACCCTTGATTTAATTTGTCAATTGCTTCTTTATCACTTATGGATATCAATGTATGAAGACTTTTTTTTCCATCACAGAGAAAAAACGCAATCAAGGTCATGGATATCAATGAAGTACTTTTTTTTTTTTTTTTTTTTTCAAAATTGGGATGTTGACCCATTTTATTCATATAAAAATTCACGCTCGAAGGCTACATGACTGATCCAATAGGGTTAACTAAAAAGCCGAAACAAAACCTCACAAAAGATAGGATGCACCAATACAAGCCTAGACAAAATCAGTTTTTGTACCTTTTGTTTTCTGTCCTAGTTCTATTGGATTTTCGGGGACAAATGCTGATATCTTTGGTGTGGCGCCTCTTATTCATCTTTCCGTCTGATATAGTCCCTAAAGCCAAATCACTGTTCACTACCTGTGGATCAAGTTCAGATTCTGAGTTGACATCATCACTATCCACACTAGAACTTTCAGAGTGTGCTGAGGTCCAATTTCTATCTAGAAACCTTTTGCCCCACTGCTTACTTTGGATGCTCTTAACCAAAAACAAATATCACTTTACACAGGGATGTTCTAATGAAAGGAATAAAGAATAAACAACAATGCAAGTCATGAACTAGGAAGTCTGCTAAAATGGTTGCTAGTCAGGCATAACTGTTGGATATGGTGTTTGAGTGTGGAGTAGAGTTTTGCGTCTTAGGAAAAAGCTTAGTGATGGTGACTTAATCTTTTGCATTTAACATATTTTCATGAGCTGTTCTACACAGCGAGGAAATGGGCGAGGGAAGGGAGGTGGCGGGGTGGAGACCATCCACTTCGCTCGGGATGTGTGCTGTCGTTTTTGGTGTGCGTATCTCGAGTGGGGTGGACGGTTCCCACCCCGCCACCTCCCTTCCCTCTCCCGTTTCCTCGCCATTTAGAATTTCTCTATTTTCATTCCAATGTTTATCCAGGCGTTTAAGAAGGCCAGAAGCTTGGGCTTGGGAGACAATGATTTTTCAGCTGTACACGAGGCAGTGAAGCTCCCAGAGAACTCAAAATGAAGACCCCGCCAACTTACATGCGTAAATACACAGGAAAAAAAACCATTTATTGTGTTCAATTCCATTATGTAAGAGTTTGAAGAATCCAATGGTTAATAATTAATAAAATTGTGAAACAAGTACTAACTGTCATTGTAAAAATGAGTACAAACGAAAAATGTTAGTTGGCCTTACATCATGTGAAACTGGGCAACCTCATTGCTGCATTTGGCTCAACTTTGAGTTTGCTGGGTTATGGGTGAGCTATACTAGTCCTCGACGCATGTCATACATGCCTACAATTACTTGATTTTTTTCCTGTGTTATGTCCCTGCAACTCCTAACGCGTGCAATGCATGCTACGGTGGTTTTATTTCCTTCTTCAAAGACCGGGTGTGCACACATTGCAAATAGTATTATACTAAATTTGAAAAGAATTTAATAAGTGTTTTTTAAAAAGGATTTAATAGGTTAAAAAATGCAAATTAAAATGTTTGAAAATTTTGCAAAATGTAAAAATATGATTTATGAAAAAAGATTTTTTTTTCTTTCTTTTTTGAATAGGTTGTTCAAAGTTTTGTTCATTTTGCAATTAAAATCATCTTTAAGGCATGTGTGACACAACCAATTTTTTTCAAATCGAAAAAAGTACACTAAAAAATAAGAGTAGTGCTAATTATGTGTAAGGATTTTTTTGTAAATAAAAAATAGTTGAAGGTTTTAAATAATTTGTATTGAGGGCTTAAATTTAATATATTATTGTTTAAGAGGCCTTGAATTTGATTTTACAATATTTGACTTTTAGAGGGCAATTTCATCATTTTGGCGGTGTTACCAACGCCTTGCACTGTAGAAAGGCCTTCTTGAGTAAAAAGAAATTAGGTAAGTCATTGTTGAAGGGGAAAATTCTAGGGGTTGAGGGAAAGGGAGTGAGGGATGGGAGCTCCTCGCGATGAGCGCTCGCGCGTATCTCCAACCCGATGTGCTCATCTCGAGGAGGATGGGTGGTTACACCCATCCCTCGCCCCTTTCCCTCGCTCTCTCCCTCGCTCTGTAGCAAAGCTCTTGTTGAAGGTGACATACACAAAGCGAAGTGAGAATGAGAAACACAATTAACATCATCAGAAATTCTAAATGGCGAGGAAACCAGCGAGGGTGGGGGGTGTGACCGCTCATCCCCCTCGAGATGTGCGGCTGTATTCTCAAGATGCATAGAAGCGCGAGTTTCGAGAGGAATGAGTGGTCACACCCTCCTCCCTCGCTGTTTTCCTTGAATTTCAAGAGAAATGAGTGGTCACACCCCACTTCCTCGCTGGTTTCGTCGACAGTTAGACAGGCTTATCACTTCACTAGTTGTTAATTCCAACACACTAATTATTTATTCCTGACGAGGAAACCAGCGAGGGTTGGGGGTGTGACCGCTCATCCCCCTCGAGATGTGCGGCTGTATTCTGAAGATGCATAGAAGCGCGAGTTTCGAGAGGAATTAGTGGTCACACCCTCCTCCCTCGCTGTTTTCCTTGAATTTCAAGAGAAATGAGTGGTCACACCCCACTCCCTCGCTGGTTTCGTCGACAGTTAGACATGCTTATCACTTCACTAGTTGTTAATTCCAACACACTAATTATTGATTCCTCTCTCATCTACATCTTATTTAGTTTGGCAGCGATTGACTGTTTGATCCCACCAAGTCTAATTATGGAATTTTCTTTTTAATGTCGCTTCAGCCTTACGAGTGTGGAATCCATCCTCGGAGAGGTTGGAGTGATCAAAGCATAAAAGAGAAAAAAACAGGAGGGGTTAGGAACATTACCCGTTTTAATTTTTTGGACAGATTTGTCCATTTTTAGTAAAATAATCATAATTTGTTCATTTCAAAACATCTTCATGTGATTAAAGTTGTGTTTATTAGATAACTTAGAGTATTACAACTTTTGTGTTTTGATCAACTTGAGAATCGATCTTGATCGAGCACATAAGTTGGTCGAAAGTCAAGAACACTATCTCGTTTTCATTACAAGACAGATTTGCGCGACTTTAGTAAAATGATCAAAACTTTCTCATTTCAAAACATTTTCAAGTGATTCAAGTTGCGTTTATTAGATAACTCATAGTACTACAACTTTTGTGTTTTGATGAACTTGAGAATTAATCTCAATTAAGAGTTTAAATTGGTTGAAAGTTACCCTATTTTGCATTTTTTTTGTTTTGAGTTTGAATTTATCTGTTATACATATTTATTGGTGGTGTGAGAAAGTAAAAAAAAAAAAAAAAAACTCAATAATGATGTGAGAAAGAGGAAATAGTGATGTAGTGTAGTCGTTGTCTTTGAGTAATAATGTTAGGTGCATTTTGTTGATTCCACTTTATGACCTTTAAGTAGAAATTAAGACAGAAAAGCAAAGTCTTTCTCTATAAAAGCCAAATTAGCTAAGCTAGAGTTTGAGTGGATGGATCAGTTGGATGATGAGATATTGTTACAAATTTACTCTCACTTGAATTCGAAATACTCCTCCATACATTCCACTTTATGACCTTTAGGTAGAAATTAAGAAAGAAAAGCGAAGTGTAAAAGCCAAACTAGCTAAGCTAGGGTTTCATATAGTATATTTTACGGGAAATTCTAAATGACAAGGAAAGGAGCGAGGAAACAGGCGAGGGAGGGAGTGAAGCCGTTCATCTCTCTCGAAATGCGTGAAAGTGCATATCTCAAGGCCCTTACATGCATCTCGAGGGGGGTGAACGGCTGCACCCCCTTTCCTCGCTGTGTAGACAAACCCATATTTTTACATTCCCTGTGTGATAGTAGTAAGGTTCTTGAAGGTTGCGTAGAACAATCCTTACAGGATTAGAGAAAAGTAGTGTTGAATGTTTTTTAATGTTTTTAAGGTGTAAAAAGGATTGTTTTTCATAAAATATTATGGGAAAAATTGTAAAATAAAAATTCAATAAATATTATGTGCAGAGTTATAATATATATATATATATATATATATATCTTTTAATGTTTTTAAGGTGTAAAAAAACTAAGAAATCATAAATCTTACTTTGACTATGTTCTCATAGTAAATCATAAATCTTTGTTGATCCTCTTGTATTCAATAAATCTGATAATGGTTAGACTGATTATAAACGCTAGCTTGTTACCTGCTGACTTGTATTCAAAATTTGGATGTAGGGAGTAAGCAGCTGAGGGGAATGGCAGCATTGCTGAAAATTGAAGGACACGGAAGACTAAATGTTGGGGAAGAGTTGTTTGCGATTTAAGTGATAAGGTTACAAATCTGTAGGGTTATCATATTTATTTTCTATCTTGTTTTTGTTACTTTTCCCTTAGAGGTGATGTTCAGCTCAGGTTAGGAAACAGTTTTTGTAGTGTTTTGAGTATATTGATGTTACAAAGTGCGTAAAATGTTTGTAACGACTATAGGCTAAATTGAATTATTTGTGTTGTTCTTTAAGGTAGGCCAGATTTTTTCAGTGTGCTAATGCCTAATTCGTGCATTTCCCACTCAAGCTTTCGTGTATTCTGGGACAGCATGTGCTAATGTGCAGACGCATTGGTAATGTTTAACACGAGTTTAATTACTGTAAAGAAGATGTGGTCTTGGTCTTGTGATTTTGTCTTGGGAAGAGGTGTCAGGCTAGTATTGCATTTGTGGTTTGTATGGTGAAGTAACGCTCAACGTCGTCAGTCTTCTAGAATTTAACATGTGAACCCTTTCAGCAGTACTGTGTGTGGGTGTGGATGTGTGTGGTGGATATGTTACCCTTCAATCGAGCCAATGACAAAAGACTTCACTCGAATTTAATTTCTTTGTGATGGCCGGTGTTGTTGATGAGAAGTAGACTTGAAATGGATTGATTAACATCAGTTTGACATTAAAATTATAATTGAGTCCATTGTAATTGTCGGCAGATGGCTATTTTTATGGTTTCATCTGACATTCAAAGTATAAGTATATCTTGCTGATTCTCATCGTAAATCAGGTGAAAATTTGGCTGTCTACCTGATCATGTAGAAATAAATATTTCAATTGTTTAGTCTTTGATTCATTCCTCAATAGAGGTATAAATATAATAGGGTTTTTTGTCTTACAAGAAACAATATGACAGAATATAGAAATTAGGTTACCTAAATATGAATTTAGAATATCCTAAATATATATATGTTTCTATAATCTATAATTAGAATATACAGCTTTCTATACTCCTCAAGATACCCCTTTAGTTAAAACATCAGCTAATTGCTTCGCTGAGGTTACAAATGGAAAGCGAATAACTTTCCTGTCAAGATTCTCTTTAATAAAATGGCGGTCAATTTCCACATGTTTTGTTCAATCATGCTGAACTGGATTATGTGCAATCTGAATGGCAGTTGTATTATCACAATGTAAATTTATAGGCCTTTTGTAACTTGAAACCCAATTCCTTCAGGATATTACGGATCCACAACATTTCACAAACTCCATGTGTCATACCTCGAAATTCAGCTTCTGCACTTGATTTAGCAACAACTTTCTATTTTTTACTACGCCAAGTTACAAGGTTCCCACCAACAAAAGTGAAGTACCCTGATGTAGAGCGTCTATCAGTTTTATCACCAGCCCAATCCGCATCTGTGTATCCAACAACTTCCAATTCATTTTTTTCAAATAATAATCTCTTACCAGGCGCCATCTTCAGATATTTCAAGATACGAAAGACTGCATTCATATGCTCTTTACTAGGACAATGCATAAACTGGCTAACAACACTCACAGCATAAGCAATGTCAGGTCTAGTATGAGAAAGATAAATTAACCTTCCTACAAGACGTTGATACCTTCCTTTATCAGTAGGGACTTGATCAGGAAGAATAGCAAGTCCATGATTCATCTCAATGGGTGTCTCTATTGGTTTGCAGTCCAACATCCATGTTTCAGTGAGCAAATCAAGAACATACTTCCTTTGTGAAAGTGAAATCCCTTTCTTCAACCTTGCAACTTCAATACCCAGAAAATACTTCAGTTGTTTGAGATCCTTCATTTCAAATTCCTTTGACAGATACTTTTGCAAATCATTTATTTCTTTCGGATCATCTTCTGTAACGATCATGTCATCAACATACACAATTAGGGTTGTAATCTTACCATTCTTGTGTTTGATAAACAAGGTATGGTAAGAGTTGCTTTGTTTGTACCCAAAAGCTCTCATGGACTTCGAAAATCTTCCGAACCAACCTCTTGGAGACAGTTTCAGGTCATACAAAGACTTCTTCAATTTACACACCTTACCAACGTCTCTTGGGTTATTCTTCACGCCTGGAGGCATATCCATGTACACTTCTTCCTCCAAATTTCCATTGAGAAATGCATTATTCACATTAATTTGATGCAATGGCCAATCTTTATTTGTTGTAAGTGAAAGTAAAATTCGGATAGTATTAATCTTCGCCACAGGTGCGAAAGTCTCTTCATAATCAATTCCATGACGCTGTGTATATCCCTTGGCAACTAATCTTGCTTTGTATTTATCAATAGTTCCATCTGCATTAAGCTTCACATTAAACACCCAATGACATCCCACAGTCTTCTTTCCAACAGGCTTGTCTACTACCTCCCAAGTGACATTCTTCTGAAGAGCTTCCAATTCTTCATTCATTGCTATTGTCCATTTTGGATCCTTCAATGCGTCCTGCACGTTACTAGGAATAGATACAGTAGATAATTGATTAATAACAAGTGCATGTGACTCAGATATCCTATGGTTAGACATAAAGTTAGCTATAGGGTATTTAGCTTGGGCTTTGATGTCTGGTTTATATTGTTTTTTAGGAATTCCCTTAGTAACCCTTTGTGATTTTCTAGGTTCAACACTTTCTAACACAGAAGACTCATTAGAGGGTAAATATACTTGAGGTGGATCGTTCTGGGCGAGATCTTCAGTTGCTGATGTAGAAGGGGAAATGTCTTGTGTGTGAGTTTCAGATATATTTTGATCATTCTCTTCTGTCTCATGAGGGAATTGATCGCTGGGAACTAAGTGGTCAATTGTCTGCCCATTGGAAGTGTCTATCTCTCAAGACAAGTCATTTGCTGCTGCTGCGAAAACAGTTTCTGTTGTTACAGAAACTTCAAATTGTTCATCCAAGTGTTCCAATTCTTCAAATACATCAATAGAACGAGGATTCCCTTCACTATCGCTCTCCCCCTGAAGGGAAGACTGGGAGACTCCCCCTGAGGATTGCTAATAGATCGTTGATAAAGTTGAGAAATAGAGAGATCTGTGTTTGCTTGCGACGTGAGAAACAAAGAGATCTCTGAGAAATAGAGAGACGAGGGACAATATATTTTGTGTGGTAGATATTTAACATAAATCTTATAATCGTAAAAATATTTAGTTCTAATTTATAGTGACAAAATATTATATATTGGTCTCTATTGTATATGTAATTTTTTTATTGTAAAAAATGAGTAATTTGATTTAATAAGCTATAAAGTTGATTCACACAACACAATTATTCAAATAGCTCAATTGGTAGATATTGCAACAAATTTTACTATAGGTTAGGAGTTTGATTCTCGTTGAGCCTAAAAGTAAATATATTATATATGAAATTTCATAGTGGGGTCAGGTAGTAGGTGGTGTCCATAGAGATTGGGATTAGCTCGGCTCGTTTTAAAATATAGTAAACAAAAGTTTTCTTGCAACAAAACAATTTGTCAGTAAAACTATTTGATTTTTACCAACGAATTTTTTGGTAGTTGTCACTATTACCAACACCGTGTTTCCTTGACTTATCAATTGTTTTACTAACAAAAATGTAATTTCTTGGTAAAAACTTTTAGTTACGGAGATGCTTCCACGAACCCAATAACGAATTTTTTCCTTGTTAAAAGTTTTTTCTAACAAAATTTTGATTTTTGTCAAGGAATATTTTTCGTGAATCACTGTAGATTCATTGACATTTCAACAAAAAACAACCTATTGGCCACTAAATTATATGAAGGAAAATCTTGCAAATCTTGAAGAATGCATAGCTACTTGTGGTCCTGTATATCATCATGTAATGGCCATATAACATTTAATTTGTTGTCACATTTTGTCAGCAGTTATTGACTTTTACCAAAGAGTCAGTCTAAATGGCGAGGAAACCAGCGAGGGAGGGGGTGCAACCCTTTATTTTTTCGGGATAATGTGCAAGAAGATGGAAGACACGCATTTCGTGCAAGAGAATGAAAGACACGCATCTCAAGGAGATAGAGGATTGCACCGTCCTCCCTCGCTGGTTTCCTCGCCATTTAGAATTTCGTTTGAATGCTGTACCTTATATCTGATAAGGCTAAGTCGTCATTATCAACCTGTCTAAGCAACACAGATGAGCCGACTCTAGCGTCGTTATCTGTACAACTCACTGATGAAGGTGACACGGACGAGTGAGAACAAGAAACACCATTTAGTGATATCGTATCCCTGTCAATTCCAAATCACTCTTAACTAAAGACTCCTCTCATATCTTCAGCTTATTTAGTTTGGAAAAGGCGACCCTGCTTGCATGTTATACATGTGCTTTGCCTAGTCTATTGTACAGGCATAATTAGACACTGAAATAGTTACTGGTTCATGGCGTTTGTTTCATGGACATGGATCCTAGTGTTACTTGTAGTTGGTTATATCAAACGTGTATTGAGACTGAAAGCGAAACACAAGAATGAGAGGTTACCACCTGGTCCTAAGGGGATCCCGATTTTGGGAAATCTACTCATGTTGGGTAAGTCTCCTCATCGCGACCTCCACTGCCTTGCCGAGCAATTCGGTTCAATAATGTACTTGCAGCTTGGTTTTGTTCCCACCATAGTAGTCTCTTCACCGCAGGCAGCAGAGTTGTTTCTCAAGACTCATGACCTTGTTTTCGCTAGTAGACCTTTTACCGAGGCTGCTAAGCACACCTCATATGAACGGAAGGGCTTAGCTTTCACCGAGTATGGTCCTTATTGGCGCAACATCCGTAAGTTGTGCACGTTAGAATTGCTTAGTAATATGAAGATTGATTCTTTTAAGTCCATGAGAAGAGAGGAGTTGGGACTATTTTTAAGGTCAGTCATGGATGCTGCAAAGGTGGGTGCTACGGTGGACGTGAGTGCCATGGTTACTTCACTCAGCCAAGACATGTCTTGCCTGATGGTTCTTGGAGACAAGTACATGAATAAAGATCATGAAAAGACAGAGTTCCAAGCTGCGGTTCAAGAAGCCATGCACTTGGCAGCAGTTCCTAATGTAGCTGATTACATCCCTTACATTAGTGCCCTTGACCTTCAAGGCCTGGGTCGACGTATGAAGGCTGTTAGTAAGGTCTTTGATGACTTGTTTGAGAAAATCATCGATGAGCATCTTCATGGTACACAACATAAGCGCCAGCACAAGGACTTTATCGATGTTATGTTGTCCGTCATGCAATCAAATAATTCTGAGCTACCAATTGATAGATCGAATATCAAAGCTGTCACTCTGGTAAACTTTCTTACATCCATTCCGAACTGTTTTAATTTATAGGTCTCATAGTTTTTTTGTTTTTGTTTTTGTTTTTGTTTTTGTTTTTGTTTTGGTAGGACATGTTGGCAAGTATTCCGAACTGGCAAGTATTCTTCCTAAATCTACACGTACAACCGAACTCACATGGAACGGTGCATCGATATGCAAGCAAGTCTGCATACCCATAATAATATCACACGTATACAAGCAAGTCTGTATACAAAAATTTCTTTTCTTTTCACATTTTTTTTCTTCGGAGTTGTGGAAAAGAGCATAAAAATTATCAACTAAAACTCAAAACTCTTTTATGGTGACACTTTGTCAACCATAAGTAAATCAACCACAGTATCCACCATTCTTTTGGGGAACAAGTAATATTTGACACATTGCCAATTCACCTATCTTATCTTTTTGCATCATATGAAAAACAATATGCATTCCAATTCGCATAAAAAAAAATACAAATACTCAAGCTAAAACAAGTGCTCAGTTAAATTTCAGCCAATATCTATTACTAGAAAATTTTGTTCTAACCCTAAACTAAATAAGGGTTTAATCATACATAAAACTAATACAGACAAGACATTATCCCTTAAGCTACCACTTCTAACAAATTGCAAAGAATGACAGGGGCAACAAATGTTTTCTAAAATGAAATATTGAACTTACGAGCGCTACCCAAAAAGGGTAAAACACTGCTTACAATGTCAAGTTGAAGTCCAGTTAGCCAAAAATGGTAGGTAAAACTGGATAACAAAAATGTTACAGATCGAAACTACCAATCAAACCAACCCTCTAAGGGCGTTGGCTTTTTGAATAAATGAAACATAATGACAGATGTAGAACTGCAGTTGCATATACAGTTATAAATCTCTGTAAGACCACAAATTCATAGTGTTTTACACATGATCAAAAGGAATAGGGAAGAGTGGCATCAAGACAGATGGGATCTAATATACAAATTTCTTAAAAGCTTGGATGTTCCTTCAGACCCACCCATATGCATGAAAATCTCACTACAACAAAAATGAACATTAATAGCTTTTGAGAATAGCGGTTTTTACCAAACAGCTATAAAATTCTATTGAAACAGTAAAACAGCTATCAATATCCAATTTTTGTGCGCTAAATGAAATGTGATGAAGGCGCGGGATTGATTTCGCTGGGCGCCAACTATCCCGCGCAAATCGAAAGAAAAAACTAAAAGCTAACAAAGAAGAGGGAAGCAAGGAAGAAGAATCCCGCTCGATCTGTCTCCCTCTCCCTCTGCATTCTGCTCTCCCTCTGCATTCAGCTCACCCTCTCCGATCGTTCTCCCTCTCCCTCTCCGATCGCTCTCCCTCTCCCTCTCCGTTCTGCTGTCCCTCTCCGATCGCTCTCCCTCTCCGTTCTGTTTCTCCCTCTCGAACGTGTTGTACTCATCGCCGTACTAGCTGTCGCTCTCCGTTTCAGGTTGGTATCTGATTCTCAACACACTCACTCTCTCCTGCTTTGCTTTCACCGCAAACCCTAACGATTTTTAATTTGTATCATTTTTTGTATCAGTTTATGAAGTGATTTATATCAGTTCATGAAGTAATTGTGGAAGTGTTTGGAAGGCTTTGAAGGATCAGTATTTGTATCAGTTTTGGTTGATTGAAGGATCAATTTTTCAGATAGGTAATTCTCGAATTGAAATTTTTTCCCTTTCCTCTTTGATTTCCTTATTAGAGTATTAATTTGGTTGAGTTGTGTAGTTCTTCATTTTGAGTAAAATTCCTGCATTTTTCTTGAAATTTCTTAGGGTTATATGTTTCTTTCTCATTCTGATTGAGAGTATAATTGTTGGGTGCATTTTCATGTGGAGCAAGCTATTTATCAATCCTACCCAACCTCTGCAAGCTATTTTCCTCTGGTTGTGCTCATTTTGATTTGTCAGATGATTTTTTTTTTAATGAAAAATTGATTTAGAGACTATCTTCCTCTCAATAGACCATAGCTTCTCTCAAACGAAGTGAGTCCCAAATGTTTTTGTTGGACCTGTATGGTTTGATCAGTAGGATGATAAGCTTTGAGCTGGTGTTTTTCAGGCGGGCCTTTTGCAAGTGCAGGACTATGGAATTAGTGTAATTAGTGGTTGTAAGCTTAAGAATGTAAAAAGTATCTAGATTAAGCACTATTTTTCAGTCTCGTGTCTCAAGAGGGGCCATGAACTTGGACGCGAGCCTTCCTCTTCTTGTTTCTGTTTAATAGTAATATATAGATATCTTATTATTATTATCACAAAAAGAAAACATTGTTTGTGAGTGAGGGTGTCAAATGGATCAATTTTCCAATTTAGCTTTACCTTTTATTGTTAGTTTAGAGTTCTTGTTCGTAATAATACCATTTTAAAGTTTCTAACCATGTACACCATTTAGGAGAAAACATGAGTAATTCCTCATAAACACGTAATTCTTACTTTTATACAAGTACATACCCTGCAACGCTTTAGGGAGTAAGGTCTTAATATCATACATATCGACTAAATCAGCAGAATGATTCCAACTTTAGACTCCTTTAGTGATCAGGACCTACATTTTACATTCTCTCTTTGCATGAACCTCATGAGCATGTTTGTTGTTGCAACCAAAAGGGCTGCAGAAGGCCACTAAAAAAAGCTTTAAAATCCAAAGTTCCTATCTCTTTTTTCATCTCCACCATTAAAGTTAAAATTCCTCCAAGCAAGAAAGAGCAAAACCTTCATCCTCCCAATTCTCATCTTTGGCTTTCTTAGGGGTTTCAACTCATAGGATTCAAAAATTTACTTATAAAGAGCATTTTAATCAGAGAAAGTAAGGTGGGGAAGATGAGGAATAATTCTGTAAAAATAGTATTTTTGAGAACAAAGTAGCCGATGGGGGCATCTTCTTTTGGTCCATGCGTTTTACTGTCATGCGTCTCACGTGTGATCTTTACATTTTAAAAATTATTCAACTTTTGCTTAACTTCTTGTTTTTATGTCATTTTTACCGCTTAAAAGTTGCTTGCTCATCAACCCAAACTTGTGTTCATATTGCTCAGTGTATCAAAATAAAATATAACATTGGTTAATCCTGACAAAGTGTGATTATGGAGATAAGAATGAGTGCGAATGTGACAGCGCGGAGGTAATGAGCTCAAGACATTGAGGATCAAGACACATTATGAGTAATTGCTTTGCAATTTCAATATATTTTTTTTCTTTTGTTAATTAGTATGGACATTGAGTACTCGCTAATCTAGTGGTCTTTTCTAGGGTTACTCATAACTTTGAAAAACTGAGGCCAGGCAGAGTAACTTTGCAAATCAATAATATTATTGAGTTAAATAAACGAACCATGGAAATCTGGTTGTATGATTTGGTATGATCAATTGATACCTATCCAAATTGCACAGGAACCATGAAGCTCTGGCAATCTGACACGTGTATATGCTTCCCCATCGTAAATAGCTTTTAATCTGTGTGCCGGTGATATCCGTAAATTAGCCTTTTCTTTTTTATCAAGAATTTGTTTGGCATGTCTCATCCAATCATGGCTACTACACTCTAGATTTCTAGTATTAGAGCTTTAATTCATTTTTGTAATACGAGGAAAACAGGTCCAAGGGTCTACCTGTCATTGATCCCGACTAAATATGCCCTCTCACACACTATGCTAAAAATAACTTTCTTGCTTGAAAGAACAATTACAGTGACAAGCATTTGTAACTTTGCAAGGGAAACTACCATCATGCAGCAGATACATTTCACCAACCCCGATATTATCTGCTTCAGTATTTTCATCCTAGTGTTTACAAGAATCAATATACAAGTTAGAATCCTTAAGAGAAGATGTTACAGTGGGAATGTAAGGGTTAAACATTATTTAGGCCCGTACTAGATTCTGGTTCGCTTAGATTGGGTGTACTTCTGTTAGAGATCCTCTTGGTAGGAACTAATGGATTGTTTTCCTCCTCATCAAGAGCCACTGTTCTGTCAAAGTCATCACCCTTGAATACGGGATGAACATAAGCGTCCTGGAGATAGTTTTTCAAATTCAAGTTTGGCTAAGTTGCTCGCTCCAATGTGTCCTTCACCATTGCTTCCTGTGATTATAACCATATAAGAACCATTCACTGACTACTTCTAATGACCACACAAATGTGCCATCAATCGAAACATGGTAGTGCATGGACAATGACAAGGATTTGCTACTAACCTGCAGAGGAAACTTCACGAATGCTGATTCAAACTGGCCTTTGCATAATCTATGGAACCAGATGGTCAAGACAGGAAGTACAATGAGCAATGGTGTTGAATACTTGGCACTTTTTGTAGTCATCAACCCCAGCAGGAGAAGTTGTGCTATAATCATCCCAATAATTACTCGTCGATGCACATCTGGCCAGAATGAAGCTCCACTCTCATATTTTTGGTCATACACATTAATTATCTAGCAAAAAACAAAAGACAAATGTTTGAAGTAGTGTGATGGGAGCTCTAGCT
The DNA here is from genome assembly GCA_963556465.1 of Berberis vulgaris. Classification (NCBI taxonomy): domain Eukaryota; kingdom Viridiplantae; phylum Streptophyta; class Magnoliopsida; order Ranunculales; family Berberidaceae; genus Berberis; species Berberis vulgaris. The sequence goes on from OY747126.1 coordinate 85,541,209, forward strand.
GAACTTAAAAGAGGATAAACTAGAAGCATTGGCATGTAAAGCATTATACAAGTAATTCTTGATATTTCACTAGCAATCATGATGTAGTTGGTTAACACTAAAGTTGGTTTTTTTTCAAGATGTTGATGTAAAATAAGTAATTGAAAGAAGAAATAAGCTCACAGCCTAGCATACCTGATGCCGGAAAACCAAATAAGCCAAACCAAAGAAGACAACAATGAAAGGGAGAAGGAAGGGTGTGACACAAGAATAGGTAAGCCCAAGCAAGAAATATAACTGTATACGAGGTTCCATAGTAGCAAAACCAATGCTCCCAGGATTAGTTGAAGATACGGAACGAGAGTGATCGAAATCTCAGTGTAGAACTAGGGACCATATATAAGATATAAATAAAAGAAGTTTGGCCTACAAAAGATATAGATAATGCGAGGGGAGATTTCAATTTTGTAAGCAAGTGATGGTCTGGTTAGGTGAAAAGGCCAAAATTTATCCAATTTGAACCCCTTCATCACATTTATGTTGTAGCATTGTGTGATTTTAATTTTTGTGTTTACGTTTAACATTTATGCTGCCAGTTTGTAATGCTTTCAGAACGGATATGAATATGTATTTAGTATGACATTGGACTTCCATTCAAGTACTGCTTATATATATATATATATATATATATATATATATATATATATATATATATATATATATATATATATATATATGAAACTTTCAATTACCCCATGAAGATTTAAGTAGTTATTTGTTTGAATTTTAGAATTTGTTGGGCTGAGTACTACAAGAAAATATGATGCTGGATAAAGGTTGGGTGGGTCTGCACAGGTACAAATTTAGTTGTGCGTAGTTAGATATTTATTATAGAATTAGAAATGTCTGAGGTCTTAGAGCAATATATTTTTCTTGTCTTTTTTGTCATAGAGCTGATCCTGAGTACGAGAAAGGAGCATGGAATTTTGTGAAAATGGTTACAAACAACTTGGGAAATCCTAAAATGATATTATGCCCTTGCGTAGATTGTCGCAATCTAGAGCATCAATGTGGCAGTACTGTTGTTGAACATTTGGTTATAAGGGGAATGGATGCGAAGTACAAACAAAGTAAAGATTGGTATGAGCATGGGGAGAAGATAATTATGAATGGTGATTTTATTCCTGAAAAAATGTGGAACGACGAGACATATAACTTATATAGAGCTGCCCACTTTTTTGATGAAGAATATTTGAAGCCTACTGAGTTGGTTAATGAAGACTACATTGAGCCTACTAAATCCATAAATGCTGATGATTTTATAGAAAAACTAAAAGATGCAGAAACCCCTTTGTACCCGAACTGTTCAAATTACAACAAGCTATCAGCCATTGTAGCTTTATATCGACTTAAAACTCAAAGTGGATGGTCCAATAAAAGTTTTAGTGAGCTTCTTGAGATATTGGCAGACATGCTTCCACAAGACAATGTACTTTTGAAGTCATTTTACTCGGTTAAAAAGTTTCTCAAGTCATTTGAGATTAGTTATGAAAAGATTCATGCCTATGAGAATGATTGCAGTCTATTTAGAAAAGAGTACAAAGACTTGGACAATTGTCCTAAATGTGGTGCTTCAAGATGGAAGAAAAATAAGAGGACCAAAGAGATTAGAAAAGGTATTCCAGTTAAAGTTTTGAGGTACTTTCCTATAATTTCAAGATTCAAAAGGATGTTTAGGTCTGAAAAAATGGCTGCAGATTTAAGGTGGCATTTCAATAATAAAAGCACAGATGGAAAAATGCAGCACCCTGTTGATTCTGTAACATGGGAATTGGTTAATGATAAATGGGAATCATTTGCAGCTGATCCACGCAATCTCAGACTTGGTCTTTCTACTGATGGTTTTAATCCTTTTTCCATGTTAAGCTCTAAATACAGTTGTTGGCCAGTGATGCTAGTTAACTACAATTTGCCTCCTGCGTTGTGCATGAAGAAAGAGAATATCATGTTAACGCTATTGATTCCGGGTCCAAAGCAACCTGGAAATGACATAGACGTCTACTTACAGCCACTTATAGAAGACTTGCAACATTTGTGGCACAATGGAGTGGAGGCATATGATGCGTTTGGTGAAAATATTTTTAATCTCAAAGCACTTTTGCTATGGACCATAAGTGATTTTCCAGCATATGGAAACCTCGCTGGATGTTGTACAAAAGGTAAAAAGGCATGTCCTATTTGTGGCAAAAATACGCACTACAGATGGTTAACGCACAGTAAGAAATTTGCATACATGGGTCATAGAAAATTTCTGTCACCCACACATGAATATCGAGGAAAGAAGGCTTGGTTTGATAACAATGTGGAACATGGAAGGAAGCCTAGAATCTTGTCTGGTCGGAACATTTCTATTGCTCTTAAGAATTTTCCAAATGATTTTGGAAAATGTCATAAGAAAAAAAGAAAGAGAAATGATAATGCTAAAGATGTTGATGCTGATGATAATGGTGATGACGATGTTGATGGCAATGACGATGATGATGATCATGATGAGCTATCAAGGTGGAAGAAAAGGTCAATCTTTTTCGATTTACCATATTGGGAGGTTAGTTTTTAGGTCTTTAATCGCTTAGTTTTTTTTATATTCACTAATGGTCTAAAAAAATAAGTATTAATGGTTACGTTCATGTTTCTGTAGGAACTTCCATTACGTCATAATTTAGACGTAATGCATGTCGAAAAAAATGTTTGTGAAAGCATTATAGGCACAATATTGCATTGTGGAAAGTCAAAAGATGGGGTTAATGCTCGTAAGGACTTACATGATATGCAAATACGGAAGGACCTGCATCCACAACCTCATGGAAGCAGAATATACCTTCCACCTGCTCCATGGACATTTTCAAGGTCTGAAAAGAAGAAATTTTGCAAGAGATTATATGACTTCAAGGGAGCTGATGGCTATTGTTCAAACATTGGGCGATGTGTATCTTGTGAGGAATGCAAGGTCATTGGCCTGAAGTCACATGATTATCACGTTCTAATGCAACAGTTGTTGCCGGTTGCTTTACGAGGATTACTTCCAAAAGGGCCTAGAAATGCAGTACTTCGGTTATGTGCATTCTTCAATAGGTTGTGTCAGCGTGTTATAGATAGAGAGAAATTAGAAATATTGGAGGAAGACGTCATTGAAACTGTATGCATGCTTGAAAGGTTTTTTCCACCTTCTTTTTTTGATATTATGGTACACTTAATGGTTCATCTAGGAAGAGAAGCTAGATTATGTGGACCTGTTCATTTTCGTTGGATGTATCCCTTTGAGAGGTAAGGAATCATTCCTTTTTTTTTTAAGTCCGAATAGTTCTGTTTGCACCTTAATATATTGAATAACTTATAAGTTATTTATGTACAGATATATGAAAACGCTGAAAGATTACGTTAGGAATCCTGCACGGCCAGAGGGGTGTATCGCCGAATCATATCTTGCAGAAGAGTGCATAAGTTTTTGTAGCGAATTTTTGAAAAATACAATACAAGTGGAGGAAAAAGAAGTTCGCAATACTGATTTTGCAAATGAAGTTATTTTGGAAGGCCGTCCAATTTCTAGAGCCACATCGATCACACTAACCGATAGAGAAAAAAAACTTGCACATCAAGTTGTGTTGATGAATACAGCGGTGGTGGATACATATTTAGAGTAAGTAAAATGAAATTCACAGATCTTAGATCTCTATCGGTACACCATAACCATTTTAATTATTCAGTTTTCTCTCCTACTAGCATGCACTTGGAGGTTTTACAAGAATCAAACAAACGTCTTACACGCGATGCAACCTTACTTTGGAATAAACATACTGAAAAATTTGCAGAATGGATAAAAAATAAGGTGAGCTTAAATCTTCCAAGTTTTTATTACCTTAGTTTGTGTTTAATTTTATAACTACTTACTTTTTATCTCTTAATTTCATTTCTATACTTCAACAGATTCCTATTGATTCAAAAGATGACTCGGACACATTGAAATGGATTGCATATGGTCCACGGAATAGTGCATTGTCTTTTTCTGGGTATATTATCAATGGGCAACGTTTTCACACAAAAGATGTCGACCGGGAAACCCAAAATAGTGGGATTATGTATGAGGCAACCAGCATGTGTAGGGCAAGCGCAAAAGATACTGCACAAGTGTTTGATTGGGTTACTTACTATGGAGTATTGACGGATATAATATTACTAGACTATCATGTATTCTACGTTCCGGTATTTAGGTGTCATTGGGCAAACAAAGGTAATGGTGTTAAAGTTGAAGATGGATTAACCCTCGTGAACCTCCATCAAAGTCAAGTATCATTTGCAAGATCCATATATTTTAGCATCTCAAGCAAAACAAGTCTTTTATTCAAGAGAAGATGATTCTTCTAATTGGTATGTTGTAATGAAAGCACCACCAAGAGGTTTCCATGAGTTAGAGGCCGATGACGAAAGTGCAGAAGGTTCAATACCACTAGAAGTTGACATGGACATTGAGGAGTCTAGTGGTGAAGTTAGATATGTGAGGGAGAATTGTGAGGGCATATTTGTGTAATTAATGTTCTTAACCTTCATCTTTATTGTGAGGGCATATTTGTGTAATATATGGTCTTAACCTTCATCTTTATTTAGCTTGTGTTTTGGCTGCTTATCAAAAGTCTATTTGTTTTTATATATTATTTACACACATATTTCGTATGTTGTCTATTCAGTTTTGTTTTCATTATATGATTAAGCTTATAAATGCATTACATATACTGAAATGATCAACTTTTTTGTCTTAGACAGGTGAACAACAATGGTTGATGAAGCCAAAAAGAACGACCTATCTCACAAAAGGAAACGTACTTTGATACCCAGAAAAACATCCAAGGTCTTAGAAGGAACGGATAAGAATGTCTCAAAAGGTCCAGAAGCATGTCAACAAACTTTGACCCAACAACATGAGAGTCATGAACCTAATCTCCAACATATACAACCATCGGCGTCCAAAGAAGTGGTCGAAAAAAATGCACAAGAGTTAATTGTAGACCCGATGGGAGTTAAGAAACCTAGGGGTTCAACCAAAATGAGAGATATTGCTGTAGAGGCGGCAAGTCGAGTTCATGTTGAATTTACAGATAAAGGTGATCCATGTGGAGCGGGGTCAATTAGTTTGTCTTCTTTTTTAGGTCCACTTGTACGAGAGCACGTACCTGTAACATTATGCGATTGGAGGAAGCTTGGTAATGACGTAAAAGTAATCTTGTGGAGATCAATTCAGGTATTATGAACTCTTACAATTCAATGAAATGTACATTTAAGTATACACAAGTTGTGATAGAACTCTTACAGTAAAATTACCAGTATTGAGTTACTTAGTGATAATTTTATATAAACTCCAGGCAAGATTCGATTTGGACACAGAATGGCAAAATGCTATCGTATTTAAATCGATGGGATGTATATGGAGGGCCTCAAAATCACGGTTAGTCAGCCAAATAAAAGAAGCAGCTAATGAAGAAGAAAGACTTGCGCTTCAGCCTAAAAACATTCAAAGTAGAGCAGAGTGGATAAAGTTCATCAAGACAAAAACTAGTCCATCATTTAAGGTATGTTTTAAAACTAGTTGTAATATTATATTATATGGTAAATCATTATAATTCAGTTAAAATCATGCTAAAGTAATACAATTTCAGGCTGTAAGTGATAAGTATAAAGCAATGAGGCGTAAGCAAATCCCACACACATGCAGCCGAAAAGGATTGGCTCGATTAGCAGAAGATATGGTGATACTCTTTTCATATTCATATGCATTCTTATGTTGTGTCAAAATATTGTTTAGGTCCAATTACTAATTTTTCAACACCTTATATCAATTTTTTTTTTTCTGATAGAAAAAGAATAGTACCGAGCCATCTTCTGTTTCTAGGGTTCAAGTGTGGATTAAGTCGCGCACCAAAAAAGACGGTAAACCAGTAAATACAGGAGTTTCCGAAACCATTGTGAGTGAAATGTCATTTGTAATTTTGCATTATGTGTAATTTTGTATAGTTTCTGAAACCATACACTATGATATGATATGTGTTGAATTATATAGGAGAAGCTAATCGAAGCCGAAAGTGCATCTAACTCGACAACAAATGTGACTGATGATGCTCTTTCCAAAGTCTTAGGAAATGAACATCCTGGACGACTAAGAGGAATGGGAAGAGGAGTGACCATCAGCAAATTGACATTCCTTCAAACTAAGGACAAACATGCGACGGAGATGCAAGAGCAACAAACTGTCATGCACGAGAAAATCCAACATTTGGAGAAATTGGTCAACACATTATTGAAAAACAAGGCAAGTTTGATACATGTTGTGATCATTTATTAATTAAAATTTCTGCTTAGTCGTTGAATTTTTTTTATTTTTAATTATTTGATGTGTTGTTAGATCGAGCAAAGTGGAGAAGAAGACAAAACATCTCCAGTGGTACGACAATTATTTTAAAAATTGTCGCATTAAGCTTCAATCTAAACTTGCTTCAATTCTAATATTTTAATTGATTAATTGCAGAGTGTCAACACGAAGTCACTAGAGAAATGCCAGTTGTTAGATTGGAGTGGAACAAAGGAAATTGTTGCGGAAGGACATGTGATATCAAGGGATCCTAATGTGGAGGTCAATAAAATTCCTATGGGTCCTAGTGCAATCAAAGTCCGTGTTGATATCCCAACTAAACCGGATGCTTTCCTATGGAGGCCTACATCTAGTATGACTTGTATAGAACAAGCTCAAGGTAAATCGATAGCATGGCCTGCCGATAGAGTTATTTTGCAACCTGATCAAGATTCAGTTCAACAAGATAATATTGATGCGCCTTTGGTAAGATAAGTATTGATTGCTTTGGTATTTATACAATGTATTTGTGTACTTTAAATAGTTGTATTATTGTGTATATGATTCCTGTTTTTATACATTCTTTCTTTACAGAGCAACGACAACAATTCAACGAACAAGTGCTCATTGTTTGATTGGAGTGGAAAAGATGAAATAGTGGCAGAAGGACGTTGGCATTCGAGTGATCCAAAAACACTGATCAATGATATTCCTCTTGGACCTAATGCCATGAGTGTTTGGGTAGATATGTCAAAAAACCCTGACGCATTTTTATGGAGGCCTACATCTAGTATGACATTCATTAAAGATGTGGTTGGTTCTACTATAGCTTGGCCGGCAGACAAAGTTGAGTTAGAAAAAGTACCTGAAAATCAGGAAGTCGAAAATGCATCATATCGTTTGGTAAGTTAAATGTGATTTACATACACTAATGCATAATTGAAGTAAATATATATCTATTAGTAAAGTGATTACTCAGTTTAATGTATTTGTTCTGTTTGACTTGTTGTTAGAGTGTGAACATGGGCTCAAAGAAAAACTGCAAGTTGTTGGATGTTACTGGTTCGGGACAAGTAGTTGCTGAAGGACGTTGGGTTTCAAGTGATCCAAATCAGGTAGTTCATCACGTTCCCTTGGGTCCTAATGCTATTAAAGTTTGGGTAGATAGTCCAAAAGTTCCTACTGCATCTCTTTGGAAGCCTACATCTGAGCTGGAATTTATTGAAGATGCCATCGGTACTACAGTAGCATGGCCAGCAGACAAAGTTGTTATGATTTAGAGATTCGGTAAGCATTGATAGAGACTTGTAATATATATTAGAATGCATGAATGAATATCTCTCTTGGTCTTGAATTCCTGAATATATGCTTGAACTACTACCACTTTTGTAGATCAACTTGTATTCATTGCATATGTACGTATGTTATATGAATGTTAATGTTGAAATGTTATTTTGTAATGTTGTTACCGTTGTTGTTAATGATGCACATGTAATGTTGTTGTTAATGCTGTAATGCTGTTGCGTAATGTTGTAATGTTGTTGTTGCGTAATGTTGTAGAATACTATTAAATGTTAGTTTATGTATTGCATAATAAGATGTTTCACTGCTTCAAATGTCAATTGATTTTGCATTATAGGGAGTTGTATTCATCTACATAGTTTTTAGGGAGTTTTGAGAGATAGATATGAGGAGATTGGTTGGAATAATATGAGGAGATTTCTCCAAAATGTTTAGAGTGTTTTATTAAGCGCTTAGCTTCAACATTCATGATGAGAGAGACAAATTGCAAAAGGAAATCAGGACACCATCTGAAGATTGGAGACAAATCAGCAGTTGGAATCACAGGTTCAATTTTGCTATAGAGATTTTTTTACCTTTTAAATGCATTTGGTCATTTTGACAATGATTAGTCTTGTTGTTCAAGTACTTACAATTGGGTATGCGTGCATGGGTATGTAGCTGCTGACTATGCTTGCATGGTTATGTTCAAGCCTTTCTACCTCAGCTTCAATTTGAGTATGAAATTCGGGACTAAATCAACTAATGATCGGAGGCAGGTATTGAGGTATGCTTCAAATTTAGTATAAATGCAGCTCCGGAGTCGGGTATTGAGGTATGGTTTATGTTAGAATCATTCATTGATGTTTTCTGTTTGATCATATTTGACAATTTAGGAATTTGAATTATCTTCAACTCTTTCTGCTGGTTCCTAAAAGCAATTCTTCTCTGTTAAATTTCCAATTAAGGTATCTTATGGCAACTAATAGCTTCACAAAAGTTTCTTCTTTTACTGGTTACTGGATTTTTGCAAAATATTGCAGTCTCATGGTATACGTGATGAGCATGCAGCTTAAATTTAAGTTGTTAAAATATATGTATGAAAGATGGTATGAAAAATTATGATCTATGTATGAAAGATGGTATGAATTTTGACTGGTGAGCTGTTCTAGCTTACCCTTCCAATGATTGCACTGATCTGTGACAAATTGTCTTAGTACATTCATTAATTCCTTATCATGGCAATTTTCTTTCAGAAGTGGGTATGGGCGAGGCCCGACTCCGTTGCATGGTCTCCGCCTTAAATTTGTGGTTTGCGATGATTTCAGTAATCTATTGAAGATGGATCATTAATAGGAATTGGAAAATGGATGAATGTAAATGTCAAATCCTTATAATTGACGGAGTTGCTTTGTTTAGTCACTTTAAATGACAATATTCCTTTGGAAGTGGGTACGGACAAGGCTTGATTCCATTGCAAGGTCTCTCTACCTTGGACCCGTGGTTCCGGTATTTATGTTTCAGCTCATCACTACAGACTTTGCTATTTGCTTTTCCCACTGGAAAATGATATTAACTGGGACCACATGACAGGTTAGTGAAGCTAGGAGCTTGGACAGAGATTCAGTGGAAAGCAGCCTCAACTTTGCTGGTTTTGCAGTAATATATTAAGCTATGGTCTATTAAGAATCGTTTTCCTGCTTTTAAACCTTCTCGTTTCGGTATGATGGCAGCCCAATTCTTAGCTTTCTTTGATACCACCCATGAGCTGTGTGCTTCTCAAGCTCTTGCTGGGAAACCCGCTGGTATATTTTGGAGCACAGGTTTCCATGGAGGAGGGCAGGAGAATACTGCGTAAGTTTCGTTATGTTGTCAAAGTTGCTAGGATTTAAAAAATCTTTAATTTTTATTTTTATTTTTATTTTTATTTTATTTATTCTTTCTTTGGTTAGTAGTGAATTCCTTGTCTTCACCACAAAAGTGGGTAAACATGGTTATCTTTGTACTTTAAGCATCAAATAATACTAGCTTTCCACTGTTTATTATCTGATTTAGACTCGATGCCGATGATTGTAGGAGCATAAATAGTATTCGTAAAATTGTAGCTTATAACTACAGATTCACGAAGAAAGTGTTTGCTCTTCCAAAGGATCTTTACTAAAACGTAGGCCTTTATTCAGCAAGGAAAACAAGGATTGGCATTTGGGATTCCAAAACATAAGAAAATTGGATGTCCTGGAAGCAAAGCCACAACGTTCTTCTTGTGGTCATATTGTTGCTAGTCTGTATCTGAACAAGTCTTGGAACTAATATTATTCTTCTGATTCGTTGTTTCTTATCTGGTTTACCATCTGATCATGTTTTATTAAGTGATATCCGGGTGAAAACTTGTTAGATTCATTCGAGTTACAGAAGTATATGATGAGTGCTAATTTTAAGTGAATGTGTGCATCCAAATCAATCCCATTGTGTATATTTCTTATAGGTTTAGAGGATAGTCAGATGGTCATTTATCTCTAAATATATACTAGTGAAATTTTACAGTTTGATACTCTGGTTTTACGTTATTTTCCATCTTGCTTCATTACAGATTGACAGCCATACCGCAGTTAGCACATCATGGTATGTTATTTGTTCCCCTGGGTTACACTTTTGGTAATGGGATGTTTGAGATGGGTGAGGTGAAGGGTGGCTCTTCGTATGGTGCTGGAACTTATGCTGGAGATGGATCTCGTCAACCCACAGAACTAGAACTTCGGCAGGCATTTCACCAAGGTAAGTATGTGGCTGAAATAGCAAAGAAGCTTAAATGTCAGCCTCTAGCATAGTATTTTCATTTCAAGATGAACTTGTTAAATTTGTATCAATGTGTATATTCAACACAACAAAAAATAAAGGAATGAAAAATAAAGAAGCTTTTTCAATTTATCATTGGTCATATTTCTTCCTAGGGTATGTTTATTATCTGATTTAGACTCGTTTCTAATTTGTTTCACTGTGGCAGAGTTGCAATTGGTAGTGACGTATGTTTATTGTCTGATGTTGCTCTGTGACTGCATATGAGGTGCTCTGACTGAGAGTTCAAGTCTGATGCTGCTCTGTGACTGCCTATGAGGTGCTCTAAACCTATGTACGACCTTTGATCGCCCGATGATAGCTGTCTGGCAGTAATAGCTGTTGTTCCTGCTGCTGCTGCTCTGTTGATGTGGCTTCTATCTGGCAGTAATAGCTGTTTTTGTAATGCTTCTGTCTGGCTGTAAATTCTTTTCTAGCTTAGTTTAAAATTTTGAGTGATTTCTCTCATCCTCAAATAATGATAGAAATTGGTCTAAGAAGTTAATTAACATTCAGCTTGATTTCTACTCTTTGCAGGGTGTCTTTTGGAGAAACTGGTGTAGGTGCTGTTTCACAGCAGCTTTATTCGTCACTTACGAGCATCCAAATGGGCCTTGCAGAGGACAAACAGGTTGGAAAAAAAAAAAATTTATTTCAATTTATGTTAGCATGTCCTTTGAAATTGCTAGTCTTGTGTTTCTAACCCAATGCCTTGAACATATGGTGGCATGCACCTATCTAGGAACTGTTTGTCATTTTCTGTTATTGTACAATTTAAAGTGCTTTGTTTTTCTTGTTTGAGATATTAGTAAATTTTGATTACTATATTATGATGAAATCCCTAGTAACAAGAGAAGCCCAGCCTTCTGCTACTGAAGGAGGAGTTGATTGGATCCGCCTCCCCATTACTATGACACAGACCCTCAATCAAAGCCTATACCTGTGTCCCATCCTCCCAACCACTTTGTCAATAAAGCTTATATGAAGGCAATTTTCGTCTTTGGGTATATCGCCTCCTTTTACAGATCCAACTTTGCCATCTTGTATGGTACCATTTCAGGTGGCTTAGTGCCAGGCTTCAACTCAGATCCACATCTGAGGATTGTAGTCCATTTCTCATCACTTGATTTTTCCAAAGTGCATAGAAAATTGTTATTGCCTCTACTTTGCCTTTGTTGACCAAAACCCATAATTTTTTCAGCAGTTTTCTTAGACTTACTTTTCTAGGTAAAGTATTTCTCGTGGTTACCTATCCCGTTGAGCAGTCACAAGTTCAGTTTTAACTATTATTTGATAATTTCTTAGTTCATCTTCCCAACTACTGTTTAGGATTTTGGGTGATAAAGGCTTGCTTGTCTCAAGTTTATATATTTTGCACATTTCTATCAGTCATCTCTTATTATTTCATTATGTGGCAGTTCAGACATCAGAGTGTCGTTCTACGATCTTTGGACATCAGTAGCGTCGAAGTCGTTTTATGTGTTGCAGAAGCTTTCATTGGAATCATAGGGGAAAGTAGCTGGGAGTGCTAGAAGCAATAAAATTTAGATACTGGACAAGTGAAATGTTGATACAGTGTACTCTACCTAGTTCAATTGATGCAGCAATTTCTTTTGTATCTGACAACAAAAAACACGACTTATTACGTGATTGGAAATCCAGTGATAAAACTTGGCAGATGTGTCCTGAGGGTAAAGGGCAACCTTGGGATGGTGGCAAAGAACCTATTTCAGCAACTAGGGAGGACAAAGAGAATGCTGCTGATTCAAACTGTTGTTTAACTAATTCGAGGACCTGTTTCGATTCATCAACTGCCAAAAATATATGTGCAAGTTCCCCACCAAATTTTGTTTACAAGAGAAGAAAGAAACATCCAAGTTCCACTGCTCTCTTGCCAGATCAGGCTACCAATGGTACAACGGATGGTGGCGGTTGTCTTTCCAATATGAGTTCAAAGGATGACCATTGTAGCTCCCAAACGCAGAATGAGATTGATAGTGCCAGAATGACCACAGTTGTTTGCAATGAAGATCTTTCTAAAGGAAAGGGATCTCTCTTTGGAAAAGTTTATCTGCGGAAATTTGATGAGGTGTCTTGTACGAAGGTTAGCCAGAGACTGGACATAGAGAGTGTTCTTAAGTCGGAGTCTATTAATGGATGTTCAGGTGGAGAAGAGCATGACAGTGAAGAAACAGAAAAAACTAAACCAGCTTCAGATTACATTCTGAGTGATACCATGAATGGTTTTGTATTGGTACATTTTCAAGCTATTATTCAAATTTGTTGTCAATAAAATGTATTCCATAATCTTGTGTCTTGATCTACTTTCCTTTTCAAGTTTCCAGATTACGGTGAACTGGCTCTACTACAAGAAAAATGTTGATTAATAGCTTTTCAAAACGCTATAATATTAGTCTACAATATCATTTTTAAAGGATATAAACATACTGTAGCATTTCAAAACCGCTATGGTATAGTATATAAGAACGTTTTATAGCAGTTTTAAAACGCTATGGTAGACTATAAATAGCAGTTTTCAAACGCCATAGTAGCTTATTCCATAGCAGGTTTATAGACTTCCATAGCGTTTTTAAAATGCTATGTATAGTCTACCATAGCAGTTTTAAAACGCTATAGTAGACTATTCCATAGCAATTTTATAGGCTGCCATAGCATTTTTACACTGCTATGTATAGTCTACCATAGCGGTTTTAAAACGCTATAGTAGAGTATTCAATAGCGGTTTTATACTCTTCTATAGCGTTTTTAACTGCTATGTATAGTTTACTATAGCGGTTTTCAAACGCTATAGTAGAGTATTCCATAGCTGTTTTACAGTCTTCGATAGCGTTTTTAAACCGCTATGTATAGTCTACCATAGCGTTTTTTAACCGCTATAAATAGTCTACCTACCATAGCGGTTTAAAAACGCTATGGTAGCCCGTGTTTCTTTTATAGCTTCTTCTGTCATAGCGGTTACTAAACCGCTATAGTAGGATACCATAGCGGTTTTGAAACGCTATTGATGAGACTTTTTCTTGTAGTGTCTAAACAAGCACTAGTAAATTCTAAGGACCCACCCGGAAGTTTGTTTTACGTACCTGCTGTTATCATTCTGAATCAGGTTGGGAGACTTTGCTAGAAATAATCGTTGAGCATTATGGGCTTGAAGTGGATCAATCAGCTATCACGGTTTTTATCTGTTTAGTTCCAGTTGTTATGGACGCGTGTGTGAAGCTCTGGGTATGTTCTATTCTTTGAAATTTATACTAGTACACAACATGACAAGGACACTTCCTCTTTTAAAACCTCTGTTGTCTACATTGTCGGGCGCTCGAACACAAGATTAAAATGGGAACTAGAACACGAATGTTTGTCCTAAATCCAATTTCATCAACCACAATAATCAGAGCCTAAATTGATAATTTCCATTTGGATTCACAGAAATAGTTGATAACAAAGAAAACCAATTGACAATATCAATCAAAATCTGCAAATCCAATCAAACCAAAAGAAACCCCAAACACCAAACGATACTAGGAAGAGAAAAAAAAAATGGAGAATGGGAAAAACACACTAAATCGCCAGTAAGCCATCAAACACACCAAAATCAACAAACAAAGATATGGGTATTTCAAAAAAAAGGAACTCATATAGAGAATAAAAGAAGACTCACCATCGTCTTCTCGAAATCGCCTTGTTCTCCTTCCTATCGCCAAAAGCGCCGTCACTAATTCTTCTATCTCCACGATCTCCACCACCTCCTCTGCCTACGCTAAAGGCCCTGTCTTCGCCATCTCGACCCATAGCTTTGATAAGAAATGCGCCACTGACAAGTCCTACATCTCGGAGAACAACAAGTCCAACGAGCCAAGGTTGCAAAAGATCCATTTTCACCATTGCTAAAGCAATAGAGCCAATCAGAACCTTGTCTGCTTTGATTCTAGACATTGAAGGGTGCAAAGCATGCTTCTTGGCCCTCTCAACTTCAACAAGTTGAATTTGTAAGAAACCTGCCCAATCTCAAAGTTTCCTGCAAGAACCTGGGAACTGATTTGCTTGCTTGCAAACCTGCGGCTTCGACTTCGACCTCGGTGACCACTGAAGTGAAATGGAGGTGAGAGGAAGAGGGGAGCCGCCATTAATAATAAGGAAACGAGAAGAAGGAGAAAAGCTTAAGGAAAAAAGGGTTTTGTGTTTTTTTTATATGGTGGGTGGCTATTCGCCCCCACCGAACTTCCAAATGCACCCACCCTCTTTCGTAAAATAAAACCATACTTATTAGTTTAATAAAAGCCCAAAACCAAACCCAAATACAATTAGGTAACAACTCATCAACATTAGGGTTTACAAAATTTTTGGCTAAATACACACACACTTTATTTTATTTAGTAATGACAAACAAAAATCTTTTTCCCAATAAATGAGATTACAATATATGCCATAATTAATAAATAAGAATTTTTTTATATTTATTTAATTAGGTGGGTATTACAAAAGTGTTACTGTTTTTGGTGTAATGACGTGCCATGAAAATTGTTCTACTATTTAGAATTAAGCCTTAGACTATACCAAAACTGTAGAAAAAAAAAAAAACATTGAAGACTACATTGTATTCAGTTGCTTTCTAAACTCGATTACAATGAGTTCCTTAAATAAACGACAAAGAAGAAATTACATTCAATTGGCGGTATGGTTGGTCGTTGAAAGTTTGCAGCTTTCTTCGGTGGACACTACAAGAAATCTATCATCTACCAATAAAATTATTGCTACGAAAATTGATTTCCTTGTTAATATTGTAGCATTGTCAACGAATAAAAAATTTCCTTGAAAAAGTCATAAACTTGTTACTGTTTTCCAACAAAATATATTTTGTAAAAAACATTCCTTGTTAAATAGGTGGCGGGAAACATTCCCTCCAAACCCAATTTCTCGCCAAATTGATTTAACAACGAAGTTATTTTTATGGCCACAAAATACTTGTTCCTTGGTAATTATGACATCATCTGGAATGAAATATTTTGTTGCTAAAGAAGACTAATTTTAACAACAAATCACTTTCCTTGTTAACGAATATTAAATCTTATTCATCTCTCTTTAGTAAAGAAATATGTTTTCCTAGACAATAATCACATTATTAGTAATGATTATGTTAATTGATAATGATTGATAATTTTTTTCGTTAAGTTTTTTCTTGTTAAAGCTCGTTTATTATTTTATAGCAACAAAGTAATATTTCGTTGAAAATTGTCACACTATTGGCAACGTTTTTTATTTTGTTGGAAACAATATCTTTTTTAATGAAATATTTGTAGCTATGAAATAAGATTTTGTTGGTAATTATAACCTTGTTCGTAACAAGTTGTTTTCTAGCTAAAAGCTGATTTCATGAAAATTTATTTATCATTAAAGCTCACTAACTATTTTATAGCGACAAATCATTATTTTGTTGGAAATTGGTATACTCACTACAAAAAATGTTTTATTTACTAACAAATTTTATTTTCCTTGTTAATAAGTTACTATTTCTAACAAAAATAATTTTCATTGAAAAAACCATAGAGTTGTAACTTTTTGTAACAAAATCTATTTTGTTGGCAACTTTTCTTTGTAAAGAGGTGGCGAAAAATATTCATTCCAAAACTAATTTTCCACCAACATTATTTAGCAACAAAATATTTCTATTTCAACGAAATTTTATTTTGTTAGTTATAATGACGTAATTTACAATAAATTATTTCATTGCCAATACATATTAATATTATTGACAAACATTTTCTTAGTAAATGTACTATAACACTTGTTCGTGTCTCTTCAACAATGAAACTAAATTTTCTATAGTTAATTACCACATTTATTGCAACGATTTATTTGGTTACTTATAATGAAATTTTTTTCATGAAATTTATTTATATTTAAAACTCCTAGCTTCTTTATAGTGAAAAAATATCAATTCGTTAAAAAATTTTATTAGTAGCATTGATACTATTTCATTTGAAAAATCAAATAAAATTTATTTAACAATACAATATTATTTTACGGTTAATTATAATATTAATGGTAATAATTTATTTCGTTGCTAAATATTGATAAAATTTTCATGAATTTTTTTTCTTATTAAGGCTTGTTTTCTTATTTATAACAATTTAATTTTATTTCATTGGGGATATAACCAATTTCAATAACATATAGCATTGAATTGCTATTACTATTTTGTTGCTAATTATAATGGTGTTATTGTGAATTTTTTTCATTGCTAAAAGTGGTAGATATTTAACATAAATTTTATAATCGTAAAAATATTTAGTTCTAATTTATAGTGACAAAATTTTATATATTGGTCTCTATTATATACGTAATTTTTTTATTACAAAAAATGAGTAATTTGATTTAATAAGCTATAAAGTTGATTCACACAACACAATTATTCAAATAGCTCAATTGGTAGATATTGCAACAGATTTTACTATAGGTTAGGAGTTCGACTTTCGTTGAGCCTAAAAATAAATATATTATATATAAAATTTCATAGTAATAATTTCCTTGGTAATTGTTAACAATACCTATGACAACTTTCATTGATATACATTCATTTTACAAACAAAAAAGTTCTTTGATAAAGGTAGTTACATTTTCCCACAACAAATTTCCTTAAAGATTCTAAGTTTTTTCGAGAAAAAAATTCATAGGTAAACAAAAGTTTTTTTGCAACAAAACAATTTATCCGTAAAACTATTTGATTTTTACCAACAAATTTCCTTGGTAGTTGTCACTATTACCAACACCGTGTTTTCTTGACTTATCAATTGTTTTACCAACAAAAATGTAATTTATTGGTAAAAACTTTTAATTACAGGGATGCCTCCATGAACCCAATAACAAATTTTCCTTTGTTAAAAGTTTTTTCTAATAAAATTTTGATTTTTGTCAATAAATTTTTTTTTGCAGTAATTGATTGTGCGTCAGTGAATCACTGTATACACATTGACATTTCAACAACAACAACCTATTGGCCACTAAATTATATGAAAAGAAATCTTGCAAATCTTGAAGAATGCAGTTACTTGTGGTTAGAATTTCTGTCCTATATATCATCATGTCGGTTGAATTGATTGTGCGTCGGTGGAATTGATTGTGCAAGATGATGGAAGACACGCATCTTGAGGGGGATGGAGGGTTGCACCCCTCCCTCGCTGGTTTCCTCGCCATTTAGAATTTCGTTTGAACGCTGTATTTTATATCTGATAAGGCTAAGTCGTCATTATCTGTTAGAGATTAATCTAGACTAGTTCTAGAAGAGATGTGTCTTTTGGTGTTCCATTGTGTCTTTTAGTATTACTGAGTGTCTTTTACTAAGAGATGTGTCTTTTGCTAAGTGGTCATGTGAGTCCTATTTAAACCCATGTATTATTTGGTTTCAATTAAGGTGAATGAAGTAAGTTCTTTACACATCAGAGTTCTAAGAGATTACACTCTCTCTTGTTTTCCTTATTCTTATTCATTCACATAGTTGGTTGAATCCCAACAAATTGGTATCAGAGCCTAGTTGAGAGAAACATGGCGTTCAACAACAACAATTCCGTCCAACCTCCACTTCCTTTTCTTACCAGTAAAAACTACAATCATTGGAGAATGAAGATGATGGCCCTATTTGGTTCACAAGACCTATTGGAGATCGTAGAGATTGGTTTCCAAGAGCCCGAAAATGAAACAACTCTTAATGCACAAGACTTGGCCGAGTTGAAGTCTAACCGCAAGAAAGACTACAAAGCCAAGTATTTCATTATGCAAACAGTAGATGAAGCTATTCTGGACAGAATTTCAGTAGCCACAACGGCTAAACAAGCATGGGATATTCTTTATTCTTCATACAAAGGAGATGACAAAGTCAAGATGGTGCGTCTACAAACTCTTCGAGGGGAGTTTGATACACTAAGAATGAAGGAGTCCGAGACTATTGAAGAATTCTTCAATCGGGTTATCTCAACTGTCAACCAATTGAGATTGAATGGTGAGAATCTAGAAGACCAAAGAATTGTCGAAAAAATCCTTCGGAGTTTGACTCGAAAATTTGAGTCTAGTGTTGTTGCTATTGAAGAATCCAAGGATTTATCTTCCTTGTCGGTGGAGAGTTTATTGGGATCACTACAATCCCATGAACTACGAATGAAGCAATATGATTCTAGTTCTATTGAACAAGCCTTTCAAACGCAAGTCTCCTTTAGAGATTCCTCTAAAGATGGCGTGAGAGGAAGAAGTCATGGAAGAGCCACTTCTCGTGGTAGAGGAAGAGGCCATGGTGGACAAGAGAAATCTCATGATGGTGAGTTTTCATCTTATCGTGGAAGAGGGAGATCTTCCTTATCAAATATTCAATGCCATCGTTGTCATATGTATGGCCATGTCAAGAAATATTGTAGAAAGAAGTTGGAGGAGGACAACAAAGAATCCAATTTTATGCATGAGGAGGAAGAAGCCAATCTTTTCCTTACATGCAATGTTCATGGAGCTTCCTTAGAAGATGTGTGGTTCGTGGATAGTGGTTGTAGCAACCACATGACCGGGAACAAGAAGGCCTTTGTGGAGATAAATGAGACATTTCAAAGTGAAGTTAGAACCGGAGATGACAACAAGCTTCAAGTCAAAGGAAGGGGTGATATTCTTGTCCAAACCAAGCAAGGAGTAAAGCGGATCTCAAATATATTTTATGTTCCAGGCCTTAAGCACAATCTCTTAAGTGTTGGGCAACTTCTTTTGAAGGGGTATGAAGTAAATTTCAAGGGAGCTTTGTGTGAGATCAAAGATAAGAATGATGTTATCATTGGAAAGGTGGGAATGACCAAAAGCAAAATGTTTCCTTTATCTTTCCAAAGTAACATTAATTCTTGTTTATATACTACTCAAGACAAGTCTTGGCTATGGCATTATCGATATGGTCACTTGAGTTTTAAAACTCTATCTCTTATGGGCAAGAAGAATCTTGTGGAGGGCTTGCCTACAATTCAACTTCAAGATACAGTATGTGAAGGATGTGTCTTGGGTAAGCATAGTAGGAATTCTTTTCCTAGTGGGAAGGCATGGAGAGCATCAAAGCCACTTGAGCTTGTGCACACCGATCTTTGTGGGGCAATGCATACTACTTCAATTGGCGGTAATCGTTATTTTGTTACCTTCATTGATGACTATAGTAGGAAGACTTGGATATATTTTCTAAAACAAAAATCGGAAGTATATGGTTGTTTCAAAAATTTCAAGGCTTTTGTTGAAAAGCAAAGTGGTTTCCAATTGAAAACTCTTCGTTCGGATCAAGGGGGAGAATATATTGATCATGGGCTTCGAGATTTCTTAAAAGAGCATGGTATTCGACATCAATTTTCAGTCCGTGGTACCCCACAACAAAATGGAGTCGCCGAAAGAAAAAATCGCACAATTATGGAGTTGGCTAGAAGTATGTTGAAGGCCAAGGGATTGCCAAATTCCTTTTGGGCGGAAGCGGTAGCATGTGTTGTTTATCTATTGAATCGTTCCTCTTCTAAAAGTGTGCAAGATAAGACGCCACAAGAAGCTTGGAGCGGACACAAACCAAGTGTTGATCACTTGAGAATTTTCGGAAGCATTGCCTATTCACATGTACCGGATGAAAGAAGGAAGAAGCTAGATGACAAGTCCGAGAAATGCATTTTTGTTGGATATAGTGAATGTTCCAAGGCATACAAGTTGTATAATCCCCTCACCAAGAAACTCATTATAAGCCGTGATGTGAAGTTCAATGAAGGAGAATCTTGGAATTGGAGAGAAAATGCAACCAAAGAAAATTCAAGTTGCATAGAAATCGAAGAAGAAATTGAAGCTCCAATTGAAGAAAACGAAGAGGTTGGTGTTCCACCTTCTTCTCCCAATTCTCCTTCATCACCCTCTTCATCTTCAAGTTCAAGTTCAACTTCAAGTTCCCCTTCGAAGAAGACAAGGAGTATCCAAGATCTTTATGAACAAACAAGTAGCAATTTGGGTGACGATTTGGCCAATGTAGATGATGATTTGGTTAATTTTGCTTTGTTTGTTGATGCCGATCCAATTATATTTGAAGAGGCTTCTAAAGATGAGAAGTGGAAGCTTGCAATGGATAATGAAATTGATGCTATTCAAAGAAACAAGACTTGGGAACTTGTTGATCTTCCAAATGACAAGAAACCCCTTGATGTGAAGTGGGTTTACAAAACAAAATTGAACTCAAAAGGCGAGGTTGATAAGCACAAAGCACGCTTGGTGGTGAAAGGCTACAAACAAAAGTATGGTGTTGATTTCCAAGAAGTATTTGCACCCGTGGCTCGCCTTGAAACAATTCGAACAGTACTTGCATTGGCAGCTCAAAGAGAATGGAAAGTCTATCAAATGGATGTCAAATCGGCATTCTTGAATGGCTTTCTTGAGGAGAAAGTTTATATAACTCAACCACCTGGTTATGTGAAAATTGGAGAAGAAAAGAAAGTATGTCATTTGAAAAAAGCCTTATATGGGCTTAAACAAGCACCAAGGGCATGGTATAGTCGTATTGATGGCTATTTTTTGAAGAATGGTTTTAAAAGATGTCCATTTGAACATACTTTATACACCAAGGAAGGATCTCATGGTGAGTTTTTGATAGTATGCTTATATGTTGATGATTTAATCTTCACCGGAAGTTGTTCAAGTATGAATGAAGATTTCAAGAAAGCTATGATGAATGAGTTCGAGATGACCGACATGGGACTACTCCATTACTTCTTGGGCATTGAAGTTAAACAACAAAGAGATGGGATTATCATCACTCAACGGCAGTATGCAAAAGATTTATTAAGCAAGTTTAGAATGGAGGGCGCACTTCCAATTAGCACACCTATGGAGGCTGGTTTGAAGCTAAGCAAATGTGAAGACAAAAGGCATGTTGATGGAACACTTTATAGAAGTCTTGTTGGTAGTCTTATGTACTTGACTTCCACTAGACCCGATCTTATGTTTGCGGTGAGTATGCTTAGTAGATTCATGGAATCTCCTATGCAAAATCATTGGGAAGCTGGAAAAAGAGTCTTAAGGTATGTGAGTGGAACAATTCATGAAGGCATTCAATTCACAAAAGTTGAAGAACCAAGTTTGGTAGGTTATTGTGATAGTGATTGGGGAGGAAGTGTTGATGATAGTAAAAGCACTTCCGGATATGTTTTTAATATTGGTTCCGGCGCAATCTCATGGGCATCTAAAAAGCAAGCTATTGTGACTCTCTCTACAACCGAGTCCGAATATGTCTCACTGGCTTTTGCATCTTGTCAAGCACTTTGGTTGCTTTGGGTTTTGAGTGAACTCAAGCATGGACCTGTTAGTTCTCCTACACTGTTTTGTGATAACAGTTCGGCTATTTCACTTACAAAGAATCCGGTTTTTCATGGCAAAAGCAAGCATATAAGGATCAAATATCATTTCATTCGAGACTTGGTTAAGGAGGGACATATCAATGTGAAATTTTGCAGATCTCAAGATCAAGTTGCCGATATTTTCACTAAAGCTTTGAAGACCGACACATTCAACAAGTTGAAGAAGAAGCTTGGAATGGTGATAGTCTAGCTTAAGGAGGGATGTTAGAGATTAATCTAGACTAGTTCTAGAAGAGATGTGTCTTTTGGTGTTCCATTGTGTCTTTTAGTATTACTGAGTGTCTTTTACTAAGAGATGTGTCTTTTGCTAAGTGGTCATGTGAGTCCTATTTAAACCCATGTATTATTTGGTTTCAATTAAGGTGAATGAAGTAAGTTCTTTACACATCAGAGTTCTAAGAGATTACACTCTCTCTTGTTTTCCTTATTCTTATTCGTTTGAACGCTGTATTTTATATCTGATAAGGCTAAGTCGTCATTATCAACCTGTCTAAGCAACACAGATGAGTCGACTCTAGCGTTGTTATCTGTACAACTCACTGATGAAGGTGACACGAACGAGTGAGAACAAGAAACACCATTTAGTGATATCGTATCCCTGTCACTAGCTGGAACTAAGAATAACAGATTGCATTGTTAATTCCAAATCACTCTTAACTAAAGACTCCTCTCATATCTTCAGCTTATTTAGTTTGGAAAAGGTGACCCTGCTTGCATGTTATACATGTGCTTTGCCTAGTCTATTGTACAAGCATAATTAGACACTGAAATAGTTACTGGTTCATGGCGTTTGTTTCATGGACATGGATCCTAGTGTTACTTGTAGTTGGTTATATCAAACGTGTATTGAGACTGAAACCGAAACACAAGAATGAGAGGTTACCTCCTGGTCCTAAGGGGATCCCGATTTTGGGAAATCTACTCATGTTGGGTAAGTCTCCTCATCGTGACCTCCACCGCCTTGCCGAGCAATTTGGTTCAATAATGTACTTGCAGCTTGGTTTTGTTCCCACCATAGTAGTCTCTTCACCGCAGGCAGCAGAGTTGTTTCTCAAGACTCATGACCTTGTTTTCGCTAGTAGACCTTTTACCGAGGCTGCTAAGCACACCTCATATGAACGGAAGGGCTTATCTTTCACCGAGTATGGTCCTTATTGGCGCAACATCCGTAAGTTGTGCACGTTAGAATTGCTTAGTAATATGAAGATTGATTCTTTTAAGTCCATGAGAAGAGAGGAGTTGGGACTATTTTTAAGGTCAGTCATGGATGCTGCAAGGGTGGGTGCTACGGTGGATGTGAGTGCTATGGTTACTTCACTCAGCCAAGACATGGCTTGCCTGATGGTTCTTGGAGACAAGCACATGAATAAAGATCATGAAAAGACAGAGTTCCAAGCTGCGGTTCAAGAAGGTATGCACTTGGTAGCAGTTCCTAATGTAGCTGATTACATCCCTTACGTTGGTGCCCTTGACCTTCAAGGCCTGGGTCGACGTATGAAGGCTGTTAGTAAGGTCTTTGATGACTTGTTTGAGAAAATCATCGATGAGCATCTTCATGGTACACAACATAAGCGCCAGCACAAGGACTTTATCGATGTTATGTTGTCCGTCATGCAATCAAATAATTCTGAGCTACCAATTGACAGATCGAATATCAAAGCTGTCACTCTGGTAAACATTCTTACATCCATTCCGAACTGTTTTAATTTATAGGTCTCATAGTTTTTTTGTTTTTGTTTTGGTAGGACATGTTGGCAGGGTCTATGGATACTACATCAACAGCAATCGAGTGGGCACTTGCAGAGCTCCTAAAGAATCCACAAGCAATGAAAAAGGTGCAAGACGAGTTAGAGAGCGTCGTTGGGTTGGAAAGGATGGTGGACGAGTCGGACTTGGATAACTTGGTTTATTTGGACATGGTTATCAAGGAAAGCTTGAGGCTTCATCCAGTGGCACCACTGCTCCCTCGCGAGTCTATGGAAGATTGCACAGTCAGCGGCTTCCATGTTCCTAAAAAATCAAGAATCATTGTGAATGTATGGGCAATCGGGCGTGATCCTAGTGCATGGCCTAATGCTGAAACGTTTCTACCTGAAAGGTTCATGGGATCGAATGTGGACTTAAGGGGACGCGATTTCCAGCTTCTTCCCTTTGGATCAGGTCGACGAGGTTGCCCCGGGATGCAGCTTGGGCTACTCACTATTAGGTTGGTGTTAGCACAAGTGTTGCATTGCTTTGACTGGAAGCTCGCAAGTAGTGTGTTGCCCAGCGAGTTGGACATGGATGAGGAGTTTGGCCTCACTATGCCTAGGGCAAACCATCTACTTGCTGTTCCAGCATATCGCCTTAACAAACCCTTGATTTAATTTGTCAATTGCTTCTTTATCACTTATGGATATCATATAGAAGTAGAAGGAGTGTTGAATGTTTTTAAGGTGTAACAAGGATTGTTTTTCATTAAATATTATGGAGAAAATTGTAAAATAAAAATTCAATAAATATTATGTGCAGAGTTATAAAAAATATATATCCTTTAATGTTTTTAAGGTGTAACAAGGATTGTTTTTCTTTTCTCCTCAATTAAACATTAATTGGTTTCATTGGTTTATCTAGCTCACTCCTTCAGACAAGTCAAACAGTGGTTGGTTGCTTTTGATTAGAAAAGCTTTGATGATTTCAAAAGATGACTAGTAACCTTTCATGGGGTGGAGGAGAAGAAAATAAAGGGGTTTCATGCCTGCGATATGGTGTGTGCCAACGGAAGCAGGTGATCTTGATATTCAGCCTCTTTCGTGTAGATATGGTACCGAAGACTAAGAGGAATGTTTGTGTACCGAAGACTAAGAGGAATGTTTGTGGAAAAAGTCATATAATCAAATACGATAGTTCTAGGGCATATTGGTTTCATAGGCATCTGGCTGATCCTTATGGTACAAGCACACGGAAAAACAATTTAGAAGTTTTAGGATGACTTTACACCAGGTATTGAGGGGGTGTTAGGAAGAGGCCATAAGGTAAGTTCTCAGTAGATGTTTTGGTGGGGTTTGTTGAAGCTTTTAAAGAAAAAATTTCTGAAAGTCTTTTTTTTTTCGTTTAAGTGAAAGAAGCAGGGTAGAGTGGATGAGTTTGGTAATCTGATTGACAGTTGTCACGGATCTATGAAGTGGGATTTCCATCTTCACAAGGCGATTCTTTAAGTGGGAGAATCAAGCAAGCTTACAGAGGTTTCTAGTGTTTTGGGTAGTGCTTCTGAGGGAGGATGGCGATTAGGTGGGTTTGGAAAGATGACAGGGAGAAAGGTTTTACAATAGGTCGTTTCTTTTTTAATTTGGCTGTGAATCATCTTGACTGTAGGTGTTTTTTTATAACTTCCCTACCAAGTTGGTATTCAAAAGAGGGGGTCTCCTCAAGCGTGCATTTTTCATGTGGACGGTAGTGTGGAGCATGCTTCTTTTCGAGGTAGAGCGGACATGTACATGCCCAGATATTAAGGTGGGTTGTTCAATGTGTGATCTTGATCTGGAGAGCTCGGTTCACCTTCATTGTGGATGGTTTAGAGGGGACTCTTAGTTTAACCTAATTGAGACCTCGATATTCATCTAACTGTCCATAGACTTCAATGTCCTACTCCATGGAATCTGATTCCGCTTCACAGGTTGATCCGCAAAAAGGGTGGGAGAGATTATTATTATTATTATTATATATTTTGTGTGTGCGCTCGCTCGCGCGCCTGTGATGATTCTGTTGTGCTAGGTTTACATGGGATGGAGAACTTAGCCAATTCCGAACCCGTACTTGAACTGGATAGTTAGAAATTAAGCCAGCCCGATAGCAAATTTTCAAGCTATTTGAGGCTAATCATAAAATATAACACTTTGAAAAATGATGAATATAGAATACATCAATCCATAGGAAAATCGAATTTGCAATACATGACGAGATAATTGAAAAATAATATGAAGATCAAACTATATGTCTATCTGCGGTTGTAAAGGTTAGATAGTGTCAAACGAGCAACGTCTCATCATTTGAATATAGGAGGTAATTAACGTGAATTGGACCTAACTTATGTCTTAGATCCTTCCTCTTTCAATATGCATATATAGTGAACATTGTATTTAGGTTTTGAAGTTTTAGATTGAGTTTAATCTTTTGTGAGTAGACATGCATGACTAAGATTTTACTTGCAAAGAAAATCAGGACTTTGAAATACTTGTACCCCTACATCTTTTTCATTTATACTGACTTTGCCATAGTATTTGACATCTAAACTTGGTCTCATCTTGAACCAAGATCACCACGGAGATCAATATTCTCATGCCTTCATTGTTGACCTCAGCATCTTAGATTACATGATTGTTTGCTATATCACTCTATTTTAGTCATGTTTGGATACGTATTTAGTCTGGTCGTCTTTCTATTTGTCTTTCTTGAGATACTCTGTTTTCATCTCTTTTTTTTTTTTTAACTTCAAAACAAAAATATAGGTTCAGACCACCACGGTTGACACTTTTAATTCGTTTGTCGAGTTGGTTCTCAACCTCAGCTTTGAAAGCTTTGAACATGTCCAATGACTCAGATTTCTCATGAATGAGATATAGGTACCCATAGCGTGAGTAATCGTCTATGAATGATATAAAATATTGTTGATCATTCCAAGAAGCCGAAGGGAATGGTCAACAAATATCTGTGTGGATTAATTCTAAGACGTTTGAAGTTCTGTTTGCACCCAATCTCTTTTGTTTGGTCTGTTTTCCCTTGATGCACTCAATACAGACATCAAAGTCTGAAAAATCAAGAGAATCTATTATGCCATCTGACACAAGTCTCTCCATTCTCATTTTCGAGATATGTCCTAAATGTTTGTGCCACAGTTTTGATGAATTTCCTTCATTTAGCTTATGCTTAGTACCACGTGATTCCACATGCAAGGTTTCATTATATGAGGCAATAGTATCAAGAAGATATAGGTTATCAAATGTGCTTAATGAACCAATACTAATAATTATTGGAATTTAATGAAAGACTAAATTGATTATTTCCAAATGAACAACAATATCCAAATTTGTCCAACAAGGAAATAGAAACCAAATTTCGTCTAAATGACGGTACTACAAAAGTGTCTTTCAGTTCCAAATAACAACCAGTTTCTAAGAGTAACCTAAAGTTTCCTATTGCTTCCACGTCTACCGATTTTCCATCGCCCACGAAGATGCGTCTTTCAGCATCATTTGGCTTTCGGTAGCTCAGACAACCCTGCATAGAAACACTTGTGTGAGTAGTAGGCTAGTAGCACCGGAATCTAACCACCAAGTGTTTCTAGGTACTGAAGCTAAGTTAACCTCAGAACAGACCAAAGCAAGAAACATACCCTTTTTAGCACGCCAAGCGTGATACTTGGTACATTCCTTTTTTACATGTCCAAGTTTCTTACAAAAGAAACAACCCTCATTGCCTTTCCGTTTCTTTTGTGCTGAACCCTTAGCTGTTTCATTCTCCTTCTTTCGTTTTGTGCCCTTATCTTTAGAGGTGCTTGCAAAATGAGCACTTTCCGTTCTGTCTTGCTTCAACCTGTCTTCCTCTTGCACACAGTATGAAATGAGCTCATTAAGAGTCCATTTCTCCTTCTGACAGTTGTAACTGACCTTAAACTGACTGTACTGTGGAGAAAGTGATATCAAAACTAGATGCACGAGTAAGTCCTCAGACAACTCAAGCTTCAGTGCTTTAAGTTTTGAAGCAAGATGAGACATCTCCATGATGTACTCTCTAATGTTCCCTTTGCCTTTATACTTTAATGAAATCAAGCTAGCTAAAAGTGTGTTTGTTTCAGCCTTATCGTTTTTAGCAAAGCGTTTTTCAAGTTCAGTAAAGAACTCACTGGCATTGGTCACCGCTGTGGATATTGCACCCCTAAAGGCTTCTGGAATACCTTGCTTGATGAGCATGAGACTCATGCGATTGGAGCGTTCCCACTTCTCAAAGTATTTCCTGGCATCAGGAGTACTTGCATCTGTAAGAGGAGCAGGTTGCTCAATCCTTAAGGCAAGGTCCAGATCCATACATCCAAGAACGATTAACACGTTCTCTTTCCAGTCCTTGAAGTTTGTCCCATTAAGCATGAGAATATTATTTACACTAGCAGATATACTAGTAGCAGACATAGTAGCTGAACAGAGAATAAATTACATAAATAACATATTCACATCATTATTCAATTGCATAAACTTTTAAATGCATACAATAGGTAATAAATAAATAAACCCATATCAAGATACCTAGCACAACATTGTTATTTAGTCTTTGGACAGAAATATAAATCTGTAAGTGGTACTCTTTGTACACAATGAAACCGGCCTAATATTATGCCTTTCTTTGGACTGACATAATAAAA
Organism: Berberis vulgaris; assembly: GCA_963556465.1. NCBI lineage: Eukaryota > Viridiplantae > Streptophyta > Magnoliopsida > Ranunculales > Berberidaceae > Berberis > Berberis vulgaris. Next base: position 85,569,503 of record OY747126.1, read on the forward strand.
GCATGGTAAAGTAAACTTTATCACATATGTAAGATTAGGGATTATCTGGTCAAAACAATCTTCCTTTGGGCCGATTGTTTCACATGGATGTAGCATGCTCACTTATTTAAAATCAACCAATTTTCCTAACAGTGGTTGCTTTGGCAACCTATTAGTTAAATTGTGTAAATTTTAAATAAGGAACACAATAGTGATACATGAAACCAAAATTATAATCTATGTATAAATTTGAAATATTAACTAAATTATCACCTTAATACAATTTGTATTAAAACATGGGTCTAAATAAATGTAGCCAAAAATTAAATAGGTCCCAATAAAACAGGATAAAGCAAAATTTTCTAACAGGCCCAACAGTGAACAGACACCATACAGGCCCAATAGTGAACAGGCACCATATAGGCCCAACAGTGAACAATCACCATACAGTGAACAGTCACCGGGCCCAAAGTCCAACAGTTACCATGGTCCAACTTGGAGTCCTTCTTGGAGTCCAACTAATGAAATGGATTGGTTCATTACTAAGCCTAGTCCAAATCTAATAAGAATCCTACAATTTTCAGGGTCGATATAGATTATATGCTGTCGACATAAACATATTATATGATCATCACAAATCTAAATAACCAAATCAATAATCAGCATCACAATATAATCGCATAAAAGTGGATAATCGCATAATCACATAACAGTGAATAAACAATAGAAGCATCGCATAATCACATAATCACATGACAGTGAATAAGCAATATAATCATCCCATAACAGTGCATAATCATGTGAGCATAATAGTGCATAATCGCATATCACTGTTCACTGTAACAGTGAAATCATTTTTTTTCACTGTTCATGAAATCGCATATCACTGTTCATTGTAACAGTGAAATCGATGTTCACTGTTCATGAATCAATAATGAACTTGTTGTTCTATGAAAATAAGGAAAACGTTTTCTTCTTTATAGTTTCACATGGAATCAACATGAGATGTTCTGATACCAATTGTTGTATTTAAACCAAAATTTAAGACTCTAGTTGATTCAATGGAAACAAGAAGAATAGAAACATACCTTGATCCATAGCGCTTTCCCCTTTTGATTTTGATTGGATCTTCCGATTGATTCAAGCGTTTCCTTAGATTCTCTGTTGAGAGGATACAGAAGACAATGCCAAAGGGTATCTCAGTTTAACGCACAACGCTCAATCGGGGACCAATCCTATTTATAATGCCCATAAGTCATAATCATTCAACTTACGGACTGTGAATTTCCAATTCTGCCCCTCATTGAATTAGAAATTACATTCTTATTTACAACATGTTATTTATTAATACCTTATAGTCCAATACCCATATTAGATCACATATTTAAATGAACTACACTTTAAGATAGCAATACATATTATATTACATATGCCCACATTATTGGATTTGTCTAAGATAGCATTTAACATATTTTCATTCCAATGTTTATGCAGGCGTTTAAGAAGGCCAGAAGCTTGGGCTTGGGAGACAATGATTTTTCAGCTGTACACGAGGCAGTGAAGCTCCCAGAGAGCTCAAACTGAAGATCCCGCCAACTTACATGCGTAAATACACAGGAAAAAAAAACCATTTATTGTGTTCAATTCCATTATGTAAGAGTTTGAAGAATCCAATGGTTAATAATTAATAAAATTGTGAAACAAGTACTAACTGTCATTGTAAAAATGAGTACAAACGAAAAAATGTTAGTTGGCCTACATCATGTGAAACTGGGCAACCTCATTGCTGCATTTGGCTCAACTTTGAGTTTGCTGGGTTATGGGTGAACTATACTAGTCCTCGACGCATGTCATACATGCCTTCAATTACTTGATTTTTTTCCTGCGTTATGTCCCTGCAACTCCTAACGCGTGCAATGCATGCTACGGTGGTTTTATTTCCTTCTTCAAAGACCGGGTGTGCACACATTGCAAATAGTATTATACTAAATTTGAAAAGAATTTAATAAGTGTTTTTTTAAAAAGGATTTAATAAGTTAAAAAATGCAAATTAAAATGTTTGAAAATTTTGCAAAATGTAAAAATAAGTGTTGTTCAAAGTTTTGTTCATTTTGCAATTAAAATCATCTTTAAGGCATGTGTGACATAACCAATTTTTTTCGAATCGAAAAAAGTACACTAAAAAATAATAGTGTTAATTATGTGTAAGGGTTTTTTTTGTACTTTAAAAAATAGTAGAAGGTTTTAAATAATTCGTATTGAGGGCTTTAATTTAATATATTATTGTTTAAAAGGCCTTGATTTTGATTTTACAGAATTTGACTTTTAATGGGCAATTTCATCATTTTGGCGGTGTTACCAACGCCCAGGAAAGACAGCGAGGGACCCCACGGGGAGGGGAGAGAGCCGTTCATCTCCCCCGAGATGCGCGCTTAAATTTTCAACGCACGCATCCCGAATGTTCAAGTGCGCATCCCGGGGGGATGGACGGCTCCCACCCCCCCCCCCCCCCCTGTGGGGTCCCTCGCTGGTTCCCTCGACAATTAGAATTTTTTTAGAAAAAATCTAACTGGTGAGGGAAACAGCAAGGAAAACAGCGAGGGATCTCACAGGGGGGGAGGGGGAGCCGTTCATTCTTTTCGGAATGCGCATTTGAATTTTCAACGCATGCATCCCGAAGGGAATGAATGGCTCCCCCTCCCCCTATGGGGTCCCTCGCTGTTTTCCTCGCTGCGTCCCTCAACAATTAGACGGACTCGAATGAGAAACACAATTAACATCATCAGAAATTCTAAATGGCGAGGAAACCAGCGAGGAGAACAGCAAGGGAGGGGGGTGTGACCGCTCACTCTCTCGAGATGCGCAACAATATTTTTAAGATGCACAAAAACTCGAATCTCAAGAGAAATGAGTGGCTCCCTTCTGTTTTCCTCATCCTCACTGATTTCCTCAACAGTTAGACAGGCTTATCACTTCACTAGTTGTTAATTCCAACACACTAATTATTGATTCCTCTCTCATCTACAGCTTATTTAGTTTGGCAGCGATTGACTGTTTGATCCCACCAATTCTAATTATGGAATTTTCTTTTTAATGTCGCTTCAGCCTTTACGAGTGTGGAATCCATCCTCGGAGAGGTTGGAGTGATCAAAGCATAAAAGAGAAAAAAATAGGAGGGGTTAGGAACATTACCCGTTTTTATTTTTTGAACAGGTTTGTATGTTTTTAGTAAAATGATCATAATTTATTTATTTTAAAACATTTTCATGTTATTAAAGTTGTGTTTATTAGATAACTTAGAGTATTACAACTTTTGTGTTATGATCAACTTGAGAATCGGTCTTGATCGAGCACATAAGTTGGCCAAAAGTCAAGAACAATATCTCGTTTTCATTACAAGACAGATTTGCGCGACTTTAGTAAAATGATCAAAAATTCTCATTTCAAAACATTTTTAAGTGATTCAAGTTGCATTTATTAGATAACTGATAGTACTACAACTTTTGTGTTTTTATGAACTTGAGAATTAGTCTCAATTAAGGGTTTAAATTGGTTAAAAATTACCATATTTTGCATTTTTTTTTTGTTTTGAGTTTGAATTTATCTGTTATACATATTTATTGGTGGTGTGAGAAAGTAAAAAAAAAAAAAAACTCAATGATGATGTGAGAAAGAGAAAATGGTGATGTGGTGTAGTCGTTGTCTTTGAGTAATAATGTTAGGTGCATTTTGTTGATTCCACTTTATGACCTTTAAGTAGAAATTAAGACAGAAAAGCGAAGTCTTTCTCTATAAAAGCCAAATTAGCTCAGCTAGAGTTTGAGTGGATGATTCAGTTGGATGATGAGAAATTGTTACAAATTTACTCTCACTGGAATTCGAAATACTCCTCCATACATTCCACTTTATGACCTTTAGGTAGAAATTAAGAAAGAAAAGCGAAGTGTTTCTCTATAAAAGCCAAACTAGCTAAGCTAGGGTTTCATATAATATATTTTACAGGAAGTTCTAAATGACGAGGAAAGGAGCGAGGAAGCGGGCGTGGGAGGGGGTGAAGCCATTCATCCCCTTGAGATGCGTGAAAGTGCGTATCTCAAAGCCCTTACATGCATCTCGAGAGGAGTGAACAGCTGCACCCCTTTTCCTCGCTGTGTAGATAAACCCATATTTTACATTCGCTGTGTGATAGTAATAAGGTTCTTGAACACGCCCATATTTTACATATACTCCAGGAACACGCCCACGATAAACAACATAAGCTTTATATGCCATTCCTACGTTGACAATGAGAGAATGTTGTTGGTTTCAACTTTCAAAAGGGCTTTGTACAAAGTGAAACAAAGACCTCTTCCTAAAGTATTCTATAAGGCACTTGGTACAACTAATATATGAAAATGGTACCCAAACCATTGATTGAACTATAAATCCAACAAACCTTAGTACGAATTCATTATCCTTAAGAGAGAAATTAATTAAATCAAATCATTGACACAACATTTGCTTAAAAACAAAACAACTTAAAATGCTAGGAAAAAGAAGCCCAAATTATGTAGTCATTCTTGAAAGATAACAACAACGTACAATTCACATCATCAAAACAATATCCATTCCTCTAATTGCACTACCAATCATCAAAACATAGAAAAACAAAACAAAAAACATAAAAATCAGGCTGTTCTGACTTTCTTTCAAGGGAGCAAAACAGCTGAACGGCATCAGAACTTGCAGAAATCAAACTAAGGGGTGATGAAATCAGAGAAAACTAAAACACCCCAAAACTAAAATACCCCAAAGCATTATTGAATCCATACATACAAAGGGTTAATAGCAAATGGATTTATACAAAAAATAAATTTAACAAAATCTAAACAAATCTATTTTTTTAACAAAAATTATGCAGGATTATCATGAATTTCAGTGGCATAATTTAACAAAATATGAACATACAAAAATTTCAACATACAAAAATTTGAACAAAAATTTCAGTAGCATAATTTCAACATACAGAAATTTCAACATATGCAGGATTAGTCCTAATTTTCAAGTTAAACAAAAATATGCAGGATTAGCCCTAATTTTCAAGTTAAACATATGCAGGATTAGCCCTAATTTTCAAGTTCAACATATGCAGATTAGCCCTAATTTTCAAGTTAAATAAAAAAATGCAGGATTAGCCCTAATTTTCAAGTTAAACAAAAATATGATGTGAAATTACATACCAGAAGAAGGAGGAGGAGGAGCAGTGCGAGGAGGAGGAGCCGCGAGGAGGAGGAGCAGTGGAGGAGTCGATGAGGAGTCAGTGAGGAGGCGAGGAGGAGTGGAGGAGACGATGAGGAGTGTCGATGAGCAGTAAGGAGGCGAGAAGTTGGCGAGGAGGAGTGGAGGAGTCGATGAGGAGTCAGTGAGGAGGCGAGAAGTTGGCGAGGAGGAGCAGTGAGGAGGCGAGAAGTTGGCGAGGAGGAGTCGATGAAGAAGCGAAAATCCTTTCTCTTGCTCTGTGAAGAAGCTGAAGTGAAGAACAAAAAATCCCAAATTTTTTGGCAAGCAAACCCTTCTCCTCCTCCACGTGCGAGACGCCCTCCCAAAGGCACGTGCCTGGGAGGATCCGTCCCATGGGACGGGCCATGACCACGGGCCAACTAGATTTTTCGTACAGGATTAGAGAAAAGTAGTGTTGAATGTTTTTAAGGTGTAAAAAGGATTGTTTTTCATAAAATATTATGGGAAAATTGTAAAATAAAAATTCAATAAATATTGATGTTACTTTTCCCTTGGAGGTGATGTTCAACTCAGGTTAGGAAACAGTTTTTGTAGTCTTTTGAGTATATTGATGTTACAAAGTGCGTAAAATGTTTGTAACGACTATAGGCTAAATTGAATTATTTGTGTTGTTCTTTAAGGTAGGCCAGATTTTTTCAGTGTGCTAATAATTCTGTGACAAATAAAGACTATTTTTAATGTGTTAAAGAGTGAAACCAGCGAGGGGAGGGAGGTGGCGGAGTGGTGACCGTTCTCCTCCTTCGGAATGCACACACAAAAAAGATGACACACATTTCGAGGGAAGTGAACGGTCACCACCCCGCCACCTCCCTCCCCTCGCTCATTTCCTCGCTGGTTTCCTCGACACCTATAATTTCTCTAACTTCAAACCTTTTGTCAGATATTATTGTGGTGTGCCTTGTCTCTATCCACAATTCTCTCGCAGTTATGATTTATATGTGCCTGAGAGCAAGATGATACCACTGTAGCTTTCGTGCATTTCCCACTCAAGCTTTCGTGCATTTCCCGTTCTTACATGTATTCTGGGACAGCATGTGCTAATGTGCAGACGCATTGGTAATGTTTAACACGAGTTTAAGGGGACGCGATTTCCAGCTTCTTCCCTTTGGATCAGGTCGACGAGGTTGCCCCGGGATGCAGCTTGGGCTACTCACTATTAGGTTGGTGTTAGCACAAGTGTTGCATTGCTTTGACTGGAAGCTCGCAAGTAGTGTGTTGCCCAGCGAGTTGGACATGGATGAGAAGTTTGGCCTCGCTATGCCTAGGGCAAACCATCTACTTGCTGTTCCAGCATATCGCCTTAACAAACCCTTGATTTAATTTGTCAATTGCTTCTTTATTATGGATATCAATGTATGAAGACTTTTTTTTCCATCACAGAGAAAAAACGCAATCAAAGTCGTGGATATCAATGAGGTACTTTGATGAGCAGTTAAAATTGCATAAGCATCACTCATGGTTTTGAGAAAGTAAAAAAACAAAAACAACTCAATGGCGGTGTGAGAAAGAGGAAATGATGATGTGGTGTACCCGTTGTCTTTGAGTAGAACCCGTTTAATCATCGAGGGAAACAGTGAGGGGGGGCGTCCACCCCTCGGGATGCGTGCAAGGAAAGTCAACGCATGCATCGCAGTGGGGATGGGCGCCCCTCCCCCCTCGCTGTTTTCCTCGCCATTTCCCTCGATAGTTAGAATTTTTGCTTGGAGTAATAATGTTGGGTGCATTTTGTTGATTCCACTTTATGACCTTTAGGTAGAAATTAAGACAGGAAAGTGAAGTCTTTCTCTATAAAAGCCAAATTAGCTAAGCAAGAGTTTGAGTGGATGGATCAGTTGGATGATGAGAAATTGTTACAAATTTACTCTCACTTGAATTCGAAATACTCCTCCGTACATTCCACTTTATAACCTTTAGGTAGAAATTAAGAAAGAAAAGCGAGGTGTTTCTCTATAAAAGCCAAACTAGCTAAGCTAGGGTTTCATATAGTATATTTTACAGGAAATTCTAAATGATGAGGAAAGGAGCTAGGAAACGGGCGAGAGAGGGGGTGAAGCCGTTCATTCCCTTCGAGATGCATGAAAGTGCATATTTTAAGACCCTTTTACGCATCTCGAGGGAGTGAACGGCTGCACCCCTTTTCCTCACTGTGTAGACAAACCCATATTTTACATTCGCCTGTGCGATAGTAATAAGGTTCTTGAAGGTTGCATAGAACAATCCTTACACGATTAGAGAAAAGTAGTGTTGAATGTTTTTTAATGTTTTTAAGGTGTAACAAGGATTGTTTTTCATAAAATATTATGGGAAAAATTGTAAAATAAAAATTCAATAAATATTATGTGCAGAGTTATAAAAAAAAAAAAAAAAATATATATATATATATATATATATATATATATATATATATCTTTTAATGTTTTTAAGGTGTAACAAGGATTGTCTTTCTTTTCTCCTCAATTAAACATTAATTGGTTTCATTGGTTTATCTAGCTCACTCCTTCAAACAAATCAAGCTAACAGTCATGATAATGTCATTCCGAGGAGTTCAATTCGTTAATGTCTGAAGTTGGCTACTTCAGAATGATTAGCATATGTAAACTTTTAGTTAGATGACTATTTAGGACTGCCAGTGAGTATGTTTTCAAGATGCGTACAACTGAAATAATACTGATTTCTTTTGTTTTGGTTCTAAACTTCTATATGATACCCTCAAAACCAACTATTAGCTTGGCTCACCTACTGGCACGCCTGGGTCATGGTACTTGGGTTCATATCAGTTCTATCTCTTAGCTCTTGCTCTGACTGTATTTTGACTAACAACTATTTACTTAGGTTGCCCAAGGAGGGAGCTTGGGCTACTAGTTGTTAGGTTGGTGGTGTATTTCTTCGATTGGAGCTCCTAAATGATATGTTGTCCAGTGATGAGTTGAACACACTGCCCAGAGCAAACCCATCAACTCGGCATTTCAAAAGTTCTCCTCGACAAATCACTATATGAATGTTTTGTTTGCCTCGTTCAATACTTAGCTTTCTTTAATAAAACTACCTATAAAAATTATCATTGCAGAACAAGTTTGGTTTCATGGTAGTATGGGACATGTCCAACTAGGCAATCATAGGAAACATATCATGTTTTGTGGTTGATTCTTTCTTTGATTTCACTTTGCAAGTGTGTATGTGATCATATATAGAGACCAGAAATAAATATTTATTATGTGACTTTTAGTTCAAGGACTATTTTATAGAAATTACGAACTATTTTGATATCTATTTTTATGCAATCAGTTCGTTGTGTTATCAGTTTGAGCTTCCATGCATCTTAATTTGCTTTTTGTACCATTGTTGATTTTTCTGTTTGCTTCATCACTTTGAGAGAATTGGTTTCAGTTTTGTTGGAACAATGTGTATTCCTTTAGGTCATGTATTCATCTTCTCATTGTCACTCTGTATTGAACGATCACTACACCAAATTGACATATTTGTAACAACTTAAAAAACAGTAATACTTTTGAGCTGTTACAATCCACCCAATAATTTCAAGACTAAATTTAGTCAACAAAATGAAAAATAGCTACACAAAAAAAATGATACAATAAATTAGATCACCATGAATAGCATCACTTGTAAGCCCATACTATTTGTGATGATACAATTATTGAATCACTTTATTTGTGAAAATGTGTAAAATTACTTTGTGGATTGTTATAGCTCAAAAGTGTTACTGTTTTGCTTTGTGAATTGTTATAGCTTAAAAGTGTTACTGTTTTTTTGTGTAATGACGTGCCATGAAAATTGTTCTACTATTTAGAATTAAGCCTTAGACTATACCAAAATTGTTGAAAAAAAAAACATTGAAGACTACATTGTATTCAATTGCTTTCTAAACTCGATTAAAATGAGTTCCTTAAATACACAACAAAGAAGAAATTACATTCAATTGGTATGGTTGGTCGTTGGAAGTTTGCAACTTTCTTCGGTGGAATTGATTGTGCGTCATTGGATCACTGTAGACGCATTGACATTTCAAAAAAAACAATTGGGGTGGGCAATGTCGGTTCGGTTCGGTTTTGAGCCCCAAACCGATTTCATTCGGTTGAACCAAATTTCGGATCGGTTCGGTTCGGTTGGCCCGAAATTTCAGGCTCAAGCATTTGAAAGACTTTCATTAAAACATGTCCAATTTTTTTACAGGCCCAATTTTTTTACAGACCCAATTTTTAGCCCAAAATTGAAAACTTTGAGAGAAGGGGGTGATTCAGTGCAACAGGGTATACTACAGTGCATTTGTTGCACTAATCAGGTATTGACACCTACCTGTTATTTAGTTATTTATATATATCTAATTAATCGTCGGTTCTGTTATAAATACGTCGGTTCAAAACCGTAAACCAATTTCGAACCGTTTATAATCGGTTCGGTTCGGTTCGGTTTAAATTATTTTCTTTCTACTCATATTTCAGTTCGGTAACCGAACCGAATTTGAAAACCGGTTCGGTCGATTAACCGAATTTAAATCGGTTTTTGCCCACCCCTAAAAAACAACCTATTGACCACTAAATTATATGAAAGAAAATCTTGCAAATCTTGAAGAATGCATAGCTACTTGTGGGCCTATATATCATCATGTAATGGCCATATAACATTTAATTTGTTGTCACATTTTGTCAGCGGTTATTGAGTTTTACCAAATTTGTTTGATGTTATTAAATATATTGGACTAAAGAAGTATCCATTCTTCGAACCTAGATGTAGATATGCCAAGAGATAGGAGAAACTTAAAGGTCGAAAAATAATATCTTCAACTCCCATTCCATAGTCCATTCGAACGGGCATATAATACACCAAAAGAGCCGTTTCAACATCTCGACCTCCCCTAGTTTGATCCCCCATGTGGATGCAACATTTAACTACTTACATACAAACCGTCTCAGATTCTGTATTCCAAACAGGAAAGACAAGTTCAAGAGATAGCGAAGATATATATGCACTTACTCACTGATGAAGGTGAGACGCACAAGTGAGAACAAGAAACACCATTTAGTGATATCGTATCACTGTCACTAGCTGAAACTAAGAATAACAGATTGCATTGTTAATTCCAAATCACTCTTAACTAAAGACTCCTCTCATATCTTCAGCTTATTTAGTTTTCTATAAGTATGAAAAGGTGACCCTGCATGCATGTTATACATGTGCTTTGCCTAGTCTATTGTACAAGCATACACTGAAATAGTTACTGGTTCATGGCGTTTGTTTCATGGACATGGATCCTAGTGTTACTTGTAGTTGGTTATCTCAAACGTGTTTTGAGACTGAAAGCGATTCACAGGAATGAGAGGCTACCTCCTGGTCCTAAGGGGATCCCGATTTTGGGAAATCTACTCATGTTGGGTAAGTCTCCTCATCGTGACCTCCACCACCTTGCCAAGCAATTTGGTTCAATAATGTACTTGCAGCTTGGTTTTGTTCCCACCATAGTAGTCTCTTCACCGCAGGCAGCAGAGTTGTTTCTCAAGACTCATGACCTTGTTTTCGCTAGTAGACCTTTTACCGAGGCTGCTAAGCACATCTCATATGAACGGAAGGGCTTATCTTTCACCGAGTATGGTCCTTACTGGCGCAACATCCGTAAGTTTTGCACGTTAGAATTGCTTAGTAATATGAAGATTGATTCTTTTAAGTCCATGAGAAGAGAGGAGTTGGGACTATTTTTAAGGTCAGTCATGGATGCTGCAAGGGTGGGTGCTACGGTGGATGTGAGTCCCATGGTTACTTCACTCAGCCAAGACATGGCTTGCCTGATGGTTCTTGGAGACAAGCACATGAATAAAGATCATGAAAAGACAGAGTTCCAAGCTGCGGTTCAAGAAGGCATGCACTTGGCAGCAGTTCCTAATGTTGCTGATTACATCCCTTACGTTGGTGCCCTTGACCTTCAAGGCCTGGGTCGACGTATGAAGGCTGTTAGTAAGGTCTTTGATGACTTGTTTGAGAAAATCATCGATGAGCATCTTCATGGTACCCAACATAAGCGCCAGCACAAGGACTTTATCGATGTTATGTTGTCCGTCATGCAATCAAATAATTCTGAGCTACCAATTGACAGATCGAATATCAAAGCTGTCACTCTGGTAAACGTTCTTACATCCATTCCGAACTGTTTTAATTTATAGGTCTCATAGTTTTTTTGTTTTTGTTTTGGTAGGACATGTTGGCAGGGTCTATGGATACTACATCAACAGCAATCGAGTGGGCACTTGCAGAGCTCCTAAAGAATCCACAAGCAATGAAAAAGGTGCAAGACGAGTTAGAGAGCGTCGTTGGGTTGGAAAGGATGGTGGATGAGTCGGACTTAGATAACTTGGTTTATTTGGACATGGTTATCAAGGAAAGCTTGAGGCTTCATCCAGTGGCACCACTGCTGATTCCTCACGAGTCTATGGAAGATTGCACAGTCAGCGGCTTCAATGTTCCTAAAAAATCAAGAATCATTGTGAATGTATGGGCAATCGGGCGTGATCCTAGTGCATGGCCTAATGCTGAAACCTTTCTACCTGAAAGGTTCATGGGGTCTAATGTGGACTTAAGGGGACGCGATTTCCAGCTTCTTCCCTTTGGATCAGGTCGACGAGGTTGCCCCGGGATGCAGCTTGGGCTACTCACTATTAGGTTGGTGTTAGCACAAGTGCTGCATTGCTTTGACTGGAAGCTCGCAAGTAGTGTGTTGCCCAGCGAGTTGGACATGGATGAGGAGTTTGGCCTCACTATGCCTAGGGCAAACCATCTACTTGCTGTTCCAGCATATCGCCTTAACAAACGCTTGATTTAATTTGCCAATTGCTTCTTTATCACTTATGGATATCAATGTATGAAGACTTTTTTTTCCATCACAGAGACAAAACGCAATCAAGGCGGTCATGGATATCAATGAGGTACTTTGATGAGCAGTTAAAATTGCATAAGCTTCATTCATAGTTTTAGTTCCCACAAATAATACACAACAAAATAGAAATCATTCACTTGACCAGGTTGAACTAAACTTGAGAAATGGAAAACATGGTTGAAACTCAGTTAGACATAGATGACCTTATTGATCCATGGGTTCTAAACTTCCAAAAAGGTAAGCCAGATGAAGGTGTCAAATTCAATGTTCATGTATATTTCTTTAAAAAAAAATTGTTTTGAATAATCATAATCATTTGTCTATTATCTCAAACATGGAATGAGATAATAATGGTCATGGTGCTGGGGAGCTCGAATCACTTTGATTTTTTCGTGGTGGATAGCAAAAGATAGTTTCAAGAAATCTGGTACTACCATTGCCTGAAAAATCATATAATCTATTTGGATCAGTAGATAATAAGTTGCTTGTAAGTGTGACATCCCTCCATCTCCATGAGGTAGAAGAAGTTCAAAAAGAGCATGCATGTAGACCATTCGATCATCAACAGTAACCACTTCATATTCTTTCTTGAATGGATCAAACCCAATCGTGAGTTGCAAATTTGTAAATATTGTTTTAAGAATGGGGAAGGCTAATAACTCACGCATATTGAGATTACAAATCCGAACATAACCTGGTGATAGTAAACAAATTAAGCCATTATGACTACCTAAGAACCTGGAGTCAGATTCTCTGAATTCAACAATGGGAGCTTTGCTGTGGTTGTGATGTCTAAATAGATGAACTTGTACCTTTCTTGGCCTGCAATGCTACAAGACCAGTAAATAGAGAGGAGAGAAGATCTGCGTTTTACGGCGAGGCAATGAAGTTTTGGTCATGGTGAATGGTGGTGTTCCAAAGCTTTCAGACACATCTCTAAGCAGAGATTTGACTGGGACTCGGAGTGCTTATTTCCTGAAAAACTAATTCATTAGGAAGGTGAAGATGAGGTGACCATGTTAAGACTTAACATGGTGGTAGAGTTGTTTCCTTCCTCCTTTCACTGGCCATAACTAAAAGAGAGAAACAGAAAATAGCACAAGTATTCAATATTGATTCTGAGCTTGTCTGGTTGGTTCTGAATTAAAGATCTTAACCTAGAGCTAGGAGAAACTTAAAGGTCTAAAAATAATATCTTCAACTCCCATTCCATAGTCCATTCGAACGGGCATATAATACACCAAAAGAGCCGTTTCAACATCTCGACCTCCCCTAGTTTGACCCCCCATGTGGATGCAACATTTAACTACTTACATACAAACCGTCTCAGATTCTGTATTCCAAACAGGAAAGACAAGTTCAAGAGATAGCGAAGATATATATGCACTTACATTACTCCTTTTCGTTTGAACGCTGTACCTTATATCTGATAAGGCTAAGTCGTCATTATCAACCTGTCTAAGCAACACAGATGAGCTGACTCTAGCGTTATTATCTGTACAACTCACTGATGAAGATGACACGCACAAGTGAGAACAAGAAACACCATTTAGTGATATCGTATCACTGTCACTAGCTGGAACTAAGAATAACAGATTGCATTGTTAATTCCAAATCACTCTTAACTAAAGACTCCTCACATATCTTCAGCTTATTTAGTTTTCTATAAGTATGAAAAGGTGACCCTGCATGCATGTTATACATGTGCTTTGCCTAGTCTATTGTACAAGCATACACTGAAATAGTTACTGGTTCATGGCGTTTGTTTCATGGACATGGATCCTAGTGTTACTTGTAGTTGGTTATCTCAAACGTGTTTTGAGACTGAAAGCGATTCACAGGAATGAGAGGCTACCTCCTGGTCCTAAGGGGATCCCGATTTTGGGAAATCTACTCATGTTGGGTAAGTCTCCTCATCGTGACCTCCACCACCTTGCCAAGCAATTTGGTTCAATAATGTACTTGCAGCTTGGTTTTGTTCCCACCATAGTAGTCTCTTCACCGCAGGCAGCAGAGTTGTTTCTCAAGACTCATGACCTTGTTTTCGCTAGTAGACCTTTTACCGAGGCTGCTAAGCACATCTCATATGAACGGAAGGGCTTATCTTTCACCGAGTATGGTCCTTATTGGCGCAACATCCGTAAGTTTTGCACGTTAGAATTGCTTAGTAATATGAAGATTGATTCTTTTAAGTCCATGAGAAGAGAGGAGTTGGGACTATTTTTAAGGTCAGTCATGGATGCTGCAAGGGTGGGTGCTACGGTGGATGTGAGTGCCATGGTTACTTCACTCAGCCAAGACATGGCTTGCCTGATGGTTCTTGGAGACAAGCACATGAATAAAGATCATGAAAAGACAGAGTTCCAAGCTGCGGTTCAAGAAGGCATGCACTTGGGAGCAGTTCCTAATGTAGCTGATTACATCCCTTACGTTGGTGCCCTTGACCTTCAAGGCCTGGGTCGACGTATGAAGGCTGTTAGTAAGGTCTTTGATGACTTGTTTGAGAAAATCATCGATGAGCATCTTCATGGTACCCAACATAAGCGCCAGCACAAGGACTTTATCGATGTTATGTTGTCCGTCATGCAATCAAATAATTCTGAGCTACCAATTGACAGATCGAATATCAAAGCTGTCACTCTGGTAAACGTTCTTACATCCATTCCGAACTGTTTTAATTTATAGGTCTCATAGTTTTTTTGTTTTTGTTTTGGTAGGACATGTTGGCAGGGTCTATGGATACTACATCAACAGCAATCGAGTGGGCACTTGCAGAGCTCCTAAAGAATCCACAAGCAATGAAAAAGGTGCAAGACGAGTTAGAGAGCGTCGTTGGGTTGGAAAGGATGGTGGACGAGTCGGACTTAGATAATTTAGTTTATTTGGACATGGTTATCAAGGAAAGCTTGAGGCTTCATCCAGTGGGACCACTGCTGATTCCTCACGAGTCTATGGAAGATTGCACAGTCAGCGGCTTCCATGTTCCTAAAAAATCAAGAATCATTGTGAATGTATGGGCAATCGGGCGTGATCCTAGTGCATGGCCTAATGCTGAAACCTTTCTACCTGAAAGGTTCATGGGGTCTAATGTGGACTTAAGGGGACGCGATTTCCAGCTTCTTCCCTTTGGATCAGGTCGACGAGGTTGCCCCGGGATGCAGCTTGGGCTACTCACTATTAGGTTGGTGTTAGCACAAGTGTTGCATTGCTTTGACTGGAAGCTCGCAAGTAGTGTGTTGCCCAGCGAGTTGGACATGGATGAGGAGTTTGGCCTCACTATGCCTAGGGCAAACCATCTACTTGCTGTTCCAGCATATCGCCTTAACAAACCCTTGATTTAATTTGTCAATTGCTTCTTTATCACTTATGGATATCAATGTATGAAGACTTTTTTTTCCATCACAGAGACAAAACGCAATCAAGGTCATGGATATCAATGAGGTGCTTTGATGAGCAGTTAAAATTGCATAAGCTTCACTCATACTTTTAGTTCCCACAAATAATACACAACAAAATAGAAATCATTCACTTGACCAGGTTGAACTAAACTTGAGAAATGGAAAACATGGTTGAAACTCAGTTAGACATAGATGACCTTATTGATCCATGGGTTCTAAACTTCCAAAAAGGTAAGCCAGATGAAGGTGTCAAATTCAATGTTCATGTATATTTCTTTAAAAAAAAATTGTTTTGAATAATCATAATCATTTGTCTATTATCTCAAACATGGAATGAGATAATAATGGTCATGGTGCTGGGGAGCTCGAATCACTTTGATTTTTTCGTGGTGGATAGCAAAAGATAGTTTCAAGAAATCTGGTACTACCATTGCCTGAAAAATCATATAATCTATTTGGATCAGTAGATAATAAGTTGCTTGTAAGTGTGACATCCCTCCATCTCCATTCGATCATCAATCATATTCTTTCTTGAATGGATCAAACCCAATCGCGAGTTGCAAATTTGTAAATTGTTTTAAGAATGGGGAAGGCTAATAACTCACGCATATTGAGATTGCAAATCCGAACATAACCTGGTGATAGTAAACAAATTAAGCCATTATGACTACCTAAGAACCTGGAGTCAGATTCTCTGAATTCAACAATGGGAGCTTTGCTGTGGTTGTGATGTCTAAATAGATGAACTTGTACCTTTCTTGGCCTGCAATGCTACAAGACCAGTAAATAGAGAGGAGAGAAGATCTGCGTTTTACGGCGAGTCAATGAAGTTTTGGTCATGGTGTTCCAAAGCTTGCAGACACATCTCTAAGCAGAGATTTGACTGGGACTCAGAGTGCGTATTTCCTGAAAAACTAATTCATTAAAAAGGTGAAGGTGAGGTGACCATGTTAAGACTTAACATGGTGGTAGAGTTGTTTCCTTCCTCCTTTCACTGGCCATAACTAAAAGATAGAAACAGAAAATAGCACAAGTATTCAATATTGATTCTGAGCTTGTCTGGTTGGTTCAGAATCAAAGATCTTAACCTAGTAAGTGGTATGTATCAATTTGAATTCCTAATGGGATTTCCCATACTTCGTGACATTCAGCTTCAATAATAAATTAGGAATTTAATAGTTCTTGCAAAAATATCCATAAAATAAACATATTCGGGATTTGGGAAGTTTGGGCCATGCTTGGATTTTCGCAAATCCAAATGTTTTACATAAAAACATAATTTTGTGTGCTTGGCCGTTGGCCATTTTCCTTGAGATTTCATTTCCTTTGTTACGCAAATTTTTGCTATTTGATTATTCATTTACTAATGAGAAATCGATTTTTTGTAAGACTATTTTCCACTAATGGAAATCCAAGTCCGATGGGACGGCCTCGGAATCAAATTCACCAAAACGGTTTGAATTTCTATTTCTATTTTCTGTAAGAACCTAAAATTTATTTCTCAAAATTAGTGATGAATGGTGATATTACGGTGGTGGGTGTTAGGAGGGTTTTGGTTTTTATGTTTTGGGTAAATCATATTCTAAGAAATGAACAAAAATTCAGCCATAACATTCTACTATTTTCCATGGAATTTTTTTTCCTTCAACAAAACACACCATCGTAGTTTGGTCAACAGCTAACCTTGGCGGATCCCTACCTAAGAGTCGAATGTTTTAAGGCTCGTTGACAAGAACAACAAGATCGACGAATCTAACTAAAAGAAGTTTCAATTATTCTTATAGCTTGTTAAGATCGCAATTCATCGATTCCTAACCCAAATGCAACCTTCGAGTTCCTGAATCATTAGAGTCGTAGGCAAATGATAACAACTGTAAATTATACCAAATGATGAACAAAAATGCAATCTGTAATTCTTTGAATAATTCAATGAAGTAAACATGGTAAAAAAAAAAAAAACTTTGTATGTTGGTAAGAACCATTACACATAAGTTGAGGTGATATTCCGAGTATCAGAAGACATTAAAGCCAAGATCATAAGCACAGCAAGTATACCTATTGGAAGAAGAAGCAACATTAATGGTGGAGGTGGCAATGGTGGCAAGATCAGTGGAAGTATCAGTAGTGAAGCTGCAAGACAGAAAAGCACAAGCAATGATTCCACACTGAAGTAGTTTGCTGAGAATGATTTTTTGCTGTTCCCTTGTGAAAGTGACCTCAAATAATCTCCTCCTACTACTCTCCTACTTTTGCCTTCCAAAACCACAGGAGCTCTTCTTGCTCTACTTTCCATGACACCAACCCAATGTTCTTTTAGATTTGACAAGCCGCTTGATAATCTCAAATCCACATTTGAGAGTTCAAAACTCATTTAAAATGTTCCTCCTCCTCCCTCAGTGATTGATAGCTTCCAAGCATGCCAGTCAATTTTTGCTTTTATCAGAAAAATGTAGCTTCAACAATGCACCACAATCTCAAGTAGAAAATTGATGGGGTGGTCTCAAATCAACCAGAAAATGTAGCTAGAACCTGTAAAAACACACAACACACTTAATCAATCAGTGTAATTTAGATTATAAAACAACAGCTAAATTGAGAACAAATGGATCTTCATACAGAACCCAATCCAAAATGTTTACTGAGATTTCCATTTTTTTTTTTTTTTTTGTTATCACAACAAAATTTAATCCAAGCTCAATTTGCAAAAATGTTCATTGAAAATCTTTTTTTGTGTGTGTGTGTGCTTAAAATGGGCTGAATGGGGATTAAAGGGTATCAATACTTATATGAATCAGGAAGAAAAAAAAAAATTTACAACCAAAAATACTTTTATGAACCAAAATCCTACTTAGGCAGCAGCTACCACATAACTGAAGAGGGTGGCCTGGTTAGAAATATGTCATCAACACAATTTTATGTATGAAGAACAACAATTCTAATATAGAAGATAATCACAACATACTTGAATCTTGGTATTGAATTGATGCTGAGAAACCCAATTGAGGCAATAATGCAATAAAGAAAGGTTGGTCTTCTTCTTCTTATATTGTACCAAACTTGAGAGCAATTCAGCCTACTTAAAAGAAAGACAATTCAAATCAAACAACACAAACTTGTTAAATTTGAGAGGAAGGGAAGAAATGGGGTGGTGAGATTTAGATATGAGGAATGGATAATGAATGAAAAAATAGACAGGAATCAAACTTGAGAGGTAATGTAGGTTGGGTAGATGTTTGCTATATTTCTCTTTTTAGGGAGGTTGGTGAGATTGGATGGACATAGGCTATGATGAATGAAATGAATATGGGTTATGTGATGCAAATAAGGGATAGGGTAAAGTTAAAATATTCAAGTTGGAAGGAAATAAAGAAAAAGAAAATGAGGTTGAATGGGTGTTTTATGGGTTGGATTCAGTGAATTCAAATGTGATCAAGCAGAGTTGGCTTCCACGCAAGTGGATGTATATAGTTTTGGAAAGAGAGGGTGAGGGGGTGTCGTTTCTTTTAAGGTTCTTCTCCCCTAGACACACACTCCTCCCCCCTTCCCTTCTCTCTTGTCACATCTGTTCCCTCTCTCTCTCTCTCTCTTTCACCGATTTTTGTTGCACCAAAAATTTTATAAAACCAACTTACTATTTTTTATTAATATAAATTATTTAATGGTGAATTTTTCTTAATTAAAATTTTTGAATGTAAGATGTTTTAAGTTTTAAATACATTTTTTTTCAAGTACAATATCATTATAAATTATTTTAATATAGGTTAGTTTTGTTCAACCCCACTATAGTTGATGAAGATAATAAAATTTAATGAATGATTGATTGAATTTTAGTTTTAGACAATGGTTCTTTCTATTCGAGTGTTAATTAATGTTTCTGAACTAGAAAATTTTGAAATTAAATGTTTTTTATTAATAAAAATGAAATAGTTTGTATTACAAATTTTGCACTCAAATTTTGCTTTCAATATAAGATCAAAATCCATTAAAAACTTATGTTTTTAATTAAAATTAAAATTAAATACACAGCCAAAAGTAGTTCAATTTTGATTAGAATAAAATTATAATAAGCAAGGAATGTGATTTATCGAAATATGTCGAAATTTTATCGAATATTTCTTATTTTGAAGTTACCAAAATCTCTTTCGAAATTTAAAATATTTCAAAATATTCCTGAGAAAATAAATAAATATTTTAATCTCTGTATATTATCACATGTTATAATGTTATTTTAGTATCAAAATTTTGTTATGTGATTGATTCTTATGTAATATTCAGTTTGTTTGATACTAAGAGTTGTGTGAGACTTTTTATTTAGTATTTAAGAGATTAAAATGCATAATTTATATTGTTAAATTTGAAATCACGATCGAAATTTTTAAGTTTTTTTTTTTACACAAAATGAAATATTTCTTAAAATCAGGGGTCCAAAATTAAATCGAAAAACGAAATCACAATCCTTGATAATAATAATAATAATAACTAAAAACAAGCATCACCAAGGTGTTTGGAGTTAAACAATGAACAAACATGATTTCCCAAAGACTCTAATTTTAACCGAGTTTGACTCTAAAAAAAGTTATTATTCTAAAATATGATATTTTATGAAACTGATTGAGGGCAATGGTGGGGATGGTGGTGTGGGTGTCTAGTGTATAATAATTAACAGTAAAAATAAATAAACATATGTGGAGTGCCACCGGTGGCACGAATAATATGCTAGTATAGTACATGTTATAAAATTAAAATGCATTGAATGATTTTGTAATATATTTATTTATTTAACAAGAGTTTATATCAATATTATGAATTGGGTTATTAAATTGACGTAATATTTATTAGATGGAGAAAATGTAAAATCATTTTGATATACTATGTAAACAAGTGATTTTGTTGGTATTGCCTTGACATGATTATTAAACCAATCAAGTTTGAGTTGAGAGAATCAACATGTAACTTAACCTGAAGGATTTGGGAGAGATCGAAACAGAGGAGGAGAGGTTTGCGAAGTTGGAGAAAAGTGAGAACCTTGGCAGAGGGGACCAATAGTGAACATCTTCATTGAAGTCGCTAGGATTCGGAGATAGCGCAGGCGAGGGATAGCGGCCAGCGATTGCGCAGGCGGCCAGCGCCTCCCGTTTCACCGTGGCAGCAACAGAAGGCCATCACGTTCTGTCGCGCAGCAGAGATCTGTCGAGCAGCAGATCTGGTTTCGCGAGCAGGTCGAGCACAGCAGGTCGAGCAGCTGATCTGTCGAAGAGCAGATCTGTCGAGCAGGTTTCGTCCAGATCTGGGCCATATCAGGCGAGCTCTCTGTCTCTCAGGCGAGCTCTCTCAAGCTCTCTCTCAGGCAAGCTCTCTTTCCGGCGAGATCTGTAGGCGAGGGATCTCTCAGGCGATATCTCTGTCTCCGGCGAGCTTTTTTGGTTGACGCTGGATGCAGGGCTAGATACGCCGTCCTTTGGCTGCGATGGCGGCGCCGCCGGCCAACATCCCTTCCTCCACAGCGGGGGGATCTGGTAATGGGGGAACGGGTAAACCCTCTTTTGCCCAGATTTTGGGTAAAATCTTGGTGGACGAAGTTGCGGAGGATCAGGTAGAAGGAACTCGTTTTCGCAAAGAGGGAGCGCCAGCAATTGGGCTTACGGCCACGGACGAAGTACGTGGCGAAGCATTCATGGAAAAACATGTGATTGTTCTGAAGTTCTCTAGCTATCGACCAACACTGGAAGATATCCGAGATTCGATTCACAGAAATTGGGGCATTCTAGGAGATTTTTCGCTTGGTTTACTGAATCAACGGCACGTGTTAGTTCGACTTCAATCCGAGGTGGAAGCCAAGAAAGTTCTATCGAGAGACTCCTTTTTGATTCGTGGAGTTCGGTTCAAAGCATTCCGTTGGCATGATGGTTTCAGTTTGAAGGAGGACCCGATATCGGTGCCATTGTGGGTAGAGCTTCCTAACTTACCTTTGCATTTTTTTCATCCCCCTATTTTAAAAGCAATTGTGAATTCTTTTGGTGGTTTCTTGCGGATGGATGATCATACTCGATGCCTATCGCGCCCGGGTTTTGCCCGTGTTTGCGTGGAGATGACTTTGGCAGAGAAATTACCAACTAGAGTTTGGATTGACAGAGCTAATAATAGGGGCTTCTGGCAGAAGATAGAATATCCAGGCTTCAAATACTGTGATTTTTGCTCCTTGATAGGGCATCAGGAGGATTTTTGTAGAAAAAAGTTGGGCCTAAAGGGCGATGGAAAAGCTTCTGACCTAGGTCAAACAGCGAAGGCAGTCACCCAAAAAGTCGAAACCAATACTGTCAAGCAACAATTCATACCAGTTACCCAAAAAGAAAAATTACTCATCCAAGAAGTGGGTACGAGTGGTGTAAAAAATGACACGGGTGCGGAGATTAACGAGGAAATTGGGGATAAGATGCCAGTGGCCACCGCTCCGGCAACGGTGGTGTTGTCAAACAAATTCGAGTCACTTATGGAGAATATCGATGAAAATGAGGGTGCTCAAGAGGATAAGCTGCTAGTGTGTACGACAATGGGTCTTGATAGTGCCGCGGTTGTACCAGAAACTACAGAGGATTGCCTCTTGGAGGCGGGGTATACAGTTTCGGAGATTGAGAATGTGATTGGTCCACAAGCACAGTCGTTGTTACAGGAGGATATTGTCGACTCAGGAGACACTAGCAATCACCTTGCTAAGCATATTCTTGTGGCAGCGCCGCGAGACACGGCGAGCGATACAGTGATGCATGCCGATTCAGGGAGGCCGAGGGATGCAAACACCAAGACAGAG
The DNA here is from genome assembly GCA_963556465.1 of Berberis vulgaris. Lineage (NCBI taxonomy): Eukaryota > Viridiplantae > Streptophyta > Magnoliopsida > Ranunculales > Berberidaceae > Berberis > Berberis vulgaris. Next base: position 85,591,851 of record OY747126.1, read on the forward strand.
GCCATGGCCTCGCCCCGCACCAAGGCCGAGGATGCGGCTTGCCTCAACCCGGCTCCTGGCTCCATGGCAGCGCTCTGTCTCACCCCAGAGAACAATGATGATCTTCAGGCTGTGATCGGGTTCAAGAGACGTTTTGACAAATACGGTATCAAAAATTCCCCGGATTATCAACGAATCAGCGACAACTTGAATAAGGCTATATCTCTCCTCAAAGAAAATGGGCAACTTCGTCTGCCGAAAATCGATACACTCGAAATGAATAGCGAGGATAGTGATGAAGTCAACTCGGAATCTGAGCTAGGTCCACAGGCAGCAAAAAGTGATTTGGATTTAGGAGCTATGTCAGACGAAAAGATGAGGCGTTACACCAAAGTTATCAGCAGTTATCCCCGAAAATCCAATAGAACTAGGAAAGCAAACAATAGGTACAAAGACTGAGTTCTTTGTCTAGGTTTGTTTTGGTGAATCCTATCTTTTATGAGATTTTGTTTCGGCCTTTTAGTTAACCCTATAGGGTCAGTCATGTAGCCTTCGGGCGTTGATTTTTGAATGAATAAAATGGGTCACCATCCCAATTTAAAAAAAAAAAAAAAAAAAAAGTTTGAGTTGAGAGGAATGTGGCATAACCCATCGTAAATAACATCGATACACTGTGAATTTGGATCTCGACAAAATAAATATTTAATGGATTAAAATGGTGGGTCAAGAAATCGATATTGAAGGAAAGTATCAATGATGAATTGATGATAATAACAATGTATCTTTCTTAAGAAACCCCCCCTTAAATCAAATCTCACGCCCACTTAATATAGTAACCCAAAAATCTTATTCTTTACAAAAGGAATCAAGAAACCCTAATATTGTAATGAGATGGTAGGTGGTAAGGGCCCCTAGTATGTCTATGACAAAGTTCGTGTTAAAAGGAATTACCGAAAATTCTAGGGAGCGAGGGATGGGTGTCGCTCCCTAGAAGGGCTCAAGGAATTACTATGTTCACCCTACTAAAATCCAATTTTTCTTCTCCCACCCTACTACAACAATAATAACCTAAAAAGAAACTTTTTTTTTTCTCACACCCCACCTTTTTTCTCCCCTCCTCTTTATTCCATCTTCGGTATCAATCCACCGTAGACACCACCAAGGGACAATGAATGTATCTGATGTCCCAAGCATAAATGCATGGATTTAATAGAGACCAACTTGATTGATTTTAAGGGAGGTAGTGTTAGAAAAGTTCTAGACATACCATGTTGCTATTAACTAATCCTTTTATTTTCTCTAAGGTATGGTTTTCGATGGAGAATGTAGGGGATGGAATTCATTGTCATGAGACACTCATCTGATTTTCAACTTTGTTAAGGTTTTTCATGACAACATTGCATGACACGGCATGCACTTTGACACTCATCAAATGTTACTTTTAAGGATGGCGGCCGGGTTATGGCATTCAAACAATAAAGCTTCTATGGAGTCTGGTCTCAAAGTACTGATCTGTGTCTGAGATGGTGGTTTGCGCGTGATCGGACCACTCTAACCTCCTCTTCATGGAATATAGTTGGTTCGATCACGTGCGAATCACCATCCCAAACATAAATCAGTGTTCTGGACCAGAATCTCTATAATTTTTTTCTTCAAACAAACAAAGTCATTATTGGGACTTTGGGTCCAAGGTGAACTCATAACATGCCACAATATATTTACAACCTTGAAATGAATTTGTGCCAGTGGAACAAATTTTCGGTAGGTTGGTCTTATAATTAATGATAAAACGAGAAAAAGATATTTGTCCATATCAAAATTGAAAAGCATGCATTGTATATCCTTTGATACACTATTTCTCCAGTAACAAATTTAATGTATGTATTTATAATCTTGATGTGAGGCGTCCCCTGTGAGAATTTAGTGGGAACAGTTGGATGAACCCCCTTGCGTGCTTTTCAAGGAAATCCAACAATATCCAATGGGGTCAATCATGGATACCGTGTTCGCATCAAAATAATTTTCTAATTACTATTTTTTACAAATTTACTGCTGAGTTGGTATTTCATTGGCTCCTAATTATTGACTCCCATTATTGACTTATTGTGTTGTGGTGGGTCTCACAATTTCAAATAAAGCATTAACACACATCTCCACTAATCCTCGTGAAAATGAAACTTTAGATCTCATAATTTGTACAAGTGATGGTGTATGGTCCCATGACTCTCTCAAAGGAGAAAATGAACAAATGCTCTAGATGGTCATTGAACTCCAATTTTCATCTTCTTCACTCAAGACAAAGGAGTGTGATTTCGTTTGTTGAGTTAATTTCGGTTCCTGATTTTAAGAAATGTTTTAAAAAAATATTTCGGTGTATAAAAAAAAAGAAATTTTTTGAATATACATGAAATATGTATATAATAAATTTTGAGGGTATATAAAATATGTTAAAAAAAATTAATAATAAGATGCAAGTAAAAAAAAATTTATTAAACATTAAATGAAACATAAATACCTATAATTAGAAGGATAGTTTTCAAAAGCAATGTATAAATAGAAGAAATGATAATCAGAAAATTAGGGGGTGGATTCAAAAAATCAATAAAAAAAATTAGAAGAAATGATAATTAGAAAAAAAAAATGCCGAAATTTATGAAAAAAAAACCCTAAAATTTTCGAAAATGTAATTTTTAGTAGCTGATTTATATATTTTGTTCAAAAAACCTAGAAATTTACAAAAAAAACTCAAAAAATTTCGAAAAAGCTCTCGAAAATATGTTATTTTCTTTCGCCCTTTTTATTTTCGTGATTTCAAAAAAAATGAAAATTTCAATGAAATCTCGCGAAAACACAATCCTTGTTAAAGGCTATATTGAACAAAAGTAGAACCTAAAAATATGACAAAACAAATGATGCCACTTACATTCTAATTTTATTTCGCTACCACAAAATAAAACTACTGGATACGTGTGATAAATAATACCAAGGACCACAAATTTCTAATTTTATTTCATCACCACAAAATAAACCTAGTAACTATGTGTGATAAATAATACCCAGAATCACCAATACTGTCATTGTGTCCTAAACTTTTTTCGATTTCCCCTTACAACAAGGATATCAAGGGTTGTTAACATCGGAAGCAAAAATAACAACAATAAAAATAAAATACAACCTTTTTTTTTGTGTGTGAATAGCCAATTGGCTATGACTTGTATTAAACTAGAGTATGCCCCGTGCCGTTGGCACTCCATATAATTTTATTTTTGCTAATTATTTTTTATTGAACACCTCCATCACTATCCCCATTTTCGCTGTCAATCAGTATTGAAGTATAAGCCAATTCTAAGTATAAGCCTATTCAATCAAATTTTAATTAGCTGGGGGAAATTTTAAACACCGAGAATGAGTTATCCCCCAATATTTGAATTCGCCAAAACATGAAATTTAGGATTTTTGTTTAAATGTGCATTAAGATGTCCGACTCATTTTTTCTAGTATGATCGATCTGTCTCATTTCTTTTAAAAATATTGAAAAATATAAAAAACGTGAAATATTTTATATGTTTTTTAATTATAGAATATATTTTTTTAAAATTTTAGCGCTCGTGCTGATCATTGATTTTGTTGGAAATATCTTAAAAAATGAATTTCAACGATACTAACTTTACCAAAATTCGATAACGATGTAGATAGTTATGATAATTTTCATTTTGCTAAAAGCAAAACACAATATTTTCTCTCTCCGCCTCATGTACATTCCACCAACTTTTTTCAAAAGTTTTTCATTATTTTTGCTCTTCTATATGTTTTATATTTACAAATATGTAAACATGGGAAATGAATCTCAACCCTCAAATTCAATACATTTCCCAACTTTTAATCCTAACCATCTTTTATCTCTAATTCTTTTTATTTGACTTTGTTCCAATCAGCAATGAATAGTAAAACACCACTTTGAATTGTAATATAGATTGTTTGATCTTGATCGATCAGTAACTTTTAGAATTGTTTTTAATGCAATTTAACATGTTTAGTTCCACATCGGGTAAAAAATAACATTAGGTGAAATTAATAAATGATTGGACATGTATTCAATAGTGATGCCCAATTCGTAAAAACCTTACACTCGAACGCAGTTTTGCTAGGTAGGCAAGGCCAGCCAGCCATTTTTTTTTTGTAAGGGTTAGGTTTTTTTTATAATTTTACCCCTTCTCTTAAAACACAACCATAAACATTATTTATAGAAGGGATAAAATTGTAGAAATGTCCAACCCTGACCAAAAAAATAGCTAGCTGGCCTGGCTACCTAGAATTGTTACACTCTAACATGACGGGTGCCTACATCTACAATGTCGTTGCATCACACTGTGAAGTGGTACCACCAAAAGGAACTTGACATTCCCACTCTAAAGAGAGAGAGGAACAAAATTAAGGTATATCTTATTAAAAGTTTCATTTTCTAGGTTTGCCCAACTTGTTTTTTAAAACATTGAACCTATGTTATGTTTCTATCACAGGTACAAAATCACGAGTGTCTAAACCAAAATAAGGTGCAAATAATCTGTATAGAGAACACAACTTTAGCAAAATTGTCCAAATTCCAAATCCCTTTAACTTTTTCTTTTGTAGATTATATTCCCTAAAAATGCACCAAATCATCATCATCCAACAATAGACCAATTTTATTTCTTAAGAAAATAAATAAATTAAAACGACCATTGGTCAATAAAAGGAAAACACGGACCGCGGTACCTTTCCTCACCTCGGCTCCACTGAATTATAAATGGAATAATAACATTTCAATAAAGTTATTTATTTTCTTCAGTCGAACTAATCTTCTTCGTCTTCTTGGCACAAAATATTTGAATTCTAGCAAGATCCCATTTTTTTTCCACATCTAACATGTTTGAATTATGGGTTAATAAGATAGGTTTTGGTTGTTGTTTGACTTAATTAGCTTCTTCAATAATGACTTCTAGCGTCGATGGCTTCTTTGCCTAAAATAAATCATAGACCTTGAAATTGAACTTGTGCATGAAAGACTTGGTTTCGGCAGAGGGGACTTTCAATGGCTGCTTATACCCTACCATTCCATTTTATTTTGCTGTAAAATAAAATAATCGCGAACTCCTTTCATTTACAAATGATGTTTATATTTTAGTAAGTTTAGTCGGCTATGTTTGTTATTTTTTTCTGATATTTTTTGTGTTTTTATACTTTTTACTCATTCATTTTAAAACACAATAAAAAAAAAAACTATCTATAAAAGGGTAGAAGTGTAAAAAAACTAAAAAATATAAATAAATAAAAACTAGCAAACATGGCTGACTAGAATTGTTGTTAAGTTTTATGTTTATTATTTATTGAAAGTACAGTTTAAACTTTTTATTATTGGGTAATAACTAATTTTATTTGTATATTTTCGCTAACATGTTTTAAACTAAAATTACTTTTTAAGTAGATAAGCATAAAAACATGCTGGTAATTTTGTCTCCTTTTGTTTTAAAACTATTGTTGAAAACACTGTTTTTTATTAGTTAATTGAATGAGATTTAATAAGAAAAAAAATCAATTAAAATAATTGTTATCTCTTGTATTATTGTTATTCACGAAATTTGTTTTCTTACATTTTTAGCGTATTTGATTATTGCGAACAAGGATTATGATTTTATTTTTGGAGTTAATTTTGGTCTCTTGATTTTAAGAAATATTTTGGTGTGTAAAGATGTAAAGAAAATAATTGGAAAATTGTATTATTGTTTGTATTGTTCATTGATTGAATAAGCCAATTTTTACCTAACACAAGCTTATATAAGTCAACTTTTACCTAACCTTGTGATAATATGAAACTTAAAATTCCTATACAAAATATTTTAATTGTGTCATATTTTGACTTTCCTTTTGTGACTTTACTATTCTATAGATATTATGACTTTTATATTCTTATACTTTAATTTTTGTAGATGTGAATCAATTTTGGATTTGGGTTTGATTATATTGAGTGCAAACCCTACATATTCTAACACTCCCCCGCAAGCTGGACATATAGACACATATGAAATGTGTAGCTTGGAGGAAACTTTGAAATCCGATTTGGTGAAGACCAATTTAGAGGAAACTATGAAGTCGAATTCTGAAAATTTCAGGATGATTCTTGTATGAAGAAATCATGACTTTCGAGTGAACGACTAATGGTTCGACTCGAGTCAACATGACTATCCAATTCGGATAATTCTGGTATGAAGAAAGTTGTTTAATTTGAGTCTTAATATTGCTCAATTCGAGTCAACACATTTTTTTCTTGTGGTGGTACTGACCAAAGATGGTGGGTGTGAATAGCAGAGAGAAAGAGATTAAATTTCCTTTCGCTTCCCTCCATTTCTTCTTCTTCTTCTTCATACGTTTCTTCCCCATTGTACGATTTGATATGCGATCGAACATGTGACTGGGAGAGAGAGAGGACGAGAAAGGTCGTGTGGTTTACATCTGTCTGGGTGCTACTGTCATGTGCGCCAGAGAGACGATGCGTGATCTCCCTTGCTCGGTTGGATGTTCCGTGAAGAGGAATTGTAATTGATCTTGGTTGTTGCGTGAACTCCGTTGCAGGGTGCGATTTCCCTTCCCCACTTCTTGCATCTACTATCAAAGTGTGTAGTCGTCGAAGTCGGGGAAGAGTTTTATTCCCTGGAGTCTTAGGTCACCAAAGAAAATTGCTCTGATACCATGTAAAGAAAATAATTGGAGAATTGTATTATTGTTGTTGTATTGTTCATTGATTGAATACAAGCTTATATAAACCAACTTTTACCTAACACAAGCTTATATAAACTAACTTTTACGTAACCTTGTGAAAACAAGAAACTTAAAATTCCTATACAAAATATTCTAATTATGTCCTATTCTGACATTCCTAGATATTATGACTTTCATATTTCTGTACTTTCATTCTTATACATGTGAATCAATCTTGGACTTGAGCTTGGATATGTTAAGTTCAAGCCCTACATATTCTAACAAAAGAAAAAAACATAAAAATTTCGAGGACACATAAAATATATATAATGAATTTCGATGGTATATGAAATATGTGAAAAAAAGATGTATGTAACTAAAAATATTAAATGAAGCCTAAATACCAAGAAACATGAAATTTATACATAATTAGAAAATTCAGGGGGTGGTCTAAAAAATCAGTATACAATTAGAAGAAATTATAATTAGAAAATCAGGGGGTTGTTTCAAAAATCAATAAATAATTAGAAGAAAAAAAATCTCGAAATTAATGAAAAACCTTTGAAATTTTTCAAAAAAAAAACCCTTGAAAATGTAAATTTTGGGAGTTGGTTTTTTGTATTTTTACGAAATTTACAAAAAAAAACCCCCAAAATTTATGAAAAAAACCTCAAAAGTTTTTGAAAAAATGTATATTTCGCCGATAATCCGTACCGCTGAGTCTTACCTAGTTTTCCAATGTGCATCACGACATATCATGACATATTGTCAATATTTCAAACCATGCTACTAACCACCAAAAATTAGTACTAGATTATCCGCACCTACCACTATATTCTTTCAGTCTCCATCCAATCCAGTGTTTTGAAACTATTGAACAGACCAATGTTTCAAGGAAACGAATTAAACAAGGACTTGGTCTCTGCGGCTTACCTAATGGACTCATTCAATTAACTAATTATTCTTCTTTGCTAAAACCAACAACCCAACCAAAGTGCTTACCAAGAAAACCATTTTTATACACCTTTGGGAGTATGTATTAGGGGTGGGCACGGGACGGGATGGGACGAGATATACCCATCCCTATCCCATCCCGTTCATACGAGATCGGGACGGGACGGGATGAGAAAAACCCCATCCCGACCTCGTCTCATCCCAAACGGGTTCGGGACGGGACGGGATCAGCGTGCTAATCATGGCCGCGTAGAGGAAGGGTGCAAATTCTCAAAGTTCAACTAAAATCTTTGTTCTTTTTAAGCTATTCTAGATTAATGATGATCAACATAAAGATCAAATCCCAAAGAGGAAACATGTCTTTCTTTCCTATGATCTTATACCTTGTATCATAAATTTATTTAAACGATTTATTTATACCATATATTTCGAATCATCTACTTTCATAGGAACAAGTGAATAACCACAAGCTGTGCAAGTTACATTCATGCCTCAGCTCTTATTGCACTTTAGGCTTCAAAGTGCATAGCCCCGAGAATCCATGTTAGAAAACATTATTTCTTAGACACTCCATACATGCTACTATCACCAATTAAAATTTTCATATTTTCTCTGCAGAATATGATGAGATTAATTGTCACTTACAAAACTAACCTAACTATGATTTACTTATTTATCATCATAACCGAAAAGCAAAGAAAAAAAAATTTGTTCATATGTTGCATGATATTGGGGGAAAGAATGCATTCCACAATTACTGATGATATCTATTCAAAGCACTGAGTTTCAAGGAAACTAGCTGCATTAGGATATGAGATATTTTAGTAGACAGAAAATTTCAGCAGGTTCATGCTAAAATCAGCTATATGGATTAAAATTCACAATGCAATATAGACATATACCTCACTTCTTCCTTCCCTTTGGATCCGAAACTGAACTTATATGTTCTACATACACAAAAATATGGGCATCCACAATTCTAAAATAAATAATTAAATAAAAATATTAATAATTAATATTAATTAATTAGTTCGGGACGGGACGGGATTGGCGGGATTGAAAATCTTCATCCCATCCCATCCCATTCTAGATCGGGACGGGACGGGATCGGGATGAAATTATTCAATCCCATTAAGACCCGGAAAAATCGGGACGGGACGGGATCGGGACGGGAACGGGATTGCGGGATGGGATGCCCACCCCTAGTATGTATTACTCCTTCAAAAGAAAACCATCATCTCCAATAGGTTTCCCAGATGCACAACTCATCAGTAACATATTTGACACTCAATCCACCCAGGAAGTACGCAGGACTTGATCAACATATGAAGTCCTTAAGTGCCAATTAGCATAAAACACGATTTTGCAGGCGAAAGTGTGTCCCGAGTTTGAAGATATATTGAAAAAACACAGGAAAAATATGTGTTGAAAAACACCATCAGTTTTCCAATCTAAGTCATGGTATATCAACACATATCGTGGATATTTCAAACCACAATACCAAGTTACCAAACACCCAAAAGAAATAAGTGTAATATCTGTACCTACGACCATATATTCCAGGAAAAAGTCTTCATCCAATCCAATGTTGTCAAAATTCAAAAACATTGAACAGACCCAAGTTTCAAGGAAACATGAACTTGGACTCTGCGGCTCACCCTAATGGATTCATTCAATCAACTTCAACTAATCCTTATGGTTACCAAGAACTTTCTCCAGAGTATGCTTCATGACATCCTTCTCTATCATTAATTGTTACTTTGGGAGTATGGATTACTCCACAAAAGAAATAATCTCCAATAGGTGCAGATGCAAACCTCATTAGTTGACACATTTTATTCTCACTGCCGAGTTGCTAAATATTTTGAAATCTTTAAGTGCCAATCAGCAAAACAATATCACAAACGACGTAATTTAAAGGCAAAGGCAACAAGTACATGATGATCCACAAGGCTGCAATGGAAAGATTAGTTTCAAATTTGAAGCAGTCAAAATCAGATTCTTGATACTCTGTCTGCACCCTGTATAGAAGTTAGTACTAGAAAATATCATATTAATGACCTACACCAAATGGGTGACTTCCTATTGCTTAGAAATAGGCAAATCTGAAACATGACCATAAACTTATGAATCTTTCAGTCTTCAAACGCCTAAATTTACTTGCAGAACAATATCACAAACGACGTAATTTAAAGACAAAGGCAACAAGTTTTAGAAAACATAAACACACATCTCCACTAATCCTCGTGAAAATGAAACTTTAGATCTCATCATTTGTACAAGTGATGGTGTATGGGTCCCATGACTCTCTCAAAGGAGAAAATGAACAAATGCTCTAGATGGTCATTGAACTCCAATATTTTCATCTTCTTCACTCAAGACCAAGGATTGTGATTTCGTTTGTTGAGTTAATTTTGGTTCCTGATTTTAAGAAATGTTTAAAAAAAATATTTTGGTGTATAAAAAAAAAGGAAAATTTTTGAATATACATGAAATATGTATATAATAAATTTTGAGGGTATATAAAATATGTAAAAACAAATTAATAATAAGATGCAAGTAAACAAAAATTTATTAAACACATTAAATGAAACATAAATACCTATAATTAGAAGGATAGTTTTCAAAAGCAATGTATAAGTAGAAGAAATGATAATCAGAAAATTAGGGAGTGGATTTAAAAAATTAGAAGAAATGATAATTAGAAGAAAAAAAATCCCAAAATTTATGAAAAAAAACCCTAAAATTTTCGAAAATGTAATTTTTAGTAGCTGATTTATATTTTTTTTTGAAAAAACCTAGAAATTTACAAAAAAAAACCTAGACATACACTTTCCCCTTCCCTTCTCTCTTGTCACATCTGTTCCCTCCCTCTCTCTCTTTCACCGATTTTATTGCACCAAAAAATTTATAAAACCAACTTACTATTTTTTATCAATAAAAATTAATTAATGGTGAATTTTTCTTAATTAAAATTTTTGAATGTAAGATTTTTTACGTTTTAAATACATTTTTTTTCAAGTACAATATCATTGTAAAATTATTTTAATATAGGTTAGTTTTATTCAACCCCACTATAGTTGATGAAGATAATAAAATTTAATGAATGATCGATTGAATTTTAGTTTTAGACAATGGTTCTTTTTATTCAAGGGTTAATTAATGTTTCTGAATTAGAAAATTTCGCTGTCAAATGTTTTTTATTAATAAAAATGAAATAGTTTGTATTACAAATTTTGCACTCAAATTTTGCTTTCAATATAAGATCAAAATCCATTAAAAACTTATGCTTTTAATTAAAATTAAAATTAAATACACAGCCAAAAATAGTTCAATTCTGATTATAATAAAATTATAATAAGCAAGGAATGTGATTTCTCGAAATATGTCAAAATTTTACCGAATATTTCTTATTTTGAAATTACCAAAATCTCTTTCGAAATTCGAAATATTTCGAAATATTCCTGAGAAAAGATATAAATATTTTAATCTCTATATATTATCACATGTTATAATGTTATTTTAGTATAAAAAATTATTATGTGATTGATTCTTATGTAATATTCAGTTTGTTTAATATTAAGAGTTGTGTGAGACTTTTTATTTAGTATTTAAGAGATTAAAATGCATAATTTATATTGTTAAATTTGAAATCAGGATCGAAATTTTTACATTTTTTTTACACAAAATGAAATATTTCTTAAAATCATGGGTCCAAAATTAAATCGAAAAACGAAATCACAATCCTTGATAATAATAATAATAATAATAATAATAATAATAATAATAATAATAATAATAATAATAATAATAATAATAATAATAATAATAAACAAGCATCACCAAGGTGTTTGGAGTTAAACAATGAACAAACACGATTTCCCAATATTTATATTTTTTTAGCCTACTACAATTTTAAAACAATCCATAAACACGATATGAAAGAGCATTTAGTCATATAAAATCTTAAGACAACAACATAAGCTAATTAAACGATTTATGGTTGAGTTTGCTCCAACAAATTGGTGAACCACAAAATGCAGGTTCAACCTCACCATATATATTATCAGCATATCTATCTTACAATTCACATAGGTGTTTTATTATTATTCATTGCTGACTGGGACAAACATTAAATGAGAATTGGAGATAAAAGAGGGCTATATATGATTAAAAGTTGGGAAAATGTTGAAGACTGAAATTCATTCTCCTCTACAATGACATGTTTGTAAATATAAAACATGAAAAATGGCAAAGAAAATTAAAAAATTGTGAAAAAAATTAGTAGAATGTACATGTGGCGGAGAGAGAAAGTATTGTGTTTTCATTTTTTCAAAATGAAAATTATCATAACTATTTACATAGTTGTCGGATTTTGATAAACTTAGTATCATTGATATGCAATTTTGAAGATTTTTCCAATAAAACCAATGATAAATACAAACACTTAAATTTTCAAAATATGTTATTTTTAAAGCGTGCAAGTGTTTTTAAGATTTTCATGCCTAAGTATAATATTTTTCAAAGAAATTGACGAACATTTTATTGAATATTCAAACAAAGACTCTAAACATTCAATCGATTCTAATTTTAACCGAGTTTGACTCTAAAAACAATTATTATTCTAAAATATGATATTTTATGAAACTGATTGAGGGCAATGGTGAGAATGGTGATGTGGGTGTCCAGTGTATAATAATTAACAGTAAAAATAAATAAACATATGTGGAGTACCCACGGCACGGATAATATGCTAGTATAGTACATGTTATAAAATTAAAATGCATTGAATGATTTTGTAATATATTTATTTATTTAACAAGAGTTTATATCAATATTATGAATTGGGTTATTAAATTGACGTAATATTTATTAAATGGAGAAAATGTAAAATCGTTTTGATATACTATGTAAACAAGTGATTTTGTTGGTATTGCCTTGACATGATTATTAAACCAATCAAGTTTGAGTTGAGAGGAATGTGGCATGACCCATCGTAAATACCATCGGTACACCGTGAATTTGGATCTCGACAAAATAAATATTTAATGGATTAAAATGGTGGGTCAAGAAATCGATATTTAAGGAAAGTATCAATGATGAATTGATGATAATAACAACGTATCTTTCTTAAGAAACCCCCCCTTAAATCAAATCTCACGCCCACTTAATATAGTAACCCAAAAATCTTCTTCTGTACAAAAGGAATCAAGAAACCCTAATATTGTAATGAGATGGTCGGTGGTAAGGGCCCCTAGTATGTCTATGACAAAGTTCATGTTAAAAGGAATTACCGAAAATTCTAGGGAGCGAATGATGGGTGTCGCTCCCTAGAAGGGCTCAAGCAATTACTATGTTCACCCTACTAAAATCCAATTTTCTTCTCCCACCCTACTGTAACAATAATAACCTAAAAAGAAACTTTTTTTTTCTCACACCCCACCCTTTTTCTCCCCTCCTCTTTCTTCCATCTTCGGTATCAATCCGCCGTAGACACCACCAAGGGACAATGAATGTATCTGATGTCCCAAGCATGAATGCATGAATTTAATAGAGACCAACTTGATTGATTTTAAGGGAGGTAGTGTTAGAAAAGTTTTAGACATACCATGTTGCTATTAACTAATCCTTTTATTTTCTCTAAGGTATGGTTTTCGATGGAGAATGTAGGGGATGGAATTCTTTTGTCATGAGACACTCATCGGATTGTCAACTTTGTTAAGGTTTTTCATGACAACATTGCATGACACGGCATGCACTTTGACACTCATCAAATGTTACTTTTAAGGATGGTGGCCGGGTTATGGCATTCAAACAACAAAGCTTCTATGGAGTCTGGTATAAGAGTACTGATTTGTGTCCGAGATGGTGGTTTGCGCGTGATCGGACCACTCTAACCTCCTCTTCATGGAATATAGTTGGTTCGATCACGTGCGAATCACCATCCCAAACATAAATCAGTGTTCTGGACCAGAATCTCTATAATTTTTTTCTTCAAACAAACAAAGTCATTATTGGGACTTTGGGTCCTAGGTGAACTCATAACATGCCACAATATATTTACAACCTTGAAATGAATTTGTGCCAGTGGAACAAATTTTTGGTAGGTTGGTCTTATAATTAATGATAAAACGAGAAAAAAGATATTTGTCCATATCAAAATTGAAAAGCATGCATTGTATATCCTTTGATACACTATTTCTCCAGTAACAAATTTAATGTATGTATTTATAATCTTGATGTGAGGCGTCCCCTGTGAGAATTTAGTGGGAACTGTTGGATGAACCCCCTCGCGTGCTTTTCAAGGAAATCCAACAATATCCAATGGGGTCAATCATGGATGCCGTGTTCGCATCAAAATAATTTTCTAATTACTATTTTTCACAAATTTACTGCTGAGTTGGTATTCCATTGGCTCCTAATTACTGACTCCCATTATTGACTTACTGTGTTGTGGTGGGACCCACAATTTCAAATAAAGCATAAACACACATCTCCACTAATCCTCGTGAAAATGAAACTTTAGATCTCATCATTTGTAGAAGTGATGGTGTATGGTCCCATGACTCTCTCAAAGGAGAAAATGAACAAATGCTCTAGATGGTCATTGAACTCCAATTTTCATCTTCTTCACTCAAGACCAAGGATTGTGATTTCGTTTGTCGAGTTAATTTCGGTTCCTGATTTTAAGAAATGTTTTAAAAAAATATTTCGGTGTATAAAAAACATGTATATAATAAATTTTGAGGGTATATAAAATATGTAAAAAAAAATTAATAATAAGATGCAAGTAAACAAAAATTTATTAAACACATTAAATGAAACATAAATACCTATAATTAGAAGGATAGTTTTCAAAAGCAATGTATAAGTAAAAGAAATGATATTCAGAAAATTAGGGGGTGGATTAAAAAAATCAATAAAAAAATTAGAAGAAATGATAATTAGAAAAAAAAAATCCCAAAATTTATGAAAAAAACCCTAAAATTTTCGAAAATGTAATTTTTAGTAGCTGATTTATATATATTTTTTGAAAAAACCTAGAAATTTACAAAAAAACTCTCGAAAATATGTAATTTTCTTTATCCCTTTTCATTTTCGTGATTTCAAAAAAAATGAAAATTTCAATGAAATCTCGCGAAAACACAATCCTTGTTAAAGGCTATATTGAACAAAAGTAGAACCTAAAATTATGACAAAACAAATGATGCCACTTACATTCTAATTTTATTTCGCTACCACAAAATAAAACTACTGGATACGTGTGATAAATAATACCAAGAACCATAAATTTCTAATTTTATTTCATCACCACAAAATAAATCTAGTAACTATGTGTGATAAATAATACCCAGAATCACCAATATTGTCATTGTGTCCTAAAATTTTCTCGAATTCCCCTTACAACAAGGATATCAAGGGTTGTTAACATCGGAAGCAAAAATAACAACAATAAAAATAAAATACAACTTTTTTTGTGTGTGAAAAGCTAATTGGCTGTGACTTGTATTAAACTAGAGTATGTCCCGTGCCGTTGGCACTCCACATAATTTTATTTTTGCTAATTATTTTTTATTGAACACCTCCATCACTATCATCATTTTCGCCGTCAATCAGTATTGAAGTGTAAGCCGATTCTAAGTGTAAGCCTATTCAATCAAATTTGAATTAGCTGGGGGAAATTTTAAACGCCGAGAATGAGTTATCCCCCAATATTTGAATTCGCCAAAACATTAAATTTAGGATTTTTGTTTAAATGTGCATTAAGATGCCCGACTCATTTTTTCTAGTATGATCAGTCTGTCTCATTTCTTTTAAAAATATTGAAAATATAAAAAACGTGAAATATTTTATATGTTTTTAATTATAGAATATATATTTTTTAAATTTTAGCGCTCGCGTTGATCATTGATTTTGTTGAAAAGATCTTAAAAAATGTATTTCAACGATACTAACTTTACCAAAATCCGATAACAATGTAGATAGTTATGATAATTTTCATTTTGCTAAAATTAGCAAAACATAATATTTTCTCTCTCCGCTACATGTATATTCCACCAATTTTTTTCAAAAGTTTTTTATTATTTTTGTCCTTCTATATGTTTTATATTTATAAATATGTCATCATGGGAAATGAATCTCAACCCTCAAATTCAATACATTTCCCAACTTTTAATCCTAACAATCTTTTATCTCTAATTCATTTGATTTGACTTTGTTCCAATCAGCGGTGAATAGTAAAACACCACTCTGAATTGTAATATAGATTGTTTGATCTTGATCGATCAGTAACTTTTAGAATTGTTTTTAATGCAATTTAACATGTTTAGTTCCACATCGGGTAAAAAGTAACATTAGGTGAAATTAATAAATGATTGGACATGTATTCAATAGTGATGCCCAATTCGTAAAAACCTTACACTCGAACGCAGTTTTGCTAGGTAGCCAAGAACAGCCAGCCATGTTTTTTTTGTAAGGGTTAGGATTTTTTTATAATTTTATCCATTCTCTTAAAACACAACCACAAACATTATTTATAGAAGGGATAAAATTGTAGAAATGTCCAACCCTGACCAAAAAAATAGTTAGCTGGCCTGGCTACCTAGAATTGTTGCACTCTAACATGACGAGTGCTTACATCTACAATGCCGTTGCATCACACTGTGAAGTGGTACCACCAAAAGGAACTTGACATTCTCACTCTAAAGAGAGAGAGGAAAAAAAATTAAGGTATATCTCATTAAAAGTTTCATTTTCTAGGTTTGCCCAACTTGTTTTTTAAATCATTGAACCTATGTTATGTTTCTATCACAGGTACAAAATCACGAGTGTCAAAACCAAAATAAGGTGCAAATAATCCGTATTTTATGACTAAAACATACAAAAGTTTCGCAAAGTCAAATTTTGGGATTCATAGAGAACACAACTTTAGCAAAATTGTCCAAATTCCAAATCCCTTTAACTTTTTCTTTTGTAGATTATATTCCCTTCAAATGCACCAAATCATCATCATCCAACAATAGACCAATTTTATTTCTTAAGAAAATAAATAAATAAATAAAAAGGACCATTGGTCAATAAAAGGAAAACACGAAACGCGGTACTTTTCCTCGCCTCGGCTCCACTGAATTATAAATCGAATAATAACATTTCAATAAAGTTATTTATTTTCTTCAGTCGAACTAATCTTCTTCGTCTTCTTGGCACAAAATATTTGAATTCTAGCAAGATCCCATTTTTTTTTCCCACATCTAACATGTTTGAATTATGGGTTAATAAGATAGGTTTTGGTTGTTGTTTGACTTATTAGCTTTTTCAATAATGACAGATGTTGAGAGCTTAATCAGTCTTCTAGCGTCGATGGCTTCTTTGCCTGAAATAAATCATAGACCTTGAAATTGAACTTGTGCATGAAAGACTTGGTTTCGGCAGAGGGGACTTTCAATGGCTGCTTATACCCTACCATTCCATTTTATTTTGCTGTAAAATAAAATAATCGCGAACTCCTTTCATTTACAAATGATGTTTATTTTTTAGTAAGTTTAGTCGGCTATGTTTGTTAGTTTTTTCTGATATTTTTTGTGTTTTTAGACTTTTTACTCATTCATTTTAAAACACAATAAAAAAACTATCTATAAAAGGGGTAGAAGTGTAAAAAAAACCAAAAAAATATAAAAACGCAAACATGGCTGGCTAGAATTGTTGTTAAATTTTATGTTTATTATTTATTGAAAGTACAGTTTAAACTTTTTATTATTGGGTAATAACTAATTTTATTTGTATATTTTCGCTAGCATGTTTTAAACTAAAATTACTTTTTAAGCAGGTAAGCATAAAAACATGCTGGTAATTTTGTCTCCTTTTGTTTTAAAACTATTGTTGAAAACACTATTTTTTATTAGTTAATTGAATGAGATTTAATAAGAAAAACAAAAATCAATTAAAATAATTGTTATCTCTTGTATTATTGTTATTCACGAAATTTGTTTTCTTACAGTTTTAGTGTATTTGATTATTGCGAACAAGGATTATGATTTAATTTTTGGAGTTAATTAAGGTCTCTTGATTTTAAGAAATATTTCAAAAAAATATTTCTGTGTGTAAAGATGTAAAGAAAATAATTGAAAAATTGTATTATTGTTTGTATTGTTCATTGATTGAATAAGCCAACTTTTACCTAACACAAGCTTATATAAGTCAACTTTTACCTAACCTTGTGAAAACATGAAACTTAAAATTCCTATACAAAATATTTTAATTGTGTCATATTTTGACTTTCCTATTTGTGACTTTACTATTCCATAGATATTATAACTTTTATATTCTTATACTTTCATTTTTGTAGATGTGAATCAATCTTGGATTTGGGTTTGATTATGTTGAGTGCAAATCCTACATATTCTAACACTCCCCCCTCAAGCTGGACATATAGACGCATATGAAATGTGTAGCTTGGAGGAAACTTTGAAGTCCGATTTGGTGGAGACCAATTTAGAGGAAACTATGAAGTCGAATTCTGAAAATTTCAGGATGATTCTTGTATGAAAAAATCATGACTTTCGAGTGAACGACAAATGGTTCGACTCGAGTCAACATGACTATCCAATTCGGATAATTCTGGTATGAAGAAAGTTGCTCAATTCGAGTCTTAATATTGCTCAATTTTAGTCAACACATATTTTTGGTATTGCTCAATTCGAGTCAACACATTTTTTTGCTTGTGGTGGTACTGACCAAAGATGGTGGGTGTGAATAGCGAAGAGAAAGAGATTCAATTTTCTTTCGCTTCCCTCCATTTCTTTTTCTTCTTCATACGTTTCTTCTTCGTTTCTTCCCAGTTGTACGATTTGATATGCGATCGAACATGTGATAGGGAGAGAGAGAGGACGAGAAAGGTCGTGTGGTTTACATCTGTCTAGGTGCTACTGTCATGTGCGCCAGAAAGAGATGATGTGTGATCTCCCTTGCTCGGTTGGATGTTCCGTGAAGAGGAATTGTAATTGATCTTGGTTGTTGCGTGAACTCTGTTGCAGGGTGCGATTTCCCTTCCCCGCTTCTTGCAGCTACTATCAAAGTGTGTAGTCGTCGAAGTCGGGGAAGAGTTTTAATCCCTGGAGTCTTAGGTCACCAAAGAAAATTGCTCTGATACCATGTAAAGAAAATAATTGGAAAATTGTATTATTGTTGTTGTATTGTTCCTTGACTGAATACAAGCTTATATAAGCCAATTTTTACCTAACACAAGCTTATAAAGCTAATTTTTACGTAACCTTGTGAAAACAAGAAACTTAAAAATTCTATACAAAATATTCTAATTATGTCCTATTCTGACATTCCTAGATATTATGACTTTCATATTTTTGTACTTTCATTCTTATACATGTGAATCAATCTTGGACTTGGGCTTGGATATGTTGAGTTCAAGCCCTACATATTCTAACAAAAGAAAAAAACATAAAAATTTCGAGGACAAATAAAATATATATAATGAATTTCGATGGTATATGAAATATGTGAAAAAAAAATGTATGTAACTAAAAATATTAAACATATTAAATGAAGCCTAAATACCAAGAAACATGAAATTTATACATAATTAGAAAATTCAGGGGGTGGTCTCAAAAATCAATATACAATTAGAAGAAACGATAATTAGAAAATCAGGGGGTTGTTTCAAAAATCAATAAATAATTAGAAGAAAAAAATCTCGAAATTTACGAAAAACCTCTGAAATTTTTCAAAAAAAAAAACCCTTGAAAATGTATATTTTGGTAGTTGGTTTTTTGTATTTTTACGAAATTTACAAAAAAAAAAACCCCGAAATTTATGATAAAACCTCAATTATTTTTGAAAAAATGTATATTTCGCCGATAATCCATACCGCTGAGTCTTACCTAGTTTTCCTATGTGCATCACGACATATCATGACATATTGTCAATATTTCAAACCATGCTACTAACCACCAAAAATTAGTAGTAGATTATCCGCACCTACCACTATATTCTTTCAGTCTTTATCCAATCCAGTGTTTTGAAACTATCGAACAGACCAATGTTTCAAGGAAACGAATTAAACAAGGACTTGGTCTCTGCGGCTTACCTAATGGACTCATTCAATTAACTAATCATTCTTCTTTGCTAAAACCAACAACCCAACCAAAGTGCTTACCAAGAACTTTCTCCAGAATATATATGCTTCATGATATCCATTTTTATACACCTTTGGGAGTATGTATTACTCCTTCAAAAGAAAACCATCATCTCCAATAGGTTTTCCAGATGCACAACTCATCAGTAACATATTTGACACTCAATCCACCCAGGAAGTACACAGGACTTGATCAACATATGAAGTCCTTAAGTGCCAATTAGCATAAAACACGATTTTGCAGGCGAAAGTGTGTCCCGAGTTTGAAGATATATAGAAAAAACACAGGAAAAATATGTGTTGAAAAACACCATCAGTTTTCCAATCTAAGTCATGGTATATCAACACATATCGTGGATATTCAAACCACAATACCAAGTTACCAAACACCCCAAAGAAATAAGTGTAATATCTGTACCTACGACCATATATTCCAGGAAAACAGTCTTCATCCAATCCAATGTTTGAACAGACCCAAGTTTCAAGGAAACATGAACTTGGACTCTGCGGCTCACCCTAATGGATTCATTCAATCAACTTCAACTAATCCTTATGGTTACCAAGAACTTTCTCCAGAGTATGCTTCATGACATCCTTCTCTATCATTAATTGTTACTTTGGGAGTATGGATTACTCCACAAAAGAAATAATCTCCAATAGGTGCAGATGCAAACCTCATTAGTTGACACATTTTATCCTCACTGCCGAGTTGCTAAATATTTTGAAATTTTTAAGTGCCAATCAGCAAAACAATATCACAAATGACGTAATTTAAAGGCAAAGGCAACAAGTACATGATGATCCACAAGATTTCCAGAGTCTTGAGTTTACACCCTGCAAGGCTGCAATGGAAAGATTAGTTTCAAATTTGAAGCAGTCAAAATCAGATTCTTGATACTCTGTCTGCACCCTGTATAGAAGTTGGAGTACTAGAAAAATCATATTATGACCTACACCAAATGGGTGACTTCCTATTGCTTAGAAATAGGCAAATCTGAAACATGACCATAAACTTAAGAATCTTTCGGTCTTCAAAGTTCAAACACCTAAATTTACTTGCAGAGATGATTTCCATTAGAGCCTTCTTGCAGACTGTCTAAATCGAGATCATCTCAAATTCAACAAATTTTAAATATTTTGTTCTCATTGGTGGAGTGTTTTCTCTCAATTATAACTTGCTGTAGGGTCTTAAACTATCTTTGCAGCAGTCGTTATGCTTCAGATGCTCCCTGAGCACCAGAAATTCTGAACCCTCTTATATACATCGTTGTACCATATGATTTCAGTGAATGGAAATATAAAATTCAAAATGCGAACAACATTCCAACTTGATCACAGCATAACCACAGACGATCCTGAGTAGAGGTCTAAAACACAAAGACATGCATAACACCAATCGCGTAATAATAACTGGAGTCTATGAAATAGTTTAAAATGGATGAACTATAGTCACACTCTCAACAGAAAACACAACAAATAAAGCTGCTCACAGAATGGCTCACTAAAATGTCTTCCATCTCTACTTATTAAAATATTACATCTCCATCCACCAAAATAGGTGTAGATCAAGCACATGGAGTATTTCATCTAGTCCTGCACAGAAGGGATAGGGAAATCATATTAGTGATTCTGGAAATACTTGTTTGATTGTAGCAAAAGATAACTAATACAAATAATTTAAACAAATTAAACACCAAGATAGGTTTTAGGTTATGTATATGTATTCTGCACATCTGAATCAATAAAACAAACTATTGGAACAGACGAACTATAAACAGATCTCACTAATTACAGAAATGGATGAATGTTAAAAAGTTAGATGCTTCCAATGGGTGTTTTTAAATCAAACAGCAGACCACCGTCGTATGTATTCACCGCTAAAAGAAGTGGAGGCTAGTATACATCAATAGGCTTTTCAAGTTAGGGTGCATTTGGTTGCATGGAATCCTTTGGGGGGGGGGGCACTTGCATTCATGGAAGGACCATTTGTGTTGAAGGTAAATTTGATCAAAATGTGATGGAGCATTTATCATGAATTTTAGGTTGTGATAAAAGGTGAGAGTTGAACTTCTATGAAACATGGGAATCCAACCCCCTCCAAGAATTGGATTTCCATGTTTCATGGGAATTGAACTATCACCTTTGATCACAATTTAGAATCCATGGTAAGTGGTCCCACCAAATTTGATCAAATTTGTCCTAGACACAAATGGTCCCCATGGAATTGAATTCCATTCAATCAAACACAACCTTAAATCCAATCCTCGCCAATTTTGGGAATCCTATTAGTACTTCAAAAGACAAGGTAACCTAAATTTCTCTTCTCGTGTTCACTCTCCATGTCCTGACTTCTATTCAAGGAAGCACAGACTCTTCGAAAACTTGCCGTATCCGTGACTAACATGTATCCGACACACGACATTCGCTTGACACACCTCCAACACAAGTCAGACACTTGGTCAACGTGTTGGCAGGTGTCAGACACATGATCAATGTGGTCAACGTGTCAGACACGTCTCGATACATCCGAAACTTGGTCAGGACACAGACAAGACTCGAAAACCAACTTTGTTTTATTTTTTACTTTTAGATATTTGCAAATAACCACGTAATATAATGATTGTTGATCCATCTAAAATGAATGACTATTTCAATTGCGATTAAAGACAAATAGGACAAAAAGCCACTAAAACATAGAGGTAGTCTATGTTTCTTCTTAAGCTTTGCTTCTTCTTTTTCTGTCATTTACTTCTTATTTCCTCTACTTCTTCTATACTATACTTTTTATCTACTTTAATTTTTTTCTTGCAATGGTGTCATCTTCTTCAAGACACTCTAGGAAAACACTTTATTAGGTTATTATTTATATTTATATGACTTATTAAAAAATAATATGACGTGTCAACGTGTCCCCGAGTCCTAGATTTTTGGAAATTGTTGAGTCGGCATGTCATGTCCGTGTCCGACACAACGCGCGTGTTCGTATCCGTGCATCCTTGCTTCTATTTTTCTAATATGCAATGCTATAAAGCCGACGGAGCTAGCCTATTTAAAATGCATATCCAACGTCAATATTTTTCAATAGCATCTCCAGTCATTAGATATTTCAATGATGTTTTATATGTTCCAAATTTTTGTAAAACAATGCAAGGGAGAAGACTTGACCAGGGATAAACTAATCAAGTATCCCACAACAAGCCGAGCTGCTAGTATTGTGACCAAATAGAGTTTAGCTCAACACAAACCAAGAGCAGCAAGAGCTAGATCATAATGTAAGATTAAATATATATATTTATATATAACACAATTCAATGTATATATATATATATATATATATATATATATATATATATATATATATATATATATATATATATATATATATATATATATATATACTATGTCAAATAGAAATAAAAAACACTTAACAACAATATATATGAGAACAACAATTTGCATAATGAAAAGAGTATCAATTGAATTTTGAAATACTAACAGCTATTTGCTCCTTGAGTCATTTGATCTTCTCCTAGATGCACCCCTTAGATCTCTTGTTGTTTGATGGGACGATATCAATAGAGAATTTTGGTGTCTAGCAGGGATCAATGTTTGTAACTTAACCCTTTATATATAGATTAGAACAGTTACTGTCAGTTTCCTTCCATCAAGAAAATCATGACATCTGTATTCTTTATCTATATGAGATTAGATTTCAGTAACTGCATAACTTGAATTTGAATTCAAAATAGACTGCAGTATGTGGCTTTGTAATCGATTAAAATGCTCACACACTTCACACATGTCTTTTCTGAAAACTTTAGTAAATCATATATACCAGCTATGTTATTAAGTATGTTCAAATCATCTGAAATTGCTGATTTTCTTTGTCTACTTGATCTTCTAAGTGTCATGCCTGCAGCAACATTTTCATTCTCTTCAACAATTAAATCTCCAGGTGCATTTTCCTCATTTTGCTAAACTGCTTCATTTTGGATGTCTTCATTTTCTCCATCGTGAATTTGATTTTCATTGACCATATCAATAATAATAGTTGCTGAATCATTCTCGAATGGACTTGTTGTAATATTTTGAGGACAAACAAACCATTCTTCCATGTTTAGTGCATTTGTAACACCATCTCCATCTACTTGGTCAACATAATCAAATTGTTCGTCAAGGAATGTAGCTCTATTGGTCTCAAATATCCTTGTGCCTCTGCTGGAATTATAAAACTTAAAACCTTTTGATTTTTCTGAATAGCCAATAAAATATGCACTTATTGACTGATAATCGAGTTTATCAGATGTATTCACATTGTAAACTCTTGCTTCTGCTTTGCATCCCCATACGTGAAAATGGTTTAAACTAGGTTTATAATCACACCAAAGTTCAAAAGGAGTGCCTTTCACCGATTTACTTGGGGTTCTATTGCATATGTAGTTTGCTGTTTTTAATGCCTCACCCCAAAGATATTTTGGAAGTCCTGACCTTACAAACATGCATCGAACCATGTTCATTAAGATTCTATTTTTTCTTTCAGAAACTCCATTTTGTTGATGAGTGTAAGGGGTTGTATACTGAACAACAATGCCACATTCATCTAAGTATAGAGCAAATGGCTCTTTATGTTGTCCCTTTTCCGAGTATTTTCCAAAATACTCACCTCCTCTATCTGATCTAATTATTTTAATCAGCTTTTCTGTATGTTTCTCCACCTCAGTTTTGAAAATTTTAAAAACATCTAAAACTTGAGATTTTTCAGAAATAAAAAATATCACACAATATCTGGAATAATCATCAATAAAGGTCACAAAGTATTCATTTCCACATATCGTTTTTACAGGGAAAGCTCCACACACATTTGTGTGTATCAAACCAAGCAACACTTCACTTCTTTTGGAACTAAAATTCCTGGAATTTGTCATCTTTCCTTTAAGCAATCTATGCATGTCCCAAAATCTGTAAAGTCTAAAGATGGTAAGATATCTTGTTTAACGAGTTTCTGCAATCTATGTTTAGATATGTGTTCGAGCCTCTTATGCGATAAAAATGAAGAATGACTTGGCTCATACTTTCTTTTATTTCCAGACAAGTTTTCAACAGAATAAATTCCATTGGCTTTGTTCTTAGTAAACTTTGATTTAGAAAATAGGTGATTGAAACAATTCATATGCCAATAACCATCTATGATACTAGCATCTCCAAAACACTGCATTTTATAATAGTAATACATAGTATTATTATTACTAGAAAAGCTATAGTTATTGTCAATTACATATTGAGAACCAAATATTAGGTTTCTCTTTATTGACGGAATACAATACACATTGTCCAATTCTAGGACAAATTTATTTTTAAACACTAGCTTAACACATCCTACTGCTTGAATTGCCACCCTTTGTCCATTTGCTGCACACTCTAGTTTCATTCTTGCTTGGGATTTTGATCCTTGATAATCCCTGTATAGAGTTCACAATGTGTATTGGCGAGCCAGTATCAAACCAAAATGAATTGTCAAACATAGATGTATTTGACTCTAAAACAAAAACAGATTTAGACAGAACAATGCCTTTTTTATTCAGCCAATTCTTGAAACCTTCGCAATCTTTCTTGAAGTGACCACTTTTCTTACAGAAAAAGCATTTGACTGGTCCTTGAGGTTTGAATTGCTTATTTTTGTTTCCATCAGACTTAACTGGAGTCTTAGAAGAACTTGCACCAGTACTTCCTTGAAATTTCTTATTCCCAAAATGTTTCTTAAATTTGGGCTTGTTCATATAGTTGATATCTACTGCATTTCCTTTCTTAATGAGTTCATCTTCAACCTGTACACAAAAGGATATCAATTCATTGATACTCAAGTTCTGCTTCTGTGTATTATAGAGGGTTTTCAGATGTCCATAATCATCAGGCACTGCATGGAGCAGCAGATGCACTAAAAATGAATCTTCAATGTTCATATTCAGGTTTTTAAGTTTTCCAGCAATGTCACTTCCCTTGAGAATGAATTCCCTGATGTTTCTTCCTTTGTATTTCATTTTAACAAGTGAGTTCATCAAATTTCCAGTCTCAGCCTTGTCAGAAATCTTGTATTTTTCTGCTATTGAGTTGAAAAACACCTTTGCATGTTCTGAGTCTGGTATGCCTCCCTTTACAGAATCAGCCATGTACTTTTTCATGCATAACAGTGCTAGTTTGTTGTGTCTGTGCCACTGGACATACTTGTCTCTCACTTCCTTGTTTGTATTAGCAGGTGGAGCCTCTGGTGGATCCTCCTTCAGGACATGGTCATACTTCAACATTCCCAGATTCAGTTCAATACCACCCTTCCACTTTTTGAAATTGGATCCATTAAGCAAATCAATTTGATTGATGTTTAATGGAAAGTTCATGGCTGTTGTGAAATCAATTCAAGTCAGTTCTATATGAATGTCAATCAAACATTCTAAACTAAATACATATAAACATGTAATGAACTCATGTTATTTTCGAGATTGGTATTATTTGTAATACAGACACTCTGATAACACCAAAATATTCATTATCATATATATGTTTAAGCCAATGAAATCAAATATCTGAGTCTTACATATTTGGATACGAGAATCAGATTTCAATTTTAAATTTCATGACCATGAGCGTGTTTACTTGTTACAGAATGTTCTACATATGTATACTCGGCTACTTTGATAGCATAAAGCATAATTGTAATTACATTTAAGAAAACTACTCAATCTGTAATTGTAAATTTTCTGCAGACAAGGCTACTTTGGCAGCACATTGATTGCATAGATTTACTCTTTAATTTGTACATTCAACTTGATATGTAATTCAATATGCATATCAAATGCTTATTATTACTATGTAAATATGTAATATGCCGTATGCTTGAGGTAAAATATCTGTATAAATAGTGATGCATGAAGAGCAATCGTACTATACAAAATATTTGAAATGTGACATATTGCAAATTGGTAACTGAACTCCCAGACTCTTTAAAATTTTCCAATTCAATTTCTATTCGAGCATAGATTGCTCTGATACCAATTGTAAGATTACATATATATATATATATATATATATATATATATATATATATATATATATATATATATATATATATATATATATATATATATATATATATATATATATATACTATGTCAAATAGAAATAAAAAACACTTAACAACAATATATATGAGAACAACAATTTGCAGAATGAAAAGAGTATCAATTGAATTTTGAAATACTAACAGCTATTTGCTCCTTGAGTCATTTGATCTTCTCCTAGATGCACCCCTTAGATCTCTTGTTGTTTGATGGGACGATATCAATAGAGAATTTTGGTGTCTAGCAGGGATCAATGTTTGTAACTTAACCCTTTATATATAGATTAGAACAGTTACTGTCAGTTTCCTTCCATCAAGAAAATCATGACATCTGTATTCCTTATCTATACGAGATTAGATTTTAGTAACTGCATAACTTGAATTTGAATTCAAAATAGACTGCAGTATGTGGCTTTGTAATCGATTAAAATGCTCACACACTTCACACATGTCTTTTCTGAAAACTTTAGTAAATCATATATACCAGCTATGTTATTAAGTATGTTCTTTGGTTCTAATATTGCTTACACATAATAGCACCAAAACTAGGATATACTCATGCTGCACCAACAACAATATTGAATGTGATATCATTGAGCTCATGAAAACCAACCACTGAATACCAGCCTTCTTGGATCAGCACAGGTTTCACACCCTCAAACTCCAACTATGGTAACACAGACCAAATAAGCTTTCTAAGGCTGGCAGCAAAGCTTATTTTAGTAATGTTGAGGATATTTAGTATACTTAAGAGGAAAACTAAATAAAGGTTCAGTAATCATTACCAACCATAACCCTGAAGAACCCTTATCTAAAACAACAAAGTATCAAATGCTCAAAATAAAATCTGAAAGGATAGATTCACTGAAAGATATACCTAATTTTCACAAGAATAAAGAATCAAACGCATCAATATTTTAGGGTATATTGATGTTTGTATTAGATTCATATTCTGGCCATTGACATTTTATGAAAAGCTTGATTGGAAAGCATTTAGTCATATAAAATCTTAAGGCAACAAAATAAGCTAATTAAATGATTTATGGTTGAGTTTGCTCCAAAATGCAAGTTCAACCTCACCATATATATTATCAGCATATCTATCTTGCAATTCACATAAGTGTTTTATTATTCATTGCTGAATATAACAAACATTAAATGAGAATTGGAGATAAAAGATGGCTAGGATTGAAAGTTGGGAAAATGTTGAGAGTTGAAATTCATTTTCCTCTACAATGACATGTTTGTAAATATAGAACAAAGAAAATTAAAAAAATTGTGAAAAAGTTAGTAGAATGTATATGTGGCGAAGAGAGAAAGTATTGTGTTTTCAATTTTTTCAAAATGAAAACTATCATAACTATTTACGTAGTTGTCGGATTTTGATAAACTTTGTATCATTGAAACGCAATTTTGAAGATCTTTCCAACAAAACCAATAATAAATACAAACACTTAAAATTTCAAAATATGTTATTTTTAAAACATGCAAGTATTTTAAAGATTTTCATGCCTAAGTATAATATTTTTCAAAGAAATGGATGAACATTTTATTGAATATTCAAACAAAGACTCTGTACATTCAATGCGACTCTAATTTTAACCAAGTTTGACTCTAAAAAAAGTTATTATTCTAAAATATGATATTTTATGAAACTGATTGAGGGCAATGGTGGGGATGGTGATGTGGGTGTCCAGTGTATAATAATTAACAATAAAAATAAATTAACATATGTGGAGTGCCAACGGCATGGATAATATGCTAGTATAGTACATGTTATAAAATTAAAATGCATCAAGTGATTTTGTAATATATTTATTTATTTATTTAACGAGAGTTTATATCAATATTATGAATTAGGTTATTAAATTGACATAATATTTATTAGATGGAGAAAATGTAAAATCATTTCGATATACTATGTAAACAAGTGATTTTGTTGGTATTGCCTTGACATGATTATTAAACCGGTCAAGTTTGAGTAGAGAGGAATGTGGCATGACCCATCGTAAATACCATCGATACACCGTGAATTTGGATCTCGACAAAATAAATATCCCACTTAATATAGTAACCCAAAAATCTTCTTCTTTACAAAAGGAATAAAAAAACCCTAATATTGTAATGAGATGGTAGGTGATAAGGGCCCCCTAGTATGTCTATGACAAAGTTCATGTTAAAAGGAATTACTATATTCACCCTACTAAAATCCTCTCTCACACTAGTTTATAATCATTTTTGCGAAAATCCAATTTTTCTTCTCCCACCCTACTACAACAATAATAAGCTAAAAAAGAACTTTTTTTTTCTCACACCCGACCCTCTTTCTCCCCTCCTCTTTCTTTCATCTTCGGTATCAATCCACCACTAGACACCACCAAGGGACAATGAATGTATCTGATGTCCCAAACATGAATGCCTGAATGTCATAGAGACCAACTTGATTGATTTTAAGGGAGGTAGTATTAGAAAATTTCTAGACATACCATGTTGCTATTAACTAATCCTTTTATTTTCTCTAAGTGATTCTAGGGAGCGAAGGAGGCCCCCCACCGCCCACCCTCCTCAGGATGAGCGAGGGTGCGCATCCCGAGGAGGGTGGGCGGTGGGGGCCTCCCTCGCTCCCTAGAATTTCACATTTTCTCTAAGGTATGGTCTTCAATGGAGAATGTAGGGGATGGAATTCATTGTCATGTGACACTCATCGGATTGTCAACTTTGTTAAGGTTTTTCATGATAACATTACACGACACGACATGCATTTTGATACTCATCAAATGTTACTTTTAAGGATGGTGGCCGGGTTATGGCATTCAAACAACAGAGTTTCTATGGAGTGATCTCAGAGTACTGATTTGTGTTCGAGAGGGTGGTTTGCACATGATCAGACAACTCTAACCTTTTTGAGTCTTCCAATGAATCATTTCTGGGTCCAATGGAGTTTACGGGATAGAATTGGTCCGATCACGTGCAAATCACCCTCCCAAACACAAATCAGTGCTCTGGACCAGAATCCCTATAATTGTTTTCTTCAAACAAACAAAGTCATTGTTGGGACTTTGGGTCCTAGGTGAACTCATAACATGCCACAATATATTTACAACCTTGAAATGAATTTGTGCCAGTGGAACAAATTTTTGGTAGGTTGGTCTTATAATTAATGATAAAATGAGAAAAAGATATTTGTCCATATCAAAATTGAAAAGCATGCATTTTATATCCTTGATACACTATTTCTCCAGTAACAAATTTAATGTATGTATTTATAATTTTGATGTGAGGCATCCCTTGTGAGAATTTAGTGGGAACCACTAGATGAACCCCCTCGCATGCTTCTCAAGGAAATCTAACAATATCCAATGGGGTCCATCATAGCACTACAAAAAAAAGTTTCAATAGCTAAAGATACTAGTGACGGTTTTTTGATACCGTCGCTAATTTAAAGATTTGCGACGGCAAAAAACCGTCGCTAATGCTTCTGATAGCTGACTCAACCCATTATCATAAAAAACCGTCGCTAATTATTTTGCAACGGCACAAAATCGTCGCTAATTATTTTGCGACGGCATAAAACCGTCGCTACTTATTTTATTAGCTACGATTTTTTAGCCATCGCTAAGTTTTACAAAAAAAAAATGGCAGCTACGGTTTTAGCCGTCCCTAAAAGTATTTTTTTATTAGCAACGGCAAAAAATCGTCCCTAATTCTTTTTTTGAAAAAAAAATTATACACAAAAGCATTTAGCTAAGACAAAAAACCATCGCTAAGTTTTACATTATTTTTTTATTAGCGACGACAAAACACCGTAGCTAATTGTTTTTTTGAAAAAAAACTTATACACTAAAGCATTTAGCTACGGTAAATAACCTTCGTTAGGTTTACATTATTTTTTTATTAGCTTCTGCCGTCGCTAATTGTTTTTTTGAAAAAAAAATTATACACAAAAGCATTTAGCGACAGCAAAAAATCGTCGCTAAGTTTTAAATTATTTTTTTATTTTTGCCGTCGCTAATTGATTTTTTGAAAAAAAAATTTATACACAAAAACATTTAGCAACGGCACAAAACCGTCGCTAATATTTTTTTTGAAAAAAAAACCACGTCACCGATCCGCGTGAAACTAACACAACCAATCCCCTTCAATTAGCTCTCTCTATATAAATTTAAATTTTCTCTACCAACCAACTTAAACAAAAAATTTCTCTCAACCAAAAATTTTCTCTCAACCCACAGAGGAGAAGTCTGCCGCCTTCCTCGACACCGATCCCGGCCGCCTCCCTCTCCCCTCCCTTCCTCTGCCTCCCTAGCTGCAAGATATCTCAGATCTCGGAGATCAGATAGATCTGATCTCAGATCTCAGAGATCAGATAGATCTGATCTCAGATATTCTATAGATCGGAATTTTTTTTGTGGTTTTTTGTCATTTTTGTATGGATTCTTTGTAATTTTTTTTGTAATTTTTGTATGATATTCTATAGATTCTGTGTAATTTTTGTTATAATTTTGATCAATTAAGTCTCCTGATATGTTTTTGATCAATTAAGTTTAGTTCTTGTAGTTTCTATTAATTTTCATAATGAACAATCATTAAGAGCTAATTTCTTTATAAAAAATGAATTATCATTTGTAATTTGTAATTTGTAAATTTCATTTGTCAATATGATTTGCAACAAAGCTATTCCTAAGTAGCCACGGCAAATACCGTGGCCGTTTTGTCAAATGGATTTTGCATGGGGTTCCCATACTATTTATGTGGGTGATTTGGAGGGAAAGAAACACCCACATTTTCAAGCGTCAAAGCAAGAAGGAAGAACAATTTGTACTCTTTCATCAAGGAAGCGATGTAATGTTGGGGTAACTTGTGGGATTAAATTAGGGATGTGGTTTTTTCCTATTTTATGCTTGGTTAGTAATTCGGTTAAACTTAGATGTAAGATCTTTTTTATTTTTATTTTTTTTGTCACTCTCCATTTATATTTTCTCTCTTAATATATTATTGTTTTGCCACATAGAAAAGATATCAACCCAAGAAAACATAAACATGCATAAAAGAAACATGAAAAATACTATATACCTTGCATGATGTGGCACAAACTCATTTTTTTTTTTTTTTTTTTTTTTTGTGTATTTTTAATCTAGTACAAACAGTCAATAAAAATCTTGTAAACTCCACCTCTCTAGAACATACCATACCATTTAACAAACTCAAATCTCCATTGATGCAACTCTCTCTTCGTCTTCAAAATTCAATAAAAGTAAGAAAAATGTTACAAAAAGTGCAATTATGTTTCTCTCCAAATTCAGTAAACACAAACCCCTTAAATTTGTGCAACCCTCGCATTAATCTATATCAAAAGTTCATAAGTCTTTCTTGATTTTGTGTTTCATACATCAAAGTATAGTTCAAGACGAGAGTATTTCCAAATCTAACCTTTATTTCTTGGATTTAAAAGTTAAAAGCATCACCGCCGGATTTGAAAGAGTAAAAAGAGAAAAACTTAGGTATCCAATGGTTAGCGATTTTGATGGATTGATTGTTCAAATGAGGCAGGCATCTCTTGAATTAACATTTGCCTCATGGAGAGAAATTTGCATGACATCTCTTGAACGTGTAACCAAAATTAAAAAGTGCAAGTGGGTTTGGGTGGAGTTCTTGAGTGCTAAAAATATAGATTCTGAATTGTGGAGCAGAAAGTTGCATGTAGCAAAAATGATGGGAATAACTACATTATAAATAAATACTCAACTATTGATTAGGCAAGTAATATTGATGTGGCATACTGGTTACAAAATGCATGATATTTTTCTCAAGATGTCACTCAAGAAACATTTAACAACTAGAACGCATGTCTCCATTCCAGATGGGAAATTCTAAATGGCGAGAGAAACAGTGAGGAAATCAGCGAGGGAGAGGGTGAAGCCGTTCATTTTTCTCAAAATACGTGAAAACATGTGTCTTGAGGCACTTTCACGCATGTCGAGGGTCCCTCGCTAGTTTCCCTCGACATTTATACAAACCCATTCCAGATAGTTGCTGCTTTGACACTTTTTTTATTTTTTTATTTTTTTCCACTAAAGACATCCTTTTGGTGTTACTATAATTTTCTGAAATTCATTAAAAACTTTTGCTTTTGAATATGATTAAAAATAAACACCTAGTTCAAAGTGGCCCACAAATACAACCAAAGTTCTGAACATAATTAAAAACACATGTTACCTAATAATCACTTTTTCTTTTAAGATGCTTAGCTTGGCTTTGGAATTCATTTCTGTAGCATTTTGTCTATGCAGTTAAAATGGATAATGGACCTTTCAGTCACGGATCAAGATCGATTTATGATTAATCGGTCTATTTTTCAAAGTATATATTTTTAAAATTTAATCACATTTATATATTACAAAAAGAAATAATCTCTCTATTGTTTATCTATTTTTGGTTTCAAGAGTTTACATATGCAACTAGACCATTACCATTAACTTGAATGGTCTTAGTGATGATAACACAAGATTATGAATCTTGTTAAGAGCGAGAAAATCATCATTAAAGTCCATTTTTGATACTCTTGGGATTGACTACATGTATTTTGGTTCTCCAAGCAATGCAGTCTTTTCACACGAAAAAATGATGTTACAAAATTTTTTTTCCATTAAAAGTGTATTATGAGTCAAAAGTTACGTATACTAATATTTCCTAAAAATTTCCTACCAATGAATATTTGAATATTTTGGAAAAATTATGTGGGAAATTTGTCCTCGTATGTACATTAACATCTGTATAATATGAAGAAAATAATTTACAAAATTTCTTTGATATTACCTAAAAGAAAAGTTAAAGCTCAGAAAAAACTATACTAAAACCATAGGTTCAAAATCTAAATCAGAGAAGTAAGGCTTACCGCCCAAAGACTTAGCCAAGGCTGTGCGTAGTCTGCAACATCTTCGACCCCAACCCAACGGGATGAATGACGATGACGACAACACTTCAGTCCACCCTTTTCTTCCGATCTTAGCAAGCACAACACAGACACCGATCGCCTGCTGGCTGCTCATCTTCTCTGCCTGTTAGATCGCCTGCTTGATTGAGGGTTTTTCATCTCCCTCTTCTCTGGAATTTGGATAGAGTCTGAGCGTTGAGTAAGGCTTAAAATTTTTTTTTTCAATTTTTATACAAAGGGATAGATGGGCTTGATTTATCGCCGACTCGCGGAGTTATCCGCTTTCATTAAGTCTAACCGTTAAACACCCATAACGTAACGGGAAAACCCCGTTAAACGATTTATCACCAATTAATCGGTGATTAATTGGCGATTTTATAACTTAACTTTCCGTGTACAATGCCCATGATATAAAGTGGGGAAGTCTTTCCTTAAATGTAACAACTGTGTGCATCTCCAGTTAAATATGACAACATTTAATAACACTGCAACAAACTAGTAATGAGCCTAGAAAAGAAAAAAAGATTATGCGAGAAAAGTGAATAGAAGAAAGGGTAAACCTCATTGTTGAACTCATTGAACCCATACTCAGCTATATTCTGCCAATGACCTATTTGATCTCCTCCGGTATTGCTCTTGCAAAAAGTCTAAAGATGTGTTAAAGATGATATATTGTTTGTTAACACAACATACTTGAGGGTGTCGATGATATGACCATTTAATAGTAGTTTGTTGATAATTTGGCATATTGATCATTTGCATGCTAATGGCAAACGTGTATGTCCTTCGTTGATGATATTTACAAGTTTTGTTTTAATTTATATGGATAAGTAATGAAAAATCGAACTGTTTCAACATGACTTTCCCACGAAGCAATTCATCTATTAAGATATCCCTATTTTGAAAGTTAACTCCTGAGCTAGCTCTAAGAACCATTATCTCTTTGGGAGCTTCGATGGATTTTAAAATGGCAGCGACTTTCGAAAATTCTAACCCTACTAAGTGATTAACTTCTTCAAATATCAAATTGTACGCAGTCATTTTTATTTTTATATGGTGTATAGATGTTATATTATTTAATTGATGATTAATCGGCGGTTATTTCCCGATTAATCTCTTATTGCTAGTAGAGCGTTACAATTTTTTAATTGAGCGTTTAAATAATCATTGTCCGGTTATTCTGCGAGAATTGGTGATTTATCAGCCGAGATATCAATTAATTAGTCCATGTTAAAATATATTATTAAATGAACGTGAAAAATTAATTTTATTTTTAAAAACAAGTTCTCCCTAACCTCATTAATATTCTATCATAGGGCAATGCCAAGAGTGTGTGAAGAGGCTGGAGAGAAAAAATAATCGAGAATACATATAAAAGAATCTAACAAGAAAGAGAAAAACGTTCTAAAAGGAAATAACAATCAAAATCAAAGAATATAGAAAGTCGCACCTTTATCTAACATTGAATTTTTTATTTTCTTATAATTTGCCTTAAATTGTGAAATGTGATGTTTACTACTTCAATATTCAATTTTGTTTTTGTTTTTCTTTGTAGTAAACATGCTTCTTAGAAGGATAGAGAAAATATGTCTATGAAATACATGCCGGTTTATTTTGATAGGTCGATTGATTCCGATTAATCTCATAACGCTCTTGAACAAATTACAGTCAGATTAACTACTTTAAATACATACCTTATCACCATATTTTATGGGGATTGGGGGGGCTCATGTGCACAGTGCGCATGAAGGGCTCATGTGCAAAATTAGAGCCTTCAGATTTTTCATCTCCGAATGGATGGCTGAAGCTTATAGAGTTAAAAAAAATATATTTCAAACAAAAGTGTATTCCCACCAAATTATACCCCTAAGATTACCAAAATACCTCTAAGATTGAATCAAAGGCTAAAATTACCAAAATACCTCTAAGATTGAATCAAAGGCTAAGATTACCAAATTACGAAAATACCCCAAAGACTGAATCAACGTTATGTTTTCAAAGAAGATTACTTAAAAAAATCGTTATCGTATCTCGAGAAAAATTCAATAGTTGATTTAAAATTTTTGCATATTAAATAGTTCATCTTAAGGAAAATTTAACAGCCCAAATTCAATCGAACACATCTCTAAAAAATCTAACAGTCCAAATTTAATTATGTGCACATCTCGAGGTACCCCATGAAAATAAAATCTATCACTTCTCTTAATGTTATGTTATTGCCTTTCTGTTTACCAAGTATCTAGCAAGTGATACTGTGATAGAAAGCTACGAGAGAGATGAATAGTTACTTTCTGAATAAAGTATTGTTGCTTTTATAAGTTTTTTGGAATATGACCTCGTATAACAAAAACCCAACAATTATTCTTTTTGGTTAGTCAACATTAGAGCTGGTTGCCTTATTGTTAAGTTGCAGATTTCCCTGCTGGTGGAGTACCTTCTTATCACAAGATGCTTAATTATTATCTACAGAGCATGGTATTCACATGAATACTTCTCCATGGATGAGTTCTACCAGCATGATTCTCAACAATGAGTACAACAGAAAACCAATGCAGATAATTGCTTTCTTCCTTGATGGTAATTGGATCTTCATTAAGGTAGTACACTTACAAGTGAATTGATAGGTTACTAAACATGTAGAAAACCTATATCCTCTGTAAGTGTTTCACTTTCACTCTGCTGGAAGCCTAGTACCTTTAGCATAGAATATATCTCATCTGAAGATGGTTTTGAATCATCACAAGCAACAAATTCTTGGACCACATTATTCACCTCAATCAGGCTGCTTCCTGGGGTTTTCTTCATTTTCTTACTTCTCATGAGTTTCCTCATCTCAGATACACCATCCCACTTCTGCACTGCAGCGTAGATATTAGAGAGAAGGACATAGTTCCCAGTATCATCCGGTTCAAGCTCTTTGAGGTGCGTCATTGCTATTACAGCTATATCTAGATTCCGGTGAGTTCTGCAAGAGCTGAGTAAAGATCCCCATATGGATGAATCTGGTTGCATTGGCATTTTCTTAGTGAGTTCGACTGCTTGCGCAAGGTGTCCCAAACGTCCAAGAAGATCCACCATGCATCCATAATGCTCAATACTAGGCTTGATAAAATAATCGTTGCTCATGGAATTGAAGTACTTCAATCCTTCCTCCAAGAAGCCTGCATGAGCTCATGCAGACAGAAGACCGAGAAATGTTATAGCATTTGGTTCTACTTGATCTCTTTCCATTTCCGCAAATAATTCAATTGCTTCTCGGGCATTCCCGTGATTAGCTAGTCCCACAATCATACTACTCCAAGAAATCACATCTCTATCAGACATTTGCCGAAACAACTCCCATGCTACATCAATACTTCCACATTTCACATACATCTCTATTAGAGCATTACCAAGGATGCACGGACTCGGGTACGCGCGTCGTATCGGATACGGATACGACACGGCGACTCGGCAATTTTCAAAAAACTAGGATTCGGGGACTCGGCGACACGTCAATCAAATCTTATTTATATTTTTATATTTTATTAAAAAATTATTAACATAATGTCATAAAATAACTCAAAAAC
Organism: Berberis vulgaris; assembly: GCA_963556465.1. Lineage (NCBI taxonomy): Eukaryota > Viridiplantae > Streptophyta > Magnoliopsida > Ranunculales > Berberidaceae > Berberis > Berberis vulgaris. The sequence goes on from OY747126.1 coordinate 85,629,281, forward strand.
AATAAAATAACTCAAAAACAATAAAAAGATGCATTAAATATTTTACGGCAAATGAACAAGCCGAAAAGGACAGGAGAAGAACTTACAAGAAGAGAAATATTGCAGCTACCAGCTAGTATTGATGTGGCAAAACACCAAGAAATGAATTGATTCTCTAAATTCTCTGCATTCAAACACCAAGATTATTACAAAAATGCATTTTTCAGAAGTTGTTTATCTGTAATTCATGAATTAACCAAACTACCTGTAGCTGCACTATTTGTGTGCTTCCTGGATATCAAATTTGGAACTATTCTACCAAGTCCAGTAGAAAGTACCTAAACCACAAATGCAACGCATTTTAATTTCAAGTAGAACAGATAAAAAAAAATGATGCATGTGATAATAGCTCAATAAACAGGTAAAAAAATTATATCATCGAGTTACTTTTATGCATTTTTACAGGAAAACATATTATTTATTATAGCAATAAATGTGGATATAGTTGATCCAACAGAAATTTTGATGTCTTCTCATTTTTCTCTCTTTTGGGCTTTTATTTAGATTTTTGTCAAACAACACAAATCAATGTCAAACACAGGCACACATTCAACCCTCATTGAACATTTATACTAAGGATCATCTTTTATAAGAATCATCTTTCAGACTGGATATTTGGAGACACAAAAAAAACACAAAAAGAGACGAAATGAGACGATATTTGGATACAGGAATCTCAGTAAGACACAAACAAAAAAAAACAAAAAAAAAAAAAAAAAAAAAGAAGCAAGAGAGACGAAATGAGATGGAGAGACGAACACGAACATTAGAGCATCCTTCCATTGTTAGATGATTTTGATTTCTCCATCTCATTTTGTCGCAGAGTGAGATTTTTTTTTTGCCAACAAAACACAAAACAGTAAAATACCAACAGTGACAGTGAGAGTCGAGTGAGAGAGTAGAGAGACGAACCTGGTCCTCAGTTCCTCGCCTGAGTCGTCCGCCTCCTTCCTCGGTTCCTCGGTTCCTCGCCTCCTTCCTCGGTTCCTCGCCTCCTCGCCTCGCCTCCTCTGGTTCATCGCCTCCTCGCCTCGGTTCCTTCCTTGCCTCCTCGCCTCCTCGCTCTCTGTCTGTGTTGAAAACGCAATTGCAAAAGGAAAAATCGAGAAATTTAGGTTTTATATTAGGGTTTTTGATCCTGACCGTCCGATCGTATCAAGATCTTAAAAAAAAAAAAAAAAAATTTAGCAAACGAATCCGGACCGTATCCGGACCGTATTTATCCCGTATCCTGACCAGGTCAAGTTGACCGACACGTTGACCACGTGTCGAGTGCGTATCCGACGCGAATCGCACGCGTATCCGTATCCGACTCGCGTATTCATGTATTCGGCAGGGTTTTTCCGCGAATCCGTGCTTCCTAGAGCATTACTTATACAAGTTTTCCGCAAGAGTCCACTCTTATCACAATACCTATGGATCCATTGTCCTAATTCAAGTGTTCCCAGCTGCGCACATGCTGGCAAAACAGAAACAATGCTTATCTCATCCGGTGTTATCATGCCAACCGACTGCATTTTCCTAAAAACATCCAAAGCATCTGCATAACATCCAATTCGGGTATACCCAGAAATCAAAGTTGTCCACGACACAATACTTTTATTAGGCATTGATTCGAACATGGCTCTCGCCTTCTTCATCTGCCCTAATCTAGCATGCCCAGAAATCATACCGTTCCAGGAAATCACATCTTTGTCGCTCATTTCATCAAATACCTTCTGAGCATCTACAAAACTGTCACATTTACAATACATGTCAATCAATGAATTCTCAATCACTGAATTAGAGCTTGGTCCATAGTTTACTACATGCCCATGCATCTGTTTACCAAGACCCAGACTCAAAAGTCCAGCACAAGCTTTAAGGACAATGGGGAAAGTGAATTTGTCAGGCACAACAACTAATCCTGTACTGTCGTTTGATTGCTGCCTCAGAAGAATCTGTTTATAGACACCAATAGATTGGATAAAAGAATGACAACGAGTATGTGTTCTAAGGATTGCATTGTAAACAAAGATGTTGGGTTCAGTGACTTGGTGGAAGAGAAGATTGGCATATTGAGTTTCTCTATGGGAGTCACATATGTCAATCATCTTAGTAATAAGGTAATTGCTTTGAGATAGAGAGTAGTTGACAATGTAAGTATGGATTTTCTTCAACTCTGGGATGCTTTTGCAGTTCTGCAAAATGGTTACAAATTGGTTTTCTAATTTTCTCATAATTAGAAATCCCATTTCATGTTTCAGAGTGCAGGGAAAGCTCTTGATGGGCTTGGTTACATTTGGTGGGCTTGGTTACATTTGCAGACTCTAACAGCTATAGTGGATTATATCCATTCACATATATCACTTTGTGCCACCATATGATGTTAAAATTTGTTGACAAAAATGAAGCTTGTGCCGCCACAAGGTATAAAAGGTTCCCCACACTATTTAGCCATTTAGACCATTTCGAGTGGTGAATGATGGATATGAATAAAACTTATCCATCCATATTCCTATCTATACAAGATGGCATTAGGCTATTTTGCCAAAATGGATGGTTTTCATGTCGGACGGCTTGCAATGAATAGTTGTTCTGTTTGCCTATAAAATTTCGACCATTCAAAATCCAATCCATCTATCATTCACACTTGCAATTCTCTCTCTCTCACTCTTCTCTTGCAATTCTCTTTTAATGTCTACATCTCAACCAATCTCCCAAGCAAAATCTATGGTTCATCGTAACCCCAATTTCACTAAACTTGAAGACAAAGCCCTATGCAGGGCTTGGATAACCATTAGAGAAGATTAGTTTATTGGCACCAAACAATGTGGGAGCAAATATTTGAATCGTTTATTCAAGTTTTTTGGCGAAAATCCATTCAATTGTTCACCTAGTGCATTTTAACATCGATGGAAAATGATTCAATCGATTGTGAACAAATTCCAAGGGAATTTGACAATATAGAATGCAAAAATCATAGTGGAAATCCACACACTAATAAGGTATATTACTTTTATATTTAAAATTCGTTTAGTTTGAGACTTGTTGCTATACTCAAAGACACGCCTAATGGCACCAATGGAATAGTGATGCGGATAATGTATTAAAAACATTCAGCAAGAGATATGCTAGATAAGATTTCGTTGGAAACAAATCGGATACTAGTTATCCTTGTGCTGGGGAGGCTCAACATTGGCAAGGGTCTCTTTGAACAAATATCTAGACTCGTTTATGCTGAAAACAGATCGTTTGACTAAGCCGATTGGAACCAAACAAAGTCTACTAGGCGTAATGGTTCTTCTTCTTCTTCTTCTACTTTCTCCTTCATGCACAGAAAAGATTGAATATGACGTCACAATTGCAAAAAATGAGTTAGAGCTGCACTTACAGATTACGAAGACAAATGAAAAACCAGAGAAGACAACATTATGACAATGGATCTTACTAGTATCAATCTAATTTAGCAACAATACTGGATGGACAGGTAGAACAAGATATTTGAACGACACCATACAAAGATGAATGTCACTCCTTCTACATATGACCCTATGGAAAGGGAGGCCACGCCCGAATCTGGTTCTGCAGCTGGTCTTTAGGTTTATTTATCAAGAAAACATGTAGTCTATTTAAGTATGTAATATAATTTGTTTCTTAGTAAAATGTTTTAATTTCAAGCAAATTTGTCATTTATTTCATTTAAAGCAAAAAAAAATATAATAAAAGTAAATACAATAATATAACAAAAAAAAGTACAACAACACCAAATCGAAAACTATTAAGTGTTTCCAGAAGTTGTCCATAAATGTTCAATTAAATCATGCTTTAGTTGCCAATAAGTTTTCTTTGAATACATCCTATGCAAATTCAATAACGATTGTAACGCATGCAATGGTGTGGGCGTCATCATTGGTGTTGGTTCAAATTCATGAGATAACAGTTTAAAGTTTTCAGGATCCAAGTAAACTTCATCTTCAATCATCATGTTGTGCAACCGAATACAAGTTGTCATGATGGCAGATAGATCAATTATAACCCAAAGTCAGACATGGCGTTTGATGATTGCCCACCTAGATTGTAACACTCCAAATGCACGTTCAACATCCCTTCGAACACCTTCTTGGTATTAAGCGAATTATCGTTCCTTGTTAGAGATTGGTTGATTGATGGTCTGAATAAGAGTGACCCATTTATGGTTATCCCGTCTAAGAGATAATACCCCATGTTGTATTAGTGACCATTCACTTAAAATTGAGCCCGTGGTGTAGTACCATGGGCTATGTCATTGAATAAGGGCGAATGTTCTAAAATGTTGATATCCTAGTGGGACCAAGCCATCCGAAGAAATGGTGCCAGATCCACAGTGACCCATTTGCAACGGATTCAAGGATAAGGGTAAGTTTATTCACATAGTCTATATGAGTTCCATGCCAAGCCACTTGACAATTCTTTCATTGCCAGTGCATGCAATCCAAACTTCCCAACATGTCAGGAAATCCTCGAGTTTATACTTGATGTAGCAACCATGAATATCATGCTGAGTTGACTTTTGTAGGTATCAACCACAAAATATGGAGATCATAGACCTACAAAAGCGGTTCATATAAAAATGAAAATAAATAAAAAAAATGAAGTAATGCGATGCTTTCTCTGATTCTACACCAGTCATCAAGTTGACCGACTGGACAATCGTACGCAAGCATATGGATTGAGGCCATCATCTTTTGAAGAAACAAATGACCTTTCCTCCAATTGTATCGACGCCTTGTTGAAAGTAGGGATCGTTTTTCTCCAATGCGTTCAAGATGCGGACGAACATACATTTACTCAGTCGATCGCGACGATGAAAATAAGATTCCAGATAAGTTGGATTTGGTGGGATGTAGTCAATCCAGAGTCGTACATGACATTCTCTGTTACGCTCAATGACTTGCCTTCTTTTACTGGAATGTCGTAAGAAGAGCTTTGACCCTCTTCATCTTGTTGATATTGGATTACAACAATACACGTTGTGATAGTGTCCTCAATGTGTTGAACATGTCTTAGACAAGATTCATTACTGTCTTCGATTAGTTGTAAACAAGGATTCTTCCCGGTACACGGTATTTGTAATGTCCGTAGTTGAGACGTTTGCAAAGATAAAATGAAAATGTTGAATGAGTTCCTTTTATGAACTTATTCAGTAATTGCACATTGGATAACTGAGTGAAGTCAATTATTAATGCAATACACTATTAAAATAAGTCAAACCACACTAAACGTGTTGCACACATATCGTGAATGTCACAAGGGACAATAATTCACTTATCCTATTATCAAGTATTAATGATGCTCTATCGTTTATACTATTCTGCAAAAGGGTCTCAACCACACAAAATAGATAGCAAAATTAGCGATGCTTTGTTATTTATACTATCAAGTAATAATGATACTCTATTGTTAGAAGGGGGTCTTAACCATACAAACTTATTGCACGTATTTGATGAGCAATCTTTTAAGGCTTGTGATGGTAGCAAGGCAGGATATGGGGCAAATAGTCTGATTAAAATAGTGGTTTGAAAGTTGGATGGTTTATCCATGATGGATAGGAGTTATCCATTCGGTTGGGTATCCAAGATGGATAAAGTTATATATCTTGGCCTCCTGTAAATCCATCTCCATTAAAAATGGTCTTGGAATGATTCAGGCAAAAAACCATTGAGTTCATACAAAAATTGCTTAGTTTTCTAGTGCAAATTAGTTCCTCTTCGATTCAAAGATGAAATGATGATATTTTCTTAGTGGTTTTCATTGTTTCGAAAGAGTTAATGAGCTCAATTTTTTCAAAATATGTTCTTTGTTAATGTAAATCAACTTCTCTTCCAATGTAAGTTATCAACTAGAGCCTAGAGGTTTCCTGGTTAATTTCATTGTTTTAGAAGATATTATGAGCTCCAACATTGTTAGAAGAAAGGTTTTCCTTCACACTATTTGTAAAAATCACATCAATTTCGAACCTCTCCTTGTTTTGTAAAACATGACACTTATTTTCCATGTTATATTCTCAATTAGAATTTCACGCAATAGAAACACATCATTGAAAAACTTTGACCAATTGTGTTTTGCAATTTGGAAAGATAGTGACACATCCTCTACCAAATATTTTTCAATCGAAAAGCTTTCATGATCAAGAGTAATCTTCAAACCATGTGACCCATTTCCACTTGAATGGCCACCACAAAAAAACGAGGCAATTATTTTTTGAATTTTCTCAATCACTTTAAATGGGATGCTTGTTGCAATTAAAGTATAGACTGACATCGACGAGAGAATGTGCGTCTACTAGTCTGCAATTGCCCACCAAGAGTAAGCAATATCGCTTTCCAACCATACACTATATATTTATTGAACTTAAAACCAAATCATCGAAGCTGAACAATTTTTTCACATCCTTGATAAATTGGGACAACCCCCAAATATTTCATAAGCAAAAACAAACGTTTTTATTTGATCCTAGAACCATTAAATGCCTTTGACTGGGTTATAATCCTGAACTTGTGATATCAACTACCACAAGTGTTATTAGTTGCACAATTTGTGAATTCTTTCTTTGATGCAGAAAACAACTGAGTTCATTTATGATGTAGCGAAATGATCATTTTCTTTGATGCGGAAAACAAGTACTCCAAAAGTTTGCCAAGTCTTCCTTTATATTTTAAAAAACTCAAACAAGTCTCTTAGTTTTTAATAAGAGACTTAGCAAACACACTATGATTAAGAATTTTAGGCCTTGGATGAGTTTTTATTAGAAAAAAAATAGTTTTTATAAAATAGCTAGATGACATATATCAAAGCGCGTATTAAAATTTGGAAAGCGAAAGGTTATCATCTCTTGTTAAATGTTAAGTAGTAGTTAGTGTGATTCACTCAATCATTATCTTGCATCATTTACTTTTGCCAGTATTATATTTTTTGGTTTCTTGTTTTAAAGATTGATTCTCAGGATATCCATCTTTTGCAAATCACTCTGACCCCAGTGTCCTATTATGAAGGTCTTTGAATATTATTTAAAGATAAGAGTGATGTATAATAATACATCTTGGTTTTCTTGAGTACTAGGTGGAAATTAGTACGTGGTCCTTTGAAATGACAAAACCATGCATGAAACCATCAATCAAGCCAAATGAAATGACAAAACTTTCACATCTTGGTTTTCTTGAGTACTAGGTGGAAATTAGTACGTGGTCCTTTGAAATGACAAAACCATGCATGAAACCATCAATCAAGCCAAATGAAATGACAAAACTTTCACATCTTGGTTTTCTTGAGTACTAGGTGGAAATTAGTACGTGACCTACGCAAAATATGCCTTTTAAATCAAATTTTCTTCCGTCCTTCTTTGCCTTCCATAACCTTCAAGGGCTATCTGATAATCCATCTTTATCTTGCAATAGATTGACTGAGAGTAGCGGACTTTGATGTTTCAATGTAGCTCTATGGTGGTAGCTGGAAAATTAAAACTCGGTTCTTTTGTTCATTTTTCAGGAAGCATCAAAGCAATCCTTTATGCAAAAGTAAAAACTACAGTTTGATTGAAATTTCGTAATATCAGTATTTTGTGTATGGTTGGGATCTGAGTTATACAGATTCATGATCCAATTTAAAACCCAAATTTCAATTCACCCACATAGAAACTTCGAAATAAATATATTTTCAGTTTCGCAAAAAATCAACCCAATTGGAGATATACAAAATGGTTAAATGCGTTGTTCAAGTTGGAGAATATCATTTGTTCAATTTCATTGTTAGCTTGAACGCCATGTCTGATGGAGTTAGTGTTTCAAAAAATCAATGAAACTTTGTGGAAATGATTTTTATAGTAAGGAGTTCGTCTCCACAAATTACATTATTTTTACATCTTTCAAATTTTTATTAATTTAATTAATAAAAAATGAGTTAGAGCTGCACTTACAGATTACGAAGACAAATGAAAAACCAGAGAAGACAACATTATGATAATGGATCTTACTAGTATCAATCTAATTTAGCAACAATACTGGATGGACAGGTAGAACAAGATATTTGAACGACACCATACAAAGATGAATGCCACTCCTTCTACATATGACCCTATGGAAAGGGAGGCCACGCCCGAATCTGGTTCTGCAGCTGGTCTTTAGGTTTATTTATCAAGAAAACATGTAGTCTATTTAAGTATGTAATATAATTTGTTTCTTCGTAAAATGTTGAAATTTCAAGCAAAATTTTCATTTATTTCATGTAAAGCAAAAAAAAAATATAATAAAAGTAAATACAATAATATAACAAAAAAAAGTACAACAACACCAAATCGAAAACTATTAATTGTTTCCAAAAGTTGTCCATAAATGTTCAATTAAATCATGCTTTAGTTGCCAATAAGTTTTCTTTGAATGCATCCTATGCAAATTCAATAACGATTGTAATGCATGCAATGGTGTGGGCGTCATCATTGGTGTTGGTTCAAATTCATGAGATAACGGTTTAAAGTTTTCAGGATCCAAGTAAACTTCATCTTCAATCATCATGTTGTGCAACCAAATACAAGTTGTCATGATGGCAGATAGATCAACTATAACCCAAAGTCAGGCATGGCGTTTGATGATTGCCTACCTAGATTGTAACACTCCAAATGCACGTTCAACATCCCTTCGAACACCTTCTTGGTATTAAGCTAATAATCGTTCCTTGTTAGAGATTGGTTGATTGATGGTCTGAATAAGAGTGACCCATTTATGGTTATCCCGTCTAAGAGATAATACCCCATGTTGTATTAGTGACCATTCACTTAAAATTGAGCCCGTGGTGTAGTACCATGGGCTATGTCATTGAATAAGGGCGAATGATCTAAAATGTTGATATCGTAGTGGGACCAAGCCATCCGAAGAAATGGTGCCAGATCCACAGTGACCCATTCGCAACGGCTTCAAGGATAATGGTAAGTTTATTCACATAGTCTATATGAGTTCCATGCCAAGCCACTTGACAATTCTTTCATTGCCAGTGCATGCAATCCAAACTTCCCAACATGTCAGGAAATCCTCGAGTTTCTACTTGATGTAGTAACCATGAATATCATGCTGAGTTGACTTTTGTAGGTATCCACCACAAAATATGGAGATCATAGACCTACAAAAGCGGTTCATATAAAAATGAAAATAAATAAAAAAAATGAAGTAATGCGATGCTTTCTCTGATTCTACACCAGTCATCAAGTTGATCGACTGGACAATCGTATGCAAGCATACAGATTGAGGCCATCATCTTTTGAAGAAACAAATGAACTTTCCTCCAATTGTGTCGACGCCTTGTTGAAAGTAGGGATCGTTTTTCTCCAATGCGTTCAAGATGCGGACGAACAGACGTTTACTCAGTCGATTGCGACGATGAAAATAAGATTCCAGATAAGTTGGATTTGGTGTGATGTAGTCAATCCAGAGTCGTACATGACATTCTCTGTTACGCTCAATGACTTGCCTTCTTTTACTGGAATGCCGTAAGAAGAGCCTTGACCCTCTTCATCTTGTTGATATTGGATTACAACAATACACGTTGTGATAGTGTCCTCAATGTGTTGAACATGTCTTAGAGAAGATTCATTACTGTCTTCTATTAGTTGTAAACAAGGATTCTTCCCGGTACACGGTATTTGTAATGTCCGTAGTTGAGACGTTTGCAAAGATAAAATGAAAATGTTGAATGAGTTCCTTTTATGAACTTATTCAGTAATTGCACATTGGATAACTGAGTGAAGTCAATTATTAATGCAATACACTATTAAAATAAGCCAAACCACACTAAACGTGTTGCACACATATCGTGAATGTCACAAGGGACAATAATTCACTTATCCTATTATCAAGTATTAATGATGCTCTATCGTTTATACTATTTTGCAAAAGGGTCTCAACCACACAAAATAGATAGCAAAATTAGTGATGCTTTGTTATTTATACTATCAAGTAATAATGATACTCTATTGTTAGAAGGGGGTCTTAACCATACAAACTTATTGCACATATTTGATGAGCAATCTTTTAAGGCTTGTGATGGTAGCAAGGCAGGATATGGGGCAAATAGTCTGATTAAAATAGTGGTTTGAAAGTTGGATAGTTTATCCATGATGGATTGGAGTTATACATTCGGTTGGGTATCCAAGATGGATAAAGTTATATATCTTGGCCTCCTGTAAATCCATCTCCATTGAAAATGGTCTTGGAATGATTCAGGCAAAAAACCATTGAGTTCATACAAAAATTGCTTAGTTTTCTTGTGCAAATTAGTTCCTCTTCGATTCAAAGATGAAATAATGACATTTTCTTAGTGGTTTTCATCGTTTCGAAAGAGTTAATGAGCTCAATTTTTTCAAAATATGTTCTTTGTTAATGTAAATCAACTTCTCTTCCAATGTAAGTTATCAACTAGAGCCTAGAGGTTTCTTGGTTAATTTCATTGTTTTAGAAGATATTATGAGCTCCAACATTGTTAGAAGAAAGGTTTTCCTTCACACTATTTGTAAAAATCACATCAATTTCGAACCTCTCCTTGTTTTGTAAAACATGACACTTATTTTCCATGTTATATTCTCAATTAGAATTTCACGCAATAGAAACACATCATTGAAAAACTTTGACCAATTGTGTTTTGCAATTTGGAAAGATAGTGACACATCCTCTACCAAATATTTTTCAATTGAAAAGCTTTCATGATCAAGAGTAATTTTCAAACCATGTGACCCATTTCCACTTGAATGGCCACCACAAAAAAAATGAGGCAATTATTTTTTGAATTTTCTCAATCACTTTAAATGGGATGCTTGTTGCAATTAAAGTATAGACTGACATCGACAAGAGAATGTGCGTCTACTAGTCTGCAATTGCCCACCAAGAGTAAGCAATATTGCTTTCCAACCATACACTATATATTTATTGAACTTAAAACCAAATCATCGAAGCTGAACAATTTTTTCACATCCTTGATAAATTGGGACAACCCCCAAATATTTCATAAGCAAAAGCAAACGTTTTTATTTGATCCTAGAACCATTAAATGCCTTTGAATGGGTTATAATCTTGAACTTGTGATATCAACTACCACAAGTGTTATTAGTTGCACAATTTGTGAAATTTTTCTTTGATGCAGAAAACAACTTGGTTCATTTATGATGTAAGCGAAATGATCATTTTCTTTGATGCGGAAAACAAGTACTCCAAAAGTTTGCCAAGTCTTCCTTTATATTTTAAAAAACTCAAACAAGTCTCTTAGTTTTTAATAAGAGACTTAGCAAACACACTATGATTAAGAATTTTAGGCCTTGGATGAGTTTTTATTAGAAAAAAAATAGTTTTATAAAATAGCTAGATGACATATATCAAAGCGCGTATTAAAATTTGGAAAGCAAAAGGTTATCATCTCTTGTTAAATGTTAAGTAGTAGTTAGTGTGATTCACTCAATCATTATTTTGCATCATTTACTTTTGCCAGTATTATATTTTTTGGTTTCTTGTTTTAAAGATTGATTCTCAGGATATCCATCTTTTGCAAATCACTCTGACCCCAGTGTCCCATTATGAAGGTCTTTGAATATTATTTAATGATAAGAGTGATGTATAATAATACATCTTGGTTTTCTTGAGTACTAGGTGGAAATTAGTACGTGGTCCTTTGAAATGACAAAACCATGCATGAAACCATCAATCAAGCCAAATGAAATGACAAAACTTTCACATCTTGGTTTTCTTGAGTACTAGGTGGAAATTAGTATGTGGTCCTTTGAAATGACAAAACCATGCATGAAACCATCAATCAAGCCAAATGAAATGACAAAACTTTCACATCTTGGTTTTCTTGAGTACTAGGTGGAAATTAGTACGTGGTCCTTTGCAAAATATGCCTTTTAAATCAAATTTTCTTCCGTCCTTCTTTGCCTTCCATAACCTTCAAGGGCTATCTGATAATCCATCTTTATCTTGCAATAGATTGACTGAGAGTAGCGGACTTTGATGTTTCAATGTAGCTCTATGGTGGTAGCTGGAAAATTAAAACTCGGTTCTTTTGTTCATTTTTCAGGAAGCATCAAAGCAATCCTTTATGCAAAAGTAAAAACTACAGTTTGATTGAAATATCGTAATATCAGTATTTTGTGTATGGTTGGGATCTGAGTTATACAGATTCATGATCCAATTTAAAACCCAAATTTCAATTCACCCACATAGAAACTTCGAAATAAATATATTTTCAGTTTCGCAAAAAATCAACCCAATTGGAGATATACAAAATGGTTAAATGCGTTGTTCAAGTTGGAGAATATCATTTGTTCAATTTCATTGTTAGCTTGAACGCCATGTCTGATGGAGTTAGTAGTTTCAAAAAATCAATGAAACTTTGTGGAAATGATTTTTATAGTAAGGAGTTCGTCTCCACAAATTACATTATTTTTACATCTTTCAAATTTTTATTAATTTAATTAATAAAATAAGTTGGTAAATAGTGTTTTTTTTTTTATTTCAATTAATTTATTACAGTTATTTTAATTCTTTTTTTTTGTAGAACATCATTTAAATTCTACTATATATACATATCGCCAAGTGAAGTAATTTCTGAAAATTTTGAAATATGACCAGAGGGGAAAAGTTGAGCACTTAACCACTCAGGCTACATATTTGCTTTTGTGTAAAAGTGATAATTAGCTAGTGGAATTAATTATTACTTTACAACGATTGAATTTCAAAACTCTGTTTATAGGAGTAGGAATTTTCTTTACATTGCTATTTTTATCAGTTTCGTGAAAACCCACTACACCTCATCTATAAATTCGAAAAACTAGAAGCGCGTAAAAGTAAAGCATTGTTCTCTTGTCCTGGTTATATATATTATCGTCAAATGTAAAACATCTATAAACGCCAAATGTGTGTTATATATATTATCGTCATAAACTTCACCAACTTTTATAGATAAGAACTTTAATAGAGCTAGTATGTCCATATAGTATTGATTGAGAAACAGGAACGTCCATATCATACTACACCAAATTGACACTTTTGTAACAACTCTCAAAACAGTATCACTTTTGAGATGTTACAATCCACCAAACAATTTCAAGTCAAAACTAAATTTAGTCAAAAAAAATGAAAAACAGTAACACAAAAAAAATGATACAATAAGTTGGATCACCATGAATAATATCACTTTTTTAACCATACTCTTTATGGTGATACAATTATTGTATCATTTTGTTTTGTATAAATGTGTAAAGTTGTTAGGTGGATTGTTACACTTCAAAAGTGATACTTTTTTTAGGGTTGTTACAAAAATGACAATTTAGTGTAGTGTCAGTCAATGCATGAGTGTGTATTGCCATCAAGTTTTTGGTCATGAATCTTCATCCACTTGTTCATTCAAAAGTTCACAACTACAATAGATTCACACACCTCAGAAACACAAATATTTGCATGTCGTACGAATTACAAATCAATGAAACCTAATTATCAAACATTACTTTCCAAAAGATACTTTGATGATAAATAAAGCCGTTATTATTGAAGTTTAAGATGTAACCCAGACATTTCTTCTCTTGTAAATACATGTTCATGCCTTCATAAAGTCGTTATTATTGAAGTTCAAGATGTAACCCAGACATTTCTTCTCTTGTAAATACATGTGCATGCCTTCCCATTATTATGATAGTTCCTGTCCTACGAGACTTCTCCTTTGCCTGCATGCAACAAACATGAAAAGGAAATGATCAATTTGTTTGCTTTACTAATTCATTGTCCCATTTCATGTAAGAGATGTAATTCTGAATGATTAATTAAGAGATTAATAAGATTATGAACTTACAGTGTCATGGAGCTGTCCTCAGTAGTGGTGAGGAGGAGGAGGTGATTTGTACAGGTAAACAGCTGGTGGTGGGGACTTGTATTTGTAAACTGGTGGTGGTGGTGGAGGAGACTTGTAAACAGGAGGAGGAGGGGACTTGTATTTATAGACTGGGGGAGGTGGTGGTGGCGACTTGTACTCGTATGGTGGTGGTGGTGGGGGAGATTTGTATTTGTACACTGGAGTGGGTGGTGGTGGTGGTGACTTGTACTTGTATGGTGGAGGTGGCGGTGATTTGTACTTGTATGGGGGAGGTGGAGGAGACTTGTACTTGTATGGGGGAGGTGGAGGAGACTTGTACTTGTATAGTGGAGGTGGCGGTGATTTGTACCTGTATGGGGGAGGTGGAGGGGACTTATACTTGTATGGGGGTGGTGGTGGTGATTTGTACTTGTAGGGTGGTGGTGGAGGTGACTTGTACTTATATGGTGGTGGTGGTGGTGACTCATACTTGTATGGTGGTGGAGGAGGAGACTTGTACTTGTATGGTGGTGGGGGTGGTGATTTGTACTTGTATGGGGGAGGTGGAGGAGACTTATATTTGTAGGGTGGTGGTGGAGGGGACTTATACTTGTATGGGGGTGGAGGTGGTGACTTGTACTTGTAGTGGGGTGGTGGAGGAGACTTGTACTTATATGGTGGTGGTGGTGGTGACTTGTACTTGTATGGTGGTGGGGGTGGTGATTTGTACTTGTATGGGGGAGGTGGAGGAGACTTATATTTGTAGGGTGGTGGTGGAGGGGACTTATACTTGTATGGGGGTGGAGGTGGTGACTTGTACTTGTAGTGGGGTGGTGGAGGAGACTTATACTTATATGGTGGTGGTGGTGGTGACTTGTACTTGTATGGTGGTGGAGGAGGAGACTTATACTTGTATGGTGGTGGGGGAGGAGATTTATACTTGTATGGTGGGGGTGGGGGAGACTTGTACTTGTATGGTGGTGGGGGTGGTGATTTGTACTTGTATGGGGGAGGTGGAGGAGACTTATATTTGTAGGGTGGTGGTGGAGGGGACTTATACTTGTATGGGGGTGGAGGTGGTGACTTGTACTTGTAGTGGGGTGGTGGAGGAGACTTGTACTTATATGGTGGTGGTGGTGGTGACTTGTACTTGTATGGTGGTGGAGGAGGAGACTTATACTTGTATGGTGGTGGGGGAGGAGATTTGTACTTGTATGGTGGGGGTGGGGGAGACTTGTACTTGTATGGTGGTGGGGGTGGTGATTTGTACTTGTATGGGGGAGGTGGAGGAGACTTATATTTGTAGGGTGGTGGTGGAGGGGACTTATACTTGTATGGGGGTGGAGGTGGTGACTTGTACTTGTAGTGGGGTGGTGGAGGAGACTTATACTTATATGGTGGTGGTGGTGGTGACTTGTACTTGTATGGTGGTGGAGGAGGAGACTTATACTTGTATGGTGGTGGGGGAGGAGATTTATACTTGTATGGTGGGGGTGGGGGAGACTTGTACTTGTATGGTGGTGGGGGTGGTGATTTGTACTTGTATGGGGGAGGTGGAGGAGACTTATATTTGTAGGGTGGTGGTGGAGGGGACTTATACTTGTATGGGGGTGGAGGTGGTGACTTGTACTTGTAGTGGGGTGGTGGAGGAGACTTGTACTTATATGGTGGTGGTGGTGGTGACTTGTACTTGTATGGTGGTGGGGGAGGAGATTTGTACTTGTATGGTGGTGGTGGGGGAGACTTGTACTTGTAAGGGGGTGGTGGAGGGGACTTGTACTTGTATGGTGGTGGTGGTGGTGACTCGTACTTGTATGGTGGTGGTGGTGGTGGTGGAGGAGATTTGTACTTGTACACTGGTGGGGGTGGAGACTTATATTTGTATACAGGTGGAGGTGGAGATTTGTACGTGTACACTGGTGGTGGTGGAGACTTGTATTTGTAAACAGGGGGAGGAGGTGGTGGTGATTTGTAGTGGTAAGGAGGTGGAGGAGATTTCTTGTGCACCGGAGGTGGTGGAGAGGAGTAAATGTAAGTATCGGCAGTGATCTCTAATGGTAAAATCAAAGAAACCGACAAAACAAAAAGAGTTGCATAAAGTGAGGCCGTTGAGGCCCCCTTTCCTCCCCCTCTTCCCATCATTTCTAATGGGACTTTGGGTTATGATCTTAGTACACTCTCCATAACCTCTTTATATAGCCATTTATCTACCTTCTTCAATCACTCTAGGTAAAATCTCACTTACAGAACTAAGTAATCACTTGAAAGATGAAATTTGAATGAAGAGTCCTTGACAGTTCATGTATGTTGGATTAGTTTGACTTTGGTTTTGTTTGATTGTGGTCAAGTTATATAATACATAGTGCTAGCTAAGCAAGAAATTAAACAAGTGGAGTTGTTTTCCCATTTTTTTTAATCCAATTATTGAAAATATTAGTTTCCTTGTGTTACATCCATTTATATTTTCAGTAGAAAATGTGGCGCGTTCGCAACCTTCCACAGACATGAAGGACCACAGAAGGCTTGATTGCCAAAACCTTCCCTGATCTCAGTGTCTCACCTTATGTTGATAGGACATGTTACCAAACTTTTATTCCCTTTGAGATGGAAAATTCTAAATGGCGAGGAAATGGATGTGACCGCTCATCCCCTATACCTCAGATCTTTTTTCCACAAAATAACTAAATTATTGAGTTTTATCCTTTTATTTTTTATGCCATCTGCGAGTCTTGTGTCTATTGAAAATATCAAAATGTGGTATGCTTATAAGTCAATGATACAAACAAATTAGTTTCTGGTTTGATTTTAGACTATTTCCATCTCATTGATATTTGAGAGTATTAGAGTTTATGTGACCAGATTCAGTGTGCCATGAATATATGTGACCAGATGCAACGAATAAAATGAGATATTAGTTAAGGTTGAATGTTAAGTCTTTAAGTAGTCCTTAGTGAAAGCAAATCAATGTATGCAATATGTTTTTGAAAGAAAGCAGTAAAAATAGAAAACCCAAGATCTGACCCCATCATGGAATCCAGCCAGCTACATTAACATAAAAAACCGCGGATCAGAGCATATGAATCATTTCCAGTGTTTCAATTTCCAATTCAAGAAAGTATATACAAACTGAAGCCATTAATCATCTTATTGCCAATAATTTAGGCACAATTTCTATTTGACACAATAAACTTTCATCTTTTCCAATGGTCTATGATTGACATAACATTGCAACCTGCACCATTCAATCCCTTGTGTTGTAGGTAGTGAAGGCGCTGAGGGAGAAACAAATACCTAGATTGGAGGGATCTAATATTCTGGCAGAACTTGCAAAATAGGACTGCACACAATTCATCACATTACACCAAATTAACATATTTGTAACAATTAGCAAAATAGTAACACTTTAAGCTATCAATCCACCAAATAATTTCAAATAAAAACTAGATTTAGTCAAAAAAATGAAAAATAGTTAATATCACCCGCGTATCAGAGTACATTCTACACAGGGAAACTCCCTTCTACGATTGATCTTGGATTGAGAAATATCACCCGCGTATCTAGGAGCACAGGGCTAACAAGGAACTTCCATCCTACAACACGACTCCTAATTAGAGAAGGATCTCCTAAGTCTGTGTTCTATAATTCTTTCCTAAAGTTTCATCGTATGACTCATAAGCTTTATCCCTCTATAGTTCGAGCAATTCTGGATATCCCCTTTGTTCTTATAAATTGGTACCACAATGCTATGCCGCCATGAATCTGACATTTTTCTAGTTTCCAAAATCCTATTAAAGAGCTTAGTTAGCCATTGAATCCCAACTTCTCCCAGACATTTCCATGCTTCAATTGGTATATCATTCGGTCCAACGGCCTTCCCTGTCTTCATTCTTTTTAAAGCTTCTCTCACTTCTGTGGCACTAACTCTGCGATGGAACATGCGATTGCTCCCTTCCTGTAAAGCATACCCCTCCAAGTTTAACTCCCCTACATGTGTTCCATTGAGTAGGTTCCAAAAGTAATCATTCCATCTATCTAAAATAGCTTTATCCTGCATTAAGACTCTACCATCTTCATGCTTAACACACTTAACATGACTCAAGTCCCTAGTTTTTCGTTCTCTAGCCTTCGCTATCTTGAAAATATCTTTCTCCCCTTCCTTCGTACCTAGCCTATTATAAAGAGCATCATACGCTCTCTTCTTAGCTTCCCCTACTGCTCTACTACTCAACTTCTTAGCCTGCTTATAAAGCTCATAAGACTCTAGGCACCTATCTTTTTGCCACGCCTTAAAGCATCTTTTCTTTTCCGCAATGGTTTGTTGCACATCCGTGTTCCACCACCATGTCTCCTTATCATAGAAACCTCCTCTTTTGGCCTGTCCTAACTCTTCCTTTGCACATCTTCTTATTCGGTTTGCCAAATGTTCAAAAAGATCTGCGCTACTAGTCCTATCCTTTTGTTCTAGATTCTCCCCACCCTCTGAAACTGACTGGCCACCCAAAATTCTCTTTCGAAATCTTTGGCATACATCTCCCCGTAAGGTCCACCACTTAATTCTCGGTCTAACCTGTTCTATAGCAATACGACCCCTACTCTTAAGACAAAAATCGAGAACTAACAGCCTATGTTGGGATGTCAGACATTCTCCTGGTATAACCTTACAATTTTTACACCTACCTAAATCGTGTCTCTGCACAAGAAAATAATCAATTTGACTTCTATTATGCCCACTCGCAAAGGTCACCAAGTGATCTTCCATCTTCTTATAAAAAGTATTTACGATCCCAAAATTCTGAGCTAAAGCAAAATCTAGAATAGAAATCCCCGCAGTGTTTCGATCCCCAAAGCCTTGACCTCCATGTACCCTCTCATACCCAACTCTATCCTTACCGACATGGCCATTCAAATCCCCGCCTAGGAAAACCCTATCGGAAGGGGGAATTCCAAGAACTAACTCCTCTAAAGAGTCCCAAAAATCCTTCTTAGTCTCCTCGTCCAAACCCACTTGGGGTGCATACACACTAATAACATGCACTATCTCTAGTTCTAATGCTAATTTAATACTTATGATTCTATCCCCAAACCTCCTAACGTCGACTACTGCATCCTTAAAAACTTTATCTACCACTATTCCCACCCCGTTCCTAGTGCCATCTTTACCAGAATAGAAGAGTTTGAACCCTCCTCCTAAATATTTAGCCTTGTTCCCCTTCCATTTTGTCTCTTGAAGACAAACTATGTTTACTTTCCTCCTACGCATGACATCCACTAATTCTATTGTCTTTCCCGTCAAGGTTCCTATGTTCTAAGAGGCTAATCTAATCATTCTATCTCTAGCTCTAACCTGGACTAGCTTCTTTACTCGCCCCCGTCCAGAAAGGTGCGAGAACCCTTGCCTATTTAACACTACAGCCGGGCGCCGCTGCAGCGCGCCTTGCTCATTTGTCACTACACCCGATCGTAGGTGCAGCGCGTCGCTTATAGCGGGGGACGCCCTATCCTTCTGCATTAATCTTTTTGAACCAATATCCATGAAAAGGGATGTGATGGGTTTTTTACGGTTGGCTATCACAAGCCTAACACCAACCCTCCTCCTTTATCCGGGCTTGGGACCGGCCGTTGCAACAAAATATGAAATGTGCGAATGTAATAAGATCCTAATACAATTTTTTTAAAAAGGGTTTTACGAGGCAATCTAAGCCTGAAATTTTGTATGAGATTTTTAATGGTATATATTTTCATTGTGTTTTATAGTTATTGATGATACATCAAAATAGATTAATTATCACAGTCATACACGAGGCATAGAGCATCCATCACGAAGATATAACGCTCAATCTATTGGGTCAGTTCATAAAACCAAGAAGAACAAAGCTAATCACAAATGCCCAGACAAGGCCCACCTTTGAGAAGACATAAACAAAGCTCGAATCCAGGCCTGAACGAATCAGAGCTCGAATCCAGGTTCGACTCTAGTTTTCTCATAAAGAAGATGAACGTTGCACCAAAAAAGACTCGTGGAGGGAGTTACGCCTCCACGGATGCATCTCCATTAAAGATGAGACTGTTACGAGAAACATCTCATTTCGTTGCTCCTCACATGCTTATGTCACACAGAGAATTAACCTCGACCATTGTAAAAGGTAAATGGAACATTCGACACAGGTATGCAACTTTAATTGAGTTTTGTCCAGATTTATTTAATTCTTTAAACAGAGTTGCTTACTTAAGCAACGGAATGCCTTCAGCCACAAAAAAGGTGGTCATTGGCAGTCTAACCTTAGTTTTGCAGGTCAAACTCACAGGAGGACGACTTTTGGAAGCATTAGTTTGACGTAGTCCATGGGGAACCAAATGACGCACTCTACAGATCCTAAACCCACAGTAACAAAGCTAACCATAATTTGATAGAAGATCAATAGGTCATCAGAACAAATGACGCATTGTATAGATCCTAAACCCAGTGATGATCACGACTACTCTCCTACTGGCAATAATGCATCACAAACTGGAAGCAGCCTGAATCATCAGACCGATGGCACTCGAGAATCCAAGTCCACAACACGCAATAGCCCGAACAACCCCAACATCTGGCTAGGCCGTCACAGATCCTTGGGCAGACCTACTCATGCCCAGATGAACTACATGGCAAAAATGTTGGAAAAAATCACTCAGGAATGCATCAAACCAGCTGACCTTGTTTACGCACCGCCCCAACAAAACTACGCCAATCGAACTCAAGGAAGTGACTAAATCCCAGCAAAACCCCAACAGGGAAATATTGAGAGGAATGAACTCCCCCAAGCCAAGACTCCACAGTGCGATGGAACGCTTGCTGAAATCTCGTTCAGAATTGAGTCACGGATCCCAACATACTATACGAGTTAGCCATGCTACCATTCTCCGACGCACTTATGAAAAAGGTAATGCCAAAAAGTTCACTCCACTGAAGTTTGAAGTGTATGATGGTACCACCGATCCAACAGATCACCTAAGACACTTCCAACACATGATGGCCCTAAAGAAAACCACATAGTCGATCCTATGCAAAACAATATTCCCAACTAGCCTCACTTTCACATCGATGAACTAGTTCAATAGCCTACCATTGAGGTTGATAAACTCCTACCTCCTGCATATCAGACAGAAGCCCGAAGAGACAATACGAGATTATGTCACTCGCTTTACCAATGAATTGAAAATGATTGATGGATGTAGCGACGACACAACTGCCACAACCTTTGTCACCAGATTGAAGAGAGATCCCTATTTCAATGCCCTTAACCTAGAGCCTCCAAAAGGCATGACAATCCTACTGAAAACAACACAGAAACACATCTCCCTTGAAGAGATGAAAGCTGCGAGGAGGAAGAATGAACAGGAAAGGGAAAACCATTCAAGGAAACAGGAAAGGAAAGAAGGCGAGATGATAGACCACGGGAGGATAACAATCATTAAAAAAATTGAAACGACGGAAGAACCTAGTCCAACAAGTGGGAATCCAGGAAGTCACAATTGGCACAACCCAATCATGAGTAGATAGCCAGCGTAATGAAAAAGGAGTACAAATTGTACATGGCCCTAAAGACAAGCCGAACCAACATCTTAAAACACGTGGCAAATTGGGAGAACATCCACTGGCCACCCAAAATGAGAGGATACCCAGAAGGACGAGACGAAAACATGTACTGCTCTTTTCACAAGGATAGCGACATGATACCGAGGACTGTTACAAGCTAAAAAAGGAAATCAAGAATTGGGTCCTAAGAGGATGACTCAATGAATTCATTGGAATACCAAACAAACAACTCAAAGGAAAAAAAAACATATACCACCGCCACAAGATCAAAATAACGATCCAGGGAACAGACCTATATCGAAGCAGAAAGATTAACACCCTGAAGACGGCTGCACTGACCGCCTCGGGGACTCTACTAGCGGATACAAATCCAATCCAAATTACCTACAAAGGAAGTAGCGACCACAAACTTTATCAAGCCATAGCGAGCGATGCCAAGCGAGTTGCAATAACAAGTCAAGCAAAGGAGGTCATAAATTAAACAATAAATAGCAGCAGAAGTACATCCCACTCAATGCCAAAATGGGGACAAACATCAACCACGCAATGATAAATGAAAAATCGCTCCACAATGTAGCGTAACTGCTCCAGAAAAACGACTGTTAGCAATGGTCAAGACATCAAAACAGGAAAATCAATAAAGTTTCAATTTTGGAATCAACATCCCACGAAGGTGAACAGCTTCAAAGTGAAGCTATGCAAAACAATCGGCATATAAAGCCAAAAGGAATCAAGATGCAAGTTGAATATAAATAATAAACTTCTGGTCTGATCAACCAACGAAGTGAGAGTTGGACAAACGAGCCAACTAAGTAAAACGACTTCGGGTCGACTGGACCATCGTACCAATGAAGCCAAATTGGACGAACGAGTTAACTTAACATAAAAACTTCGAGTCGACTAAGGTGTCGAGTTACCAGTGAAAGTTGGACGAACGAGTCAACTAAGTAAAACGACTTCAGGTCGACTAGAGCATCGAACCAACAAAGCCAAAGTGGACGAACGAGTCAACTTAACATAAAAACTTTGAGTCGATTGAGACGTCGAGTTAACGAAATAAAAGTTGGACGAACGAGTCAACTAAGTAAAAACGACTTCGGGTTGACTGGAGTGTCAAACCAATGAAGCCAAAGTGGACAAATGAGTCAACTTAACATAAAAAATTCGAGTCGACTGAGACATCGAGTTAACAAAGTGAAAGTTGGACGAACGAGTCAACTAAGTAAAATGACTTCGGGTCGATTGGAGCGTCAAACCAACGAAGCCAAAGTGGACGAACGAGTCAACTTAACATCAAAATTTCGAGTCGACTAAGACGTTGAGTTAACAAAGTGAAAGTTTGACAAACGAGTCAACTAAGTAAAATGACTTCGGATCGATTGAAACATCGAACCAATGAAGCCAAGGTGGACGAACATGTCAGCTTAACATAAAAACTTTGAATTGACCGAGGTGTCGAGTTAACGAAGTATAAGTTGGATGAACAAGTCAACTTAACATAAAACTTCGAATCGACACAGAGACGTCGAGTTAACGAAGTAAAAGTTGAACGAGTCATCTAAGTAAAAAAACTTCGAGTCGACTGAAATGTCGAGTTAACGAAGTAAAGGTTGAGCGAAAGACTCAACATCTTCGAGACAACCAAATCAACAAACCAACTCGAAAGAGGAAAATTTCGTTTTGATAAGACAAATAGAGCAAAGAACAGAGGAATAAGTTAGTATATCCTAGGAGAGCCTTGGATTAACTAACACGCCAGATCCACAAAGTAGAAGACAAGTAGACAAAACAACTTTTTCACAAAAGCTCCGAGACAACAAACACAAGGTTGAGACATACGTACTGAAGCATTGGAAAATTCGAATAAGCAAAAGACCGACAAAGATATAGCTGTAAAAATCAAAGCTTGAATACAAATCATTCAGGCAAATATAGACGAAACCTGTCCTTAACAGAAGCAAGCTCACTTCTGGCCGCAATAAGTTGGCCCTCATTAGTAGTGAGCATTGCGTATGAATCAACCTTAACCTCGTCAAGTGAAGCCAGTAATTGCTCCACCATTTTCGACAACATCACGATTTTTAGAGTGTTCTATCATGACACGCGCGACCTCATCATGGAATGCCTTTTTGGCCGACAACTCTTTCTCCACATCATGCAAACATGCATGAATACTGTCTAATTCAGCTCTTAAAGATTCAAGTGCGATCACAGACTGATCCCGGACACCCTCCACCTCGGCCAACAATGCTTGAGCAACCCCAGCCGCTTTGATCCGCTTAGAACATCGCACTTTTAACACGTCGTATTGATAAATAACACGGGAAAATACCAATAGCAGCACGAAGAGCTTCCTCTCCAGAGAAATCACAAGATTACGATTGACCTGGTGACTCGAACCCATCACCCCTACGTAGGCAAGATGAGTCATCCCGTCCATTACAAGACTAAGACCATCATTAAGATGAAGGCTCGAATCCAGCACGGGCATCGAGGGCCTCTTCACCAACCATCTGCACCATTAATTAATCAGCTTACATGCACCACCCTGCACGCCAAGCCAGGAAAACCAGCAAAGCTTCCCGTCCGATTTGACCTGAATCTCTTTGGGAGTAGGTTCATTCCAACTGATTCGCGAATGAAAGACGTGGGGATCCAAATGTATGGAGGAACCATTACCCACGGCCGGGAAAGAAGAAGGAACAATAGGAAAACCATCCTCACCCTTTCGTTGCGCAGCAAAAATGGAATGAGTAACAATCCCAATAAGAATAGAAGAGCCCAAACAAGCTGTAGAAGGCGAAACCTCCACCCCATCATCAACAGGAGAAGAAGAAGAACGAAGAGACTGCATCTCGAGAACTCTATCACGACTACTAAGCTCCTTAGACTGAACAACAACCAGTTGGAGCATTTTGGCGTCTAAGGACCGAGGGTCCTTGTTAGAACACTTAGCAGCGTCAAGGCCACCATAAGCAGATAGGAGTGTCTTTTCGCCATCGTCCAACGGACAAATGGTATCTTTTTCACTCATATTCAATGCCAATTTCATCTCTTTCGCCTCTTGCAGAGAGCAGTGGTCCTCCCTCACTGGTTCTGTATCAACATAACCCGAGTTAAGAGAAGCACGGTGAACAGAGTCAACGAGCCGTTTCTTCTTCAGAACACAGTCAGAACTTAAAAACAACCGCTTCGACGACTTACAAGCCTCGATACTTTTCTCTTATTGGAAGTCGGATCGGTAGTAGCGCTAACAGGAGCATTGAGATCCGTAACATCTGAGCTCACTTTTCGATCAGGTACAACATTATCACCGTCAACAACGATAGTACGGGCAACAATCTCTACGGCTTGCCTCTCAGTTAGCAGAGCCTGCTCGGCTTCATTCATGTTGTACAAACCGTTGGGTCTCACCATATCACCAGTAAGGTAGGTGTCCAAAGGAACTACAAGAAGCTGCAAAAAAGCTCGCTGATAACCTGTTCTTCAGCGGTCAATTACAGATTCCTCCGCTTGATAGGAACCTAGAAAAACCTTACTATTTGCTGACCCCGTAAATTAAAGTGGACAGACACATAAAACCAATCTTGCGACCAACCTCTGATGTCATCATTAAGGTTGCCAAAACACATGATAGAACGAAGGAAACAAGTGCGATTGGGTTTCACGCTAAACCCCACCAAAGAATGCAAAATTCCAACAGTTAAAGATATACCAAAAAGGATGACCCTGATGCATGTGGAAACCATAACCCTCCAACCATTTGGGCCCATCTAAGCATGAGGAATACCTAGAAGATCTAGATAAGACTAGAATAGCTCCAAAACTAGAAATCGAAGATCGGCATAAAACATATGAGGGTAGAGCGCAATATATCCCTTCCTCGAACGACAAAGACTATAATTTTCACGAGGAAGAATGATCTCAAGGTCGGAAGGCAAAGAGTAGTTGGAACGGACACTATCCAAGGTAGCCTGAGAAGCATTTTTTGGGGGAAATGAGCTTCATAGGTAGTAAGCTGCTCATCGTCCAGTAGATAACCAGCAGACATTGCGAATAAGCAAGAAAAGATGGAAAAAGGCAATAGGAAAGATGAAATAACCCTAATAGCAAAGATGGGTAAATGAGGAAGCAAAGTCCTCACAACACCCTTTATACAACCGAACAACGAAAAGACTGCTCACAGAGCAACATACGAGACATAATGGTGCGCAAAATTCCCAAAACATATGCGTGAAAATGAATAGACAACGAAGTAATCGAGACGATCAACCGACTAAAAGTTATTAACAACGTTATGTCCAGTGCAAAGGCGCAATTGAAATACCAACCGTCACACAATTAGTGGATACGTGAACATACCCACTAACTAAGGGGAGAGTAGTTGATGATACATCAAAATAGATCAATCATCACGATCGTACACGTGGCATAGAGCATCCATCACAAAGATATAGTGCCCAATCTATTGGGCCAGTCCATAAAACCCAAGAAAAACAAAGCCAATCATAAATGCCCACATTTGAAAAGACATAAACAAAGCCCGAATCCAGTCTCAAATAAATCAGACTCCGAATCCAGGTCCGATACGAGTTCTCTCATAAAAAAGATGAACGTTGCACCAAAAATGAATCGTGGAGGTAGTTACGCCTCCACGAACGCATTTCCATTAAGAATGAGATTGTTACGAGAAACATCTTCTTCCGTTGCGCCTCACATGCTTAAGTTACACAGAAATTTAATTGCGACCATTATAAAATGTAAAAGGAATATTCGACATAGGTATGCAACTTTAATTAAGTTTTGTCCGAATTTACTTTCTTCTTCAAACAGAGTTGTTGACTTAAGCATCAAAGTGCCTTCGACAACCAAAAATGTGATCATTGGCCGTCTAAGTCTTCATGTGGAGTTGGATGGATTTGATGAATTATAAAGTATGCACATATATATATATATCTATCTCAGGATTCACTTTACAATTTGAAAAAAATATACTAATTAAGAGGATGGAGGATAGTTTTATACAAAGCTTTACATATGCAAGCCCATTAGAAAACAGGGTTTAGGTAAGGGACATCTAGTGCCTTTCTGATTATATTAAACAATGGACATTGGCACACTGGTTTCCCACAAATCCACACGAAGGATGTCCACCTTCCCCAAGTATCTCAAGTCAATTGGTATTGTCTTGTTTATTATTTGGTTATGTTTCTAATATAATCACCGAATTATCGCTAAGCTCTTTTAAAACATTTTTCTAAAACTCATTAACTTATCCCTCACCAACTACATAGAACTGATTGTATTTGTTCACTTGGTCTACTTGAAGTTTTATATTTGTTAACTTTTTCAATAATTACCAAGTTGTGTAAACTCTTAACATGGTCTCTAATACATTTGAAATTCATTTACAGTGTCCTGAAAACTTGCATCAACTTTTCTATACTATTGTTTTGCTTTTTTTTTTTTTTTTTTTTTGTGAATGTTAGTTAATCACATTGAAATTTTCAAATAAATGTTGTTCCGATGTCTAAGAAGAAGAAAGAGACAAGTTCAAACTTTATATCATTAATTCAAAGAAAAATATTGTTAGCATCTGTTAAAATGTAAGTAAAAAGAGAAGTTCTACATGGCGAGGAAATGAGCGAGGGGAGGGAGGTGGCGGGATGGGGACCGTCCACCTCCCTTGGGATGCGCGCGCTGAAAAAGACGGCACACATCCCGAGGGGGGTGGACGGTCCCTATCCCGCCACCTCCCTCCCCTCGCTCATTTCCTCGCCCACTTCCTCGACATTTAGAATTTCTGAAGTAAAAAATATCAATAACAATAGATATATCTTGTAAATCATGATTTTGAAATATAGCTAATGTGTCTAAATTTGCGCTCCTCGAAATGTGACTTATAAAACAAGGTTAGATTGTCAAAGACCATCTATTTAGTGGCCGAAGACACTCCGATGCTTAAATTAGTTAACTGTAGGAGAGAATAAACATAGACAAAGTATAGTTGTGTTGTGTTTGCATACCTTTGATCAATCTATCTCCTTTACCTTATATAGTGAGAGTAATTAATAATCTATCAATTCACAAGCCCAAACACAATATAATATGTCATTTTCCATAAAGATATTGCTAAGAAAGTAGATGTATATAGTCAAGAAAACACTTCTACAGATGCTGTCAAAAACAAATATCACCTTTTGCGAGTCTTTGTGATCATTGCAAGGAGTTAACCATGGGAATAATTGGATGGTGTCCAACTTTAAGCAAAGGTTTTGTTATCCATGCTTCAGTCGAGTTCCAATTATAGAACAAGTTGTTTCCAAAATGTAAAATGACAATAGCAGGTCAACATCATACCACATAACCACATAATCAAACACAAAGACTAATAAATGGCAACTAATATATTCTTTGATGCTCATGAAAATATATGGGAATGCATAATTTGCAAGCTGCAAGAGCAGTACATGAGAAAATTTCAGGAAAGTAGCATGCTGTGCTTGAAACCTTGAGACATGACTAAATAAAATTTGCCAATGGGGAAAGAGAAAAGCTTTGAAACCCTCTGGAAACCCCACCCCAACTAGACTTCAACCAAAAGTCACCTTAGAGGACCTAACACAAACTAAATTGGGTTTAATAACCGTTTGGTTACCACAAGGATTGTGATTGTGTTTTTTCGAGTTAATTCAGCCTCCTGATTTTAAGAAAATTTTCGAGAACATTTTGGTGTGTAAAAAAAAAAGTACAAATTTCGAGGATACATAAAACATATATAATAAATTTTGAAGGGAACATGATGAAATATGTGAAAAAAATAAGATGCAATTAAATACTATTACACACATTAAATCGTCAAAGTTGGATCATTTGCATATGTTTTTCTCATATTTCCTTCACAAACAACACAAAAAGTTTCAATCTTTTGACACCCAAACCCCAAACAAACCTTGAATTCAAACAAACAAAAACGCCATGAAACATCTCACAAAGAAATTCAACCCAAATTCATTTACACATTTATAACAAAACCCAAGAATGTATGAAATCCAATTCAGATACAAAACCCGAACCCCATAAACCAAAATTGGATCTTTGATCATTTCAATTTGAACAAAACGCAAAACACAAAACACAAAAATCAAAAATCAAAAATCAAAAATCAAAAATCAAAAATCAAAACTTTAAGAGAAATTCATGAACCCCACAAATCAAATCTCCGATCTATCCATCAAAAACCCAATCATCAAAACTTCAACACAAATCCAAAAACCCACCAAACACAAACCAAACCAAACCAAAAACCACCCTAAACCTCAAAATTCAACAAGGAAAAGAACCTCAAAACAACCAAATTAACCTCAATTTCATGCATATATCTCCAATCAGGTGGCCCAAACACAAAAAACTCACAAATTGAAGAAACCCACACCACGATTCGATCAGATTTGTCTAAAAACAAACAAAAAGCTCTGAAATTTACCTCTAAAATCTCTCTTTTTTTCTTCTTCAAACTAAGACCAGCATGGAAGAGGAAGATGCACGGCGGAGGAGGGAGGAGGAAGACGCAGCAGGAGATGATTTAGGGAAAAAATAGGTAAAACTGGGCTTTTTTTGTGGTTTCGGACGAAATTTAGGGAAAAAAGTACTAAAAAACCCGGAAAAACCCTCGAAAACTTTATGAGAGATGATGAAACTCTGTCTTTAATGGATCTTTCTCTATCCCACTTCACTCCACTTTCCCAAAGATTGGTTTTCTGGGTAACGATGTACTGATCAAACTTTGAATTTTCCCAAAAATGCTATCAAATCAATCACACACTCTAGAAACTCATTGATATTCAAATTGTATATAACATAGCAGATAACAATTAGGGTTTTAAGTTGGTGAAGAAAAGTCTAAAAAAAACAGTTAAAGTTGCAATTTTTAGGGTTGAACTTGAAAAGATCAAATCTTTAAGAAATTAAAGAATACCCAATACTCTAATCTCACACTAGACACTGCAAAAAGCATTAAAATCCCCAGAGACTTGGATCACTACATTGCAGTTATGAGTTCAATCTCAGTTATTCAGCCATTAGAAACAATGAGAGAGAGAGCTTGTGTGAGATGTTATAGAAATAAAGGAAAACTAAAAAGATGGGAAGAAAGAATCGCACCTGTGTGAGTTAATTCAGTTGTTGAGAAAAGCAACGAAGAGCTCGAATGGGCTACAGAGTCCTTCTGTTGGGTTAAGACTAATTTAGGTCGGTACGGGCATAAGGACCTCATCTCTATTCTATCCCATTTATTTGTAATTGAGATTGGGACGAGATAGATTTCGTCCCGTCCCAAACCGAATGAGCATATACTAAAAAATTCTCCACTGAAAAATAATAAAATAATTTCATATCACATTGATCACACACCAATAATGTCAAATTTATTTACATATAAATTTCATCAAAATAATATTAAATGTCATATAAAATCTGTGGAGGGTTATTACCTTACATTGAAATTTCATTTGTCAAGTGAATGATGAGAGATTGAACGAACCCATCCATAGATCATTTTAACAATAGTTGAAATATCATTCATATAAGATACAATTAGGAGCAATGATTTTCAACTACATAACTCATAGTCCAAAATTAACTTAAACTATCATTTGTCTTTATTTTCTACAAGAATAATTGTCCGACAACTTTTCTACAAGAATAATTGTCCGACAACCAATCTAAAATGTGGAAAAACTTAAATTTTTTATTAACTTGCATCAACTTTTCTATACTATTTTTTTGCCTTATTTTTGTGAACGTTAGTTAATCACATTGAAATTTTCAAATAAACATTGTTCCGATGTCTAAGAAGAAGAAAGAGACAAGTTCAAACTTTATATCATTAATTCAAAGAAAAATATTGTTAGCATCTATTAAAATGTAAGTAAAAAATATCAATAACAATAGATATATCTTGTAAATCATGATTTTGAAATATAGCTAACGTGTTTAAATTTGCGCTCCTCGAGATGTGACTTATAAAACAAGGTTAGATTGTCAAAGACCATCTATTTGGTGGCTGAAGACACTCTGATGCTTAAGTCAGTTAACTGTAGAAGAGAATAAACATAGACAAAGTATAGTTGTGTTGTGTTTGCATACCTTTAATCAATCTATCTCTTTTACCTTATATAGTGAGAGTAATTAATTTTGTGTGGGGTGGTATTCAATTACGAATTTTAATGGATTGTGAAGGATTTTAAAAGCCATTAAAATTTAGGGGTATTCAATTAAGAATTTAAAATTATACATGTAAATTTAGGGGTATTCAAATACCGATTTTAAAGGATTATTTTAAAATCCATCAAAATCAGGGAGTATTCAATTCATGTTTTTCAAAAGTCCACCAAAATCAGAGGGTATTCAAAAAGTAGTGGATTTTAATGAATTTGTTAAAGTTGTGGATTTTGAAGGATTTGTGAGTGGAAAGTATATATAACAAGAGTTATTCCAAATTCAATCTTCCCCCCCCCCTCATATTTCAACGGATTATTTAGCGACGGCAAAAAACCGTCAATAATTTTCAATTTAGCCACGGCAAAAAACCGTCGCTATTTATTAATTTGCAAACTAGCCACGGCAAAAAACCGTCGCTAAATAGCCACGGCAAAAATCGACGCTATTTATCAATTTGCGACAGTCTTAGCCAAATTTTTCAACAGCTTTAGCGACGGAATTTTTCGAGTTAGCGACGATTTTTAGCCGTTGCTAATTCATTTTAGCAACGGTTTTTTGACAATTAGCAACAGTTTTTAGCCGTTGCTGAATTGTCTTTTTTTTGTAGTGTGGATACCGTGTTCGCATCAAAATAATTTTCTAATTACTATTTTTCACAAATTTACTGCTGAGTTGGTATCTCATTGGCTCCTAATTACTGATTCCCATTATTGACTTATTGTGTTGCGGTGAGTCTCACAATTTCAAATAAAGCATAAACACACATCTCCACTAATCCTCATGAAAATGAAACTTTAGATCTCATCATTTGTACAAGTTGTATGGTCCCATGACTCTCTCAAATGAGAAAATGAACAAATGCTCTAGATGGTCATTGAACTCCAATTTTCATCTTCTTCACTCAAGACCAAGGATTGTGATTTCGTTTGTTGTGTTAATTTTGGTTCCTGATTTTAAGAAATGTTTTAAAAAATATTTCGGTGTATAAAAAAACGTAAAAATTTTGAAGATACATTTTTTTTTAAAAATTAAACCTCCAGTGGGGAGGGGCAGCTATGGGATGCCAGACCTTCATTACTTATCAAAAAAATGATTTACAAACTAAACGGGGGTACATTACGACTTTACCCGTATAAATAGCCAAGCAAACAAAAAACTAGACAAAAAGCCTATCCAAATGACAAAATCAATAGTCTAAACAATGTCCGACCTCAACATTACTCATCAAGCCTTGCCAAAAATCCAACTCCTCGCCACATTTGCACCAAATGTAAATAAACTTGCAGATAGCAATTTATAACCTTTATGGGAAACAAATTGCCAACACAATGCTTTCAAGCAGCACAAAGTCAATCACACGACACTCTCCTGCAACATCAGGAAGTCCATCGCCCAGCAAAACATAGCCTCGCACTCTGTCCCGCATAGAACAATGCCTAGCCCCGCCAAAACAGCAACCCAAACTCTGTTTCGCACAGAGACGAAATAGAGTCCTCAAATCGCACCCTGTTTTCTTCTGCGCCAATTCTTGAAGCATCCAGGCAGCATGAATTTGCTGCATCCCGCAAGCCAGGCTCGCCCCTGCAGAGACGCTATCGCGACACCACAGAAAAATGCCCCTGCATGCAACCTTGCAACTGTGCCAATGCATGTCTCTGCAGCTCCAGCCGACACAAGTCCAAAAGAGGTCTTATGTCCGAAACCAAGGCAGGGTGCACCTCGCCGAGAGAAAAGCCTCGTTCCTGCGCTTCGACACACCGAGTGAGCCTCGCGCCTTCGTCTCCTGCAAAAGAAAACCACCCCTGTATTGCCAAAACCAAAGTGCTGCTCACCCTGGCAACAAGACGCAAAAAATTCCAGCATAACCAGCCCCACTTTCTCGACACCGCAGACTGCCCCTGCATGTACCTCGCAGCCGATCCAGAGCCAAGTAGATCTGCCTCTACTCCTCCCCATGGCGAATGTACGCCGTATGCCATCTGTCAAGCACAATCAAGCTTGCCACTCGCCTAGGAAAATCATTCCCATCGAAAGAGACATTCCTATAGTCTCGTTGTGCTCTATCCGCTAAAGCATCCGCCACTGCGTTGGCCTCCCTATAGATATGTTGGCAATCTAACGTCATTTTCGTCGCTAACAATTTGATTTCCTTCACAGTATTCTCTAAATGCCAAGGGATTTTCAAAGTTTCCTTAAACCAGCCACAAACAAGTTCCGAGTCCGTTTGAATTACCACCTTTTTGAAATCCAATGCGAGACAAAGGCGGAGGCCCTCAGCTAGAGCCAAGATTTCCACTTTATTGTTGGATCCTCCACCGAAGAATAGTTGCTTTCCCACAATACAGAAACCCCTAGAGTCTCTAATGATCACACCGCCAGATGCCTTGTTCTTACGGGAGGATCCATTCACATTGAGAGCAACAAAATCTACCGGAGGGGGATGCCAAAAAACAATTCTAACTAGCTTCCTTCGAACTGGGATCACATGCAACCCCAAAGCCCGTAATGGTGCCTTGTGACTGCTAACTTGCTTGGGAATTATAAAATTATTTGCCAATCGCATATTACGCCTAATGTTCAAAATCACAAAGGCAGGATTTGGGGAAGCATTTTCATATACACATTTGCACATCTGTTTCCAAATTTCCCATAAAATGAACATAGGAGTAAGAAAGAATAACACACCTATTTGCGAATTTTGTTTGGCTCTCTTGAACCAAATAACGAGCACTGTGGAGATTTCTGCTGGTCTCCTTATGTGCACTTCAAAAATCCGTTCAAAGTGTCTCCACACCCGCACCGCCAATTCTCCATCCAGAAAGAGATGATTCAAAGATTCGATCTTTGGCGAGCTGCAACAACGACATCGAGAGGCTAGACTCAAATCGCATCTGTATAATTCCCCATCCACTGGCACCCTCTACGGAGTAATTTCCAAACAAAAACTGATATTCTGGATAGAAGAATGTCGTGCCAAATCGTCCTACTTAGTGCATTGAACTTCCCATGTCTCCGTAGCATTTCATAAGACGACTGAAGGGAAAGAGCCCATTCGGGTTAGGTACCCATACACACGTGTCCTCACCATGTTCCTCAGCACGTAATCTATCTGCAAAAAGAGTACGCGCCAAGCTTCTGAGATCTGGATGGACCAATTCAAAATTTGTTAAAAGCACCTCGCTAACTGAAGGCCAAAAACCTTGACTAACCAAAGCCGCCGACCTCTTGAAAGAAACTACCGTGTTCCAATTTTCCTCAAAAAAACTGATATTCCCCATGCCAAAACGCGAAAGCGAATTACTCAAAATAAAAGATCTTCCCAGCATGATCTCTTTAAAAAAAGGTGAAGACCCATCTTTCACAAGTTGACTATTCAACGCAACTCCATGTAACCAGTATTTGCTCCTCATAAATGTAGCCCATAAAGAGCCTGAAGTAATTAGTCTCCAAAGAGCCTTAATTCGAAAAGCATTCATCACAACCGTCAAGTCTCTAACTCCCAAACCTTCTTCATCCTGTGGGAAACAGATGTTATCCTTTTTTCTTCAGTTTTCCTTCACAACCCCCCCAAAAGAAATTCACCAACAGGTTATTAATCTGTGATAAAACTTTCCTAGGTACACACATGGTACTAAGTATATAAATTGGAATCGAGCTAAGGACATGTTTAATCAAGATTAATCGTCCTCCCGGAGATAACAATTTAGCCTTCTATCCCTGAATACGAGCTTGAATTTTAGCTATCAAATCTTCAAAATATGAAATTTTAACTCTCCCTTGGAACACTGGCCCGCCCAAATATTTCAAAGGAGCATGTTTAAACTGGAAACCTGTGCTACTTTTTAACACCACAATTCTTTCCGCGATTGCCTTGTCGTCCAAAATAAAAGAACTCTTGCTCTCGTTTATTTTCTGCCCCGAGGTCTTACAGTAACGTTGCAAGAAACTCATGCATCCCATAATTGAGGACTTTCTTCCATTTAGAAATATGAGGGTGTCATCTGCATACAGAAGGTGAGAAATAGGATTGCAATTCCTGGGTGTATAATAATACCCAATTTTTCCTTTATCAAAAGCTTCTTTCAATCCCCTACTCAACACTTCGGAGGCAATAATAAAAAGAAACGGAGAAAGAGGATCGTCTTGCCTTAAACCCCTAGTGGATCTGAAAAAACCTTTGTAGGCTCTCTGCAGCAGAACCGAAAAGCCACAAGAAGTAATACAGTTGGAGATGACATGACAGATTCTACCAGTAAAGCCAAATTTTTTAAGCACTGCGAACAAAAAGTTCCATTCCATTCGATCATATGCTTCTCCATATCAATTTTCAGCACCACATTGCCTCCAAATACCTTCCTGTTAATGTCTCTAATCAATTCCTGTGCCAGGCCAATATTTTCACCAATGAACCTGCCTTTAATAAAAGCCCTCTGATCCTGAGAAATCAACACTGGTAAGAGATCTACCAGTCTATTGCAGAGAATTTTACTGAAAATCATATTACACAGACTTATTGGGCGAAATTCAGAAAAAGAACATCGATTCTCAACTTTAGGGATCAAAGCCATGAAATTAGCCGAAAAAGAAGCCGGCATCGCCTCCCCTTCAAAAAATTGTATAGCTGCCTCCCAAATATCTATACTCAAAACCTCCCAACAAAACTGAAAGAAATCAGCAGTAAAGCCATCCGGTCCTGGCGCACTATTTTTGGGTTTTGACGATACATGAAGTATGTATATAATAAATTTTGAGGGTATATAAAATATGTAAAAAAAAAATTAATAATAAGATGCAAGTAAACAAAAATCTATTAAATACATTAAATGAAACATAAATACCTATAATTAGAAGGATAGTTTTCAAAAGCAATGTATAAGTAAAAGAAATGATAATCTGAAAATTAGGGGGTGGTTTCAAAAAATCAATAAAAAAATTAGAAGAAAAGATAATTAGAAAAAAAAATCCCGAAATTTATGAAAAAAAAAAACCCTAAATATTTTGAAAATGTAATTTTTGGTAGCTTGTTTTTATGAAAAAACCCAGAAATTTACAAAAAACCTCAAAATTTTTTGAAAAAGCTCTCGAAAATATGTAATTTTTTCTTTCACCCTTTTTATTTTTGAGATTTCAAAAAAATAAAAATTTCGATGAAATCTTGCAAAAACACAATCCTTGTTAAAGGCTATATTGAACAAAAGTAGAACCTAAAATTATGACAAAACAAATGATGCCACTTACATTCTAATTTTATTTCGCTACCACAAAATAAACATATCGGATACGTGTGATAAATAATACCAAGAACCACAAATTTCTAATTTTATTCATCACCACAAAATAAACCTAGTAACAATGTGTGATAAATAATACCCAGAATCCCCAATACTGTCATTGTGTCCTAAAATTTTCTTGATTTCCCCTTACAACAAGGATATCAAGGGTTGTTAACATCGGAAGCAAAAATAACAACAATAAAAATAAAATACAACCTTTTTTTTGTGTGAATAGCCAATTGGCTAAGACTTTTATTAAATTGTTTGATCTTGATCGATCAGTAACTTTTAGAATTGTCTTTAATTCAATTTAACATATTCTTTGTATTAGAGATGTTTAGTTCCCCATCGGGTAAGAAGTAACATTAGGTGAAATTAATAAATAATTGGACATGTAGTAACGCCCAATTTGTAAAAACCTTACACTCGAACGCAGTTTTGCTAGGTAGCCAGTCCAGCCAGCAATTTTTTTGCCAGGGTTAAGGTTTTTTTACAATTTTACCCATTCTCTTTAAAACACAAGCACAAACATTATTTATAGAAGAGATAAAATTGTAAAAATGCCCAACCCAAACCAAAAAAATGGCTAGCTGGCCTGGCTACCTAGAATTGTTGCACTCAAACGTGACGGGTGCCTACATCGGGGACAATGTTGTTGCATCACATTGTGAAGTGGTACCACCAAAAGGAACTTGACATTCTCACTCTAAAGAGAGGGGAAAAAATTAAGGTATATCTCATTAAAAGTTTCATTTTCTAGGTTTGCCCAACTTTTTTTTTAAAAACATTGAACCTATGTAAGTTTCTATCACATAGGTACAAAATCACGAGTCTCTAAACCAAAATAAGGTGCAAATAATCCGTACTTTATGACTAAAACATACAAAAGTTTCGCAAAGTCAAATTTTGGGATTCATAGAGAACACAACTTTAGCAAAATGAGGCAAAATTGTCCAAATTCCAAATCCCTTCCACTTTTTCTTTTGTAGATTATATTCCTTTAAAATGCACCAAATCATCATCATCCGACCAATTTTATTTCTTAAGAAAATAAATAAATAAAAAGGACCATTGGTCAATAAAAGGAAAACACAGAACGCGGTACCTTTCCTTGCCTCGGCTCCACTGAATTATAAATCGAATAATAACATTTCAATAAAGTTATTTATTTTCTTGAGTCGAACAATAGTAATCTTCTTTGTCTTCTTGGCACACGATAATTGAATTCTAGCAAGATCCCATTTTTTTTCTACATCTAACATGTTTGAATTATGGGTTAATAAGATAGGTTTTGGTTGTTGTTTGACTTAATTAGCTTCTTCAATAATGACAGATGTTTAGAGCTTAATCAGTCTTCTAGCGTCGATGGCTTCTTTGCCTAAAATAAATCATAGACCTTGAAATTGAACTTGTGCATGAAAGACTTGGTTTCGGCAGAGGGGACTTTCAATGGCTGCTTATACCCTACCATTCCATTTTATTTTGCTGTAAAATAAATGAATCACGAACTCCTTTCATTTACAAATGATGTTTATTTTTTAGTAAGCTATGTTTGTTAGTTTTTTCTAATTTTTGTTTTTATACTTTTTACTCAATCTTTTTAAAACACAATAAAAAAAACTATCTATAAAAGGGGTAGAAGTGTAAAAAAAACCCAAATAAAAAAAATTAGCAAACATGGCTGCTAGAATTTGTTGTTAAGTTTTATGTTTATTATTTATTGAAAGTACAGTTTAAACTTTCTATTATTGGGTAATAACTAATTTTATTTGTATTTTTTCGCTAACATGTTTTAAACTAAAATTACTTTTGAAGTAGGTAAGCATAAAACATGCTGATAATTTTGTCTCCTTTTGTTTTAAAACTATTGTTGAAAACATTGTTTTTTATTAGTTAATTGAATGAGATTTAATAAGAAAAACAAAAATCAATTAAAATAATTGTTATCTCTTGTATTATTGTTATTCACGAAATTTGTTTTCTTACATCTTTAGTGTATTTGATTATTGCGAACAAGGATTATGATTTCATTTTTTGAGTTAATTTC
Source organism: Berberis vulgaris (assembly GCA_963556465.1). Classification (NCBI taxonomy): domain Eukaryota; kingdom Viridiplantae; phylum Streptophyta; class Magnoliopsida; order Ranunculales; family Berberidaceae; genus Berberis; species Berberis vulgaris. The sequence continues at coordinate 85,667,280 of OY747126.1, forward strand.
GGTATCTTGATTTTAAGAAATATTTCAAAAAATATTTTGGTGTGTAAAGATGTAAAGAAAATAATTGAAAAATTGTATTATTGTTTGTATTGTTCATTGATTGAATAAGCCAACTTTTACCTAACACAAGCTTATATAAGTCAACTTTTACCTAACCTTGTGAAAATATGAAACTTAAAATTCCTATACAAAATATTTTAATTGTGTCATATTTTGACTTTCCTATTTGTGACTTTGTTATTCTGTAGATATTATGACTTTTATATTCTTATACTTTCATTTATTCTGTGAATCAATCTTGGATTTGGGTTTGATTATGTTGAGTGCAAACCCTACATATTCTAACACTCCCCCGCAAGCTGGACATATAGACGCTTGTGAAATGTGTAGCTTGGAGGAAACTTTAAAGTCCGATTTGGTGAAGACCAATTTAGAGGAAACTATAAAGTCGAATTCTGAAAAATTCAGGATGATTCTTGTATGAAGAAATCATGACTTTCGAGTGAACATCTAATGGTTCGACTCGAGTCAGCATAGGGATGGCAGTGGGGCGGATTTTCACGGATATCCGCCCCACCCAATCCGTATGGGGCGGATTTGGATATAGCTAAATGGGTTTCGGGGCGGATACGGATATTCAAATAATATCCGTCGAATATTCGGGGCGGATACGGATTTGGCCATATCCGCCCCACGGATATCCGTTTAAGTATAAAATTTACTTAAATACCCCTGACCCTTTAAATAGAAAAAAAAAATACAAAACAAAAACCAACACTACCCATTCGATGACTCTTCAATCTCACTCTCTCAGACCCAAGAAACCACCCCACTCGAAGAAAACCCTCCCTCTCGAAGAAACTCGAAGAAAACCCTCCCTCCCTCCCTCACTCACGACTCCCTAACTCCCTCACAGAGCGACTCCCTCACTCACCGCACACCACCTCGCCCTCCCTCACGCCGCGTGTCGCCGAGACGCCGAGATGCTCCCTGCTCCCCTCACGCCGCGAGAAGCCGAGATCCTCGCTGCTCCATGCTCCCCTCTCGACAAAAAAGGGTTTCTTTTCTTCCATCTCCCCCTTCAGAGATCAAGATCGGATCTGAACTGATCAGATCTGATATGATCAAGATCAAGATCTGATCAAGATCAAGATCAAGATCAAGATCTGATCAAGATCAAGATCTGATCAAGATCAAGATCAGTCAAGATCTGATCTGATCAAGATCTGATCTGATCAAGATCGGTCATGATCTGATCAAGATCAGTCAAGATCTGATCTGATCAAGATCGGTCATGATCTGATCAAGATCAAGATCAAGATCGGTCATGATCTGATCAAGATCAAGATCAGTCAAGATCCGATCAAGATCAGTCATGATCTGATTAGATTTCTAGATCGAGATCTGATCTGAGATCCTCGAATTTTTTAAGTTGTAATTTTTTATTTTTTTGTTAATTTTGGTATGTTTGTAATTTCTGGAATTTTTTGTATGGTATGTAATTTCTGGAATTTTTTGTAATTTCTGTATGATCTCACAAAAAATCAAATATGAATAATATGTTGTAGTCTGTTTTTTTTTGTAAATTTTGTGGTTCGATGATCTGTTATTTATATTTTTTTTCGGGTATTTTGGGCGGGGCGGATATCCGCCAATCCGTTCGGTTCGGGGATGGGTTTTACAAAATTTGGTAAACGGATATTCGGGGCGGATTTGGATATCCGTGATATCTAGCGGGGCGGGGATGGATTTGTCCAAATCCGCCCCAATCCGCCCCGTTGCCATCCCTAAGTCAGCATGACTATCCAATTCGGATAATTCTGGTATGAAGAAAATTGCTCAATTCGAGTCTTAATATTGCTCAATTCGAGTCAACACATATTTTTGGTATTGCTCAATTCGAGTCAACACAGATTTTGATATTGCTCAATTCGAGTCAACACATTTTTTTTACTGTGGTGGTACTGACCAAAAATGGTGGGTGTGAATAGCGGAGATAAAGACATTCAATTTTCTTTCGCTTCCCTCCATTTCTTATTCTTCTTCATACGTTTCTTCTTTGTTTCTTCCCCGTTGTACGATCTAATATGCGATCGAACATGTGACAGGGAGAGAGAGAGGACGAGAAAGGTCATGTGCGCTAGAGAGAGACGATGCGTGATGTCACACCCCGATTTTCGAGAAAACGAAAATCCCAAAAATCCACGTAGGATTATCCGTTTTCCCAAAAGTCGGGACATGAATTTTCAATTACGAATAATAACAGTTGGCATCCATGAGAAATAATCAATTGCACAATTTACCAAAAATAGGGAAAATAAAACAACTGATCTGAAAGACCATCAAAAATAAGAAAATTTTAAAACTCGTAGAGCCAACACTAACAAGTTCAACAATTTACGAATGTATCTCTCCCATAAAATAATAAATAATTCCGAGTTCAAATTACAAGAATTAAACTGACACCTACAAATAAAAAGATCTAATCTTTCGAACACGCGCAACTCCCAGCAATGCTCGTCACGTATGGTACGAAATGCTCTTAGCCCGCCCGAGATTACTATATCCTGAAAATAAGCTAGTCGGCTACATTCCCGAAGGAATGTACCCAAGAAGCCAAAGCCCACTTGGGTCAGCAATAAAGCTGGTGTGAAATCTCTTTATTTCCCCAAAAATCAATAAAGAAAATTACAAGATATGACCAAAAATAGTACGATAAAGAAATCAAAACACGCAGGTAGTTCCTCCACGAGGCATTCATATCTTAATTCTAATAAGTAAATATGCACTTACTTGTACCTACTAGATGGAAGTTGACTATGGCAAGTCTAACCTGCAGAAAAATTAGTGGACTTGTCATCCTGCATTAAAAAATATTAGAAACAATATAAACGTAGTTTATTCATTTTTATTTGAATTTGGTTCATCTTTTTAACGGAATGATCACTTAGACGATACCACATTCACACCACCTCCGTGCCGAACATACATGCCCGTATGCCTCTCTCATATAAAGGATGACTACTCCGTCATCCATGCCCAAGTGGGGACATCACATACAGGCATGCATCACGGATACTCCTAACTATATGAGTACCAAAAGCCACCCTTGGGCTATCAATGCGCATAACTCACGTCACATTTTTTACGGATAAATATCAAAGTCTATTTTAGGCATAACAATTCACCTCATTTCCGCAAGACTAACCCGAAGGTTATTTTAGTTTCTCTAGTAAGAAATGGGTGCCCCAACTCCGCAAGATGACCCACTGGTCATTTAGTTTCTCTAGTAGGAGAGGGGAAATAATAAACAAAAGAGGTGTGGTAGTTCTAAGTGATACAATTCCAGGTGATTTATATTTTCAGAAATCAAGGTTTACCAATATCATTTATTTTTGATAATTTAGAATTCCTCCACAATGACATTTTGTCATACATAAATCGATTCACAATCGTATCCACCCACATTTTTGGGGAAAACATAGCATATTCATAAATCATGCTTTATAACATCATGGCAATCAAGTGACATTTGTCATTTATAAATAGATCAATCCACCCTGGTGTATATACACGCAAAACCCCATGTTTATCCCAACAACATATTTATAGTCTTTTGACACATTTTCTTGAGGCCTCCATAATGGGTACAATTAAGTGGGATTATGTTTACAAGTTCCTCCAAGTATGAGATAGCCTCTATGATGTCAAATGGCTATAACTGCATTCTAGCTAAACTAACATTGTTTATATACCCCTTCCATATCTTTTTAATGAACTGAAATTATGGACATTCTTATATATGAATACAAAGTGTCAGGTTCATCATAGATCAGACCATGTGATTATTGTATACTCAAAACACAACATTTAAAAATGAAAATTTATGACACTTCCAATTGGAGACTTCATCCCCAAATCATACCCTTGAATAATTTATATATATCTTTGAACTTCCTTTTCTACTTCTTGATTACAGCTAACATCAAGTACTAAACAAAATTTCAAAATAACACTCAAGTTTAAAGATGTATTAGAGTAACATGCCAACTTTGAGGTGACGTGGATGAAAACTCTGTTTATAGTGTCAGAGAGTCTCCAACAACAAGATGTAAAATTAATTTAAATGTTTAAATGTCATGCTCTTAAAGCTTCGTCCAAACTTTATTTTCTAGGGAAAGATGTACGCATACTTAATACATTTGTTTGCCAACATCACTGTTGGAGCCTGGAGAGGTCCTTTTGACCAGTAGTATAAGAGAGGTCTAATCAGGACACGTTTACTTAGTATACATCTCCTGCGACAAGGGATGCTCTTAGGGTTTCAATATATGAATATAAATATACAACATGACTGCAAACTTATATACCACAAGTACATGCAAAGATAAAGGAGATATGATTACTGACACAAAAGAAGATACCCTTCACCCAAACAAGAAACTCACAACCCTCGTGTGACATCATTCACACATCTTTATCTACTTTATGCAAACAAATCAAAAAGACAAAAGATACAGTCCACAACCAAAGGTTAAGGAATGAAGAGACTCACTGTTTTTTCCTTTTGCTTTTCTCCCTCTTTCTTTCTCCCTCTCTTCTTCTCCTCTTTTTTTTTTTTTTAAGCGGCGAGAGAAAAAAAAAAAAAAAGACCCCAAACCCTATTTAATCCCACTAAAGGCAAACTCCTTCCCTGATAGGGTTTTGCTCAAAGTTAGTGACACCCCCTTACTACTTGACGTCACCTCAAATTTAATAAAAATCAAAACTAAATAAAATGAATAAATAAATAATTAATTAATTAAAAATTATTATGTGTTAAAGTAGGCCGGGTCGTTACATTATACACACCTCAAAAGGAATCTCGTCCCGAGATTCACTGGATGAATAGCTCCGGGTGCAACTGTTTCACTCTGTCCTCTAGCTCCCAAGTTACATCATTTTCTTTTTCACTCCACTGGACTTTCACCAGATTCACTATCCTTCTACGGAGCTGTTTCACATCACGATCCACAATCTTGATCGGTCGTACTACTTGGGTGAAGTCGTCATTAATCTCAATTCTGTGGGTTGGACGATGTCAGCAGGATCCTTCACACACTTCCTCAGCATGGAGATGTGAAACACATCATGAACAACTGATAAGCTCGGGGGCAGAGCGAGTCTATAGGCCAGACTCCCTACCCCAGCAATGATCTCAAATGGTCCCACGAATCTAGGACTTAGCTTCCCTTTCTTACCGAACCTCAATACACTGCGCATAGGTGAAACCTTAAGAAAAACAAGGTCCCCAACCTGAAATTCTATCGCCTTACGCTTCCGATCGGCATAACTCTTCTGTCGGCTTTGAGCAGTTTTGATCCGCTCTCTAATAATCTGCACCTTCTCCGATGTCTCCCTAACCATCTCTGGCCCCAACAAGACAGTGTCGCCTACCTCCGCCCAATAGGATGGTGATCTACAGAGCCTCCCATATAAAGCCTCAAACGGGGCCATGCCAATGCTAGAATGGTAACTGTTGTTATAAGCGAACTCTATGAGAGGTAAATAATCCTCCCAACTACCTCCAAAATCGAGCACACATGCCCGAAGCATATCCTCTAGAACCTGATTCACCCGCTCCGTCTGACCATCAGTCTGAGGATGATAAGCTGTACTCAAATCTAGTCTCGTCCCCATGACTCGCTGGAAACTCTCCCAAAACTCAGCTACAAACAAGGGATCTCTGTCAGACACAATGGACACTGGTGCTCCATGAAGCCTAACTACCTCACGAATGTATCGTCTGGCTAGCTGTTCGGTAGTACGGTGCACACCAACCGGAACAAAGTGCGCGGACTTAGTCAAACGGTCAACTATAACCCAAATTGACTCGTTACCCCGTCGGGTCTTTGGTAAACCATCTATAAAGTCCATAGAAATATTTTCCCATTTCCAGACAGGAATCTCTAGTGGTTGCATTAAACCTGAGGGCCGCTGATGCTCGGCCTTCACTTGTTGACAAGTGAAACACCGTGATACATAATCTCCCACATCCTTCTTCATGCCGTCCCACCAGAAAGTTCACTTCAGGTCATGGTACATTTTGTGCCTCCCGGGTGAATGGTAAAACGTGACTTATGAGCCTCATCCATAATTTCTTTCTTCAATCCCTCAATCTCAGGCACACAAAGTCTCCCGTGAAATCTCAAACCACCATCGGACTCAACTGACCACGTGGAGGGACAATCATCTAGGTTATCGAGCACCAAATCTTCCAATTTGCTCATCAACCGAGGATCCTTATGTTGCTCCTCTAAAACCCTGCTGATCAAAGAAGGTCGAACAGATAAACTACCAACATAAGCCGTGTTTGCTCCCCGGACAAACTGAACATCACAAGAAGAAATAACCTTAAGAGACTTCCACTCCTCTACCACGAGTGAAGCCATAATAGTGTGTTGCCGACTGAGAGCATCGGCTACTACGTTCCCCTTACCTGGGTGGTAAAGGATCTCAAAATCGTAACTACTAATGAACTCCACCCACCTTTGTTGTCTCATATTCAGCTCCTTCTGTGAAAACAAATCTTAAGACTCTTGTGATATGTGAACAACTCAAAATGCTCCCCATAAAGGTAGTGTCGCCACATCTTCAAAGCAAACACAACTGCCGCTAATTCCAAGTCATGGGTAGGATATCGCCTCTCATGAGGCTTCAATTGTCGTGAGGCATACGACACAACTTTCTGATTCTGCATCAGTACACAACCCAGACCTGTGCCACTAGCATCAGTGAAAACCACCAACTTTCCACCTTGCACTGGGATAGTCAGGATGGGCGCAGTGGTTAATCGGTGTTTCAACTCCTGAAAACCCTTTTCACACTCATTGGTCCAAATAAACTGGACATTATTGCGGGTCAACGTAGTCAACGGGGCAGTAATAAGAGAAAATTTCTCTATAAATCGTCTATAGTACCCAACCAACCCCAAGAAGCTTCTCACCTCCGTTGCATTAGTAGGTCGTTTCCAATCTTTCACTGCTTTCACCTTATCAGGATCAACTGTTATACCCTGACTAGAAACAACATGCCCTAAGAATTTTACTTCTTTTTCCCAAAAATGGCACTTGCTAAATTTTGCATATAATTTATGATCTCTCAAGGTCTGCAACACTGTTCTGAGATGTTCCCTATGCCCTGCTTCACTACGAGAGTAAACCAAAATGTCATCGATAAAGATAATGACGAATTTGTCCAAGTATGGTCGAAAGATAAGGTTCATCAGATCCATGAAAAAGGCCGGGGCATTTGTCAAACCAAAAGGCATGACTGGAAACTCATACAACCCATATCTCGTACGAAAAGCCGTGAGAGGAATATTATCTTCTTCTATACCCTTCTGATGATATCCAGTTCTTAGGTCAAACTGAGAAAACACAACCGCTCCCCTCAACTGATCAAGAAGATCATCAATTCGAGGCAATGGGTACTTGTTTTTTATAGTCTTTTTGTTCAGCTCTCTATAGTCAATACACATCCTCAAGGTACCATCCTTCTTCGAAACGAAAATTGCGGGTGCTCCCCACGGAGAATTACTCGGACGTATGAACCTGGTTCATACACACCTCAAAAGGATTACACATATATACATTAACATGAACAAACATGTCATTAAGTATGGCCAAATCAAACAAAACACCAAGAAAAATTACCCTTTTTGCAACATCTCGTCCAACTGGACTTTCATCTCGTTCAACTCCTTCGGTGCCATCCGGTACGCTGCCTTAGAGATAGGAGCGGTTCCAGGTGTTAAATCTATTCGGAACTCAACTTCTCGCCTAGGCGGCAAGCCGGGAATTTCCTGAAATACATCCTCATAATCTCTTACCACTTCTACATCTCAAATCTCTCTCTCTGACGTCCCCACCACGTACAGAAAACTAGACATTACTGACTCTTCACAATTTCCACAAGTGTGAGAAACAGGGGGCATGCCTGGTGCATGAATGAAAACTATCTTCCTTGCACAATCTAGCGTGACTAGGTTCTTACGCAACCAATCCATTCCCAAAATCACATCAAAGCCCTCAAAGTCAAGCACAATCAAGTCGACAAGGAATACTTTGTCGAGGAAGAAAATCTTAAAATTTCTACATATTCCATTTAGTGTCACTGAGCTTCCTAAAGGGGTGGTAACACATAATGGTATAGCAAGTGGCAAAACTTTCAACATTATTCGATTAACCAAACGTCGAGATATGAAAGAGTATGATGCACCAGTATCAAATAACACATTCATATTAGATATAGGAAAATCAAATAACATTATTCATATTAGGCGGTCTGGGCGATTTTATTTTTATTTTTTATTTTTTATTTTTTTAAATTTTTTAATAAGGCTGATTGTGTTCCTATTTTTTAGAAATAAACTATTTAATTGTTTTTTATTCAGTATATGTCTAAATGTAGCAAATGATGATTACTTAATGGAATTCTCAAAGGATCTGCCAGTACCAATTTTACTAATGTAGATTTTATCAAACATAACTGAGGTTATTCATGCAATTTAAAGAAAAATAAAAGAGTACACAAATTCAAATTTATATAAAGTACCCATCATGACCAACTTCAGTCATTTGAGTTTTAATAAATTTTGTTCACGATTGTTAATTTTTCATGTTTTTAAATTTTGCATATGTATATTGACATTAAATTGGATGTAGTTGATAATGTATTATGCTTAACTTTTGTAAATTATTAAAGTAATAATACAAAACCTAAGACCGCCTAGGTGCCGCCTAGGTGCCGCTTAGGCACCTGCTCGTCGTCCGCCCAGCGCCTAGCGATTTTTAGAACACTGGGTTTTACATTATTTTTTTTATTGTTAATTGTTCTATTTTTTGAAAAAAAATTTATACACAAAAGCATTTAGCTACGGCAAAAAACCGTCGCTAAGTTTTAAATTATTTTTTATTAGCGACGGCAAAAAATTGTCGCTAATTGATTTTTTGAAAAAAAAAATTATACACAAAAACATTTAGCAACGGCACAAAACCGTCGCCAATATTTTTTTTGAAAAAAAAACCACGTCACCGATCCGCGTGAAACCTCATCTCAACTGTCAATAATACCAAAAAACTTTAGCTCAATCCAACGCACTAAACTAAACCACATCACCGATCCGCGTGAAACTAACACAACCAATCCCCTTCAATTACCTCTCTATATAAATTTAAATTTTCTCTACCAACCAACTTAAACAAAAAATTTATCTTAACCAAAAATTTTCTCTCAACCCACAGAGGAGAAATCTGATGCCTTTCTCGACACCAATCCCGACCGCCTCCCTCTTCCCTCCCTTCCTCCGCCTCCCTAGCTGCAAGAGGGAAAGAAACACCCACATTTTCAAGGGTCAAAGCAAGAAGGTAGAACAATTTGTAGCATTTCATCAAGGAAGCGATGTAATGTTGGGGTAACTTGTGGGATTAAATTAGGGATGCGGCTTTTTCCTATTTTATGCTTGGTTAGTAATTCGGTTTAACTTAGATGTAAGATCTTTTTTTTTTTTTTCACTCTCCATTTATATTTTCTTTTGCCACATAGAAAAGATATCAGCCCAAGAAAACATAAACATGCATAAAAGAAACATGAAAAATACTATATACCTTGCATTTGTATCTTGCATGATGTTTTTTTTTTTTTTTTCCGGTCAAACATGATGTATCTTGCATGATGTGGCACAAACTCTTTTATTTATTTATTTTGCTTTTTTAATCTAGTACAAACAGTCAATAAAAATCTTGTAAACTCCACCTCTCTAGAACATACCATACCATTTAACAAACAAAAATTCTAAATGTCGAGGAAGTGGGCGAGGAAACGAGCGAGGGGAGGGAGGTGGTGGGGTGGGAACCGTTCACCTCCTCGTGATGCGTGCCATCAATTTTTACGCACACATCTCGAAAGAGGTGAACGGTCCCCACCCCGCCACCTCCCTCCCCTCTCCCGTTTCCTCGCCATGTAGAACTGCTATTTAACAAACTCAAATCTCCATTGATGCAACTCTCTCTTCGTCTTCAAAATTCAATAAAAGTAAGAAAAATGTTACAAAAAGTGCAATTATGTTTCTCTCCAACTTCAGTAAACACAAACCCCTTAAATTTGTGCAACCCTCGCATTAATCTAAATCAAAAGTACACAAGTCTTTTTTGATTTTGTGTTTCATACATCAAAGCATAGTTCAAGACGAGAGTATTGAAGGAGCGAAAATTCTAGGGGTCGAGGGAGGGAACGAAGGATGGGTGAAAGCCATCTGCCATGAGACGAGTGACATCGCGTGTCTCAAAGCTGATGCGCTCATCTCAAGGCGGATGGATGGTTACCACTCCTCCCTCGCTTCCTCCCCCGACCCCTAGCAAAGCTCTCGAAGGAGAGTATTTCCAAATCTAACCTTTATTTCTTGGATTTAAAAGTTAAAAGCATCACTGCCGGATTTGGAAGAGTAAAAAGAGAAAAACTTGCTATCCACTGGTTAGCAATTTTGATGGATTGATTGTTCAAATGAGTCATCTCTTGAATTAACATTTGCGTCATGGAGAGAAATTTGCATGACATCTCTTGAACGTGTAACCAAAATTAAAAAGTGCAAGTGGGTTTGGGTGGAGTTCTTGAGTGCTAAAAATATAGATTCTGAATTGTGGAGCAGAAAGTTGCATGTAGCAAAAATGATGGGAATAACTACATTATAAATAAATACTCAACTATTGATTAGGCAAGTAATATTGATGTGGCATACTGGTTACAAAATGCATGATATTTTTGGCAAGATGTCACTCAAGAAACATTTAACAACTAGAACGCATGTCTCCATTCCAGATGGGAAATTCTAAATGGCGAGGGAAACCGCAAGGAAATCAGCGAGGGAGGGTGGTGAAGCCGTTCATCCCCCTCAAGATGTGTGAAAGCATGTATTTTGAGGCACTTTCATGCATGTCGAGGGAGGTGAACGGCTTCACCCCCCTCCCTCACTGTTTCCCTCGACATTTAGACAAACCCATTCCAGATAGTTGCTTTGACATTTTTTTTTTCCACTAAAAACATCCTTTTGGTGTTACCTAATAATCACTTTTTTCCACTATAATTTTCTGAATTCATTAAAAACTTTTGCTTTTGAATATGATTAAAAATAAACACATAGTTCAAAGTGGCCCACATATACAACCAAAGTTCTGAACATAATTAAAAACACATGTTACCTAATAATCACTTTTTCTTTTAAAATGCTTAGCTTGGTTTTAGAACTCCTTTGTGTAGCATTTTGTCCATGCAGTTAAAATGGATAATGGACCTTTCAATCACAGTTTAAAATCGATTTACGATTAATTGATCCATTTTTTAAAGTATATATTTTTAAAATTTAATCACATTTATGTATTACAAAAAGAAATAATCTCTCTATTGTTTATCTATTTTTGGTTTCAAGAGTTTACATATGCAACTAGACCATTACCATTAACTTGAATGGTCTTAGTGATGATAACACAAGATTATGAATCTTGTTAAGAGCGTGGAAGTGAAATATGAGAAAATCATCATCAAAGTCCATTTTTTATACTCTCGGGATTGACTACATGTATTTTGGTTCTCCAAGCAATGCAGTCTTTCCACACGAAAAAATGATGTTACATAATTTTTTTCCATTAAAAATGTATTATGAGTCAAAAGTTACGTATACTAATATTTCCTAAAAATTTCCTACCAATGAATATTTGAATATTTTGGAAAAATTATGTGGGAAATTTGTCGTCGTATGTACATTAACATCTGTATAATATGAAGAAAATAATTTACAAAATTTCTTTGATATTACCTAAAAGAAAAGTTAAAGCTCAGAAAAAACTATACTAAAACCATAGGTTCAAAATCTAAATCAGAGAAGTAAGGCTTACCGCCCAAAGACTTAGCCAAGGCCGTGCGTAGTCTGCAACATCTTCGACCCCAACCCAACGGGATGAATGACGATGATGACAACACTTCAGTCCACCTTTTTCTTCCGATCTTAGCAAGCACAACACAGACAGCGATCGCCTGCTGGCTGCTCATCTTCTCCTGTTAGATCGCCTGCTTGATTGAGGGTTTTTCATCTCCCTCTTATCTGGAATTTGGATAGAGTAGTGTTGAGTAAGGCTTAAATTTTTTTTTTTCAATTTTTATACAAAGCGATAGATGGGTTTGATTTATCGCCGACTCGCGGAATTATCCGCTTTCATTAAGTCTAACCGTTAAACACCCGTAACGTAACGGGAAAACCCCGTTAAACGATTTCTCATCAATTAATCGGTGATTAATCAGCAATTTTATAACTTAGCTTTCCGTCTACAATGCCCATGATATAAAGTGGGGAAGTTTTTCCTTAAATGTAACAACTGTGTGCATCTCCAATTAAATATGACAACATTTAATAACACTGCAACCAACTAGTAATGAGCCTAGAAAAGAAAAAAAGATTATGCGAGAAAAGTGAATAGAAGAAAGGGTAAACCTCATTGTTGAGCTCATTGAACCCATACTTAGCTATATTCTGCCGATGACCTATTTGATCTCCTCTGGTATTGCTCTTGCAAAAAGTCTAAAGATGTGTTAAAGATGATATATTGTTTGTTAACACAACATACTTGAGGGTGTCGATGATATGACCATTTAATAGTAGTTTGTTGATAATTTGGCATATTGATCATTTGCATGCTAATGGCAAACGTGTATGTCCTTCGTTGATGATATTTACAAGTTTTGTTTTAATTTATATGGATAAGTAATGAAAAATCGAACTGTTTCAACATGACTTTTCCCACGAAGCAATTCATCTATTAAGATATCCCTATTTTGAAAGTTAACTCCTGAGCTAGCTCTAAGAACCATTATCTCTTTGGGAGCTTCGATGGATTTTAAAATGGCAGCGACTTCCGAAAATTCCAACCCTACTAAGTGATTAACTTCTTCAAATATCAAATTGTACGCAATCATTTTTATTTTTATATGGTGTATAGATGCTATATTATTTAATTGATGATTAATCGGCGGTTATTCCCCGATTAATCTCTTATCGCTAGTAGAGCGTTACAATTTTTTAATTGAGCGTTTAAATAATCATTGTCTGGTTATTCTGCGAGAATTGGTGATTTATCAGCCGAGATATCAATTAATTACTCCATGTTAAATATATTATTAAATGAACGTGAAAAATTAATTTTATTTTTAAAAACAAGTTCTCCCTAACCTCATTAATATTCTATCATAGAGCAATGCCAAGAGTGTGTGAAGATGCTACAGAGAGAAAAAATAATCGAGAATACATATAAAAGAATCTAAAAAGAAAAAGAAAAACGTCTAAAAGGAAATAACAATCAAAATCAAAAATCAAAGCCAAAGGGGCTGTGGTCGATTGGTTAAGGCGTTGTGGACTTGATCCACAGATCCTTGCTTCGAGACCCACTGGAGGCATCTTTATTTCGGGGTGGTGTTCGACCCGTAGGTCGCATCTCTTGAACAAATTACAGTCAGATTAACTACTTTAACTACATACCTTATCACCATATTTTATGGGGATTGGGGGGGCTCATGTGCAAAATTAGAGCCTTCAGATTTTTCATCTCCGAATGGATGGCTGAAGCTTATAGAGTTAAAAAAAATATATTTCAAACAAAAGTGTATTCCCACCAAATTATATCCCTAAGATTACCAAAATACCCCTAAGATTGAATCAAAGGCTAAAATTACCAAAATACCTCTAAGATTGAATCAAAGGATAAAATTACCAAATTACGAAAATACCCCAAAGACTGAATCAACGTTATGTTTTCAAAGAAGATTACTTTAAAAATCATTATCGTATTTCGAGGAAAAATCAATAGTTGATTTAAAAATTTTGCATATTAAATAGTTCATCTCAAAGAAAATTTAACAGTCCAAATTTAATCGAACACATATTTAAAAAATCTAACGGTCCAAATTTAATTGTGTGCACATCTCGAAGTATCCCATGAAAATAAAATCTATCACTTCTCTTAATGTTATGTTATTGCCTTTCTGTTTACCAAGTATCTAGCAAGTGATACTGTGATAGAAAGCTACGAGAGAGATGAATAGTTACTTTCTGAATAAAGTATTGTTGCTTTTATAAGTTTTTTGGAATATGACCTCGTATAACAAAAACCCAACAATTATTCTTTTTGGTTAGTCAACATTAGAGCTGGTTATTGTTAAGTTGCAGATTTCCCTGCTGGTGGAGTACCTTCTTAACACAAGATGCTTAATTATTATCTACAGAGCATGGTATTCACATGAATACTTCTCCATGGATGAGTTCTACCAGCATGATTCTCAACAATGAGTACAACAGAAAACCAATGCAGATAATTGCTTTCTTCCTTAATGGTAATTGGATCTTCATTAAGGTAGTACACTTACAAGTGAATTGATAGGTTACTAAACATGTAGAAAACCTATATCCTCTGTAAGTGTTTCACTTTCACTCTGCTGGAAGCCTAGTACCTTTAGCATAGAATATATCTCATCTGAAGATGGTTTTGAATCATCACAAGCAACAAATTCTTGGACCACATTATTCACCTCAATCAGGCTGCTTCCTGGGGTTTTCTTCATTTTCTTACTTCTCATGAGTTTCCTCATCTCAGATACACCATCCCACTTCTGCACTGCAGCGTAGATATTAGAGAGAAGGACATAGTTCCCAGTATCATCCGGTTCAAGCTCTTTGAGGTGCATCATTGCTATTACAACTATATCTAGATTCCGGTGAGTTCTGCAAGAGCTGAGTAAAGATCCCCATATGGATGAATCTGGTTGCATTGGCATTTTCTTAGTGAGTTCGACTGCTTGCTCAAAGCGTCCCAAACGTCCAAGAAGATCCACCATGCATCCATAATGCTCAATACTAGGCTTGATAAAATAATCGTTGCTCATGGAATTGAAGTACTTCAATCCTTCCTCCAAGAAGCCTGCATGAGCGCATGCAGACAGAAGACCGAGAAATGTTATAGCATTTGGTTCTACTTGATCTCTTTCCATTTCCGCAAATAATTCAATTGCTTCTCGGGCATTTGACCGAGAAAGATGTTGGGTTCAGTGACTTGGTGGAAGAGAAGATTGGCATATTGAGTTTCTCTATGGGAGTCACATATGTCAATCATCTTAGTAATAAGGTAATTGCTTTGAGATAGAGAGTAGTTGACAATGTAAGTATGGATTTTCTTCAACTCTGGGATGCTTTTGCAGTTCTGCAAAATGGTTACAAATTGGTTTTCTAATTTTCTCATAATTAGAAATCCCATTTCATGTTTCAGAGTGCCAGGAAAGCTCTTGATGGGCTTGGTTACATTTGGTGGGCTTGGTTACATTTGGGGATTTCCATGCATTTGCAGACTCTAACAGCTATAGTGGATTATATCCATTCACATATATCACTTTGTGCCACCATATGATGTTAAAATTTGTTGACAAAAATGAAGCTTGTGCCGCCACAAGGTATAAAAGGTTCCCAACACTATTTAGCCATTTAGACCATCTCGAGTGGTGAAGGATGGATATGTATAAAACTTATCCATCCATATTCCTATCTATACAAGATGGCATTAGGCTATTTTGCCAAAATGGATGGTTTTCATGTCAGACGGCTTGCAATGAATAGCTGTTCTGTTTGCTTATAAAATTTCGACCATTCAAAATCCAATCCATCTATCATTCACACTTGCAATTCTCTCTCTCTCACTCTTATCTTGCAATTCTCTTTCAATGTCTACATCTCAACCAATCTCCCAAGCAAAATCTATGGTTCATCGTAACCCCAATTTCACTAAACTTGAAGACAAAGCCCTATGCAGGGCTTGGATAACCAATAGAGAAGATCATTTTATTGGCACCAAACAATGTGGGAGCAAATATTTGAATCGTTTATTCAAGTTTTTTGGCGAAAATCCATTCAATTGTTCACCTAGTGCATTCTAACATCGATGGAAAATGATTCAATCGATTGTCAACAAATTCCAAGGGAATTTGACAATATAGAATGCAAAAATCATAGTGGAAATCCACACACTAATAAGGTATATTACTTTTATATTTAAAATTCGTTTAGTTTGAGACTTGTTGCTATACTCAAAGACACGCCTAATGGCACCAATGGAATAGTGATGCGGATAATGTAGTAAAAACATTCAGCAAGAGATATGCTAGATAAGATTTCGATGGAAACAAATTGGATAGTAGTTATCCTCGTGCTGGGGAGGCTCAACATTGGAAGGGTGTCTTTGAACAAATATCCAGACTCGTTTATGCTGAAAACAGATCGTTTGAATAAGCCGATTGGAACCAAACAAAGTCTACTAGGCGTAATGGTTCTTCTTCTTCTACTTTCTCCTTCATGCACATAAAAGATTGGATATGACGTCACAATTGCAAAAAATGAGTTAGAGCTGCACTTATAGATTACGAAGACAAATGAACAACCAGAGAAGACAACATTATGATAATGGATCTTACTAGTATCAATCTAATTTAGCAACAATACTGGATGGACAGGTAGAACAAGATATTTGAACGACACCATACAAAGATGAATGCCACTCCTTCTACATATGACCCTATGGAAAGGGAGGCCACGCCCGAATCTGGTTCTGCAGCTGGTCTTTAGGTTTATTTATCAAGAAAACATGTAGTCTATTTAAGTATGTAATATAATTTGTTTCTTAGTAAAATGTTTTAATTTCAAGCAAATTTGTTATTTATTTCACTTAAAGCAAAAAAATAATATAATAAAAGTAAATACAATAATATAACAAAAAAAAGTACAACAACACCAAATCGAATTAAACTATTAAGTGTTTCCAGAAGTTGTCCATAAATGTTCAATTAAATCATGCTTTAGCTGCCAATTAGTTTTCTTTGAATGCATCCTATGCAAATTCAATAACGATTGTAACGCATGCAATGGTGTGGGCGTCATCATTGGTGTTGGTTCAAATTCATGAGATAACGGTTTAAAGTTTTCAGGATCCAAGTAAACTCTTCAATCATCATGTTGTGCAACCGAATACAAGTTGTCATGATGGCAGATAGATCAACTATAACCCAAAGTCAGGCATGGCGTTTGATGATTGCTCACCTAGATTGTAACACTCCAAATGCACGTTCAACATCCCTTCGAACACCTTCTTGGTATTAAGCAAATAATCGTTCCTTGTTAGAGATTGGTTGATTGATGGTCTGAATAAGAGTGACCCTTTTATGGTTATCCCGTCTAAGAGATAATACCCCATGTTGTATTAGTGATCATTCACTTAAAATTGAGCCCGTGGTGTAGTACCATGGGCTATGTCATTGAATAAGGGTGAATGATCTAAAATGTTGATATCGTAGTGGGACCAAGCCATCCGAAGAAATGGTGCCAGATCCACAGTGACCCATTTGCAACGGCTTCAAGGATAATGGTAAGTTTATTCACATAGTCTATACGAGTTCCATGCCAAGCCACTTGACAATTCTTTCATTGCCAGTGCATGCAATCCAAACTTCCCAACATGTCAGGAAATCCTCGAGTTTCTACTTGATGTAGCAACCATGAATATCATGCTAAGTTGACTTTTGTAGGTATCAACCACAAAATATGGAGATCATAGACCTACAAAAGCGGTTCATATAAAAATGAAAGTAAATAAAAAATGAAATAATGCAATGCTTTCTCTGATTCTACACCAGTCATCAAGTTGATCGACTGGACAATCGTACGCAAGCATACGGATTGCGACCATCATCTTTTGAAGAAACAAATGACATTTCCTCCAATTGTATCGACGCCTTGTTGAAAGTAGGGATCGTTTTTCTCCAATGCGTTCAAGATGCGGACGAACAGACGTTTACTCAGTCGATTGCGACGATGAAAATAAGATTCCAGATAAGTTGGATTTGGTGTGATGTAGTCAATCCAGAGTCGTACATGACATTCTCTGTTACGCTCAATGACTTGCCTTCTTTTACTGGAATGCCGTAAGAAGAGCCTTGACCCTCTTCATCTTGTCGATATTGGATTACAACAATACACGTTGTGATAGTGTCCTCAATGTGTTGAACATGTCTTAGACAAGATTCATTGTTGTCTTCTATTAGTTGTAAACAAGGATTCTTCCCAGTACAGGGTATTTGTAATGTCAGTAGTTGAGACGTTTGCAAAGATAAAATGAAAATGTTGAATGAGTTTCTTTTATGAACTTATTCAGTAATTGCACATTGGATAACTGAGTGAAGTCAATTATTAATGCAATACACTATTAAAATAAGCCAAAACACACTAAACGTGTTGCACACATATCGTGAATGTCACAAGGGACAATAATTCACTTATCCTATTATCAAGTATTAATGATGCTCTATCGTTTATACTATTCTGTAAAAGGGTCTCAACCACACAAAATAGATAGTAAAATTAGTGATGCTTTGTTATTTATACTATCAAGTAATAATGATGCTCTATTGTTAGAAGGGGGTCTTAACCATACAAACTTATTGCACGTATTCGATGAGAAATCTTTTAAGGCTTGTGATGGTAGCAAGGCAGGATATGGGGCAAATAGTCTGATTAAAATAGTGGTTTGAAAGTTGGATAGTTTATCCATGATGGATAGGAGTTATCCATTCGGTTGGCCTCCTGTAAATCCATCTCCATTGAAAATGGTCTTGGAATGATTCAGGCAAAAAACCATTGAGTTCATACAAAAATTGCTTAGTTTTCTTGTGCAAATTTGTTCCTCTTCGATTCAAAGATGAAATAATGATATTTTCTTAGTGGTTTTCATTGTTTTGAAAGAGTTAATGAGCTCAATTTTTTCAAAATATGTTCTTTGTTAATGTAAATCAACTTCTCTTCCAATGTAAGTTATCAACTAGAGCCTAGAGGTTTCTTGGTTAATTTCATTGTTTTAGAAGATATTATGAGCTCCAACATTGTTAGAAGAAAGGTTTTCCTTCACACTATTTGTAAAAATCACATCAATTTCGAACCTCTCCTTGTTTTGTAAAACATGACACTTATTTTCCATGTTATATTCTCAATTAGAATTTCACTCAATAGAAACACATCCTTGAAAAACTTTGACCAATTGTGTTTTGCAATTTGGAAAGATAGTGACACATCCTCTACCAAATATTTTTCAATTGAAAAGCTTTCATGATCAAGAGTAATTTTCAAACCATGTGACCCATTTCCACTTGAATGGCCACCACAAAAAAACGAGGCAATTATTTTTTGAATTTTCTCAATCACTTTAAATGGGATGCTTGTTGCAATTAAAGTATAGACTGACATCGACGAGAGAATGTGCGTCTACTAGTCTGCAATTGCCCACCAAGAGTAAGCAATATCGCTTTCCAACCATACACTATATATTTATTAAACTTAAAACCAAATCATCGAAGCTGAACAATTTTTTCACATCCTTGATAAATTGGGACAACCCCCAAATATTTCATAAGCGAAAACAAACGTTTTTATTTGATCCTAGAACCATTAAATGCCTTTGACTGGGTTATAATCTTGAACTTGTGATATCAACTACCACAAGTGTTATTAGTTGCACCCTTTGTGAATTTTTTCTTTGATGCGGAAAACAACTGGGTTCATTTATGGTGTAGCGAAATGATCATTTTCTTTGATGCGGAAAACAAGTATTGTCTTCCTTTATATTTTAAAAAAAATAAGAGACTTAGCAATCACACTATGATTAAGAATTTTAGGCCTTGGATGAGTTTTTATTAGAAAAAAAAAAAGAGTTTTTATAAAATAGCTAGATGACATATATCAAAGCGCGTATTAAAATTTGGAAAGCGAAAGGTTATCATCTCTTGTTAAATGTTAAGTAGTAGTTAGTGTGATTCACTCAATCATTATCTTGCATCATTTACTTTTGCCAATATTATATTTTTTGGTTTCTTGTTTTAAAGATTGATTCTCAGGATATCCATCTTTTGCAAATCACTCTGACCCCAGTGTCCTCTTATGAAGGTCTTTGAATATTATTTAAAGATAAGAGTGATGTATAATAATACTACATAACATGAAATTAAGTAAAGATTGGTTTTGAGAGTTTATACCATACATGAAACCATCAATCAAGCCAAATGAAATGACAGAACTTTCACATCTTGGGTTTCTGAGTACTAGGTGGCAATTAGTACGTGGTCTTTTGCAAAATATGCCTTTTAAATCAAATTTTCTTTCGTCCTTCTTTGTCTTTCATAACCTTCATGGGCTATCTGATAATCCATCTTTATCTTGCAATAGATTGACTGAGAGTAGCGGACTTTGATGTTTCAATGTAGCACTATGGTGGTAGCTGGAAGATTAAAACTCGGTTCTTTTGTTCATTTTTCAGGAAGCATCAAAGCAATCCTTTATGCAAAAGTAAAAACTACAGTTTGATTGAAATGATATCGTAATATCAGTATTTTGTGTATGGTTGGGATCTGAGTTATACAGATTCATGATCCAATTTAAAACCCAAATTTCAATTCACCCACTTAGAAACTTCGAAATAAATATATTTTCAGTTTCGCAAAAAATCAACCCAATTGGAGATATACAAAATGGTTAAATGCGTTGTTCAAGTTGGAGAATATCATTTGTTCAATTTCATTGTTAGCTTGAACGTCATGTCTGATGGAGTTAGTAGTTTAAAAAAATCAATGAAACTTTGTGGAAATGATTTTTATAGTAAGGAGTTCGTCTCCACAAATTACATTATTTTTACATCTTTCAAATATTTATTAATTTAATTAATAAAATAAGTTGGTAAATAGTGTTTTTTTTTTATTTCAATTAATTTATTACAGTTATTTTAATTCTTTTTTTGTAGAACATCATTTAAATTCTACTATATATACATATCGCCAAGTGAAGTAATTTCTGAAAAATTTGAAATATGACCAGAGGGGAAAAGTTGAGCACTTAACCACTCAGGCTACATATTTGCTTTTGTGTAAAAGTGATAATTAGCTAGTGGAATTAATTATTACTTTACAACGATTGAATTTCAAAACTCTGTTTATAGGAGTAGGAGTTTTCTTTACATTGCTATTTTTATCAGTTTCGTGAAAACCCACTACACCTCATCTATAAATTCGAAAAACTATAAATTCGAAAAACTAGAAGCGCGTAAAAGTAAAGCATTGTTCTCTTGTCCTGGTTGTAAAACTGATACACTTAACCCAACAGAGCGTTGAGGCGATAAGATGACTATATCATTCTTGATTTTTCATAGCAATTCAGATGTTTACTCTATATCATTCTTTAGACTTTTTTACTCTATGGTTTGGAACGCCAAATGTGTGTTATATATATTATCGTCATAAACTTCACCAACTTTTGTAGATAAGAACTTTAATAGAGCTAGTATGTCCATATAGTATTGATTGAGAAACAGGAACGTCCATATCAGTCAATGCATGAGCGTGTATTGCCATCAAGTTTTTGGTCATGAATCTTCATCCACTTGTTCATTCAAAAGTTCACAACTACAATAGATTCACACACTCAGAAACACAAATACTTGCATGTCGTACGAATTACAAATCAATGAAACCTAATTATCAAACATTACTTTCCAAAAGATACTTTGATGATAAATAAAGTCGTTATTATTGAAGTTTAAGATGTAACCCAGACATTTCTTCTCTTGTAAATACATGTTCATGCCTTCATAAAGTCGTTATTATTGAAGTTTAAGATATAACCCAGACATTTCTTCCCTTGTAAATACATGTGCATGCCTTCCCATTATTATGATAGTTCCTGTCCTACGAGACTTCTCCTTTGCCTGCATGCAACAAACATGAAAAGGAAATGATCAATTTGTTTGCTTTACTAATTCATTGTCCCATTTCATGTAAGAGATGTAATTCTGAATGATTAATTAAGAGATTAATAAGATTATGAACTTACAGTGTCATGGAGCTGTCCTCAGTAGTGGTGAGGAGGAGGAGGTGATTTGTACATGTAAACAGCTGGTGGTGGGGACTTGTATTTGTAAACTGGTGGTGGTGGTGGAGGAGACTTGTAAACAGGAGGAGGAGGGGACTTGTATTTATAGACTGGGGGAGGTGGTGGTGGCGACTTGTACTTGTATGGTGGTGGTGGTGGGGGAGATTTGTATTTGTACACTGGAGTGGGTGGTGGTGGTGGTGACTTGTACTTGTATGGTGGAGGTGGCGGTGATTTGTACTTGTATGGGGGAGGTGGAGGAGACTTGTACTTGTATGGTGGAGGTGGTGGTGATTTGTACCTGTATGGGGGAGGTGGAGGGGACTTATACTTGTATGGGGGTGGTGGTGGTGACTTGTACTTGTAGGGTGGTGGTGGAGGTGACTTGTACTTATATGGTGGTGGTGGTGGTGACTCATACTTGTATGGTGGTGGAGGAGGAGACTTGTACTTGTATGGTGGTGGGGGTGGTGATTTGTACTTGTATGGGGGAGGTGGAGGAGACTTATATTTGTAGGGTGGTGGTGGAGGGGACTTATACTTGTATGGGGGTGGAGGTGGTGACTTGTACTTGTAGTGGGGTGGTGGAGGAGACTTGTACTTATATGGTGGTGGTGGTGGTGACTTGTACTTGTATGGTGGTGGAGGAGGAGATTTATACTTGTATGGTGGGGGTGGGGGAGACTTGTACTTGTATGGTGGTGGGGGTGGTGATTTGTACTTGTATGGGGGAGGTGGAGGAGACTTATATTTGTAGGGTGGTGGTGGAGGGGACTTATACTTGTATGGGGGTGGAGGTGGTGACTTGTACTTGTAGTGGGGTGGTGGAGGAGACTTGTACTTATATGGTGGTGGTGGTGGTGACTTGTACTTGTATGGTGGTGGAGGAGGAGACTTATACTTGTATGGTGGTGGGGGTGGTGATTTGTACTTGTATGGGGGAGGTGGAGGAGACTTATATTTGTAGGGTGGTGGTGGAGGGGACTTATACTTGTATGGGGGTGGAGGTGGTGACTTGTACTTGTAGTGGGGTGGTGGAGGAGATTTGTACTTATATGGTGGTGGTGGTGGTGACTTGTACTTGTATGGTGGTGGAGGAGGAGACTTATACTTGTATGGTGGTGGGGGAGGAGATTTATACTTGTATGGTGGGGGTGGGGGAGACTTGTACTTGTATGGTGGTGGGGGTGGTGATTTGTACTTGTATGGGGGGGGTGGAGGAGACTTATATTTGTAGGGTGGTGGTGGAGGTGGTGACTTGTACTTGTAGTGGGGTGGTGGAGGAGACTTGTACTTATATGGTGGTGGTGGTGGTGACTTGTACGTGTACACTGGTGGTGGTGGAGACTTGTATTTGTAAACAGGGGGAGGAGGTGGTGGTGATTTGTAGTGGTAAGGAGGTGGAGGAGATTTCTTGTGCACCGGAGGTGGTGGAGAGGAGTAAATGTAAGTATCGGCAGTGATTTCTAATGGCAAAATCAAAGAAACCGACAAAACAAAAAGAGTTGCATAAAGTGAGGCCGTTGAGGCCCCCTTTCCTCCCCCTCTTCCCATCATTTCTAATGGGACTTTGGGTTATGATCTTAGTACACTCTCCATAACCTCTTTATATAGCCATTTATCTACCTTCTTCAATCACTCTAGGTAAAATCTCACTTACAGAACTAAGTAATCACTTGAAAGATGAAATTTGAATGAAGAGTCCTTGACAGTTCATATATGTCGGATTCGTTTGACTTTGGTTTTGTTTGATTAAACAAGTGGAGTTGTTTTCCCATTTTTTTAAATCCAATTATTGAAAATATTAGTTTCCTTGTGTTACAACCATTTATATTTTCAGTAGAAAATGTGGCGCGTTCGCAACCTTCCACAGACATGAAGGACCCCAGGCGGCTTGATTGCCAAAACCTTCCCTGATCTCAGTGTCTCCCCTTATGTTGATAGGACATGTTACCAAACTTTTATTCTCTTTAAGATGGAAAATTCTAAATGGTGAGGAAATGGGCGAGGGGGTGGGTGTGACCGCTCATCCCCTTGAGATGTACGCTTGTGCCCTCGAGATGCTCAGCTTTGCAAATCTCGAGGGGATGAGTGGTAATACCCACCCCCTCGCCCGTTTCCTCGACGCCTAGAAGGGCTCCTTTAAGATACCTCAGATCTTTTTTCCACACAATAACTAAATTATTGAGTTTTATCCATTTATTTTTTATGCCATCTGCGAGGTCTTGTGTCTATTGAAAATATCAAAATGTGGCATGCTTACAAGTCAATGATACAAACAAATTAGTTTCTGGTTTGATTTTAGACTATTTCCATCTCATTGATATTTGAGAGTATTAGAGTTTATGTGACCAGATTCAGTGTGCCATGAATATATGTGACCAGATGCAACGAATAAAATGAGATATTAGTTAAGGTTGAATGTTGAGTCTTGTATTTACCTACGAGCATGGATTAGGTGGTGTATGCAAATCAATGTATGCAATATGCTTTTGAAAACAGTAAAAATAGAAAACCCAAGATCTGACCCCATCATGGAATCCAGCCAGCTACATTAACATAAAAACCCGCGGATCAGAGCATATGACTCATTTCCAGTGTTTCAATTTCCAATTCAAGAAAGTATATCCAAACTGAAGCCATTAATCATCTTATTGCCAATAATTTAGGCACAATTTCTATTTGACACAATAAACTTTCATCTTTTCTAATGATCTATGATTGACATAACATTGCAACCTGCACCATTCAATCCCTTGTGTTGTAGGTAGTGAAGGCGCTGAGGGAGAAACAAATACCTAGATTGGAGGGATCTAATATTCTGGCAGAACTTGCAAAATAGGACTGTACACAATACATCACATTACACCAAATTGACATATTTGTAACAATTCTCAAAATAGTAACACTTTTGAGCTATAACAATCTACCAAATAATTTCAAATAAAAACTAGATTTAGTCAAAAAAATGAAAAATAGTTATACAAAAAAATGATACAATAAATTAGATCATCATGAATAGTATCACTTGTAGGCCCATACTCTTCATAGTGATACAATTATTTTATCACTTTGTTTGTGAAAATGTGTAAAATTGCTTTGTGGATTGTTATAGCTCAAAAGTATTACTGTTTTAGAGTTGTTACAAAAATGTCAATTTGGTGTAGTGTCAGTTCGTAGTTTCCATATCGATCACAGCAGAAATCTCTTGGCGCATGCACTTACTCACTGCTAGATACATGAGTGTTCTATCTTGCCATTTGCAGTCCCTAATCAGTTCTTATTTGTAGCAGGAAACTCTGATAGTTTCAGTTTTGCTCATGTTACTAGCAACGATAGTAGATCTGGCAGTAGCAGTAGTAGTGGCACTGCTGAAGTAGTAGATTTTAGTTTTGTGTTGGACTTCCACAAGTTGTTTTCTTTGAATAAAAGACTTCTATTTTTTATAAAAAAAAATGATTGGCATAACAAGCAGATCCACCACAATACCATCGTCTTCACCTACTACAGCACATATAACTTCAAGAGTATAATTTATACAATTAACATGTAAACCCTCTTACAGCATGCTAGGCCCACACATCTCACAACTATCCTCAATACCCGTAAGTCATACTAAGGCAAGTATTTCGAGGATCAGCTTTGAACGGGCAACTATAACAGCTCTTTGTTTTCAACTAGGAAACAAATACCAGAGTACATTCTACACAGGGAAACTCCCTTCTACGGATTGATATTGGATTGAGAAATATCTCCCGCGTATCTAGGAGCACAGGGCTAACAAGGAACTTCCATCCTACAGCACGACTCCTAATTAGATAATGATCTCCACGAAGAACTCCTTCCTAAACTATGCCTACGATGGCCTGGTAGAACCAGAACTCATGCACTATAAATAAGACATGAGGTTGGTAAGCTAAGGTACGCTAAAAATTTCGTGTTTACAACATTACGCCTTCCTCAGATCTGTGTCTGACTTTAGCATTGGAGTGTCATCGACCATCACAATGGTGGTCCGTGGCTCACGAGCGTTACTTGTGCAGGTCAGCATGTCAGCGAGACTAGGTCAAAGCAGGGAGCGAAAAATGAATGCATCAACAACAATCAAGGTTTTGAATCCGTTCGGTACCATCTGTGCGGGAGGAATACGAAGATACGTCAGGAAGTGTCAGATATCTTCCGAAACCGGAAAGTAGAGTCCAAATTGAAACATGCCTTTGTGCAAGGCTATAAACCCTTGCCAAGGCATCAACGAGGTTCGTTCAGAAACCAATGGAGTAAGTTCTAAGTCTTCAAGAATCTGGTATTGATCCCGGAGTTTAACCAAATCCGATTCATCAATTAACCTACCCCGAAAGAACTCGTGGCAAGCGTAAGACAACTCCTGTTTGGGAGTAAGTTCAACTTGGTTCGCCATGGAAGAGAGTACGGACTTTTGAGTACGCTTGCGAAAACATAGACAAGAATACAGAAGCAAGAAAACAAGTAGGAGTTTCAGAAAGACTATAGTAGTAAATAACTCTCCTCTGCAAAGATGTCAACTTATATGGAGCCAGGGATTCACGCCTTTTTATCGAGCAGTCACATACCCATTTAATGATGTGCGCTGTTTGAGATGATGTTTCGGGCTCAATCATCACGACTGTACAGTTCCTATTGAATTGACTTAGTGAACCGACGAGATGACCCACTAACTCGGGGGGCGGGGGAGCAGCTGATGATACACCAAACCGTCCAGCAATCCACAATGTACACGTGTCATGATGATCTCGTCAACAGAGCAAAACAAGCCCAATTGCTTGCCCAATCTGACAAAGCCCAGACCACACGAAGCCCAAATAGTAGTGCCCTGATAAGCCCATATGTCACATGGTCAAGCCCAATACTCGTAAGACCGAATAAGGCAAGTATCTGAGGGATCAATCTAAGACGGGCATGCCAGCAATACATCGATTTCGACTAGGAAACAATACATCGATCGATCTAAGTGGGAGCTTCATGAAAGTTTTCGAACAGCCCACTCCGCACGATGTTGTTCGAAACCATAACCTCTTCGATGGTCATAAAAGAGAGCTCATTGAACATTTTCATCATCGATACCTTAGTGAAAACTAGAGCCATAAATTTTTCTCCTAGGAAATAAAACAACAATTCAATGCAACATCCACAATGATTGGACATGAAAAATGAAGATGAACATTATGCTTACTGCAATCAAATTTCAAGTATCTGACAAACGGACCCCCCTCCAGCTTAAAGTACGCAGAATTTGAAGAAGCAAGAAAACAATACTTCTGCCAATACTTGAAATCGTTCGACAGTGGACTCAAGCAATTTGGCGTGCTCAGCTTACAGGCCCCGTGAGCATTCAGCTGAGGAAAAGTCAGCCGATGGACAGTCCGCGGAGTCAGCCGAAGGTCAGTGTCATTTGCCCTGATAAAAACAACAATCAAGGTTTTGAATCCGTTCGGTACCATCTGTGCAGGAGGAATATGAAGATATGTCAGGAAGTGCCATATATCTTTCGGAATCGAAAAACGGAGTCCAGATTGAAACATGACTTTGTGCAAGGCGATAAACCCTTGCGGAGGCATCAACGGGGTTTGTTCAGAACCCAATGGGGTAAGTTCCAGGCCTTCATGAATCTTGTATTGATCTTAGAGTTTAACCAAACCGGATTCATCAACTAACCTGTCCCAAAAAACTTGTTGCAAGCGTAGGACAATTCCTGTTTGGGAGTAAGTTCAACTTGGTTCACGATGGAAGAGAGTACAAATTTTTTAGTACACTTGCAAAAAAATAGGCAATAACGTAGAAGCAAGAAAACTAGTAGGAGTTTCTGAAAGACTAGAAGTAAAGAAACTCTCATCTGCAAAGATGTCAACTTATATATAGTCAGAGATTTGCGTTATTGAGCAGTAACATTCCCATTTAATGATGTGCGCCGTTTGAGACGATGTTTTGGGCTCAATCATCACGACTGTACAGTTCCTATTAAATTAACTTAGTGGACCGGCAAGATGACCCACTAACTCGGGGGTGGGGTGGGGGGAGTAGCTGATGATACATCAAACCGTACAACAATCCACAATGTACACGTGTCATAATGATCTCGTCAACATAGCAAAGCAAACCCAATTTGGCAAATCCCATACAACACGAAGCCCATCGAGGCAGGGTCTAGGAGGTTAAACCGAAATAGCAGTGCCTTGATAAGCCCATATGTCACATGGTCAAGCTCAATACCCATAAGACCGAATAAGGCAAGTATCTGAGGGATCAATTTAAGACGGGCGGGCCAACAATACATCGATTTCGACTAGGAAACAAATACCGGAGTATAAGCCATGCATGAAAACTTTCACGCATGGATAACACTACAAAAGGGAAGAATCTCTCGTAGATCTAGAAGTACAAATTGAGTAGGGAAACTCTCCTATATGGACGACTTCTAGCAGGGAATGGATCTCGAACAAGATATCTTTTCCTAAACTACGCCTCCAAAAGCCTAGCCGAAAAAGGATTCTTGCATGATAAATAGGACACATGGTTGATGAACAAAGGTATGCTTTAGAACCCAATTTAGAACATTATACATTTCTCAAGCCTTGTCTAACTTGAGCATCGAAATGTCATCAGCCGCCATGATGATGGTATTTGACTCACGTGTTTTTCCTATGCAGGTTAAGGTTAAGGAGAACATGAATCGACAACATCAAGTAAAAAATGTGATTATGACATTTAAGAATGCCTTTAAGGCTACATGTCTCATAAATATTTGGCATTCACACCGACCTTGATGGATAGAGTCCCCCCCCCCCCCCCCCCAAAATACTTAAATGAAAAGCTTTTGTGAGAAAACTTGGTTACTCTTTTAATCTGCTATATCCTCTACGAGCATGTTTCCATTGCTATTTATTCCAAAACTCAAATTAAAAAAAAGAAAGATAGAAATTAGAAAATAACAATATCAAATTCACTTGAATTTATATATGAACAATTTCTAGCAGTGAGGAATTCACATACCCTTACGTGGCACACTAGGCTTCCCAGTTTCGTAAGGGTTAGGTTTTGAAAACGCATGTCGTGGTGGAAAAGGGTGGTTTTTCCGTTCCTTGGAGGCATCAAAACCAACACCACTCTAGAGATTGCATGCATGTTTGCTTTGTTCCTTACTCTAGGGTTAGGTTTGAAAATGCACATCGTCCCTCTAAGGTGGATAAGGGTAGCTTTCGACCCCCGCATCTAAACACGAAAATGGTTTTCATTCCCTAAACACAAAAGCACAGGAAATTATCTATTATTTGAAACTCGGTGCAACACGTTGAGTTGCATGGTGCACTTGTCTACTCTTGTGATTATCCAATCAAGAATGCCTTTAAGGAGTTAATATGTCCTTATTTTTGCAGGATCCTAGAGCCCATTGAATGCTTTGTGCTAAGTTTGTCATTGCATTCGTGATTCGATTTAGTGTAGAATCCTCCAAACGAAGCAAGGTGCAACATTTAGATTGCTAGTTGCGATTTCCATCCCCGACCTTCTGTATGCCTGCCAAGTTGATCTTTGGCATAAGGTTTGTTTAGAGTTGTTTAAGCGTCCTTAGGAGATTGTTGTTCCAAAGAAACACTACTTATTTTAAGGTAGGAGTCTATTAGTGGAAACGAAGAATATACCATGTAAAGTTGGTCGACTTTGGAAGTTGGTCGTGGCCTTGAAGAGATCATTTTGAAAGCCAACTACGGCCTTGAGGCTTTGAAAACATAATGACAGGTAAGCTATAAATAAGCGGGTGGGGGTTAAGTCTTAATTTAAATCAAATTTTATAGAGGGGTTAGACTTATATATTGTGAAGTTTGTATTCGTGACCTATTTATTATTATTATTAATTTTTTTTCCATGGTGGATGTTTGATTATATCCCTTGGGTATAGCTTGAAGAAGTGACCTTATTTATCTTTTTTGCTTCATGTTTAATTTAGTTCTCCGCATTATGTGATTGTGTTATTCAAGCGTTATTAAACTGGTTAGCATAAATTATACCCTAAGTCAGTGGCGAACCCAGGAACGTAGTTAAGAAGGGGCAAAATGACAAAAGGTTATTGATCGATAATAGTAATTATCCAAGGCGGAGCCAGGAATTTTTCCTGCCCTAAGTTGATAATTAAATAACAAACTCCAAATAACATCTACAGATAGACATAAAAATCATAAAATATTAATTGTTTTTTATTAATGTGCATTTATCTAATAAGTACAACTATGAAAAAAAGTACAAGTGCATTGTATATATCCTAGTTTAAGCCAGCAAAAACAAATTAGTTTAATAACTAGAATATATAATTAAGATTAAGTTTAAAGTAACAAAATATGAAATGTGCGAATGTAATAAGATCCTAATACAATTTAAAAAAAAAAGGGTTTTACGAGACAATCTAAGCCTGAAATTTTGTATAAGATTTTTAATGGTATATATTTTCATTGTGTTTTATAGTTATTGATGATACATCAAAATAGATTAATTATCACGGTCATACACGAGGCATAGAGCATCCATCACGAAGATATAACGCTCAATCTATTGGGCCAGTTCATAAAACCCAAGAAGAACAAAGCTAATCACAAATGCCCAGACAAGGCCCACCTTTGAGAAGACATAAACAAAGCCCGAGTCCAGGTCTGAACGAATCAGAGCCCGAATCCAGGTTCGACACTAGTTTTCTCATAATGAAGATGAACGTTGCACCAAAAAATAGTCGTGGAGGGAGTTACGCCTCCACGGATGCATCTCCATTAAGGAGGAGACTGTTACGAGAAACATCTCATTTCGTTGCTCCTCACATGCTTATGTCACACAAAGAATTAACCTCGACCATTGTAAAAGGTAAATGGAACATTCGACACAGGTATGCAACTTTAATTGAGTTTTGTCAAGATTTACTTCATTCTTTAAACAAAGCTGCTTACTTAAGCAACAGAGTGTCTTCAGCCACAAAAAGGTGGTCCTTGACAGTCTAACCTTAGTTTTGCAGGTCAAACTCACAGGAGGACGACTTTTGGAAGCATTAGTTTGGCGTAGTCCGTAGGGAACCAAATGACGCACTCTACAGATCCTAAACCCACAGTAACAAAGCTAACCATAATTTGATAGAAGATCACTAGGTCGTCAGAACAAATGACGCACTCTACAGATCCTAAACCCAATGATGATCACGACTACTCTCCTACTGGCAATGATGCATTACAAACTGAAAGCAGCCTGAATCATCATACCGATGGCACTCAAGAATCCAAGTCCACAACACACAATAGCCCGAACAACCCCAACATCTGGCGAGGCCGTCACAGATCCTTGGGCAGACCTACTCATGCCCAGATGAACTACATGGCAAAAATGTTGGAAAAAATCACCCAGGAATGCATCCAACCAGCTGACCTTGTTTACGCACCGCCCCAACAAAACTACGCCAATCGAACTCAAGGAAGTGACTAAATCCCAGCAGAACCCCAACAAGGAAATATTGAGAGGAATGAACTCCTCCAAGCAATTACTCCACAGTGCGATGGAACGCTTGCTGAAATCTCGTTCAGAATTGAGTCACGAATTCCAACAAACTATACGAGTTAGCCAAGCTACCATTATCTGACGCACTTATGAAAAAGGCAATGCCAAAAAGTTCACTCCACTGAAGTTTGAAGTGTATGATGGTACCACCGATCCAACAGATCACCTAAGACATTTCCAACACATGATGGCCCTAAAGGAAACCACATAGTCGATCCTATGCATAACATTCCCAACTAGCCTCACTTCCACATCGATGAATTGGTTCAATAGCCTACCATTGAGGTTGATAAACTCCTACCTCCTGCATATCAGACAGAAGCCCGAAGAGACAATACAAGATTATGTCACTCGCTTTACCAATGAATTGAAAATGATTGATGGATGTAGCGACGACACAACCGCCACAACCTTTGTCGCCAGATTGAAGAGAGATCCCTATTTCAATGCCCTTAACCTGGAGCCTCCAAAAGGCATGGCGATCCTGCTGAAAACAACACAGAAACACATCTCCCTTGAAGAGATGAAAGCTGCAAGGAGGAAGAATGAACAGGAAAGGGAAAACCATTCAAGGAAACATGGAAAGGAAAGAAGGCAAGATGATGGACCACGGGAGGATAACAATCATTAAAAAAAATTGAAACGACGGAAGAACCTGTCCAACAAGCGGGAATCCAGGAAATCACAATTGGCACAACCCAATCATGAGTGGATAGCCAGTGTAATGAAAAAGGAGTACAAATTGTACATGGCTCTAAAGACAAGCCGAACCAACATCTTAAAACACATGGCAAATTGGGAGAACGTCAACTGGCCACCCAAAATGAGAGGATACCCAGAAGGACGAGACGAAAACAGGTACTGCTCTTTTCACAAGGATAACGACATGATACCGAAGACTGTTACAAGCTAAAAAAGGAAATCAAGCATTGGGTCCTAAGAGGATGACTCAATGAATTCATTGGAATACCAAACAAACAACTCAAAGGGAAAAAAACATATACCACCGCCACAAGATCAAAATAACGATCCAGGGAACTGATATACGCTCTACACTACATCTACCCCAACAAAGAAGCATCTCCCACTCGAACAGACCTATATCGAAGCAGAAAGATTAACACCCTAAAGACGACTGCACTGACCGACTCGGGGACTCTACTAGCGGATACAAATCCAATCCAAATTACCTACAAAGGAAGTAGCGACCACAAACTTTATCAAGCCTTAGCGAGCGATGCCAAGCGAGTTGCAATAACAAGTCAAGCAAAGGAGGTCATAAATTAAACAATAAAGAGCAGCAGAAGTACATCCCACTCAATGCCAAAATGGGGACAGACATCAACCACGCAATGATAAATGAAAAATCGCTCCACAATGTAGTGTAACTGCTCCAGAAAAACGACTGTTAGCAATGGTCAAGAATCAAAACAGGAAAATCAATAAAGTTTCAATTTTGGAATCAGCATCCCACGAAGGTGAACAACTTCAAAGCGAAGCTATGCAAACCAATTGGCATATAAAGCCAAAATGAATCAAGATGCAAGTTGGATATAAATAATAAACTTCTTGTCTGATCAACCAACGAAGTGAGAGTTGGACAAACGAGTCAACTAAGTAAAACGACTTTGGGTCGACTGGACCATCGTACCAATGAAGCCAAATTGGATGAACGAGTCAACTTAACATAAAAACTTCGAGTCGACTGAGATGTCGAGTTACCAGTGAAAGTTGGACGAACGAGTCAACTAAGTAAAACGACTTCAGGTCGACTAGAGCGTCGAACCAACGAAGCCAAAGTGGACGAACGAGTCAACTTAACATAAAAACTTCGAGTCGATTGAGACGTCGAGTTAACGAAATGAAAGTTGGACGAACGAGTCAACTAAGTAACAACGACTTCGGGTTGACTGGAGCGTCGAACCAACGAAGCCAAAGTGGACAAATGAGTCAACTTAACATAAAAAATTTGAGTCGACTGAGACATCAAGTTAACAAAGTGAAAGTTAGACGAACGAGTCAACTAAGTAAAACGACTTCGGGTCGATTGGAGCGTCAAACCAACGAAGCCAAAGTGGACGAACGAGTCAACTTAACATCAAAATTTTGAGTCAACTGAGACGTTGAGTTAACAAAGTGAAAGTTTGACAAACGAGTCAACTAAGTAAAATGACTTCGGGTCGATTGGAACATCGAACCAACGAAGCCAAGGTGGACGAACAAGTCAGCTTAACATAAAAACTTCGAATCGACCGAGATGTCGAGTTAACGAAGTATAAGTTAGACGAACAAGTCAACTTAACATAAAACTTCGAATCGACACGGAGACGTCGAGTTAACGAAGTAAAAGTTAAACGAGTCATCTAAGTAAAAAAAAAACTTCAAGTCGACTGAGATGTCGAGTTAATGAAGTAAAGGTTGAGCGAAAGAGTCAACATCTTCGAGACAACCAAATCAACAAACCAACTCGAAAGAGGAAAATTTCGTTTTGATAAGACAAATTGAGCAAACAACGGAGGAATAAGTTAGTATATCCTAGGAGAGCCTTGGATTAACTAACACACCAGATCAACAAAGTAGAAGACAAGTAGACAAAACAACTTTTCACAAAAGCTCCGAGACAACAAACACAAGGTTGAGACATACGTACTGAAGCATTGGAAAATTCGAATAAGCAAAAGATCGACAAAGATATAGCTGTAAAAATCAAAGCTGGAATACAAATCATTTAGGCAAATATAGACGAACGAAGCCGACAAGAAGAAAAACAAAGGAGAAAACTCTCGTTCTTCATTCAAAAGCTACTATATTCCATTCAAAGATAACAAAGGAATAGAAGATTATGGGGAAAGATCTATAACATCCTCAACGATACCATCTGCAGGAAGAGGAGTAGCCGGATCATTGACAGGGACTCTCTCTTCAAGAGGAAAAGGTGGCGGCTCTTCAGCCATTGGATCACCCAGAGGGTCTTCAGCACCCTCTTCATCCTCGAAGGTCCGATAGACCAGATGACAGTATTGAGACAAATTAACACCGAGATCCTCAATATAATCTAGAAGCTCATTCCGACCATCGACAACCCGCTGCCAATCCACCACCTTCATAACACGAAACCTGTCCTTAACAGAAGCAAGCTCACTTCTGGCCGCAATAAGTTGGCCCTCAGTAGTAGTGAGCATTGCGTAGGAATCAACCTTAACCTCGTCAAGTAAAGCCAGTAATTGCTCCACCATTTTCGACAATATCACGATTTTTAGAGTGTTCTATCACGACACGCGCGACCTCATCATGGAGTGCCTTTTTGGCCGACAACTCTTTCTCCACATCATTCAAACATGCATGAATACCGTCTAATTCAGCTCTTAAAGATTCAAGTGCGGTCACAGACTGATCCCACACACTCCACCTCGACCAACGATGCTTGAGCAACCCCAGCCGCTTTGATCCGCTTAAAACATCACACTTTTAACACGTCGTATTGATAAATAACACGGAAAAATACCAATAGCAGCACGAAGAGCTTCCTCTCCAAAGAAATCACAAGATTATGATTGACCTGGTGACCCGAACCCATCACCCCTACGTAGGCAAGATGAGTCATCCCGTCCATTACAAGACTAAGACCATCATCAAGATGAAGGCTCGAATCCAGCACGGGCATCGAGGGCCTCTTCACCAACCATCTGCACCATTAATTAATCAGCTTACGTGCACCACCCTGCACGCCAAGCCAGGAAAACCAGCAAAGCTTTCCGTCTGATTTGACCTGAATCTCTTTGGGAGTAGGTTCATTCCAACTGATTCGCGAATGAAACACGTGGGGATCCAAAAGTATGGAGGAACTATTACCCACAGCCAGAAAAGAAGAAGGAACAATAGGAAAACCATCCTCACCCTTTCGTTGCGCAGCAAAAATGGAACGAGTAACAATCCCAACAAGAATAGAACAGCCCAAGCAGGCTGTAGAAGGAGAAACCTCCACCCCATCATCAAAAGGAGAAGAAGAAGAACGAAGAGACTGCGTCTCGAGAACTCTATCACGACTACTAAGCTCTTTAGACTGAACAACAACCAGTTGGAGCATTTTGTCGTCTAAGGACCGAGGGTCCTTGTTAGAACACTTAGCAGCGTCAAGGCCACCATAAGCAGATAGGAATGTCTTTTCGCCATCGTCCAACGGACAAATGGTATCTTTTTCACTCATCTCCAATGCCAACTTCATCTTTTTCGCCTCTTGCAGAGAGCAGTGGTCCTCCCTCACTGGTTCTCTATCAACATAACCCGAGTTAAGAGAAGCACGACGAACAGAGTCAACGAGCCGTTTCTTTTTCAGAACACAGTCAAAACTTAGAAACAACCGCTTCGACGACTTACAAGCCTCGATACTTTTCTCTTATTGGAAGTCGGATCGGTAGTAGCGCTAACAGGAGCATTGAGATTCGTAACATCCGAGCTCACTTTTCGATCAGCGACAACGTTATCACCGTCAACAACGATAGTACGGGCAACAATCTCTACGGTTTGCCTCTCAGTTAGCAGAGCCTGCTCAACTTCATTCATGTTGTACAAACCGTTGGGTCTCACCATATCATCAGTAAGGTAGGTGTCCAAAGGAACAACAAGAAGCCGCAAAAAAGCTCGCTGATAACCTGTTCTTCAGCAGTCAATTGCAGATTCCTCCGCTTGATAGGAACCTAGAAAAACCTTACTATTTGCTGACCCCGTAAATTAAAGTGGCCAGAGTGGACAGATGCATAAAACCAATCTTGCGACCAACCTCTGATGTCATCATTAAGGTTGCCAAAACACATGATAGAACGAATGAAACGAGTGCGATTGGGTTTCACGCTAAACCCCACCAAAGAATGCGAAATTTCAACAGTTAAAGGAATACCAGAAAGGATGACCCTGATGTATGTGGAAACCATAACCCTCCAAACATTTGGGCCCATCTAAGCATAAGAAATACCTAGAAGATCTAGATAAGACTAGAATAGCTCCAAAACTAGAAATCGAAGATCGGCGTAAAACATATGAGGGTAGAGCGCAATATATCCCTTCCTCGGACGACAAGGACTATAATTTTCACGAGGAAGAATGATCTCAATGTCGGAAGGCAAAGAGTAGTTGGAACGGACACTATCCAAGGTAGCCTGAGAAGCTTTTTTTGGGGAAAACGAGCTTCATAGGTAGTAAGCTGCTCACCGTCCAGTAGGTAACTAGCAGACATTGCGAATAAGCAAGAAAAGATGGAAAAAAAGGCAATAGGAAAGATGAAATAACCCTAATAGCAAAGATGGGTAAATGAGGAAGCAAAGTCCTCACAACACCCTTTATACAACCGAACAACGAAAAGACTGCTCATAGAGCAACATACGAGACATAATGGTACGCGAAATTCCCAAAACATATGCGTGAAAATGAATAGACAACGAAGTAATCGAGACGATCAACCGACTAAAAGTTATTAACAACGTTATGTTCAGTGCAAAGGTGCAATTAAAATACCAACCATCACACGATTAGTGGATACGTGAACATACCCACTAACTAAGGGGAGAGTAGCTGATGATACATCAAAATAGATCAATCATCACGGTCGTACACGTGGCATAGAGTATCCATCACGAAGATATAGCGCCCAGTCTATTGGGCCAGTCCATAAAACCCAAGAAGAACAAAGCCAATCATAAAGACCCACATTTGAAAAGACAAACAAAGCTCGAATCCAGTCTCGAATGAATCAGACCCCGAATCCAGGTCCGATACGAGTTCTCTCATAAAAAAGATGAACGTTGCACCAAAAATGAATCGTGGAGGTAGTTACGCCTCCACAAACGCATCTCCATTAAGGATGAGACTGTTACGAGAAACATCTTCTTCCGTTGCGCCTCACATGCTTAAGTTACACAAAAATTTAATTGCGACCATTATAAAAGGTAAAATGAATATTCGACATAGGTATGCAACTTTAATTGAGTTTTGTCCAGATTTACTTTCTTCTTCAAACAGAGTTGTTTACTTGAGCATCAAAATGCCTTCGACAACCAAAAATGTGATCATTGGCCGTCTAACATCTGTTTTGTAGGTCAAACTCACAGGAGAACAACTTTTGGACTCATCAGTTATTATTTTAGATATTTATTTCAAATATATTTTATGTTGTGGGTGTATTATATATATATATATATATTTTTTTTTTTTTGTCGGTTTTATACCACCTAGGAAGAAACAATTTTTTTTTTAATGTTTTCATAATTAGCTATGGAAATGCATAAAAAAAATATTATAAAAAAATTAGAAGAAGCAAGAATAACAATATCAATAGCATTACCGAGGGGCCTAGGGCTGAGTAGGTCCACCCCTGCCCCAAGTGATAGGCCATAGGTCCCATTATGAACAAATTCAAGTAAAGAAAGTTAGGGCCAAATAAGAAAGGCATTTAATTTAGTCCAAGTAATTGTCACTTTTCAAGTAGTTGAAACTTGGTTATAGGAAACCCGAGCAGTTGAATCTCGGAGTAATGAAATAATACAAAATTTGGCAATATATATGTTGGTGGACAATGGCAGAGATCTTATTCACTTGCCAGACATTTAATGGAGTGAAAGGAACCATCATGTATAACGTACACCTAAGAATCCTAAGCGTTCAAGAGAAGATTCGAACTTTGAAATCGAATAGAGAGTTTGCCTTAATCTTTCATTGTTTCTTCTTTATTCTCAGCTTTACTAACTTTACCTAAGAATCCTAAGTCTTCATGTGGCAGTTCGATGGATTATATAGTATGCACATATATATATCTATCTCAGGATTCACTTTACAATTTGAAAAAAATATATTAATTAAGAGGATGGAGGATAGTTTTATACACAGCTTTACATATGCAAGCCCATTAGAAAACAGGGTTTAGGTAAGGGACATCATGTGCCTTTCTGATTATATTAAACAATGGACATTGGCACACTGGTTTCCCACAAATCCACACGAAGGATGTCCACCTTCCCCAAGTATCTCAAGTCAATTGGTATTGTCTTGTTTATTTGGAAATACTTAGACTCGTTTATTTGGTTATGTTTCTAATATAATCACCGAATTATCGCTAAGCTCTTTTAAAACATTTTTCTAAAACTCATTACCTTATCCCTCACCAACTACACAGAACTGATTGTATTTGTTCACTTGGTCTACTTGAAGTTTTATACTTGTTAACTTTTTCAATAATACCAAGTTGTGTAAACTCTTAACATGGTCTCTAATACATTTGAAATTCATTTACAGTGTCCTGAAAACTTGCATCAACTTTTCTATACTATTTTTTTGCTTTTTTTTCTTTTTTTGTGAATGTTAGTTAATCACATTGAAATTTTCAAATAAATGTTGTTCCGATGTCTAAGAAGAAGAAAGAGACAAGTTCAAACTTTATATCATTAATTCAAAGAAAAATATTGTTAGCATATGTTAAAATGTATGTAAAAAATATCAATAACAATAGATATATCTTGTAAATCATGATTTTGAAATATAGCTAACGTGTCTAAATTTGCGCTCCTCGAGATGTGACTTATAAAACAAGGTTAGATTGTCAAAGACCATCTATTTAGTGGCCGAAGACACTCCGATGCTTAAGTCAGTTAACTGTAGGAGAGAATAAACATAGACAAAGTATAGTTGTGTTGTGTTTGCATACCTTTGATCAATCTATCTCATTTACCTTATATAGTGAGAGTAATTAATAATCTATCAATTCACAAGCCCAAACACAATATAATATGTCATTTTCCATAAAGATCGTTCGATTGCTAAGAAAGTAGATGTATATAGTCAAGAAAACACTTCTACAGATGCTGTCAAAAACAAATATCACCTTTTGCGAGTCTTTGTGATCATTGCAAGGAGTTAACCATGGGAATAATTGGATGGTGTCCAATTTTAAGCAAAGGTTTTGTTATCCATGCTTCAGTCGAGTTCCAATTATAGAACAAGTTGTTTCCAAAATGTAAAATGACAATAGCAGGTCAACATCATACCACATAACCACATAATCAAACACAAAGACTAATAAATGGCAACTAATATATTTTTTGATGCTCATGAAAATACATGGGAATGCATAATTTGCAAGCTGCAAGAGCATATCTCCACTCCTTGTTCATCTTTAAAAAAGTGACCTAATAACAACTAACATGGAGTAGATAACGAAAGGATTTGCTTACCTAGGTTAAGGACAATAACCCCCTATTAACCAGAAAAGTAGAAAATAAACCAAACCACTAGTTAAAACTTGCAACCAGTTAAAAGCAGTACATGAGAAAATTTCAGGAAAGTAGCATGCTGTGCTTGAAACCTTGAGACATGACTAAATAAAATTTGCCAATGGGGAAAGAGAAAAGCTTTGAAACCCTCTGGAAACCCCACCCCAACTAGACTTCAACCAAAAGTCACCTTAGAGGACCTAACACAAACTAAATTGGGTTTAATAACCGTTTGGTTACCACAAGGATTGTGATTGTGTTTTTTCGAGTGAATTCAGCCTCCTGATTTTAAGAAAATTTTCGAGAACATTTTGGTGTGTAAAAAAAAAAGTACAAATTTCGAGAATACATAAAACATATTTAATAAATTTTGAAGGGAACATGATGAAATATGTGAAAAAAATAAGATGCAATTAAATACTATTACACACATTAAATCGTCAAAGTTGGATCATTTGCATATGTTTTTCTCATATTTCCTTCACAAACAACACAAAAAGTTTCAATCTTTTGACACCCAAACCCCAAACAAAAACGCTATGAAACATCTCACAAAGAAATTCAACCCAAATTCATTTACACATTTATAACAAAACCCAAGAATGTAAGAAATCCAATTCAGATACAAAACCCGAACCCCATAAACCAAAATTGGATCTTTGATCATTTCAATTTGAACAAAACGCAAAACACAAAAATCAAAAATCAAAAATCAAAACTTTAAGAGAAATTCATGAACCCCACAAATCAAATCTCCGATCTATTCATCAAAAACCCAATCATCAAAACTTCAACACAAATCCAAAAACCCACCAAACACAAACCAAACCAAACCAAAAACCACCCTAAACCTCAAAATTCAACAAGGAAAAGAACCTCAAAACAACCAAATTAACCTCAATTTCATGCATATATCTCCAATCAGGTGACCCAAACACAAAAAACTCACAAATTGAAGAAACCCACACCACGATTCGATCAGATTTGTCTAAAAACAAACAAAAAGCTCTGAAATTTACCTCTAAAATCTCTCTTTTTTTCTTCTTCAAACTAAGACCAGCATGGAAGAGGAAGATGCACGGCGGAGGAGGGAGGAGGAAGAAGCAGCAGGAGCTGCGTCCAAAATTTTTGACTGAAAATAGGTAAAACTGGGCTTTTTTTGCGGTTTCGGACGAAATTTAGGGAAAAAATTACTAAAAAACCCGGAAAAACCCTCGAAAACTTTATGAGAGATGATGAAACTCTGTCTTTAATGGATCTTTCTCTATCCCACTTCACTCCACTTTCCCAAGGATTGGTTTTCTGGGTAACGACACGGATCTACGAGGGGGCGAGAGAGGGCACTTGCCCCCACTGACTTTTGAGAATTTTTTTTTTTTTTTTATAATTTATTTGTCCCCCAATTAGTTTTTTTATGTGCTCTATTCTCACTTTTCACTTTAATCAGGACTTTATCCTTCAAATCATGTACATATCAAATTCAAACGAGTTATTCTAGACAGCTCGGATAGACAGCCTGGTTTGCTGCCTGGGGGGCCAAAATACAAATTTGCCCCCCCTCTTTAAACAACTTTTTGGAGAAGGCATTTAAAGAGGGGGGGGCAAACTTGTATTTTGGGCCCCCCAGGCAGCCTCTCCCAGACTGTCTAGAATTTGGGAATTCAAACTATACTTTTAGAGTTAGAGATAGAGGTTAAATCTTTCAAATCTCTCAAAGAACAGAAATTCTAGCGAGTCTTCCCTGCCTGGGGGGGCGAAAATACATTTTTGCCCCCCTTCTTTAAACACATACTCCAAAAAGATGTTTTAAAGAGGGGGGCAAAAATGTATTTTCGC
Source organism: Berberis vulgaris (assembly GCA_963556465.1). Classification (NCBI taxonomy): domain Eukaryota; kingdom Viridiplantae; phylum Streptophyta; class Magnoliopsida; order Ranunculales; family Berberidaceae; genus Berberis; species Berberis vulgaris. Next base: position 85,708,962 of record OY747126.1, read on the forward strand.
CTCCCAGGCAGGGAAATCAGGCTGGTTTCCCAGACCAGCTAGAACTGCTCCTCAAAGAAATCAAAATTCACAGTTTCTTCTTCACACTCCATCGATTGGATAAAATGAGGGAAACCCCTATATTTCATCATCTTCAAAGATCTATAACTATTGAGTTATTTGAGCTCATCTTCACAAGATCCAGTAGGATCCAAACCACCTTATTCTTCTTCTTCTAGGTACCAGGTGCCTTCATTAATCACTGTGTTGGTCATTTCCACAAAAAAAATCGTAAACAACTCAATCTCTTCCTCATTTTCTTCATGTAGTAGTAATCAATGATTCAAACCCTTCTCTTCTGTTGTGTTTCTATAAGTAGTAATCATCTTCAATGAATATAATAGTAATCATCTTCAATGACTGTCTTTGTTGTACTCCCCTTTTTACTATAGTAGTAATCAATGAATATAGTAGTAATTGTAGAGGGGGGAAAGTGTATTTTTGCCCCCCTCTTTAAACACATTTTCCAAAAAAGTTGTTAAATAGGGGGCTAAAAGTGTATTTTTGCCTCCTCAGACAGCAACCTCGCTGGTTTTTCTAGGTCAGGAAGAATTTCGGATTTAAAAAAAAATTCATGTTAAAATAACTAATTGTTATATTATATTTAATTAATTATGACATCACTCCGCCCCCCTCGACAAAAATCCTGGCTCCGTCACTGGTAACGATGTACTGATCAAACTTTGAATTTTCCCAAAAATGCTATCAAATCAATCACACACTCTAGAAACTCATTGATATTCAAATTGTATATAACATAGCAGATAACAATTAGGGTTTTAAGTTGGTGAAGAAAAGTCTAAAAAACAGTTAAAGTTGCAATTTTTAGGGTTGAACTTGAAAAGATCAAATCTTTAAGAAATTAAAGAATACCCAATACTCTAATCTCACACTAGACACTGCAAAAAGCATTAAAATCCCCAGAGACTTGGATCACTACATTGCAGTTATGAGTTCAATCTCAGTTATTCAGCCATTAGAAACAATGAGAGAGGGAGAGCTTGTGTGAGTTAATTCAGTTGTTGAGAAAAGCAACGAAGAGCTCGAATGGGCTACAGAGTCCTTCTATTGGGTTAAGACTAATTTAGGTCGGTACGGGCATAAGGACCTCGTCTCTATTCTATCTCATCATTTCTAATTGAGATTGGGACGAGATAGACTTCGTTCCGTCCCAAACTGAATGAGCATATACTAAAAAAATTTCCACTGAAAAATAATAAAATAATTTCATATCACATTGATCACACACCAATAATGTCAAATTTATTTACATATAAATTTCATCAAAATAATATTAAATGTCATATAAAATCTGTGGAGGGTTATTACCTTACATTGAAATTTCATTTGTCAAGTGAATGATGAGAGATGGAACGAACCCATCCATAGATCATTTTAACAATAGTTGAAATATCATTCATATAAGATACAATTAGGAGCAATGATTTTCAACTACATAACTCATAGTCCAAAATTAACTTAAACTATCATTTGTCTTTATTTTCTACAAGAATAATTGTCCGACAACTTTTCTACAAGAATAATTGTCCGACAACCAATCTAAAATGTGGAAAAACTTAAATTTTTTATTAACTTGCATCAACTTTTCTATACTATTTTTTTGCCTTTTTTTTGTGAACGTTAGTTAATCACATTGAAATTTTCAAATAAACGTTGTTCCGATGTCTAAGAAGAAGAAAGAGACAAGTTCAAACTTTATATCATTAATTCAAAGAAAAATATTGTTAGCATCTGTTAAAATGTAAGTAAAAAATATCAATAACAATAGATATATCTTGTAAATCATGATTTTGAAATATAGCTAACGTGTCTAAATTTGCGCTCCTCGAGATGTGACTTATAAAACAAGGTTAGATTGTCAAAGACCATCTATTTGGTGGCCGAAAACACTCTGATGCTTAAGTCAATTAGCTGTAGAAGAAAATAAACATAGACAAAGTATAGTTGTGTTGTGTTTGCATACCTTTGATCAATCTATCTCTTTTACCTTATATAGTGAGAGTAATTAATTTTGTGCGGGGTGGTATTCAATTACGAATTTTAATGGATTGTGAAGGATTTTAAAAGCCATTAAAATTCAGGGGTATTCAATTAAGGATTTAAAATTATACATGTAAATTTAGGGGTATTCAAATACCGATTTTAAAGGATTATTTTAAAATCCATCAAAATCAGGGAGTATTCAATTCATGTTTTTCAAAAGTCCACCAAAATCAGAGGGTATTCAAAAAGTAGTGGATTTTAATGAATTTGTTAAGGTTGTGGATTTTGAAGGATTTGTGAGTGGAAAGTATATATAACAAGAGTTATTCCAAATTCAATCTTCCCCCCCTCATATTTCAACGGATTATTTAGCGACGGCAAAAAACCGTCACTATTTTTCAATTTAGCCACGGCAAAAAACCGTCGCTATTTATTAATTTGCAATTAGATTTGCAAATTAGCCACGGCAAAAAACCGTCGCTAAATAGCCACGGCAAAAATCGACGCTATTTATCAATTTGCGACAGTCTTAGCCAAATTTTTCAACAGCTTTAGCGACGGAATTTTTCGAGTTAGCGACGATTTTTAACCGTTGGGAATTAGCTACGGGATAGTTTACCGTTGCTGATTCAAATAGCGGCGATTAAAATAGCCACGGTATTGCGACGGTTGTTGTGTCGTTGCTAATTCATTTTAGCAACGATTTTTTGACAATTAGCAACAGTTTTTAGCCGTTGCTGAATTGTCTTTTTTTTGTAGTGTGGATACCGTGTTCGCATCAAAATAATTTTCTAATTACTATTTTTCACAAATTTACTGCTGAGTTGGTATCTCATTGGCTCCTAATTACTGATTCTCATTATTGACTTATTGTGTTGCGGCGAGTCTCGCAATTTCAAATAAAGCATAAATCAGTGTTCTAAAAATCGCTAGGCGCTGGGCGGGCGGCGAGCAGGTGCCTAGCGCCCAGGGGCCTAGGCGGGCGCCCAGGCGGGTGCCTAGGCGGTCTTATGTTTTGTATTATAACTTTAATAATTTACAAAAGTTAAGCATAATACCTTATCAATTACATCCAATTTAATGTCAATATACATATGCAAAATTTAAAAACATGAAAAATTAACAATCGTGAACAAAATTTATCAAAACTCAAATGACTGAAGTTGGTCATGATGGGTACTTTATATAAATTTGAATTTGTGTAATCTTTTATTTTTCTTCAAATTGCATGAATAACCTCAGTTATGTTTGATAAAATCTACATTAGTAAATTGGTACCGGCAGATCCTTTGAGAATTCCATTAAGTAATCATCTTTCGCTACATTTAGACATATGATCATCATCATCATCATCAAAGCCCATTCCCGAGATTTTCTAAAAAAACAATTAAATAGTTTATTTCTAAAAAATAGGAAAGAAAAATAAAATAAGAACACAATCAACCTTATTAAAAAATAAAAAAAATAAAAATAAAAAAATAAAAAATAAAAAAATAAAAAATAAAAATAAAAAATAAAAATAAAAAATAAAAAATAAAAAATAAAAAATAAAAAATAAAAAATAAAAAATAAAAAATAAAAAATAAAAAATAAAAAATAAAAAATAAAAAATAAAAATAAAAATAAAAAAAATCTCCCAGACCACCTAGAGTCCGCCTAGACCCCGCCTAGGCCGCCTAGCACGCCTAGACCGCCTAGACCGCCTAGCCCGCCCAGACCGCCTAGCCCGCCTAGACCCCGCCCAGACTGCCCGCCCAGGCATTAATCTGGGCGATTTTCCACCTTCTAGCGCCTAGGCGCCGCCTAGACCGATTTTTAGAACACTGGCATAAACACACATCTCCACTAATCCTCGTGAAAATGAAACTTTAGATCTCATCATTTGTACAAATGATGGTGTATGGTCCCATGACTCTCTCAAAGGAGAAAATGAACAAATGCTCTAGATGGTCATTGAACTCCAATTTTCATCTTCTTCACTCAAGACCAAGGATTGTGATTTCGTTTGTTGTGTTAATTTCGGTTCCTAATTTTAAGAAATGTTTTAAAAAATATTTCGGTGTATAAAAAAACGTAAAAATTTTGAAGATACATTTTTTTTAAAAATTAAACCTCCGGTGGGGAGGGGCAGCTATGGGATGCCAGACCTTCATTACTTATCAAAAAAATGATTTACAAACTAAACGGGGGTACATTACGACTTTACCCGTATAAATAGCCAAGCAAACAAAAAACTAGACAAAAAGCCTATCCAAATGACAAAATCAATAGTCTAAACAATGTCCGACCTCAACATTACTCATCAAGCCTTGCCAAAAATCCAGCTCCTCGCCACATTTGCACCAAATGTAAATAAACTTGCAGATAGCAATTTATAACCTTTAAGGGAAACAAATTGCCAACACAATGCTTTCAAGCAGCACAAAGTCAATCACATGACACTCTCCTGCAACATCAGCAAGTCCACCGCCCAGCAAAACATAGCCTCGCACTTTGTCCCGCATAGAGGAATGCCTAGCCCCGCCAAAACAGCAACCCAAACTCTGTTTCGCACAGAGACGAAATAGAGTCCTCAAATCACACCCTGTTTTCTTCTGCGCCAATTCTTGAAGCATCCAGGCAGCATGAATTTGCTGCATCCCGCAAGCCAGGCTCGCCCCTGCAGAGACGCTGTCGCGACACCACAGAAAAATGCCCCTGCATGCAACCTCGCAACTGTGCCAATTCATGTCTCTGCAGCTCCAGCCGACACAAGTCCAAAAGAGGTCTTATGTCCGAAACCAAGGCAGGGTGCACCTTGCCGAGAGAAAAGCCCCGTTCCTGCGCTTCGACACACCGAGTGAGCCTCCCGCCTTCGTCTCCTGCAAAAGAAAACCACCCCTGCATTGCCAAAACCAAAGTGCTGCTCACCCTGGCAACAAGACGCAAAAAATTCCAGCATAACCAGCCCCACTGTCTTGACACCGCAGACTGCCCCTGCATGTACCTCGCAGCCGATCCAGAGCCAAGTAGATCTGCCTCTACTCCTCCCCATGGCGAATGTACGCCGTATGCCATCTGTCAAGCACAATCAAGCTTGCCACTCGCCTAGGAAAATCATTCCCATCGAAAGAGACAGTCCTATAGTCTCGTTGTGCTCTATCCGCTAAAGCATCCGCCACCGCGTTGGCCTCCCTATAGATATGTTGGCAATCTAACGTCATTTTCTTCGCCAACAATTTGATTTCCTTCACAGTATTCTCTAAATGCCAAGGGATTTTCAAAGTTTCCTTAAACCAGCCACAAACAAGTTCCGAGTCCGTTTGAATTACCACCTTTTTGAAATCCAATGCGAGACAAAGGCGGAGGCCCTCAGCTAGAGCCAAGATTTCCGCTTTATTGTTGGATCCTCCACCGAAGAATAGTTGCTTTCCCACAATACAGAAACCCCTAGAGTCTCTAATGATCACACCGCCAGATGCCTTGTTCTTACGGGAGGATCCATTCACATTGAGAACAACAAAATCTACCGGAGGGGGATGCCAAAAAACAATTCTAACTAGCTTCCTTCGAACTGGGATCACATGCAACCCCAAAGCCCGTAATGGTGCCTTGTGACAGCTAACTTGCTTGGGAATTATAAAATTATTTGCCAATCGCAGATTACGCCTAATGTTCAAAATCACAAAGGCAGGATTTGGGGAAGCATTTTCATATACACATTTGCACATCTGTTTCCAAATTTCCCATAAAATGAACATAGGAGTAAGAAAGAATAACACACCTGTTTGCGAATTTTGTTTGGCTCTCTTGAACCAAATAACGAGCACCGTGGAGATTTCTGCTGGTCTCCTTATGCGCACTTCAAAAATCCGTTCAAAGTGTCTCCACACCCGCACCGCCAATTCTCCATCCAGAAAGAGATGATTCAAAGATTCGCTCTTTGGCGAGCTGCAACAATGACATCGAGAGGCTAGACTCAAACCTCATCTGTATAATTCTCCATCCACTGGCACCCTCTACGGAGTAATTTCCAAACAAAAATGGATATTCTGGATGGAAGAATGTCGTGCCAAATTCTCCTACTTAGTGCATTAAACTTCCCATGTCTCCGTAGCATTTCATAAGACGACTGAAGGGAAAGAGCCCATTAGGGTTAGGTACCCATACACACGTGTCCTCACCATGTTCCTCAGCACGTAATCTATCTGCAAAAAGAGTACGCGCCAAGCTTCTGAGATCTGGATGGACCAATTCAAAATTTGTTAAAAGCACCTCGCTAACTGAAGGCCAAAAACCTTGACTAACCAAAGCCGCCGACCTCTTGAAAGAAACTACCGTGTTCCAATTTTCCTCAAAAAATCTGATATTCCCCATGCCAAAACGCGAAAGCGAATTACTCAAAATAAAAGATCTTCCCAGCATGATCTCTTTAAAAAAAAGGTGAAGACCCATCTTTCACAAGTTGACTATTCAACGCAACTCCATGTAACCAGTATTTGCTCCTCATAAAAGTAGCCCATAAAGAGTCTGAAGTAATTAGTCTTCAAAGAGCCTTAATTCGAAAAGCATTCATCACAACCGTCAAGTCTCTAACTCCCAAACCTTCTTCATCCTGTGGGAAACAGATGTTATCCTTTTTTCTTCAGTTTTCCTTCACAACCCCCCGAAAAGAAATCCGCCAACAGGTTATTAATCCGTGATAAAACTTTCCTAGGTACACACATGGTACTAGGAATATAAATTGGAATCGAGCTAAGGACATGTTTAATCAAGATTAATCGTCCTCCCGGAGATAACAATTTAGCCTTCTATCCCTGAATACGAGCTTGAATTTTAGCTATCAAATCTTCAAAATATGAAATTTTAACTCTCCCTTGGAACACTGGCCCGCCCAAATATTTCAAAAGAGCATGTTTAAACTGGAAACCTGTGCTACTTTTTAACACCACAATTCTTTCCGCGACTGCCTTGTCGTCCAAAATAAAAGAACTTTTGCTCTCGTTTATTTTCTGCCCCGAGGTCTTACAGTAACGTTGCAAGAAACTCATGCATCCCATAATTGAGGACTTTCTTCCATTTAGAAATATGAGGGTGTCATCTGCATACAGAAGGTGAGAAATAAGATTGCAATTCCTGGGTGTATAATAATACCCAATTTTTTCTTTATCAAAAGCTTCTTTCAATCCCCTACTCAACACTTCGGAGGCAATAATAAAAAGAAACGGAGAAAGAGGATCGCCTTGCCTTAAACCCCTAGTGGATCTGAAAAAACCTTTGTAGGCTCCCTGCAGCAGAACCGAAAAGCCACAAGAAGTAATACAGTTGGAGATGACATGACAGATTCTACCAGTAAAGCCAAATTTTTTAAGCACTGCGAACAAAAAGTTCCATTCCATTCGATCATACGCTTCTCCATATCAATTTTCAGCACCACATTGCCTCCAAATACCTTCCTGTTAATGTCTCTAATCAATTCCTGCGCCAGGCCAATATTTTCACCAATGAACCTGCCTTTAACAAAAGCCCTCTGCTCCTGAGAAATCAACACTGGTAAGAGATCTACCAGTCTATTGCAGAGAATTTTACTGAAAATCTTATAAATCATATTACACAGACTTATTGGGCGAAATTCAGAAAAAGAACATCGATTCTCAACTTTATGGATCAAAGCCATGAAATTAGCCAAAAAAGAAGCCGGCATCGCCTCCCCTTCAAAAAATTGTATAGCTGCCTCCCAAATATCTATACTCAAAACCTCCCAACAAAACTGAAAGAAATCAGCAGTAAAGCCATCCGGTCCTGGCACACTATTTTTGGGTTTTGACGATATACATGAAGTATGTATATAATAAATTTTGAGGGTATATAAAATATGTAAAAAAAAAACTAATAATAAGATGCAAGAAAACATAAATCTATTAAACACATTAAATGAAACATAAATACCTATAATTAGAAGGATAGTTTTCAAAAGCAATGTATAAGTAGAAGAAATGATAATCTGAAAATTAGGGGGTGGTTTCAAAAAATCAATAAAAAATTAGAAGAAATGATAATTAGAAAAAAAAATCACGAAATTTATGAAAAAAAAAACCCTAAAATTTTTGAAAATGTAATTTTTGGTAACTGGTTTTTATGAAAAAACCCAGATATGTACAAAAAACCTCAAAAATTTTTGAAAAAGCTCTCGAAAATATGTAATTTTTTCTTTCACCCTTTTTATTTTTGAGATTTCAAAAAAATAAAAATTTCGATGAAATCTCGCAAAAACACAATCCTTGTTAAAGGCTATATTGAACAAAAGTAGAACCTAAAATTATGACAAAACAAATGATGCCACTTACATTCTAATTTTATTTCGCTACCACAAAATAAACCTACCGGATACGTGTGATAAATAATACCAAGAACCACAAATTTCTAATTTTATTCATCACCACAAAATAAACCTAGTAACTATGTGTGATAAATAATACCCAGAATCCCCAATACTGTCATTGTGTCCTAAAATTTTCTTGATTTCCCCTTACAACAAGGATATCAAGGGTTGTTAACATCGGAAGCAAAAATAACAACAATAAAAATAAAATACAACCTTTTTTTTGTGTGAATAGCCAATTGGCTATGACTTTTATTAAATTGTTTGATCTTGATCGATTAGTAACTTTTAGAATTGTCTTTAATTCATTTAACATATTCTTTGTATTAGAGATGTTTAGTTCCCCATCGGGTAAGAAGTAACATTAGGTGAAATTAATAAATAATTGGACATGTAGTAACGCCCAATTTGTAAAAACCTTACACTCGAACGCAGTTTTGCTAGGTAGCCAGTCCAGCCAGCAATTTTTTTGCCAGGGTTAAGGTTTTTTTACAATTTTACCCATTCTCTTTAAAACACAAGCACAAACATTATTTATAGAAGAGATAAAATTGTAAAAATGCCCAACCCAGACCAAAAAAATGGCTAGCTGGCCTGGCTACCTAGAATTGTTGCACTCAAACGTGACGGGTGCCTACATCGGGGACAATGTTGTTGCATCACATTGTGAAGTGGTACCACCAAAAGGAACTTGACATTCTCACTCTAAAGAGAGGGGAAAAAATTAAGGTATATCTCATTAAAAGTTTCATTTTCTAGGTTTGCCCAACTTTTTTTTAAAAAACATTGAACCTATGTAAGTTTCTATCACATAGGTACAAAATCACGAGTCTCTAAACCAAAATAAGGTGCAAATAATCCGTACTTTATGACTAAAACATACAAAAGTTTCGCAAAGTCAAATTTTGGGATTCATAGATAACACAACTTTAGCAAACACTACTACAAATATTAGCTTAGGTAACGCCACTCAGATAGCGCTTTTTTAAAGAGCTATCCAAGTGGGCACTAGGATAGCGCTTATTTGTCTTTAAAAAAAAAAAAAAAAAAAAAACGCTACAATAGCGCTTTTAATTTTTTTTTTCAGTTAAGCGCTATCTTAGTTATGTCTTAGATAGCGCTTTAAAAAACGCTATGAGAAAAAACGTTACCAAAGCTACCATAGCGCTTTTAAAGTGCTTGCATAGCGCTTCGGAAGCGCTATGCTACTTACATTTAGGATAGCGCTTTGATCTTGATCAAATATCAAATTAAATCTCATTTTTTCAGATCTTGATACGATCGGACGGTTAAGATCACAAGCCCTAATATAAAACCTAAATCTCGTTTTTTTGGTTTTGCTATTGCCTTATTTTTCAAACACACAGAGAGGTGAGGAGGCGAGGAGGCAAGGAACCGAGGCGAGGAGGCGAGGAACCAGAGGAGGCGAGGAAGGAGGCGAGGAACCGAGGAAGGAGGCGACTCAGGCGAGGAACCAGAGGAGGCGAGGAGGCGAGGAAGGAGCAGATTTTTGGTGTTATTTCAACAGATGTTTGGGGCTGTTTCTAGCTGAGTTTGTGGGGTTATTTCAGCTGGTTTAGATGGCTGATTCGGCTGTGTTTAGTGGCTATTTTCAGCTAATTTAAGTATGTTTCAGCTGGGTTAAACTCAAACAAAATTTCCAGAAACTCAGCTATCTCGAAAGCTTTGGAGATCACGCGTGGAATCTCGAAAGCTTTGGAGACAGAGATTCCGTCCGTCCTTCCTTTCTTTCTTCCAGTTCCAGAAACTTCTGTGAACTCTTGTTGGTAATGGTCGACAATATCTCCTGGCCCTCTTCGTTTAAATTAAACCCTAAAAATTTGAAACCTATAGCTGCAAATCACTTCATTTTATTTATTTCCTGTTTTTGATACTAAGTGACGAGGTTAATTATGTTTTGTAATCTGTTTTCTTTCTCTTTTTTATTGTGTAATTGACGTGTTACAAATTATTCTGAAAAAGAAGAAAATGATTGAATCGAATTCAATCCCTTTCAACTGAAAGTGAAGGCATCTAACTTTTCCTTTGGGGATCAAAATGCTCCTCTTTTTGGTCGATCTGGACTAAAAGTATTTGTTGTTTTCCATCAATAAAGTTGTTTTTCTGCTATTTTCTTCATCTTCTTATTGTCTTCATGTGACAGTGTTTTTTCTGTATTATGTGGTGTTTATTTACCTATAAGCTTATGCATTGTTGTGATGTTGGTCAGAGTCTGGAAAATTGATCACATGGGGTACAACTGATGACATGGGCCAAAGCTATGTGACTGCTGGAAAGCATGGGGTAGTGTGGTGTCTTGTGATTCTCCAATTCATTTGATTTCTACATATTAGTTATGAATTAATCTCAAATTAAAATGTCTCCCTTGTTCATATGTCAAGGAAATTCCTTAGCCTTTCCCTCTACCAAATGAAGTTTCTATTGTGAGGGCTGCAGCAGGTTGGGCGCATTGTGTTTCAGTCACAGGTGCATCTCATTTTCAGTTGCAAGTGTTGGTATTTGTTATTCGGTTTAGAATGATGTGTTGAATTAATCTGATTTGTGAATTGTAGATATTGGGGAGTTATATACATGGGGTTGGAAAGAGTGTGTTCCAACGGGGAAGGTCCTTGGCGAGCAGTCCAAAGACGGGGACTTTGAAAAGGATAAACTTGAAAGGCAGAGTTCTTTGTTGACTGAACAAGGTGATTCCAATGAATGTCAATCAATCTGGACACCAAATAGAGGCTCCTCTTTATTTTTTTGTGGACTAATGTAATATAAGGTGACTCTGTTACAGTGAATCCTAGATCTCAGGTATCAAGATCAACTAGTGCGTCAGTATCGGGTTTTGACAGTAGAGGAGGTGGAGAGGATAATACAAAGCGAAGAAGAATATCAATGTAATTTTTTTTTTATTTTTTTTTTCACTTGGATAGCGCTTTTTTAAGTGCTATTTAATTTTTTTTTAATTTTTTTTTAACTTAGATAGCGCTTTTTCTAAGCGCTATTTAAGTTAATAATAATATTTTTTTGGACTTGGATAGCGTTTTTTAAGCGCTATCTAAGTTTACCACTTTGATAGCGCTTTTAAAAGCGCTATTTAAGTTTTTTTTTTTGCTTGCATAGTGGTAGCTTAGATAGCTCTTAAAAGCGCTATTTAAGCCAAAAAAAAAACGCTATGCAAGCTGAAATCTGTAGTAGTGAAAATGAGGCAAAATTGTCCAAATTCCAAATCCCTTCCACTTTTTCTTTTGTAGATTATATTCCTTTAAAATGCACCAAATCATCATCATCCGACCAATTTTATTTCTTAAGAAAATAAATAAATAAAAAGGACCACTGGTCAATAAAAGGAAAACACAGAACGCGGTACCTTTCCTTGCCTCGGCTCCACTGAATTATAAATCGAATAATAACATTTCAATAAAGTTATTTATTTTCTTGAGTCGAACAATAGTAATCTTCTTTGCCTTCTTGGCACACGATAATTGAATTCTAGCAAGATCCCATTTTTTTTCCACATCTAACATGTTTGAATTATGGGTTAATAAGATAGGTTTTGGTTTTTGTTTGACTTAATTAGCTTCTTCAATAATGACAGATGTTTAGAGCTTAATCAGTCTTCTAGCGTCGATGGCTTCTTTGCCTAAAATAAATCATAGACCTTGAAATTGAACTTGTGCATGAAAGACATGGTTTCGGCAGAAGGGACTTTCAATGGCTGCTTATACCCTACCATTCCATTTTATTTTGCTGTAAAATAAAATAATCGCGAACTCCTTTCATTTACAAATGATGTTTATTTTTTAGTAAGCTATGTTTGTTAGTTTTTTTTTATTTTTTTTTTTGTGTTTTTATACTTTTTACTCAATCTTTTTAAAACACAATAAAAAAAACTATCTATAAAAGGGGTAGAAGTGTAAAAAAAACCCAAATAAAAAAAAAATTAGCAAACATAGCTGGCTAGAATTGTTGTTAAGTTTTATGTTTATTATTTATTGAAAGTACAGTTTAAACTTTCTATTATTGGGTAATAACTAATTTTATTTGTATTTTTTCGCTAACATGTTTTAAACTAAAATTACTTTTGAAGTAGGTAAGCATAAAAAATGCTGGTAATTTTGTCTCCTTTTGGTTTAAAACTATTGTTGAAAACATTGTTTTTTATTAGTTAATTGAATGAGATTTAATAAGAAAAACAAAAATCAATTAAAATAATTGTTATCTCTTGTATTATTGTTATTCACGAAATTTGTTTTCTTACATCTTTAGTGTATTTGATTATTGCGAACAAGGATTATGATTTCATTTTTTGAGTTAATTTTGGTATCTTGATTTTAAGAAATATTTCAAAAATTATTTTGGTGTGTAAAGATGTAAAGAAAATAATTGAAAAATTGTATTATTGTTTGTATTGTTCATTGATTGAATAAGCCAACTTTTACCTAACACAAGCTTATATAAGTCAACTTTTACCTAACCTTTTGAAAATATGAAACTTAAAATTCCTATACAAAATATTTTAATTGTGTCATATTTTGACTTTCATATTTGTGACTTTATTATTCTGTAGATATTATGACTTTTATATTCTTATACTTTCATTTATTCTGTGAATCAATCTTGGATTTGGGTTTGATTATGTTGAGTGCAAACCCTACATATTCTAACACTCCCCCGCAAGCTGGACATATAGACGCTTGTGAAATGTGTAGCTTGGAGGAAACTTTAAAGTCCGATTTGGTGAAGACCAATTTAGAGGAAACTATGAAGTCGAATTCTGAAAAATTCAGGATGATTCTTGTATGAAGAAATCATGACTTTCGAGTGAACATCTAATGGTTCGACTCGAGTCAGCATGACTATCCAATTCGGATAATTCTGGTATGAAGAAAATTGCTCAATTCGAGTCTTAGGGGGGTGTATTGTATATGGATTCTTATGGAATTGATAAATTATTTGAAAAATCCACGGACTCTTTAAATTGTCCACGGACTTCTGCTGATTTCTTAAATCCATAGACTTTTGCTACAGACTTTCTAGAGATTTATGAAAATCCACGGACTTTGTATGAACGACTTTTATAGATTTCTAATTATTTGCAAGATAAAAAAGAAGTTGGTAAATAGTGATGAAACAAAAAAACGTCTGTATATAATTAACAAAAGTGAGAGATACATGTGCTAAAAAAAAACTAGAAAAAGAAAACGTCGTTAATTTAGCCTTATGCATATAAAAAATATCAAACTACATGACTTAAAATCCAAATGGCCTATAGCTTATTAGCTTTATGCATCCCTTTGTGCCCAAGTGATCCAGTCAAGTCTTTGGTCTGGACTCATCTTCAAGAAGGTGTCTTGCTTTGTTTTAGTGTTAAAAATGCATTGATGAGATGAAAATGCGGGCGCATGAGCTTGAAAATGAGTATTTTAGTATGAAACAAGAGATCGAAAAGCTAGAAAAACCAAAGAGTGGTTGGAGCGTATTGAGAAAACTCCGGCTGAAGAAATCACAGCCTAGAAATTTGAATGCGTCTTAACCTGTCAATGGAGAACATGAAAAAAATGGTGAGTTGTCAGATTAAATTTTGGAAGTTCAGATTAACAAATAAGTCAAAGATAATGTTTGTTCTATGTCTATTGGGAGACACTGAGCTGTGATTGCTCTTTGCTTATGGATCAATTCAAGATTAGTGTGATTAATTTAGGAAATAAAATTGGGTTTAGTTAAGTAGTAATTTTATTGATTGATTGCTACTAGATTGAATTTGTTTTAGACTTGCCATTCATAACAATTCCATTTTGTTTTTAAGAAATCCAACAAATTTGGGTTTTGAGTAGTACATAGCAAGACAAAGGTCTTGAAGAACTTCGAGAAATGATGAATGTTGGTTCATTTGTACTTATGAGGCTGTCTTGTAGAGTGGATTAAAACCAGGAGTATATTTTTAAGCTGTCTCAAGTATTTATAATTAGAGAAACATAGGCTGACATGGTAATTATTTCCAAGTGCATCAAAGAAGAGCAGAAACTCTAGTAAAACACCCAGTGCTATAATGTCCATGGTTGAATCTGTTAGAAATTAATCTAGACTAGTTCTAGAAGAGATGTGTATTTTGGTGTTCCAATGTGTCTTTTAGTATTACTAAGTGTCTTTTACTAAGAGATGTGTCTTTTACTAAGTGGTCATGTGAGTCCTATTTAAACCCATGTATTATTTGGTTTTAATCAAGGTGAATGAAGTAAGTTCTTTACACATCAGAGTTCTAGTTTTATCAAGAGATTACACTCTCTCTTGTTTTTTCCTTATCTTCTTTTTCATTCACATAGTTGGTTAAATCCCAACAAATTGGTATCAGAGCCTAGTCGAGAGAACCATGGCGTTCAACAACAACAATTCCGTCCAACCTCCACTTCCTTTTCTTACCAGTAAAAACTACAATCATTGGAGAATGAAGATGATGGCCCTATTTGGTTCACAAGACCTATTGGAGATCGTAGAGATTGGTTTCCAAGAGCCCGAAGAAGAAACAACTCTTAATGCACAAGACTTGGCCGAGTTGAAGTCTAACCGCAAGAAAGACTACAAAGCCAAGTATTTCATTATGCAAACAGTAGATGAAGCTATTCTGGACAGAATTTCAGTAGCCACAACGGCTAAACAAGCTTGGGATATTCTTTATTCTTCATACAAAGGAGATGACAAAGTCAAGATGGTGCGTCTACAAACTCTTCGAGGGGAGTTTGATACACTAAGAATGAAGGAGTCCGAGACTATTGAAGAATACTTCAATCGGGTTATCTCAACTGTCAACCAATTGAGATTGAATGGTGATAGTCTAGCTTAAGGAGGGATGTTAGAGATTAATCTAGACTAGTTCTAGAAGAGATGTGTCTTTTGGTGTTCCAATGTGTCTTTTAGTATTACTAAGTGTCTTTTACTAAGAGATGTGTCTTTTACTAAGTGGTCATGTGAGTCTTATTTAAACTCATGTATTATTTGGTTTTAATCAAGGTGAATGAAGTAAGTTCTTTAAACATCAGAGTTCTAGTTTTATCAAGAGATTACACTCTCTCTTGTTTTTTCCTTATCTTCTTTTTCATTCACATAGTTGGTTAAATCCCAACAGAATCCACATGTAATGGTGATCTAATGATCCATGCACCAACTTTGTTGGGGAGACAGTTTGGGATTGAATCTGGACCCAACCTTTTAAGTTTTGATAAGGAACGCGATCATTCTTCATAGTCATGGACCCTATAGTTAACTGATCCATCGACAACTCCTACCTTCAGAGTCCCTTAACTGATGGAACTAATGTTCCCCAAAATTGTTTATTGAACCTGTTGCATTAAGTACCATGCTAAACATCCACCATTACCAGAAAAACATGTTTTGAAGATAGTGAAGATCACTCCTATCTCCTAACATTCTCCATAATTCACATAGGCTACATGTCCCTTATTTATCCCTCTTATCGATAAGAAATCATCCTTACGACAAGTGTTGTTATCTAATTCGGGGTTTTAAGGGCCATTCTAAGAGTACCTGCCCTTTTTGCTCTAACTAAACATGTCTCACTCTCAGTCCTTAGAAACTCATGAGCTCCCTTAAAAATGGCACCTCAATCTCATTGTCAGTCTGTTCTTGGCATCATTCCTACACGTAAGTGATATTCACATAATTATTACAGAATATATCCCTTAATTTGTACATGTTAGTGTTTCGATTATTATATTTTATAGTAATTATTTCGTTTTAATATCTTTGCAGGAATTTGAGCTTAAACGATGAATCCATATTAAGCAGTCACAAACGACAATTAGGCAATTTCAATGGTGGTATAAAACAAATCACAAACCTAAACCCAACACCTAGCTCACAACCTAAAATCCACAAACCTACACCCAACACCTAGCTCTTAACCTAAAATCCACAAACCTACACCCAATACCTAGTTCATAACCTAAAACCCACAAACCTAAAACCCAAAACCTAATTCATACCCTAAAACCCATAACCTAATTCATACCCTAAAACCAAACCCAAACCTAATCCTTCTCCTTCTCTATAAATAGATAAGGATAGGGTGAGAATGGGGGGAGAAAAGAGAAGGGAAAAGAAGCAAATTAGGAAAAATCCAATCCTCTTTCTCTCAAATTCACCTCACCCTCACCACCACCACCTATCCCTCTTCCACTCACTCAGCAGTCACCTCTCCCACTCACTCACAGTCCCCTCGCCATCGCACCACCGTCACCACCGTGAAACAGGGGTGTGACAACCCTGTTTCACGTCCAATTTTTACTCCACCACCACTCTCTGCTCCTCTCCCCTGTCCACACAACCGCCACCACCTCCGCACGATTCCCACCACCACAACAGGCCAAGAAATTCATCGACAGAGCCACCAACCTTGCCGCGAAACAGAGCCGCACCGCGACTCTGTTTCGTCTCGCGACAGAGCTTGCTCCTCCCCTCTCTCGGCCTCTCTTCGTCTCGAGTTCCTCCTCTCACGACCACCGTCACGACCCGACCAAGCACCGCAACCACCACCTCGCGACAGAGCTCGCAACCGACTGAAACAGGGAGCGAAAACAGGGAATCTCTTCCCGACTTCTCTTCGGTTTTTTTTTGCTGTTTTCTTGGTTTATTTTCACTGTTTGCTCGTCTTTGCAGGTTCTAGGATCGATTTGAGTACGAGGAAGGTCGCGAGGAGCGAAGGAAGCCCGCGAGAGCGCCGTTGTCGCGCTGGAGAAGACGAACGGAGCGAGCGGCTACTGTAGCGCTACTGTAGCAGAGGCGGGAATTAGTTAATTCGGTTTTTGGCTATTTCCACCCCCGAATTTGCTCTGTACCACCACAGAGCGTTTTGGGACCATTTCCTCGGGATTCGTGCACAACCACCTGCTGATTTGCTGAGTGCCACCACATCGAGTTTGTGACGAACTAAATGGGTTGTATAAATTAATTTGATTCATTTTACTGAATTGTGTACTTAATTGTTAATTGCAATTTATTTCTGAATTTTTGATAAATTGCTTTCACCTTGCATGTTCGAGTAATTAAACTTGATATGCTTGGTAGTTAGAATTACCCTTTATCAATATTCAAAGCATGTGCTAAAAATATTAAGCTTAAACTTTGATTAAGTGTGCCCTAAAAAGACACTTAATACTTGGTAAAAGCGTATTTGCTTGAAATACTTTGTTAAGGTTTAAAAGAACATGATATAATTTAAATTGGATTTTAACGATCACATATTCGGTGTAAGCAAGGGATTTTCATCCCTAAAGCTTCTCGTAAATTCAGTAATTTAGATTAAATAATTTTGCTAACTCATTGGTGAGTCCAAGCCCACCAAACCCATCTCATTTCATCTATCTTTTATTTTTCTTATTTTAATTTATTTTTAATTTAGATTTAAAAATGCTGTAACCCCATTTCCTATAAATTAGTTTAATTAAATTCTAAAATTCAATTGCATCCACCTTCTTCGTGGGATCGACCCGTACTTGCCGTTGTCTACCAGTTAGGCACCGTGCACTTGCGGTTATTACAAGTGGGTTAAATTAACCTGTTAATTTAGGTTAGTTAAACCCGCATCAAGTTTTTGGCGCCGTTGCCGGGGAAGGTAGCGGTGTAATTGAATTTAAGATTTATTTTCACTAATTATAAAAAACAAAAAAAAACAAAAAAAAAATTTTTAAAAATTAAAAATTAAAAAAAAAAAAAACAAAAAAATTTATTTTTACACTGATTTTGTGTTTGATTTTGCAGATTACACGCTTCTCGATGAAATTGGACGATCCTGCAAAAACATCAAGCACATTTTATTTTTATTTTTGTGAGGAGAGTTTTAATTTTATTTTCACCTCGTTTTACGAGTGTGTGGTGTAATAAGTTTTGAGAACTTTACTATTTTTCATTTTGTTTAATCACTAAAAATAAAAAAATAAAAAAAAAAAAAACCCAAAATTTTCTAAGTCAAAAGAAATTATAGGGAAACAATTTTAATTGTTACCCAATAATTTTTTATGATTTAGAAATCCGACTTCTAAGACCAAGACCAGTAAATTTATTTGCATATGCTTGTGTATTGATTGAAACGGATAAAAAGAAGTCGGATTTTTTTTGAATTGTGCTAACTTTTTGTGCAGATTGGAATACGCACACTGTAAGTATTTCTATCACACGCAACGTATTAGCGACCAGGGTGCTTGGTGTAATTGTTTGAAATTGTGTGATTGGTTGTTAAAATTCTGGAATTGTGGATGCTAAACTTTAGTATTTCATAATAAGCAGACTCAGCTTCTAAATAGAAACTGGTGGGACTTGATATCCCCACCTCATCACTCCAGCTGTGTACAACCAATAGCCTCACATAATTAAAATCAATTAGCAAGTTAGATAGAGCATCTCGTAGGTTCGGTGTTCATAAGACAACCAAGACCAAGGTAAATCCAATAATTTTTGTGTTGACCAAAGCTAAAAGTGACGATGGGTTTAATCATTCAATGAACTCCGAGAGGCCACTGCCACAAGGGTAATTTACCCGGTACGCCGAGTCATAAGTAAGCTACGATCCACAAGAAAGATTGGTGTAACCAACAGTTTTCGGTTAGGAACACAAGCCTCAAGTGTGCATTTAACATCACATCGTTCTCACATCTATTGGCTTACAGAGCGGTAGCACAAGGAAGTACTTAATTGGACCATTGTGACCTCCTTCTCTTGTGCGATAATCCGGTTTCTTTGAAACAAAACTCTAGCCTACTGATTTTGAACTTTGCGGTGTAAAGTGTACACTCTTAGGATCAACTTGTAGCACCCATTGCTGTGTCATAAAGATTACATAAGAAATAATTGTCCCCCAAAGATAAAAAGATAATTGATCTCAAAAACGTTGATTGCTTAGGGAGGCATGTTTCTTGTGCATTTATTGGTTGCTGATTGCATGTGAGTCTGTGCATATTTTGTTTAGAGTTAGTAATTTAAAAAAAAAAAAAAAAAAATTTAAAAAAAAATTAAAATTAAAAAAAAAAATGAACACAAGGGATTATCCAGCCTATTTTTCCGAGCAAGTCAATTCATTTTATGATATGCGACGACCTGATTATGATCCATATTTAGATTATTACAACCCAGGTCTAGCCTATCATCCTGACTTCTCATGGGCTCATGGTCAGTACCATGAAAGCCCTCTAGACACTCCTCAGACTCCTCAAGCTTTCATTCCTGATAATGAGTTAGAGGATATAATGAAAATTTTTATAGAGCGAACAGGAGAAATACTTGTGCAAAATTCTCATGATATCACAGAATTGACAACTATTTTTCAACAAAACTCTCAAGCTATCCGGAAACTTGAGATGACTGTGAGTCAGATAGTTGAGTCACTTCCTGAGATAGAGTCAGAAAAATTCCCTAGTGACTCATTTATTGATGAACCTGTCGATTTTGAGACATTACAGACATCTCCTTCCCATGTTGACTCATGCCTCCCTAGTGACTCATGCATCGTATCAAACTGTGAACATTCTTTAGAGTCTCCTCTTGACTGTTTAGAGGCTTGTTTGACTCAATTTAGTTTAGACTTTGATGTTGATGATTCCATTAGGGAAGTCAATGATTTGCTTGACTCAGTCCCCATTGTGGATCCTAGTTATAAATGGAAGTCTAAAGTGAAGCCTCTTCCACTCAGTGAGTCAAAACTAGTCTCATCAGTTGAGCCACCTGAGCTTGACCTTAAACAATTACCTGACACCCTCAGGTATGCATTTTCAGGTGATGAGTTGTCTAGACCAATATCTCTATGTGATTCATGTGATGAGCCTGTACCACCTGATATATCCATCGTCTCATCTACTTGCATCACATTCCCATTTACTAAGGCTACTTTCACTGATCCCTTGTGCTGTAGTGAGGATTTCAGTTTTCACCATCCTGATGTGAAAATGATCCAATCTTCTGATTTGGAACCAGACATAGGATGTTCCTTTTTTGGAGCACGCAAGGCTCATCTATTGTGTATGACTACTGGTCACTTTTGGAATGTCCTAGTGTATTTGGTGCCCCATGTGATTGCTATATTTTGGTGGACTGATCCTCAACTGTTCAGGTTGTTGATATACGACCATGGACTAAGTGTTTGTCACGTTCTTCCTCTCTATTTTTCGATGCACCATTTTTTAGGAAGAATATTTGTCGGGCTGATGACGTTAAACCAAGCGCTCCTAGGAGGCAGCCTAGCTTTAGTTGTGTGTCTTTGCTGTTAGTCTGGATTGATTTTCGAGTACCCTATTTAGTTGTGTTTCACTCATACTCGTTAGCTCCGTAACAATTTTGACTTATAACTTGTTTTTCTTTTTAGTTTTCTTTGTTAGTGTCGAGTCTGTATTTTATCGATTTCTAATGAAAACTTCATGATTCTTATGTTTGTGAGCCTTATTGATGGATGACTTCTTGGAAATTGGTAAAATCTTCACCGCGGTAATACTGTTCTAACCTCCTCTCATGTACTTATTTCATTCATTTTTCAGAATTATTTTGTTAAACATTGAGGACAATGTTTGGATTAGGTTTGGGGGTAGGGTTCATGAGTCGGTGAATTTTTCATTTTTTTGTTGTGTATTTTTTTCCGGTGAATTTTTCATTTTTTTTGTTGTGTATTCTTTTCCTATTTTCCTATTCTTAAAAAAAAAAAAAAAAAATTGCTTTTCTGTCAAGAAAACTTGGTCTTTTACGAGTATGAAAATGAATTTTAAATGTTTATGCTCAAGAAAATGCAAACCAACTTGACATATTGGTATATTGATAAAGACTGAAAGTTTATTAAGATCCTTAAGTTAGATCTAGTTCATAAGATTTTTCAACTCGATTATCTTTGCACCATGAGCCATGTTAGCATAACTTGAAGTTGATGAGTGAAATATATACTAGAAAACCTTAGAATAATAGTGGAGACTTAACCCTGAAAGCTTTGAGCCTTTCTATTTTTCTGAGGGTTATACATAAACTCTGATTTTTCTTGAGTCTACATTATCTCGTTGATGATCTCATTATTTTCATTCTTTTGATCAATTGCTTTGGAAATGACATAAAAATTGAATTATTACACTAGAACTTCTTGGCTTATTCAATTGAGATGTCATAATACTGACCCGAACTTAGGAAATGATCTAGGCATTTTTTTTCTTTAAACCATTAACTAGCCTTTTAACTTACCCATAACATTAACTTTTTGTAGCCTTTTGAGCCATAGATTAACCTTTTATTTGTTAACCCATTAACCTTTACCCAATTTTTCTGGGAATGTGTACGGATGAATATACTTGGTGTAAAAAGGGCATGAAAAAGCAAAATATGAGATATTTCATAAATCCTCTATGAAAGAAAGAAAAAGAAAGAAAGAAAGAAAAAAAAGAAAGAAAGAAAGAAAAAGAAAGAAAAGAAAGCAGAAGAAGAATGTGAATGAGGATAAAGATGTGAGAATGAAGAAAAAAATTGATGGTGCGCAACATTGATTTATTCTTGACAGCCCTAATTGTTCGTTAAATGGGTGTATACATTCCTAGAAATTTTTGTTAGAATCCTTTGACATTCCTTATTAACCATTACCCAAGCCCCATTACAACCCAACAAAGTCCTAGTTGATCTTAGGTAAAGGTTGGTTCTGTAGATGTGGAGATTTAATAACCAAGACCTATGGTGTTTGATTCAACATTCCCAAAAGTAATTGATATTCCTGTCCATGAGATCATGTTCATTCCATTCTTGAAAAGTTCGTTCTTCATATTACTATATGTGAGATGATTGTTTTCCATTATTTACTCTTTTCCTCACATATAAACTAAGTGAAATACCAAATCTCTGAGTGCTTTATTTTGAGTGACATGAGAGGTTTGAAGTCAAAACAAACTTTCTACAGGAGATTTAGTTATTGTTTTACTCTGAAATGAAAAGTTATGTTGACAGTGCTATCCACACACACACATTGAGTTGAGGATGATTATGAAATTTTCCTAACCTTTGGAGAATATTAAATTATTTGGAGATTTGTTGATACACTAAAATGACACTATTTGTTTACTGCATTTCTTGAAGTCTTAAAATGAACACTATTTGACCAAGTTTTGATTGAGTCAGTAATGTTTGTGGGTAACATTTCTAGAAACCCTCACGAGACTATAACTCGTCCACTAGAGGTAATCTAGGGGTTTAAAGCCTTGTTGCACGTTTAAGGTAAGTGCAACCGATGATTCCTGCGAAAGTGAGTTAGGATTTTCTTTTTATTGTTTTGCTCGAGGACTAGCAAAATATAGGTTTGGGGGTATTTGATATTCACATAATTATTACAGAATATATCCCTTAATTTGTACATGTTAGTGTTTCGATTATTATATTTTATAGTAATTATTTCGTTTTAATATCTTTGCAGGAATTTGAGCTTAAACGATGAATCCATATTAAGCAGTCACAAACGACAATTAGGCAATTTCAATGGTGGTATAAAACAAATCACAAACCTAAACCCAACACCTAGCTCACAACCTAAAATCCACAAACCTACACCCAACACCTAGCTCTTAACCTAAAATCCACAAACCTACACCCAATACCTAGTTCATAACCTAAAACCCACAAACCTAAAACCCATAACCTAATTCATACCCTAAAACCAAACCCAAACCTAATCCTTCTCCTTCTCTATAAATAGATAAGGATAGGGTGAGAATGGGGGGAGAAAAGAGAAGGGAAAAGAAGCAAATTAGGAAAAATCCAATCCTCTTTCTCTCAAATTCACCTCACCCTCACCACCACCACCTATCCCTCTTCCACTCACTCAGCAGTCACCTCTCCCACTCACTCACAGTCCCCTCGCCATCGCACCACCGCGCACCACCGTCACCACCGTGAAACAGGGGTGTGACAACCCTGTTTCACGTCCAATTTTTACTCCACCACCACTATCTGCTCCTCTCCCCTGTCCACACAACCGCCACCACCTCCGCACGATTCCCACCACCACAACAGGCCAAGAAATTCATCGACAGAGCCACCAACCTTGCCGCGAAACAGAGCCGCACCACGACTCTGTTTCGTCTCGCGACAGAGCTTGCTCCTCCCCTCTCTCGGCCTCTCTTCGTCTCGAGTTCCTCCTCTCACGACCACCGTCACGACCCGACCAAGCACCGCAACCACCACCTCGCGACAGAGCTCGCAACCGACTGAAACAGGGAGCGAAAACAGGGAATCTCTTCCCGACTTCTCTTCGGTTTTTTTTTGCTGTTTTCTTGGTTTATTTTCACTGTTTGCTCGTCTTTGCAGGTTCTAGGATCGATTTGAGTACGAGGAAGGTCGCGAGGAGCGAAGGAAGCCCGCGAGAGCGCCGTTGTCGCGCTGGAGAAGACGAACGGAGCGAGCGGCTACTGTAGCGCTACTGTAGCAGAGGCGGGAATTAGTTAATTCGGTTTTTGGCTATTTCCACCCCCGAATTTGCTCTGTACCACCACAGAGCGTTTTGGGACCATTTCCTCGGGATTCGTGCACAACCACCTGCTGATTTGCTGAGTGCCACCACATCGAGTTTGTGACGAACTAAATGGGTTGTATAAATTAATTTGATTCATTTTACTGAATTGTGTACTTAATTGTTAATTGCAATTTATTTCTGAATTTTTGATAAATTGCTTTCACCTTGCATGTTCGAGTAATTAAACTTGATATGCTTGGTAGTTAGAATTACCCTTTATCAATATTCAAAGCATGTGCTAAAAATATTAAGCTTAAACTTTGATTAAGTGTGCCCTAAAAAGACACTTAATACTTGGTAAAAGCGTATTTGCTTGAAATACTTTGTTAAGGTTTAAAAGAACATGATATAATTTAAATTGGATTTTAACGATCACATATTCGGTGTAAGCAAGGGATTTTCATCCCTAAAGCTTCTCGTAAATTCAGTAATTTAGATTAAATAATTTTGCTAACTCATTGGTGAGTCCAAGCCCACCAAACCCATCTCATTTCATCTATCTTTTATTTTTCTTATTTTAATTTATTTTTAATTTAGATTTAAAAATGATGTAACCCCATTTCCTATAAATTAGTTTAATTAAATTCTAAAATTCAATTGCATCCACCTTCTTCGTGGGATCGACCCGTACTTGCCGTTGTCTACCAGTTAGGCACCGTGCACTTGCGGTTATTACAAGTGGGTTAAATTAACCTGTTAATTTAGGTTAGTTAAACCCGCATCAGTAAGGCTGTCGATTTGTTGGTGAAAGAGGACACCTACTCAACACAAGGAGACCCCCTTCTTCATCTTTGAACATATTGCTTGTCAGTTCTGTAGTGTTCAAAGCTCAAACTATCAAGAATACAACAGGTAGTACAATGCTAGCATTTGACAAGTTGTACCATTTACAAAACATTGGCCCTTCTCTCATTCTCCTCATTTCAACAATATATGGCCCTCCTCTCCTAGTAGAGCATTCTTTCTAGCTATCACTTTCGAAACTGTGAAGTGTTCGAAGTCATATCACTTGAATGAAACATAATCGAAATCGAAATGTGTGCCCATCACCCAAAAAATTCAGGGTCTCCCAAATATGCCATGTGTGTATCCTGAAAGAAGATCCATTTATACAAATTTATTGCGTAATAATGAGCATCAAACAATCAAGTCACTAACACTGGTAAATATTAGAGCTCTAGTAAGAGTATCAATGGAGACCCTAGCTTTCTAATAGAAAGTTACAATAACCAGCTTGCAGAATACTCGAGGATTCACAAAATGTTGTAAATTATTGAGCTTTATACTCTGTTTTTAACCTACATTTCAAGTTTTCATTGTCAAATGGGGTGAGGAAGGGTTTTCATTGCCGGTGGGTCTCTTACTATTTCTCAAAGCAATTGTGTGTGAAGACGTTAAACCCTAACACCCTAATTTAATCCAAAATCATCAACGATGCAACTATGAACACTTATGCAAAGATAGAAAAAGAATCGAGAAAACAAGAGGATGGGAACCAATCTCTTCGCGGCTGGCACAAGGAAGAATTTTGGGAGACTTTTTTTCACGTTGAAATCTTTGATATGGAGGCTGGCAAACTATTGAACTTTGTTATTTATACCTAACACTACAAAGTCCATGAGAATCCATGATTTTCCAAATTCATAAATATGAATGATATTTTGAATACCCTAAAACTTTTATGGACTTTCTGAAATCCATATTGAATACCCCTAGACTTTGTGGATTTCAGAAAGACTTTTTAAAATCCTGATTGAATACCCGTAGACTTTTGTGGACTTTTTAAAATCCAAATTGAATACACTTGGATTTTCAGAATCCATGGAATTTATTAAATTGTCCACAAAATCCAAATACAATACACCCCCCTTAATATTGCTCAATTCGAGTCAACACATATTTTTGGTATTGCTCAATTCGAGTCAACACAGATTTTGATATTGCTCAATTCGAGTCAACACATTTTTTTTGTGGTGGTACTGACCAAAAATGGTGGGTGTGAATAGCGGAGATAAAGAGATTCAATTTTCTTTCGCTTCCCTCCATTTCTTATTCTTCTTCATACGTTTCTTCTTCGTTTCTTCCCCGTTGTACGATCTGATATGCGATCGAACATGTGACAGGGAGAGAGAGAGGACGAGAAAGGTCATGTGGTTTACATCTGTCTGGGTGCTACTGTCATGTGCGCTAGAGAGAGACGATGCGTGATGTCACGCCCCGATTTTCGAGAAAACGAAAATCCCAAAAATTGACGTAGGATTATCCGTTTTCCCAAAAGTCGAGACATGAATTTTCATTTACGAAAAATAACAGTTGGCATCCATGAGAAATAATCAATTGCACAATTTACCAAAAAGAGGGAAAATAAAACAACTGATCTGAAAGACCATCAAAAATAAGAAAATTTTAAAACTCGTAGAGCCAACGCTAACAAGTTCAACAATTTACGAATGTATCTCTCCCAGAAAATATTAAATAACTCCGAGTTCAAATTACAAGAATTAAACTGACACCTACAAATAAAAAGATCTAATCTTTCGAACACGCGCAACTCCCAGCAATGCTCGTCACGTATGGTACGAAATGCTCTAAGCCCGCCCGAGATTACTATATCCTGAAAATAATCTAGTCGGCTACATTCCCGAATGAATGTACCCAAGAAGCCAAAGCCCACTTGGGTCAGCAATAAAGCTGGTGTGAAATCTCTTTATTTCCCCAAAAATCAATAAAGGAAATTACAAGATATGACAAAAAATAGTACGATAAAGAAATCAAAACACATAGGTAGTTCCTCCACGAGGCATTCATATCTTAATTCTAATAAGTAAATATGCACTTACTTGTACCTACTAGATGGAAGTTAACTATGGCAAGTCTAACCTGCAGAAATATTAGTGGACTTGCCATCCTGCATGAAAAAGGATTAGAAACAATATAAACGTAGTTTATTCATTTTTATTTGAATTTGGTTCATCTTTTTAACGGAATGATCACTTAGACGATACCACATTCGCACCACCTCCGTGCCGAACATACATGCCCGTATGCCTCTCTCATATAAAGGAGGACTACTCCGTCATCCATGCCCAAGTGGGGACATCACATATAGGCATGCATCGCGGATACTCCTAACTATATGAGTACCAAAAGCCACCCTTGGGCTATCAATGCGCATAACTCACGTCACATTTTTTACGGATAAATATCAAAGCCTATTTTAGGCATAACAATTCACCTCATTTCCGCAAGACTAACCCGAATGTTATTTTAGTTTCTCTAGTAAGAAATGGGTGCCCCAACTCCGCAAGACGACCCACTGGTCATTTAGTTTCTCTAGTAGAAGAGGGAAAATAATAAACAAAAGAGGTGTGGTAGTTCTAAGTGATACAATTCCAGGTGATTTATATTTTCAGAAATCAAGGTTTACCAGTATCATTTATTTTTGATAATTTAGAATTCCTCCACAATGAAATTTTGTCATACATAAATCGATTCACAATCGTATCCACCCACATTTTTGGGGAAAACATAGCATATTCATAAATCATGCTTTATAACATCATGACAATCAAGTGACATTTGTCATTTATAAATAGATCAATCCACCCTGGTGTATATACACGCAAAACCCCATGTTTATCCCAACAACATATTTATAGTCTTTTGACACATTTTCTTGAGGCCTCCATAATGGGTACAATTAAGTGGGATTGTGTTTACAAGTTCCTCCAAGTATGAGATAGCCTCTATGATGTCAAATGGCTATAACTGCATTCTGGCTAAACTAACATTGTTTATATACCCCCTCCATATCTTTTGAATGAACTGAAATTATGGACATTCTTATATATGAATACAAAGTGTCAGGTTCATCATAGATCAGACCATGTGATTATTGTATACTCAAAACACAACATTTAAAAATGAAAATTTATGACACTTCCAATTGGAGACTTCATCCCCAAATCATACCCTTGAATAATTTATATATATCTTTGAACTTCCTTTTCTACTTCTTGATTACAGCTAACATCAAGTACTAAACAAAATTTCAGAATAACACTCACGTTTAAAGATGTATTAGAGTAACATGCCAACTTTGAGGTGACGTGGATGAAAACTCTGTTTACAGTGTCAGAGAGTCTCCAACAACAAGATGTAAAATTAATTTAAATGTTTAAATGTCATGCTCTTAAAGCTTCGTCCAAACTTTATTTTCTAGGGAAAGATGTACGCATACTTAATACAGTTGTTTGCCAACATCACTGTTGGAGCCTGGAGAGGTCCTTTTGACCAGTAGTATAAGAGAGGTCTAATCAGGACACGTTTACTTAGTATACATCTCCTGCGACAAGGGATGCTCTTAGGGTTTCAATATATGAATATAAATATACAACATGACTGCAAACTTATATACCACAAGTACATGCAAAGATAAAGGAGATATGATTACTGACACAGAAGAAGATACCCTTCACCCAAACAAGAAACTCACAACCCTCGTGTCACATCATTCACACATCTTTATCTACTTTATGCAAACAAATCAAAAAGACAAAAGATACAGTCCACAGCCAAAGGTTAAGGAACGAAGAGACTCACTGTTTTTTCCTTTTGCTTTTCTCCCTCTTCATTTCTCCCTCTTTCTTTCTCCCTTCTTGCTCCTTCTCTTCTTCTCCTTTTTTTTTTTTTTTTTAAGCGGCGAGAGAAAAAAAAAAAAAAAAAAAGACCCCAAACCCTATTTAATCCCACTAAAGGCAAACTCCTTCCCTGATAGGGTTTTGCTCAAAGTTAGTGACACCCCCCTTACTACTTGACGTCACTTCAAATTTAATAAAAATCTAAACTAAATAAAATGAATAAATAAATAAATAATTAATTAAAAATTATTATGTGTTAAAGTAGGGTCGTTACATGTGATCTCCCTTGCTCGGTTGGATGTTCCGCGAAGAGGAATTGTAATTGATCTTGGTTGTTGCGTGAATTCTGTTGCAGGGTGCGATTTTTCTTCCCCACTTCTTACGTCTACGATCAAAGTGTGTAGTCGTCGGAGGCAGGGAAGAGCTTTAATCCCTGGAGTCTTAGGTCACCAAAGAAAATTGCTCTATACCATGTAAAGAAAATAATTAGATAATTGTATTATTGTTGTTGTATTGTTCCTTGATTGAATACAAATTTATATAAGCCAACTTTTACCTAACACAAGCTTATATAAGCTAACTTTTACGTAACCTTGTGAAAACAAGAAACTTAAAATTCATATACAAAATATTCTAATTATGTCCTATTCTGACATTCCTAGATATTATGACTTTCATTTTCTTGTACTTTCATTCTTATACATGTGAATCAATCTTGGACTTGGGCTTGGATATGTTGAGTGCAAGCCCTACATATTATAACAAAAGATAAAACATAAAAATTTTGTGGACACATAAAATATATATAATGAATTTCGATGGTATATGAAATATGTGAAAAAAAAAATGTATGTAACTAAAAATAATAAACATATTAAATGAAGTCTAAATACCAAGAAACATGAAATTTATACATAATTAGAAAATTCATAGATGGTCTAAAAAATTAGTATACAATTTGAAGAAATGATAATTAGAAAATCAGGGGGTTGTTTCGAAAATCAATAAATAATTAGAAAAAAAAATCTCAAAATTTACGAAAAAACTTTGAAATTTTTCAAAAAAAAACCCTTGAAAATGTAAATTTTGAAAGTTTGTTTTTTGTATTTTTACGAAATTTACAAAAAAAAAACCCCGAAATTTATGAAAAAAACCTCAAATTTTTTTGAAAAAATGTATATTTCGCCGATAATCCATACCGCTGAGTCTTACCTAGTTTTCCAATGTGCATCACGACATATCATGACATATTGTCAATATTTCAAACCATGCTACTAACCACCAAAAATTAGTACTAGATTATCCGCACCTACCACTATATTCTTTCAGTCTCCATCCAATCCAGTGTTTTGAAACTATTGAACAGACCAATGTTTCAAGGAAACGAATTAAACAAGGACTTGGTCTCTGCGGCTTACCTAATGGACTCATTCAATTAACTAATCATTCTTCTTTGCTAAAACCAACAACCCAACCAAAGTGCTTACCAAGAAAACCATTTTTATACACCTTTGGGAGTATGTATTACTCCTTCAAAAGAAAACCATCATCTCCAATAGGTTTTCCAGATGCACAACTCATCAGTAACATATTTGACACTCAATCCACCCAGGAAGTACACAGGACTTGATCAACATATGAAGTCCTTAAGTGCCAATTAGCATAAAACACGATTTTGCAGGCGAAAGTGTGTCCCGAGTTTGAAGATATATAGAAAAAACACAGGAAAAATATGTGTTGAAAAACACCAACAGTTTTCCAATCTAAGTCATGGTATATCAACACATATCGTGGATATTTCAAACCACAATACCAAGTTACCAAACACCCAAAAGAAATAAGTGTAATATCTGTACCTACGACCATATATTCCAGGAAAAAGTCTTCATCCAATCCAATGTTGTCAAAATTCAAAAACATTGAACAGACCCAAGTTTCAAGGAAACATGAACTTGGACTCTGCGGCTCACCCTAATGGATTCATTCAATCAACTTCAACTAATCCTTATGGTTACCAAGAACTTTCTCCAGAGTATGCTTCATGACATCCTTCTCTATCATTAATTGTTACTTTGGGAGTATGGATTACTCCACAAAAGAAATAATCTCCAATAGGTGCAGATGCAAACCTCATTAGTTGACACATTTTATTCTCACTGCCGAGTTGCTAAATATTTTGAAATCTTTAAGTGCCAATCAGCAAAACAATATCACAAACGACGTAATTTAAAGGCAAAGGCAACAAGTACATGATGATCCACAAGGCTGCAATGGAAAGATTAGTTTCAAATTTGAAGCAGTCAAAATCAGATTCTTGATACTCTGTCTGCACCCTGTATAGAAGTTAGTACTAGAAAATATCATATTAATGACCTACACCAAATGGGTGACTTCCTATTGCTTAGAAATAGGCAAATCTGAAACATGACCATAAACTTATGAATCTTTCAGTCTTCAAACGCCTAAATTTACTTGCAGAGATGATTTCCATTAGAGCCTTCTTGCAGACTGTCTAAATCGAGATCATCTCAAATTCAACAAATTTTAAATATTTTGTTCTCATTGGTGGAGTGTTTTCTCTCAATTATAACTTGCTGTAGGGTCTTAAACTATCTTTGCAGCAGTCGTTATGCTTCAGATGCTCCCTGAGCACCAGAAATTCTGAACCCTCTTATATACGTTGTTGTACCATATGATTTCAGTGAATGGAAATATAAAATTCAAAATGCGAACAACATTCCAACTTGATCACAGCATAACCACAGACGATCCTGAGTAGAGGTCTAAAACACAAAGACATGCATAACACCAATCTCGTAATAATAACTGGAGTCTATGAAATAGTTTAAAATGGATGAACTATAGTCACACTCTCAACAGAAAACACAACAAATAGAGCTGCTCACAGAATGGCTCACTAAGCCTGACACCTTCATAATATGTCTTCCATCTCTACTTATTAAAATATTACATCTCCATCCACCAAAATAGGTGTAGATCAAGCACATGGAGTATTTCATCTAGTCCTGCACAGAAGGGATAGGGAAATCATATTAGTGATTCTGGAAATACTTGTTTGATTGTAGCAAAAGATAACTAATACAAATTTAAACAAATTAAACACCAAGATAGGTTTTAGGTTATGTATATGTATTCTGCACATCTGAATCAACAAAACAAACTATTGGAACGGACGAACTATAAACAGATCTTACTAATTACAGAAATGGATGAATGTTAAAAAGTTAGATGCTTCCAATGGGTGTTTTTAAATCAAACAGCAGACCACCGTCATATGTATTCACCGCTAAAAGAAGTGGAGGCTAGTATACATCAATAGGCTTTTCAAGTGTGCCTCAATTCCTAACAACGATATTCAGAGAAAAGAATACGGACAAGCCAGTGATGTCATTGTTTGAAGGTAGCCCAAAGGTTCTTCGTGATAACCGGATTCTTATAATATGCTAAAGACAGCTGTTAGAAGTTAGGGTGCGTTTGGTTGCATGGAATTCTTGGGGGGACCACTTGCATTCATGGGGGGACCATTTGTGTTGAACGCAAATTTGATCAAAATGTGGTGGAACACTTATCATGAATTTTAGGTTGTGATAAAAGGTGAGAGTTGAACTTCTATGAAACATGGGAATCCAACCCCTCCAAGAATTGGATTTCCATGTTTCATGGGAATTGAACTCTCACCTTTGATCACAATTTAGAATCCATGGTAAGTGGTCCCACCAAATTTGATCAAATTTGTCCTAGACACAAATGGTCCCCATGAATTCCATTCAATCAAACACAACCTTAAATCCAATCCTCGCCAATTTTGGGAATCCTATTAGTACTTCAAAGGACAAGGTAACCTAAATTTCTCTCCGCATGTTCACTCTCCATGTCCTGACTTCTATTCAAGAAAGCACAAACTCTTCGAAAACTTGCCGTATTCGTGTCTGACATGTATCCGACACACGACACTCGTTTGACACGCCTCCGACACTTGGTCAACGTGTCGGCAAGTGTCAGACACATGGTCAATGTGGTCAACGTGTCAGACACGCCTTCGATACATCCAAAACTTGGTCAGGACTCAGACAAGACTCGAAAACCAACTTTGTTTTATTTTTTACTTTTAGATGTTTGCAAATAACCACGTAATATAATGATTGTTGATCCATCTGAAGTGAATGACTATTTCAATTGCGATTAAAGACAAATAGGACAAAAAGCCACTAAAACATAGAGGTAGTCTATGTTTCTTCTTAAGCTTTGCTTCTTCTTTTTCTCTCATTTGCTTCTTATTTCCTCTACTTCTTCTCTACTATACTTTTTCTCTACTTTAATTTTTTTCTTGCAACGGTGTCATCTTCTTCAAGACACTCTAGGAAAACACTTTATTAGGTTATTATTTATATTTATATGACTTATTAAAAAATAATATGACGTGTCAACGTGTCCCCGAGTCCTAGATTTTTGGAAATTGTCGAGTCGGTGTGTCATGTCCGTGTCCGACACGACGCACGTGTCCGTATCCGTGCATCTTTGCTTCTATTTTTCTCATATGCAATGCTCTAAAGCCGGCGGAGCTAGCCTATTTAAAATGCATATCCAGCGTCAATATTTTTCAATAGCATCTCCAATCATTAGATATTTCCAGTGACGGAGCCAGGATTTTTGTCGAGAGGGGCGGAGTGATGTCATAATTAATTAAATATAATATAAAAATTAGTTATTTTAACATGAATTTTTTTTTAAATCCGAAATTCTTCCTGGCCTAGAAAAACCAGCGAGGTTGCTGTCTGAGGAGGCAAAAATACACTTTTACCCCCCTATTTAACAACCTTTTTGGAAAAGGTGTTTAAAGAGGGGGGCAAAAATACACTTTTTCCCCCCTCTTTAACAACCTTTTTGGAAAAGGTGTTTAAAGAGAGGGGGGCAAAAGTGTATTTTTGCCCCCCAGGCAGCAAACCAAGCAGGGGGACCCAGGCCCTGTACAATTACTACTATATTCATTGATTACTACTATAGCAAAAAGGGGAGTACAACAAAGACAGTCATTGAAGATGATTACTATTATATTCATTGAAGATGATTACTACTTATAGAAACACAACAGAAGAGAAGGGTTTGAATCATTGATTACTACTACATGAAGAAAATGAGGAAGAGATTGAGTTGCTTACGATTTTTTTTGTGGAGATGACCAACACAGTGATTAATGAAGGCACCTGGTACCTAGAAGAAGAAGAATAAGGTGGTTTGGATCCTACTGGATCTTGTGAAGATGAGCTCAAATAACTCAATAGTTATAGATCTTTGAAGATGATGAAATATAGGGGTTTCCCTCATCTTATCCAATCGATGGAGTGTGAAGAAGAAACTGTGAATTTTGATTTCTTTGAGGAGCAGTTCTAGCTGGTCTGGGAAACCAGCCTGATTTCCCTGCCTGGGAGGCGAAAATACATTTTTGCCCCCCTCTTTAAAACATCTTTTTGGAGTATGTGTTTAAAGAGGGGGGGCAAAAATGTATTTTCGCCCCCCCCCCCCCCAGGCAGGGAAGACTCGCTAGAATTTATGTTCTTTGAGAGATTTGAGGGATTTAACCTCTATCTCTAACTCTAAAAGTATAGTTTGAATTCCCAAATTCTAGACAGTCTGGGAGAGGCTGCCTGGGGGGCCCAAAATACAAGTTTGCCCCCCCCCCCCCC